>BJKM01000004.1:2672500-3872500 GCA_015082035.1 Chaenogobius annularis
AAAAAAAAAAAAAGGATATTGTTTTTACAAATCTAACTTCAGTCCCCCCTAAGAATTGTTTTATTATGGAGAGGATATCAGAGAAAGGAGAGCATTAAGCATCTGTGACACTGAGGGAGGGCATCTGAACAGAGGAGCAATGATGGAAAACTTTAAAATACGTGACTGGTCTGCGTGCTTGAAGGGAGTGGTGTACGTGCACACTCCTGCGCGCGATGGGCTCACGTGAAGACCATGGTGAAGTCACCCATTTGATTGTGCGTACCGTCACAAAGATCGTAAAAACACATTTTACTGTTGGTTTTGCTGGATTAACGTTTTTTTTAATGGTCCCATTTGACCAAGGTGCCATGTGTGTCGCTATTTCACCTCTGCCCACCTCTTCCCGAACTTTGCGCATCTTCCATGAAGTTCAAGTATTTTTTATAGATCACACTCCTTGCGTAAAAAAAATGCGTACGCACATTTTGGCCTTAGTTTTGTGCGTACCGGGCTTTATAAATGAGGCCCCTGCTCCAGCTCCTTTTAACATCTGCAAAAGATCAGTCCAAAGTGTCAAAACATACTGTAACATATCTCTTTTTTAGTAATGAATGCAAGTTTAGTGCTCACAAGTTACTTTATTTTCAGAACGGAATTGGTTACTGTCGGCTGTCAGAAAGACTAAGGGGGGAACCAAAGTTTAGTTCCGTGTTTCTAGACGTCCCTTTTTTACTGTTGCATTTGTTCTAGCTAACCATTCGGCAGCACTACATATTGTGTGCGTAATTATTATAAAAGTAAGTATTTGGTTGTGTTAAATGTTACTCAATGATATATTGTAGACGTTTATCCTTGTTTTTGATTGTTTAATGCACTGTATTCAGCTAAACTGCCATGATTCTTTAGTTTATTGCCGTTTTCGCCGACCGCTAGCTTGCGCTAAAAAATAGCTCCGTCATTGCGGCGCATATGTTAGTTACGTATGTAACCCAAGTTCTATGAATCGCATATAATGTACAATGTATATGTTTTCCTTTGGTTTGCACTGTGACTAATTGAGGCTTATTGTATTTCTGTTCGGCAGACCACACACACACACAAACATACGCAACCGCTGTTGCCATTAAAGGACATTCTCAAGTTATTCCAGTCTCCTCTGATTCTCTAACCGGAATCAACGGCCCACACTGTCCGCTCCAATCAGCGTTATTTCCCCTTGGTTAATGTGGACATCTCTACATTAAATTCTGGTCCTTCGAGCCGGATTGGAGCCACGCTTAAGCAGTATGGACCACGCAGAACCCATGGAAGAGGAACTTACAAGGCCCCATAGAGAAACTCGTCTACCCTCACATCTGATGGACTATGAAGTCAACTATGGAGTGCACAGCTCACATCCTCCAAACGCTTCATCCAGCTTCAGTAGCAAACACAGAAGCACCTCGAGGAGAACCCACAGCTCTGTATCTGGCTTCAGCTCACACTCAGGGAGACACACAGCTTACTCTATTGGTCGTTACCCACAAGATGGACTCTCTCCCATACAAGCTGCAATACTGGAAGAGAATGCTAAACAACTTGAACTTGTTAACCTACGAAAACAGATGGAAGAAGATGCACGGCAGAGCGTGAACTCCATCAAATACAGGCCCAAGCTAAAGCTGCTCAACGAGCACAAGAGGAAGCCCTTCAAGCTAAAGAGGCCCTGAGCAAACGCCTCGATCAAAGCCGCAGACTACAGCAGCTACAGACCGATGTTGAACTAGCCAAAATGGTCACGTCAATGCTCAGCACTAACAGCAACTCCTCAAGCCACTATCAGCCACTAACCGCAGCTACAGCTTCACCTGCGCCCGTAAGACTCATGGCCTCATCTGCGCACCTTAGCTCTGAAGCTCTTCATTCTAACTCAAGCCCAGACATCGTCCGGCCCTGTCAGCCTCCAGTTCCAGTCCAGTTTGCACTTGCAGCCCAGCACCAACCTGTAGCGGCACCAATGGACGACAATAACGTAGCAGCTGTCCACCAGTCAATGCACCGCAACCTGTTACAACTCACCAAGTGTTGTCGTTCAAGCAACAAAGTACTGTAAGACAAGCAACCAGAGTCAACCCCTTCTTTGCACCCCTCTCTCATCAGCACCAACGCAGTGCAGCCAACACCGCCAATAGCAGATTGCAGATGGGAGCAGCCTCCAGCCACATCCTATCCCATCCAGGCTCCTTTACCAACACCTGCCCCCTATCCTGGTCTACAACCACAACTCGGAGCAGAAATGCTAATTGCCTCTGCCTTTGGCATCCCCAGGCCCATGCTGCCGCGTGTTTGAGAGCGGTCGTGAGAGTGACTTTGCCCTTCTGAAGATGGCACTCGACAGTCTGCTCAGTAACCATAGCCATCTCAGTGAGCAATACAAATACCAAGTATTGCTAAGCCATCTCAAGCTGCCCAGTGCTCTTCAACTCGCAAAGGCATACATGCACCACTCAAGCCCGTACACTGCTGCCCTCAACGCACTACAAGATAAGTATGGTCAACCAAGACAGCTTATCCAGTCCGAGCTTGGCGCCATCCTAAACTCTCCTGCACTGAAGATGAGCGATCCCAACAGTTTTGACTCCTTCGCTCTTTCCATCCAATCCCTTGTGGGTATGCTGAGAACTCTTGAAGGACACAACGGCATAGAGCTCATGTGTGGGTCGCACGTTGACCGGCTGCTAAGTAAGCTGCCCCCTTCTTACCGTGACAGCTTTGTGGAGTATTGTCTTAACCGAGGGATTCTGCAATCAGGTTCTGACCGCACCTACACGCTCCCTGACCTAGCTGTCTGGCTCCAAGTCAAGTCCCAAGCCAAACGCATTTCAAGCCGTGCTGCAGCCTTCTACCAGACTGAGTCAAGCAAGCCAGCTAAAACTACAAAGAACTTCAGCTCTACAACCTACAGAGAGCGGTCCACACCTGTGCTTCTCACTGTGAAGGAAGAGTCCCCTCACCCTAAACCTGCCCAGTCCAAGTTGGCCTCAAAGTCACAACCCTACTGTCCACATTGTGACAACAAAGATCATTACCTGAACTCCTGTGATAACTTCGAGAAACTCACACCCAACCAGATCGTCAGGTGGATCAAGGATGGAAACCGCTGCTGGAAATGTGGCCGCAGTCACGCTGTAGAGAGCTGTAACCTCAAACGGCCCTGCAAAGTGTGTAAAGAGCAACATCTCACAGTACTTCATGACTCCATCCGTGACACTTCCAATGTCGTCCTGACCATGAGCCCAGCATCAACGAAGGTCTACCTTGACCGACCCAACCGTACGCAGCGAGTGATGTTAAAGGTGGTAAAGATCCTCATCCACAATGGCAAGCAGGCCATAGAAGCACATGCAATTCTAGACGACGGCTCGGAGAGACAATCGTCTTATCACCAGTCCTCCAGTCCCTCAATCTTTCTGGAGTTCCAGAGACTCTTCCCATCCAGACAATACACCAGAATGTCAAACAGTTAGAGGGCCTGACGGTTTCCTTTNGTCAATGCTCAGCACTAACAGCAACTCCTCAAGCCACTATCAGCCACTAACCGCAGCTACAGCTTCACCTGCGCCCGTAAGACTCATGGCCTCATCTGCGCACCTTAGCTCTGAAGCTCTTCATTCTAACTCAAGCCCAGACATCGTCCGGCCCTGTCAGCCTCCAGTTCCAGTCCAGTTTGCACTTGCAGCCCAGCACCAACCTGTAGCGGCACCAATGGACGACAATAACGTAGCAGCTGTCCCACCAGTCAATGCACCGCAACCTGTTACAACTCACCAAGTGTTGTCGTTCAAGCAACAAAGTACTGTAAGACAAGCAACAGAGTCAACCCCTTCTTTGCACCCCTCTCTCATCAGCACCAACGCAGTGCAGCCAACACCGCCAATAGCAGATTGCAGATGGGAGCAGCCTCCAGCCACATCCTATCCCATCCAGGCTCCTTTACCCAACACCTGCCCCCTATCCTGGTCTACAACCACAACTCGGAGCAGAAATGCTAATTGCCTCTGCCTTTGGCATCCCCAGGCCCATGCTGCCGGTGTTTGAGAGCGGTCGTGAGAGTGACTTTGCCCTTCTGAAGATGGCACTCGACAGTCTGCTCAGTAACCATAGCCATCTCAGTGAGCAATACAAATACCAAGTATTGCTAAGCCATCTCAAGCTGCCCAGTGCTCTTCAACTCGCAAAGGCATACATGCACCACTCAAGCCCGTACACTGCTGCCCTCAACGCACTACAAGATAAGTATGGTCAACCAAGACAGCTTATCCAGTCCGAGCTTGGCGCCATCCTAAACTCTCCTGCACTGAAGATGAGCGATCCCAACAGTTTTGACTCCTTCGCTCTTTCCATCCAATCCCTTGTGGGTATGCTGAGAACTCTTGAAGGACACAACGGCATAGAGCTCATGTGTGGGTCGCACGTTGACCGGCTGCTAAGTAAGCTGCCCCCTTCTTACCGTGACAGCTTTGTGGAGTATTGTCTTAACCGAGGGATTCTGCAATCAGGTTCTGACCGCACCTACACGCTCCCTGACCTAGCTGTCTGGCTCCAAGTCAAGTCCCAAGCCAAACGCATTTCAAGCCGTGCTGCAGCCTTCTACCAGACTGAGTCAAGCAAGCCAGCTAAAACTACAAAGAACTTCAGCTCTACAACCTACAGAGAGCGGTCCACACCTGTGCTTCTCACTGTGAAGGAAGAGTCCCCTCACCCTAAACCTGCCCAGTCCAAGTTGGCCTCAAAGTCACAACCCTACTGTCCACATTGTGACAACAAAGATCATTACCTGAACTCCTGTGATAACTTCGAGAAACTCACACCCAACCAGATCGTCAGGTGGATCAAGGATGGAAACCGCTGCTGGAAATGTGGCCGCAGTCACGCTGTAGAGAGCTGTAACCTCAAACGGCCCTGCAAAGTGTGTAAAGAGCAACATCTCACAGTACTTCATGACTCCATCCGTGACACTTCCAATGTCGTCCTGACCATGAGCCCAGCATCAACGAAGGTCTACCTTGACCGACCCAACCGTACGCAGCGAGTGATGTTAAAGGTGGTAAAGATCCTCATCCACAATGGCAAGCAGGCCATAGAAGCACATGCAATTCTAGACGACGGCTCGGAGAGGACAATCGTCTTATCACCAGTCCTCCAGTCCCTCAATCTTTCTGGAGTTCCAGAGACTCTTCCCATCCAGACAATACACCAGAATGTCAAACAGTTAGAGGGCCTGACGGTTTCCTTTCAAGTCTCCCCTCTTTCCAAGCCCAATGAGAAGTATCTCATCTCCAATGCGTTCTCAGCTGAGGGACTATGCTTTGCAGAGCACAACTACCCTATTGCTGCTCTCCAGCGGGCTCACAGACACTTACAAGGCATCCCACTTCAAGTCGTCGATCGTGTGCATCCACTCATCCTCATTGGTTCCGACATGTGCCATCTCATCAGTCCTGTCCTGCCAATCATCCAAGGCTCCCCGGATGGCCCAGTTGCTGTCTGCACTCGTCTCGGCTGGTGCCTTCAAGGTCCCATGACTCCTATCCAAACAGCTCACAGTCCGACCCAATGCTTGCATATTTCTACAGCTGCAGCCAACACAGAGTTACTCCAGCATGTGCAGCGCCTCTGGCAACTTGACACCCTGCCTTACTCTGAGAAAGCCGTAACCAGGTCTAAGCTCGACCAGCAAGCCCTTGACCTTCTCCAAACATCTACAGTTAGAGTAGACAAAGGAGGTACTCTGCGCTACGCCACACCGCTCCTCCGTCGCTTTCCACCAATCACTCTTCAAGCGCCCAAAGAAGCAGCACTGCCAAGTCTTCGCAGCACTGAACGTAGACTTGCCAAAGACCCAGCAAAGGCCGCCACCTACTGCTCTGAAATTCAGAAGCTCAAGACAGCAGGCTATGTAGCAAAGATCTCACCTGAAGAAGCATGCAAGTCCACAGAGTCCTGGTACATCCCGCATCACATTGTGCACCATAACGGCAAGGACCGCATAGTCTTCAACTGCTCGTTTCAATACAAAGGCCAAACCTTGAACGAGCAACTGCTTCCAGGGCCAACCCTAGGACCAACCTTATTGGGTGTGCTTCTCAGATTTCGCCAGCACAGCGTGGCTATCAGCGGTGACATTCGAAGTATGTTTCATCAGGTACTCCTGCTTGCTGCTGACAAACCCATCATGCGCTTCTTGTGGAGAAACATGCAACGAGAGGAAGAGCCCGACATCTATGAGTGGCAGGTCCTGCCCTTTGGGACCACCTGCAGTCCGTGCTGCGCAACCTATGCGCTGCAGCGCCATGTCCAAGATTCTCAAGTCAACCCATCAGGTCTTGCCGAAGTCGTGACCCAGGCCTTCTATGTAGACAACTGTCTTTACAGTACACCAGACCCTGCTCATGCCAAGGCTATTGTGGATGGACTATGCCAACTCCTCGCAGAAGGTGGCTTCGAGATCAGGCAGTGGGCAAGTAACCTGCCTTCAGTCATTGAGCACTTGCCCACTGAAGCTAGATCTGTCAGCAGTGAACTGTGGCTGTCCCGTGATAGCGCTGATCTGGACGAACCCACGCTTGGACTGCAGTGGAACTGCCTTGATGACACTATGGGTTATCGACACCGCTTACCAGAACCTCTTCAACCTACTCTGAGAAACCTGTACAAGACCCTTGCAAGCCAATATGATCCATTGGGGTTCATAATACCATTCACAACCAGAGCAAAGGTTCTCATCCAGGACATCTGGAAGCAAGACCTCAGCTGGGACGACCCAATCGAACACCAACAGCTTAAAGAGCAGTGGCTTTCCTGGGTTGAAGAGCTTCCCAACCTCCTTCAAGTGCAATTCCCCAGAGCCTACACGCCTCCAAATGCCGATACTTCAACAGTGACCAGGGAGCTCCATGTGTTCTGCGATGCTTCGGAGAGGGCATACGGCTCAGTTGCTTACCTGCGAACCACTGATGACCAAGGTAATGTCCATATTGCCTTCATCCTAGCCCGTTCCAGAGTAGCCCCGAAGAAGTGCCTCTCCATTCCTCGTCTTGAACTCAGCGCAGCACTAAACTGGTGCACAACTTGTCAAGCTTATCGAAACTGAGCTCACCATTCCAATCCACCAAGTCATCTGCTGGTCCGATTCCACCACTGTACTCCACTGGCTACAATCAGAGTCCTGCCGTTACAAGGTGTTTGTTGGAACGCGGGTAGCGGAAATCCAGACGTTGACCAACCTTACAAGCTGGAGGTATGTTGACTCACCTCGTAACCCCGCAGATCACATCACCAGGGGCCTCACCTTAAAAGAGCTGCTGTGTCATCGCCAGTGGGAGATTTGGTCCAGCCTTCCTCTCCGAAACTCAAGACCGGTGGCCAACTATGCCAGGCACTGCTGCTGAATCCGATCACCGCGAGCTAAAGAAGGGTGCCTTCATCGGAGTTGTTGCAGTGCCACCTAGACCTCAGCTACTTGACTCCAGTAAGTTTCACACCTGGACAGAAACTAGTTCGAGCCACTGAGCAGTTCCCGTCACGGGGCGGCTACGCCTGAAGTCAATATTGAAGCTTCAGACTTCATCACCGCTGAAAGAGCCCTGCTTGTTCAAGCCCAAGTTGAGTCCTTTCCGACAGAAGTTAAAGCACTCAAGACCCATCGCCCAATTCCTACAGACAGCAGGCTCGGTTCCCTAGCTCCAGAGTACGAGCAAGCAACGGGCCTCATCCGTGTTGGCGGCAGGCTTCGACGGGCGACTGACCTTGAAACCGAAACCATCCATCCAATCGTCTTAGACTCAGGACACCCCATTACCAAGTTGCTTATTAAGGACTGCGACGAACGGCTCCACCATCCGGGTGCAGAACGTGTTCTTGCTGAGTTGCGACGCCAGTACTGGATCCTAAGAGGACGTGAAGCTATCCGCAAACACCAGTACGGCTGCCGCGAGTGCCAGTTTTGGCGGGCCAAACCCCAAAGTCCAAGAATGGCAGATCTCCCACCGGCAAGACTGCGGCTCTACAAACCACCATTCTACTCTGTGGGAGTGGACTGCTTTGGTCCATTCCTTGTGAAGACCGGTCGCCGCCAAGAAAAGAGATGGGGCATTCTATTCAAATGTATGACAACAAGGTGCCTTCACTTAGATCTCCTCGAAAGCTTGGACTCCGACACGTTCCTGCTCTGCCTTCGCCGCTTTGTTGCACGTCGAGGGAAGCCATTTGAGATACTCTGTGACAATGGCACAAACTTCACTGGTGGCTGTCATGAACTACAAGAGGCCTTTCAAGCCATGAACCCTCAACTCCAAAAACAACTTGCAGAGCAGAGAATCAAGTTCCGGTTCAATCCTCCAGCTGCTCCCCACTTCGGAGGGACGTGGGAGGAGAGGTCAAGTCTATAAAGGCTTCGCTGGTCAAGTCTATAAAGGCTTCGCTGAGAGTCATCCTAAAGGAGCAAGTTGTTCCTGAGCCGGTCCTGCGCACCCTACTCGTCGAGGTGGAGGGCATTCTGAACGCCAAGCCACTTGGATACGTCTCAGCCGACGTCGCAGATCCTGACCCCATAACACCTAACATGCTGCTAATGGGACGCAGAGATTCGTCGCTTCCACAAGCTCTGTACGACAGTGAAGACCTGCTAGGAAGACGCCGATGGAGACACAGCCAGGTTGCTCGCCGACAACTTCTGGTCATCATTCGTCCGCCAATACCTCCCTGGTCTACAAGATAGACGGAAGTGGAAGACTGACGTGAAGGAGCTCCGCGTTGGGCAGGTGGTCCTCATCGTAGATCCTCGCTTCCCGAGAGCATCCTGGCCCGTGGGCACCGTGACAGAGACCTTCCCTGCTCCAGATGGTCGGGTACGTACGGCGGCTGTGAAGGTGAGAGAGAAGATCTACACCCGACCGGTCGTCAGGCTGATTCCTCTTCCTCAGCTGGCTGAAGAAGATGACAGCGCTCCTGATAGTCTTTTCTCGTGATGGACAATTATCCTGACTGACAATTGGGGGCGGCTGTGTCAGAAAGACTAAGGGGGGAACCAAAGTTTAGTTCCGTGTTTCTAGACGTCCCTTTTTTACTGTTGCATTTGTTCTAGCTAACCATTCGGCAGCAGCACTACATATTGTGTGCGTAATTATTATAAAAGTAAGTATTTGGTTGTGTTAAATGTTACTCAATGATATATTGTAGACGTTTATCCTTGTTTTTGATTGTTTAATGCACTGTATTCAGCTAAACTGCCATGATTCTTTAGTTTATTGCCGTTTTCGCCGACCGCTAGCTTGCGCTAAAAATAGCTCCGTCATTGCGGCGCATATGTTAGTTACGTATGTAACCCAAGTTCTATGAATCGCATATAATGTACAATGTATATGTTTTCCTTTGGTTTGCACTGTGACTAATTGAGGCTTATTGTATTTCTGTTCGCAGACCACACACACACACAAACATACGCAACCGCTGTTGCCATTAAAGGACATTCTCAAGTTATTCCAGTCTCCTCTGATTCTCTAACCGGAATCAACGGCCCACACTGTCCGCTCCAATCAGCGTTATTTCCCCTTGGTTAATGTGGACATCTCTACAGTCGGCCGTAACGACGCTGATAGAACTCTCAGAATGGGAAAATGTCAAGACCTCGTCTCCGCTCCAGAGACCACAAAACCAAACTAGTCACTCCCATCTCACACACAGGCCCAGCAACTGGGCAACTGTAGTCCAATCACGTTCTTTACTTTCGAGTGACCAATTTGATTTTGAAACAAGTAATAATGTTGACATATTTCCGCACATAGCTGCTTGGGCAATTGCTTTCTTAATTAAATCTGCTCTAAGCTTTTTTATAATGTTTTAACTGGATAATTCTGAATTACTAACCTTTGTTGTGGTACATGTATTCGTAATCATTTACTTTCTTTAAAGTCTATTGTGTGAACAAATTATGAGTTTGTAGTCTTCGGTATATTCATCATAGTTCTTTCATGCCCAACATTCAATCAATAATTGTATATATTATACACAGCCATGGTGGCCACAAACCATGGATCTATTACAATATAACGCTAAGCACTTGTATTGTTTCACCACGGACAAAAATGCGTGCGCACGCTTCTCGAAACAGGAAGTCGTCATCCTCGTGCTGGGTTGTTTTGTTGTGGAGATGGAGACTAGCGGGGTTTATGTTTTTGGCTCATCTGAGAGCAAACTTTCAAAAGTGGACATATTGAGAGGGCTCGTCAGTGAGAAAATGACTGTAGCTGTACGGGAAATATTAGCGGTGGTGGAGACGACAGTTGCTGGTTACGAGGATGAAGTTTTGCAGTTGAAGCGGGAGTTGAGTCTTAAAAAGGAGCAACTGGACGCGATCCTGCAACCTCAAGTTTATCTGAATCCGATAGGTATGAGGCCACATCATTTTTGTCGTTAATGTTACTTGCTGTAGTTTGTGTGTTGTCGGTGTTTTACTTACATTTAATAGCTGTTTTCCTACATCTTGATGGTGAAACCTCAGACTTGTCCAGTGTCTCTTCAGATGCAGTGAGACACGTGCAAAAGAAGAGGGAGCGGTCTGTAATTCTGTCATGTATTTATTTTTATGTTTTCACTTTTTAAGAACTAATATATTGTATGTTTTTTGTAGAAAGGTGTCTCATGAAGAAACACTGGTGGACCAAGAAGATTGTAGTTTTTGCAGATATTCACAGTGACTCCTCTGTGTCCTGTCCGGCTGGAGAAGAGAAGTGTTTTAGAGATGGTGAAGAAAATGATTCCCAAAAGGGTAAAAGAAGGAGGCGATTGCCAAAACGATACAGATCAAACGGCGATGAGACAGACTCTGATGGTGAGAAGAACAAAGATAAAGAATGGAGGCCCAACTACAAAGGGAGGAGATCTTCGAATGTGAAGAAAATGCATGTGATAAAACTTCGAGTTGGTTTGTTGGAGAAGTGCCCCGACATTGATCTATCAAAAAATGGTAAGACATTTAGAAATTGAACTTATCCGAGTTTATAAGTGTGTGGTCACCACAACAACTTTCATTTGTGTCAGCTTCCAGAGTTAAAGTTCCAGATCAAACAATAGTGTGTCAACAAAACCTAAGCGAGTCTGACTTCTTCAATCATCTGAGGTCCACCTTTCCTGAGCTTGGAGAAGACACACCACTAGAGGCTGTTTTGCTTGATAGAAACAAAAGATCAGTTCATCATCCAGCAAATAAGATGACACAGACTGAGATTTACAGAGCCTTCAGAAATGCAGAAAAACACCTAGCTTTTTACATACAACCAAAAGTATGGTAATTTATATTTTTCTTTGATCATACAGTATATATTATAGCTAATAATTCCCAACTTTTTGAAGGAGTTTGAAGATATTTGCGAAACCCCAACAACATTGCATGATCACAAACCCAGCAGAAGGTAAAGAGTTGCACAGAGAAATTAATTTAGACCAACTATTACCATCATGTGTTCTTGGAAGTTGACCTGCCACTTTTGGTTAGTTTTAAATGTTTTGTAATCACAATTTTTGGGCCTAGAGTTGTTAACTATTAGTTATTGGCTTTTCATTTGGATAAATAATTCCTAAACTAGTAAGAAAAGAAAATCTGCCTTGAGACACCAATCTATGTTCGACATGAAGTACATGTTTTTATGTAAATTATAATTATGTTTTGAAAGTCCGAGACAGTATGACTGCAGTGCCCCCCTTTTCCCACAGCGGTCTTGAAGAACAACCACCGTCAGAAACGCTGGGTCCCAGTAAATCAACAGTTGAGGAAAATGGCACATCCTCCATTGTGTCAGCAGCTCGCAGTGAAGATGATGACTGGAAGCCAGAACAAAAATAATGAAGAACATTGTGACTTTACAAAGTCTGAAAAGATCACAAAGAAAAGAGCTCAAAAGTTGAGCTCTGATTCATGTAAAGTGTGTGACCTTTCATTCCAATCCAAGAAAATCTTAACCAGGCATGCTCTATGTCATCTGGATAATCCACAACACATCTGTGGCGTGTGTGTGGACAAGCGCTGGAGAGTTCAGAAGAGCTCAAGAGTCATCTGGAAACTCACCAGAAACTACATCAATGCGAGACATGTGGACGATATTTTGTGACCTTTCTTGTTTTTCAAAAACACTTAGTTACTTGCCAGTCTGGCAAAACCTCCTCTGCTGATAACAACCCATTGTGGCAAAAAATTTCCCAAAAAGGGAAGCCTTTTCACAAATGTGACTCTTGCCTTCAGTCCTTTAGAACTAAAACACAGCTTTATTTTCACAAGAGCAAACACACAGGCAAGAAGCCATTTTGCTGCGATATTTGTGGCAGATGTCTGTCAGATTATTCATCTCTTTTACCGACACAAATTGATTCATACTGGTGAGAAGAAACACGGTTGTGCAGTTTGTGCAAAGCTCTTTTATAGTAGATCTCGTCTAAAACAGCATCAGGCAATGCATTTTGAAAGAGAAAAGAACTTTTTGTGTGACATTTGTAGCAAAACATTTTTCACAAAGACATTGTTAATGATGCACCAGAAAATACATGATGAATCACATATCGTTAAATGTCCTGTTTGTGACAAATCATTAAAAGGAGAGTTAGACGAACACATGAGGGTTCACACTGGAGAAAAACCTTACAATTGTAAAATATGTGGTGTAAAGTTTAGATTACGTAATCATCTTAGAAACCACATGAACTCCCATCTTGGCATCAAACCCTACACCTGTACAGTGTGTGGATATAAATGTTCTCGTAATGAGCACTTGAAAATGCACATGAGCACTCACACTGGGCACAAACCCTACAAGTGTAAACTGTGTGACAAGGCCTATACACAAACGCATTGTTTAAAAACCCACATGAAGAGCCACCAGACTGATGGAACAGTCTGCTGTTGATGCCCATTAAATCATGCAGTGACTGAAGGATATTTTGTTCCCAATAACACTTTTTGCTTCGTATTTCCTGTCCACCTATGAACAGGACAGAAGCCAATATCAATACTGTGTTTTAGGACTGCAACAAACATTTATTTTGAGAATCGATTAGTTGTTTGGAACAAAGATTTTTATTATATTAGATGAAAGATGAAACTATATTTAAGTTGCATATTGACCTCTTGTTTACTGAGTGTTTCAACAAAAACTCTAAATCTATACATTTCCCATGTTATTTTCATGTAATAACTGTCATATAGTATATGAGTCATATAAACTTCTTTCAGCTCATGGCATGCTTTGGAATCTATGTACAGACCAGTTAATGATTATTCAAATACTAAATAATAATCCATAGTTGCAAAAAAAAAAAAAAAAGTTTAATCTCTACTGGTGTAACAGTCAAAAAAGAAGAAAAATTGCACATATACTTTTCATTACAGAAATAATATAGATACTGCTATAAAATCACAGACTACTGAATACAGTATGAATCAAGACTCCAGAGGGAGTCTGGAATCGAGCCCTCGTGATGATGCACAGTATTAATATTTAAAATGAAACATTTATTTTGATTTTATTTGAGAGTTCAGCTCAATGTCAACAAAAGCTAGATGTGTGTTTCCTTGTACTTTTCTCAGCCTGTCATTTGTTAAGTTCAGTTGGACATTTTTCTCCTGAACCTTGAAAAGGGTACAAAGAAGGATGTCATTATTTTGTTTAATTTTTATGTGTGTAATGTGCAATGTTAACTGTTACTCACTGTGTTTTTGATGTATTTGTACATGGGATACAAAGTTGTGTCTTCTTTCAATAAAGTAAGCTTTGATTCCACTTTTTGTTTAGTTCCTCCTATAACATAAGCATGCAATAAAATAACCTTTGATTTGAGGCAGACTCTTGTCTTTGCTTAACAATTTGAAATTGTGTTGTATGTTACAGCTTTATTCCAAATTGATTAAATCCATTATTTGCCTCAAACAATATTCCACAATGACAACTTGAAAGAAGGTTGTTAGAATTCTTTGCAAATGTATATAAAACAAATAAAAATAAAAGCTCATAAATATTCACAGTGTTTGCCATCACACTAAAAACTGAGGTACATTGTTTTTTCACTGATCATCCTTGAGATGCTTCTACAACTTGATTGGAATCCAAACAAATGGTAAATTCAGTTGCTTGGACATGATTTGGAAAAGCACACACCTGTCTATATAAGGCCCCACAGTTAGTGTCAGAGCACAAACCAAGCCATGAAGTCCAAGGAATTGGAAATCAGGGAGGTGACCAGGAACCCGATGGTAACTCTGACAGATCTCCAGCAGGTCTCTGTGGAGAATCTTCCAGAAGAACAACCATCTCTGCAGCACTCCACCAATCAGGCCTGTATGGCAGAGTGGCCAGACGGAAGCCACTCCTCAGTAAAAGGCACATGACAGCCCGCCTTGAGTTTGCAAAAAGGCACCAGAAGGACTCTCAGACCATAAAAAACTAAAATCTCTGGTCTGATGTACCAAAGATTGATGAAACAAATATTAATTTCCGGCTTGAATAGAAAGCATCATGTATGGAGGAAACCATGCTCATCACCTGGCCAGTACCATCTCTACAGTGAGGCATAATGTGGGGATGTTTTTCAGCAGCAGGAACTGGGAGACTAGTCAGAATCAACAGAAAGAGGAATGCAGCAGTGTACAGAGACATCATTGATGAAAACCTGAGCTTGAGAGGTTCTGCAAAGAAGAATGGGAGAAACTGCCCAAAAATAGATGTGGCAAGCTTGTAGAATGCTTAAAAATACTTGCTACAATTAGTGCGAAAGGAGCTTCAACATACACTGCATGTCCAAAAAACAAATTGCCACAGAAAAAAAGGGATACACGCTCTATTACTTGGTAGGACCGCCTTTAGGTTTTATTACAGCACACATTTCCTGTGGCATAGTTTCAATAAGCTTCTGCAATATTTATTTCCATCCAGCGTTGCATTATTTTCTACCAGTTGATCTTGTGTTGATAACGGGAGCGTGTGACCACTGCACAACGCCTTCTCCAGCTCGTCCCAAACACTCTCACTGGGGTTCAGATCTGTAGTAGATTAGTTTCTGCTTCTCCTCAGATGTTTTCTCTGCTTGATGCCAATGATTTGACCCTTCTCAAACACACTGACATATTTTCAATGACCGCGGGATTTGTCTTTCTGTCTTTTTGTCTGGTTGTTTCAGACATGAGAAGCCCCTCCCTGCATCAGTTGGGTTTAAATACCGTGTTGCAGCTGAAAGGTCCTCACTCATGCAGCAGTTATTCAGTAGGAGGCTCGAACATACTGTATTTGCTTAGTTGAATCCAAGTGGTGACTCTTTTTTGGACAGGCAGTGATGTATTGAGCAATGTGAATACTTATATATATGGGCTTTTCTTTTTTTTTACACATTTGCAAAGAATTCAAACAACATTCTTTCACATTGTCATTGTGGGGTATTTTTGGTACAATTTTGAGGCCAATAATGCATTTAATCCATTTTGAAATAAGGCTGTAGAAAAAACAAAATGAAGAAAAAGTGAAGTGCTGTACTTTCCGTATGTACATAGTAGACCATGCTTGAATGTTTTCTTTACCTGTAAATAAGCTTACTAAAAGGCCCACGCAGACAACAGTTATGGTTCCAATGGGACTGAAGTACATGTATGACAAGGAGTACAACTTGTCGGCCAAAAGAGACCTGGAAAACCATAGCCATAGAGTTCATTGAGTAATAAAACCACAATAGCCTGTGGTTTAGAGCCAGAGGTATGAAAGTTACGAGGGGGCATGCACAGAAGAGGATTTGATGATAGAAAGAATGCTTGGGTAAGAACTAAACAGACAGGCCTAGAGAGAGAGGAGAGGGAGTAGGGTTGGATAATCACATACCTGCTTCCAAAATCTTGCCCATATCTTGTAATGGGGATAGTCTCTGTTGGAGTAGCAGTGGATGTCCAGTTGTGAATCTTTGCTGTGGTGAAGTTACAGCCTGCAGTGTTTAGTGGCAGTGAGAGTTTGAGTTCAGGAGGAGGTGGGTAAATGTGGGAACCAATGGAAACCCATAGAGACAACGCAAGTCCTAACACTAGGCCAGACGTCGCGCCCTGGACAAGATTATAATAAAACAGTTTATCTCAAATTCACGAAGAACAGTTACATCTGAGTTGAGTTGAAACATACTTTTGAGTTGGCAAAAGGGCAGAGAATACCCAGCACAAAAAGGCCGAGCAATGGACCTCCAATAACCCCAAATATACTGATCGCAGCCTAAGAACAGATACTATAAATTAATAAATATAGATAAACACGACATATTGCACTACTAATTGGGTGTTGCATTTTAATATAAACAACAACAATTCAAATATAAATGTATAACTCTACCTGTAAGAGTCCTCCCATAAGAGAGGCCAGTGCTGCCATCCCAATGCACAAGGCTCCATACAATAAACCTGTGAAAAGCAATGGTTACAATTCAATGTACTCTTTAAAGTTTCAGATAATAGACTTCTCACTAAGTCCTTTGGAAATCCAAGCCAGATGTTTCTCTGACATATTTGTATTTGGCTTGATTAGATCTTCTACCGTCACTGCAGTCAGAGCGTTAATACTGGAAGACACTGTGCTGGAAATAAGGAGAAGACAATTACAAGTGTAGATTACATGTTTGGTGGGATAGTATCTTTGGTAAATATTGTATTTATTTGCCCCCTTTGCGCAGAGCATGGGCCCCCTAGTGGCGCCATTTGGGAAAATATTTATTGCTGCCCAGGAAGAAGTCATTGTAACTGATGGGGATCCTAAATAAATAAAATAAAACTAACATGAAGTTCTAACATTCTGAATGGAATGGTGCTGTGGAATATTGGGTAAAGGCATGCTATTTAGTGAAGGGGACCCTACCAAGCATTCCTTTTTCTTTTGTCCTTTTTTGTCCTCCAAGACTCTTTATGTATGGCTTGATTTGATTGTGCTCCCAAGAAGCGTGACTTGGGATCATTTGACTGAATCCTTTTCTTATTTACCTCAGGGATCCACTGTAGGCTGCAGCTACAAACACCCCGGGAAGACCAGGGTAGCCCCCTAAGATGTCCATTACCAAATATGGCAACAGCTGCAAAACATCATTCAATTAAAAAGTAATTTGCAATAACATATGTTATATTGGTAGAAATACAAGTGAGTTTCTTCTAATAGCAACAGTCATGTATATTTTTTCATTTGTATTATTGTATAAATGTTTTGCATTATTTAAATTGGTCTAGTTTCCAGGATAATGATAATGATAATGATAATGATAATGATAATGATAAACCTGATCTGGGGCGGAGATGAGTCCAGAGGTCCATGGGTCACAGTTCTTGTAGACAGAATAGAGGCACAAACCAGCAAAAACTGAGGAAAGCATAATGCACCACAGGCCTAACAGGTTTACATACAGAGATCTGATAGAAAAAAAAAGATAGTCCTATTCACTAACCAGGTATAATTTGATAGCTCCTGATGAACATGTATCAAACAGAAACAACTTTAAAATATTAACTCACAGTCTGGCATGTGTGAGACTTTTGCAGGCAATGTATCGTTGAACCTGGGCCTGGTTGATCCCATAAATACTGGACCACACAAATGTTGCACCAATGGTAACTGTCCAGAAAGTGTGCCGCTTCAAAGGATTCAGGTCAAATCTAAATTGAGACAAAAAAAAAACACACAGTGATATTACATTAAAAGTTTGAATTACACACAGTTTTGCAAGACTTGTCATACTCTAAGAAGTTGAGTCTCCCTCCTTCTTGTGAATCTTTGATAATGGGAAAAACACCTCCTTGTAAAATTACAGAACGGACGATGACAGCGAGGAAGCCTGCCAACATGACACCAATCTGTGGACAATAAATTAAGATTTCCTTTATTTTTGGTGTGGGGCTGCAATAGTAGAATCAAATTGTGCTTGTAAGTAAAAGTAGAGACATTACATTGTATTAACTTTAATCAGGGATGACAGTACATGAAATACAGAACATCTTCATGGAGCTGACAGAGGCATATGCGTTTCACGAGATAAGAAACAACAGTAGGTTGAAATGGATCAAGTCAGTACCAAAAATATCAGGTCTAACTAATTTCTTTGGGATTTCTGAATTATTATTTAGCTTGATACACATTTGTAAAGGAAATGGTAGTTTGCTTTAACCTACAGAAAGAGTGGATTCTGTGATAGAATTTTCCTCCAGGTGATGAAATACAAGTAAATGCCCAGGGGAGACAAATACAATATATAGCTGAAGTGCTATGAAATGTGATGAAATGCCCATTGGGAACAAATGCCCAGAGGGGTCAAATGCAATGTAATACCCAGGGGGACAAATGTGATGTATTGCGGGATGAATGAGATGAAATGCCCAGAAAAGAAGATAAAATGAATTACAATGAAATTTGATGAAATGCCCAGGGGGTAAAAATTCCCAGGGGGGGCGGATGCGATGAAATGCCCTGGGGGTACGAAAGCAATTTACAAAATGTAAATGCCTGAGGGCCATGAAAAGCCTGGGGGGATGAAATGCCCAGCGGGAATAATACGTGTGGGGGGGATGAAATGCCTGAGAGGGATGGGGTTGAAATACCAGGGGAGATAAATGCTTGGAAAAGTGAATGAAATGCTTAGGGAAAATGAATACAATGTTATATCTAGAAGGGACGAATGTGATGAAATGACCAGGGAGAGTAAAATCCCAGTGGAGATGAATGCAATTAAATGCCCAAGGGGGTTGGATGCAATGAAGTGCTATAATATTCCACAGAATGGCATAAAAGATATCTATCTCCATGGAAAATGTTTCAAGTACAATTTTAACTTTCTATTTCCATGACATTATGCAAGTGATGTGCACCTCCAGACAGTTACTTACTATTGCTTTAAGTTAAATGATCTGGTATAGATCCGTACCTACAACTGTGCCATGTTGATGATTGTATTAGCAGACAATGATAACCACAAAAAAAACATAACAGTGCAACAGCATATGGTTACCTGAAACACATCAGTCCACACCACTGCCTTCAAACCTCCCTGTAACAACAGTACAAGCCAAACAATAACAAATAAAATTATGCATAGAATTATGCTTTAAGTGATGTTTGATTTAATCTTTCGCATACCATTGTGCAGTAGAAGGTGCAAACTACTCCCGTGGATACTATAGCACCCCATAGATTCATCCCTGTTACTATAAAAATGACAATTAAATATATGGTGGGGAAAAGCCACTGGGGCAGTCCAGAAAAACATCTTAGTGGGATGACCACAGCTTACCTTGAGTTAAGGCTAGGGCAGGGGTATAAATAACTATCCCAGTATAGAGTACCTGCAACAATAGAAAATGAGGTGTCTCTGAGGTATCCGTGTGGTTTTGTCTCAGTGTGGTTGTGGTCCGACATACTTTTGCGTTGATAGTGATGAAAAGTGACTCACCGTCTGCACAATGAACAACGCAGAGCCCAGCAGACGAGTGGCTCTGTTGAAACGCAGCTCTAGATACTTACACATGTAATGAAATACAAAGTAGAGAGAGAGGGGGTGTTATCATTGCTTTGCTTTTATAATAACTGGAAAAACACATATTGAAGACACAGGCCAATGCACTAACCTCGTTTGTGCTGGTAATGCCCAGTCTGTAGAAAATTGGAAGGAAGATCTCAGATGTCACTATCATTGTCAACATAAAGGAAAGACACGAATATGCAATGATGGCTCCAAAACGGTACACCTGTAACAAAGAAGGATTGTGACGTGTAAATACCGTCATTGCTATATGCAAATTGATAACAAATCTGATCAGCAAACTTTGTTATTTTGAAAATATTGTATTCTCTTGTTGTTCATGTTCTCCAAAAAAGTTTTTTTTTTTTTTTGGATATGTTTTGTTGCAAGTTTCTTATAACTACACCTCAAAGATTTGAAACATTCACATTCTTTTTTCACTTGTTGATTAAAATTAACTTCTGTTTATATTATATAACAGTGTAAATAATTTTAACCCTGATCTTTTAATGCACACAAACGTAAACCAGAGGGGTTTGAGAACAATCGGCTGAAATAATAAATATATTATTACAAGGTTGATATGTTGAACATTGCCAATCATATCCAAATGTATTGTATTGGAAATCCCAGTTCTATACGATCTAAAAAGTAATTCAGACCGAACTAAGGTCTTAATGTGTGTCATGGACTCACACTTTGGTCACAATTCACACATTCATCAAACACAACATGAGGACAATGGCTTAATCTGCACAATTTCAACACAAAAATAAGGCATTATTATTAAACATTATTGCACATTGCCAATAAATACAGTGTTTGTACGGATGAAGTTGGTTCGTTTGTTTGTTTTCATTGATGTGTGTGTGTGTGTGTGTGTGTGTGTGTGTGTCATTCTGCTCAGTTTAAAACCCTTAAGATTGATTTGTGTATTAAATTCTTTTTTTGGTGTTTATTACATTATGGTTTGTAGGATGTAATTCTATTTTATTTAACTATTTTCACTGTTGGTGAAAATAACTTTTTTAACAATTTTGTGATTTAAACTCACCTCAACCGGGGTGGACAGGACGGTGATGGCGGACATGAAGCTGGCTGTCAGAGACATGGCCACAGGGAGAGCAGTGAGTTTCCGGCCCCCCGTGAGAAAGACCCCAGAACTCTGCTGGCCCCGGTCTTTCCAGGCATAGTACACCCCCACTGCAGCAGATACCAAAAGCATAATAGCAAAAACCACATAATCCTCCAATACAAAGGCTGGAGTGGTCCGAGACATGGTTGTGAAAAAGAAGAAGAAATTGTGGTTTTTGAATTGGTAGAGTTCTGGAGATGGTGCGACAGGTGCGACTTTGCAAATAAAAGTCTTGAGGGGAAAAAAAAAAAGTTAAAATGTAATAATAGTAGTAGTTGTGATGGTAAAAGTAAGTTATTCGTGGTTTTAAATGATTCAATCCTAGGTAGGTTGTACACTAAAACGTAGTAATCAATGAAATAAATAATCAAGTAGTAGTAATAACTGTTCTAACTGTACTCAAGACTATGAAATGCTGACCCTGCTTATAGTGAAAAAGATAGTCTCAATTCAGTCTCCCTTGCGTCTTAACTAAGAGCACTGAATGATTTGAAAGAGTAAAAGGTAGAGAGAGATGCTGGATCGGCTTCCTGCAGGTGAATGTGAGTCAAGAGGCCAGATAAAGGGCTGTTCACTGGACCATGCAGGCTGGACCAATCACAACACACTTTAAACTGCTGTGTCAGTACCACTGTTTATGAGGCCACCGAGAAGTTTTCAAAGTGGCTCATCTTAACACACAGTCTGTTCCAAAAATGCACGGTTCCAAGACCTCAAGTTCTAAATGTTCTGGAAAAGAATGTAAATAATGTTTTAGTTCTTCTACTCCCAGAACTTATTCATCATAATTTTAGAAGCAATTTAAATTACTGACTAAAACATTTTTGGAATTCACTAATCATTGAAGTATCATAAACTTGGGCCAGTGATTCCTAATCAGGGAAAGGGGGACCTTTGGCCCAGGGGTACTTGTATTTGAATATAACATGCTATTTGTAGTGCATTTTACATTGTAAGATCATTTTACACGAACATTTTGTAGTTTAATGTAAATTTAGTAAACTGGCTTATAGTTAGCAAAGAAACACAAATAGGGGCTCAGTGTGAAAATATTGCTTGGTTTGGATTGGGAACCACTTACATAGGCTACTACATTATGATGCTGTTCAATTTCTACAGCCAGCTTCTTGAGTTTGTTTCTATAGTTAAATTTGTTTATGTTTTTTTTTTTTATTTACTTCTATTCATTGGTTGGAGCAGCAACGTATTCCAGCCTTAGGGTTTTAGACTTTTTCTCACATTTTGTCTTATTGCGCCATCGCAAGCCAACTTCTTCAGAACTGTATCTAAGGTATGAGAAAGTTTGTCTGCCCCCTCAACCTAATTTACAGTCTGGTGAGCACATTTCTGGATCTCGATGGCTTCTCTGATCCAACGATGGTATTTGCTGCTCTCTTCACCAAACACTCTCTCAATCTATGAGATGGTTCTCCCTCTTGCAGTTGTCTGAGATTTCAGAATTTGGCATTTGCGCTTTTTCCTACCCCGGCTACAGTTCTGAAGAAGTCAGACTACAAATGACAGCACCAAAAGTCTGTTTAAATCAGCTGTTCAGACAGGTCACTGCAACATTCTGAGGAAAGGAGGCAGAGTGCAGCCAAAACTGACAAGTTAGGATAAAAACAGTGGTTTGTTCAAAAGAAACGTTTGATATAATAATATCAGAAGACCTAATGAATCTTTTCGGATTATACTCTGAGTACCCCCTAAATTAGGGATGTCCAAACTATGGCCCGGGTGCCAAATGTGTCCCTCAGACCAATTATTGTTGGCTCTCTGGCATGGAGAATTGGCCCAAATGATAATAAGAAGCAGTAAAAAAAAAAAAAGCCTTTTACTGCAATTTGAAGTATTTTTTTGTTTACATTACATTACATTGCATTGAGATACAGACCTAAATCCAATGTTCCAAGCATGTTACACCAAAAATAAACGAAACCGGAAGTAAAGGACACAATCATCTCGTCTCCACGCGGCTCAGAGTTTCCCAGCATGCTTCATTAATCATGGCTGCGCCCTGCTTTCGGCGTGTGTGTAAACACTCGCAGCTTTGAAACTATTTTAATCAAAGATTTAATGATTAAGTTTAAAACAAACGCGCACAACTACAGCATCGTCTTTACCTTATGTTTGAAAAAGAAAGGCAAAGATGAAGATCAAATCCAAGTCTTCGTATCATAAATCTGAAAACACATTCAGGGTGAGTTCACTAAAGCATGTTCCTGCTGCAGGATAAACCTTATAAGATAAAGATTACAGGGCCATGTGTAGATGTATCTACTGTTTTTCTACAGATGTTATGTTAAATGGGTACGTTTTTCTGTTTTGGTCAGTGTTTTGCTTTCTGCATACATTGGATTGGATAAAAAAAAAAAATATCTCAGTATATTTTGGGATTATCTCGATAAAGATATTCAGACAATATTTTAAATATGAATCAATAATGGGACAAAATGTGCCTGTAAATATTTTGGTTGAGGTTAAAGTATCTACGGTAAACTACTAAATGTGAATGGACCATAACATCAACCACTAAAGGGCCACACGAAAAACACCTTATATCCTAACCTTACAGCTTTAATTATAGATGACTCAATGCATAATTCAAAACAAATTTGATATTATAATGTTTCAATATATCCACCTCCAATAAAAATATACATAATACAACTGCTGTGTAACATTATTATTATTATTATCTTTGACAACATGGGTGTTTGGCAACTCAAGTGTTATTATTGCGATGCTGTACTTACATGTGCTCTTTTACGCAACAATATTATATTATTATTATTATTTCCACAGTTTCTCACTTTTGCTGAGAGACTTGCCAATGTGAACATCGATGTGATTCATCGTATCGACCGCACAGGCTCCTATGCAGAGGTAAGCTCATGATTACACTATTCTTCTGCTTACATTTTATTTTTATTTTTTGTTCAACTATAACCCTCTCTATGTTTTTAATATAGGAAGTAGAGACATATTTTTTCGAAGGACTCACAAAATGGAGAGACCTAAACTTGACAGAGCATTTCAGTATGTTTACCTTATTATTTCTATATATTAATTTAGATAATTAAATAAAAATGTTTGTAAAATAATATGTTTTACCTTTCTATCAGCCACGTTTCTGAAAGAAGTCTCAAACAAATGCCAGTCCTTTAACCTGCTGGTGTTCCATCAGAAGTCAATAGTGGAAAGTCTGAAGATGCACCTCTCCATCAAAAACAGCCTCGCCCATCAACCTCTGTTAGAGTATGTGTGCTTTTTTTGATTTTTGCCACGTGCCACCCTGTTGGTTCTAGTAGCTATTGTAAACAAATGTAAACTCCAAAGGAAACTGCCCAAATGATCTGTATTGAGTGCCCTAATAACTGCGCTGACGTCCCTGCTTAGTGACGTTAGTTGTCAAAAAACATAACATCTGATTGATAGTTAGACAACTTATTTAACAAACTAAAAACTGAAATATTTTTTTTTAATATATAGTAAAAGGTAAACAATGTACTCTTCTGAGCGGGGTTGGCTATCTGCTGTTGCCACAAAAAAAATACACGCATAGGTTGTAGTACTGTTACTCTATGCCATTATTGCTTTAACATGGAACATTCAAAAAGTAACATTTAAATACGGGCTACTGTTCAAGTCCTGGTTACCAAAAAGTATGGTGTTCCTAGTGATCTAGGCATTAAGTTATGGTATGATTTTCACCCTTAACCCCTGTAAAAGATTCCAATATAGGTTGAATAAATGAAATGACATACAGTCATTTGTTATGTGGTTCACACAATACCTAATCTATACTGTGTTTCTTGTTCAGTTTGGTGGTGCAGCTAGCCAGAGATCTGCAGGTTGATTTTTATTCCCACTTTCCCGACTTCTTCCTCCTCATCACGGCTCTCATGGACACAAAAGATACAGAGCTGCTGGAGTGGGCCTTCACCTGTCTGTCCTATCTCTACAAATATCTGTGGAGACTCATGGTTAAAGACATGGTCAACATTTACAGGTGACTATTAATTCATTGTCTGGTAATCTTTAGTGTTAGTATGTCCTTTTCACATGGGAAGAAATACATGCAAGAAATACAGTATGTGAACAAAATGACAAAAACGACGACAACATTGTCATGACAAGCAAAACGAATACTATTGTAAAACAGTACTTTAACTGTCTTTGTCCTTTTCCGCTTGCATAGTTTATACAGCACACTGTTGGCACATAAGAAGGAGCATATCAAAAAGTTTGCTGCAGAAAGTTTCTCGTTTTTGATGAGAAAGGTACAATAATAAAAACATTCTTGTTATATTTGATGTATTCATTTATTGCATTTGGTTTACAGCTCTTTTCGGTTTCTTTTTCCACAGGTTCCTGACCTTGATGCCCTCCTCAATCACGTGTTTTCAGATCTACAACAGCATCCCGAAAAAGCCGAGGGAACAGGGCAGCTGCTGTTTGAGATGTGCAAAGGAGTTAGAAACATGTTTCACTCTTGTACTGCAAATGTGAGTTCATGTTGATTTTATTTTTTCATTGTTAAGCTACAACCACCACATATATAACATTCAGTACACATGTTACGAAAAAATTAAATATTTTTGATGAATTGTTCAGCTTGATAAGATAGAATTTATAGTTGCACACCACAAAAAACTCGATGATGGCATGTATTGCAACATAACTTTCTAGACTAGGTTTTGGAGTTTAAACTATAAAACCTCCCTTTGTCCATTTCTAAGGTGAACTGGTAGCAGAACTCCACCTATTAATAATGTATTTTTGTTTGCTTCTAGGCGCTCTCTGTAGCCTTTCGTAAACTAGGGCCCGCCACTTGTTCAGGCCTCTCTCTGCCCTGGGACACAGTCAGAGACGCTCTCGATCAAATGGCTCAATCGGCCGCTGATCATGTGAACAAAGAACACTTCCTGATTATGTTTGAGTGTCTACAAGTAAGTAATTCATTCTGTTTTAGTTAATTTTTAGTGGTATTGAAATGATTTGTGTAATAATTGCCACATTTTGCATGCAATATTTACAGGCCAGTGTACTCGAGGTCCTTGGAGTCATTGAGGCTAAAGGGGACACAGCAGAGGAAGCGACAGACCAGCTGGAGCGACTGCTGTTCCTTTACCACACGCTGGTGTCGCACAGAGATGGAGCTAAGGTCACAAAGCCAGAGCAGGTCTGCCAGGTAAAACCAGGTTGTAGTTCTACAAATGCATTTTCTTTTTCAAATAATTTTGCTTAATTTTGCTTAGTTAAGGCAACATCAATATCTCCCAAAAAATAAAAACATAAAAAATGCAATCTAGCAATTAACGCAAAATGGAATACTTTTATGTACGGTAAATTAAAATTCAGATTTAGTCATGATGTTCTATTTTTCAGTCTTAACTTTAATTCATTTTTTGGCTTAGATTAGCTTCAGTGAGTTTTTAATGTGACAAAGTTTTTCTATTAAATAAAACAATTGTACAGGCGTTATGAGAATGTCACTTTGTTGTTGATGTTTCCTCAGGTGGTCCTAAAGCTGGTTCAGTGCCCTCCTCTGTCCGCCTCCTGCTCCCGTCTTCTCCTCCAGATCATCTCCTCTTTGTTGTTGGGAGAGAACATCACTTTATCAAATGCTCTCATACAGCAAGCTACTCAGAAGGTGCGGAATAAATTGAAATATATTTAATATTTCACAAATTATGAATTTGAGTGAGTGAGTGTTTTGTTTGTCCTGTGACAAACTTGTTCAGGCTCTACTCGACATGATCAGGGTTAATGTTTGATACTCCCATAATGGTATAAACAGGTCCAGTAATGAATGAATGTATAAATGTATAAACTTATGAACAAATGAACTGTTATTTACAAGATGATTTATTTTTTCTTCTTGTTTTGTTTAGGTTTTCAACAGTGACATCGGACAAGATCTAATCCTAGAGTTTACCAAAGAAATGTTCACTATGAAACAATTTGAACAAGTGAGTAATTTATTTTGTTTTTTAATTATACATTGTCAGGTTAAAACTGATTTTCTTTTTATTGTTTAAGTAGATCAATCAATGTCACAGTACTTAACACATTATTAAAAAACATCTATATTTTCTTTCCGATGTTACAAATACCCTTTCATGCTCTTTCTTTAGCTCTTCCTGCCCAGCCTGCTGCGCTTCTCCACTGGGCTGATGACCTCCGGTGACCCCATATCGTTTCGATCAGGTTTGGAGGTCCTGGTCCATCTGATCCTGGCCAAAGCCCCGCCCCCCACAGATGGCTCCATGGCTTTTGAGACATACCCACTGCTTTTCACAGGACTGACAACTGGGTAACTATTCCTTTTGTAACTTTGTGGTTATTTATCAATACAGCCCCAAAACTATATCTTTATGTCAATTTGTTTGAATAAATTCAATATCAAAACAAATATATGAATTTGCTCAGTTGTTTAGTGGTAATCCATTAAGAAAAATGCCAAAAGATGTATGTCACTGACTTTTATTTTTGTTGGATGTACGGCTGTAATTTTCACTTTGAGCAAGTCAGTGAACACAAAAAGAAAGTATCCAAGACCCTTAATCCCATAAGCATATTTAACAAAGAATTCACATTTTTTATTTAATTTAAAAAGGGGTTGAAAGAAAAAAAACTTTGAATTGAGTTCCACGCCTGTCTGTCGCGACTCAAATACTTTATTTTTTAATTTCCCCTTTACTTTGTAAAAAAAACAAAAACAAGATTAAATTCTGTTCTATTGTAAAAAAATTATCAAATTGTCATGATGAACAAATTCTAGGTATAAATAATGACAATAAATGTTGTATTTTCTGCAGAGTATTTAGCAGTAGAGAGATGAATGATAATGGCATGACACAAGAGTCTCCCTCTGTACCGGAGATGGTTCTTTCTCTGGTCAATTTTCCAGAGGACACAGAGCGACCAATCACAGACCTATCTCACTTATGGGCTGCACTTGTGCTTCTGCCACACCTAAGGTAATAACCCACTTAAATTTAAATCTGAGCTGATCTTATGTGTGTATGCTATTATATATTGCATGTTTACTCTATTAATTGCGTTGTATAATTAGATCTACTTTGATACTAATGCGGCAATGTTTTTTTTGTAGACCACTGCCCGCAGCATCAGTGCTTCCTCCTGTTACAGCCTTCTTGAACCTTCTACTCATTCAAATAGATTCTGACAAACTAGGGAAAGGTGTGTTTTCCATTATACGGTTCGAATTTGTCATAATCCAAACCATATTCACCAGTGTCCTCTTTATGTCTCCACAGCCGGCTTATTTGTGGCTAGACAGGCTTTGAGCTGCCTTCTCACTGTGGATAACTCTGCTAATGTCCTTTCATGGATCTCGGTGGATAAGATCACATCTATCCTCCAGTACGGCATTCACAACATTTTCACCAAAACTAGTGATGTCACGATGTTGAAATGTTGTGTTACGATTAGGGAAAAACATAGTAGTTTTACTAATATCATAGTATCACACACAGACAAAAGAAGAACTTGATTGAACTTTCTATAGAAGATTATTTTTCTCTGTGACAAAAATTCAAGTTAATTTTAATTGTGTTGCGTTCAATTAACCCTGATATCCCTGGACTAACTGTGCTCACAACTCAGTGATACAGAATTGTAACTTGTATATTACTTATTGCCACAGAAAATATCCTTCAGACCTCTCGTGCCTTCTCCTGGGAGATTTGTACTACACTCGTATGGCCTTGAGCGGAGTTTCTCACCATCTCTCCCACAATGCACTGCTGCAGCTTTACCAAATACTGCACAATAACTTGTCCTCCAACATTTCCATGGTTTGTCTTTTTCAAAATATCTGGAGTAATTGTATGGATTTATTTTATTTATTTTTTATTTTTTCTATTGTAGATCCGACTGCTGACTCTGAGGATCTTCTCTCATTTTGAGGCTGATTTACCTGCACTAGTCGAGGTACTGCGCACATTAGTTGTCAAAAGTATCATACCCAGAGACTAATCAATACTAAAACTAGTATCAAAATTAGATGCTAATTTGAAGAAGTATATGTTTTTGATACTGAAAAAATATCACAAACAGGACAAATTTGACCTTTACTAAATAGTTTTAGAATGGTGTTGATTGACAGCCGAAACATATGAACTTTCCTCTGGACAAAAACAAAATGTTCCAATCTGTACCAAAAGACTTCTTTGTTTCATTTAATAATCATTTCATTTAATCTATCAATTTCAGACCCACATCCGGTATTCATAGAACTGTAGTTACATTCATAACTTTAAATTTCTAATGAGAAAACCAGATTGTACTGAAGGATTTGTTGATATCTAATTCTAAACCTGAATACTCCTGGACGAATGAGGGATTACACCGACTTGATTAATTGGATTAATGAGTTTTCACTCCAAAAAAACATTTTAAATTTTCAGATTTTGTTTACTCCAATAATAATGTATCCCAAATCCCTTCAGTAAATTTTTTAGTTTATGTGTCAACAAAATGAAGCAAGAAATACACAATCTTTTTTTACATTTATGTAAATTTACTAGAAAAGAAGTGAAAAATGTATCTCTTGAAATGTTTTTCAGTGTCATGCTTTAAAATCGAATCAATTTCATTGACTAAATATATCATCGACAATACAGTATTGTTAGATTATTTGTCACTAATAAGATATCTGTTTGTTAAATTGTGTCATTGCATTCTGTCCAGGGAGAGGAGAATGTGGAGGTGCAGTGTGTGTTTGCGGTTTGTCTTCAGGCTGAGTTGGTCCCGGCCTCAGTGCAGGACTACAGAGAGAAACTGCTCCACCTCCGAAAACTCAGACATGACCTGGTCCAGCGCAGCCTCCCTGTGGGACCTGCTGGCACTTTCCAACAGGTACACACAATACAAAACTGTTTTGCCGATGGCACCAAACTAATGTTTAAGTCTGCCTGTTTGAATCACTGCATCTGCTGTCTCCTGGTGGTCTGTCATGCCAGTTTGAACATTTATTTACTACAAATCTAACTATATTTAATGACATTAATGTAAGAATTGTTTTGCCTGTTCACATAATTCAGCATCTCTCTTAATGCTTTTTTTGTCCTAGGTGCCTCTGCGATACCTGATTGCCATGCTGTTTGTAAATTTCACACCATTGTGGGATGCAGTCATTGAGCTCATCGTGTGAGTAAATTTGTTTTTCAGTGCCCTGTTACCCCCTCTTTTAGGAAATCCAAACACCTATTGCCTATGCTTCATGGAGTGGTTTACCATTTATTAATTCATACATTTTAACTTTTTAACCTTTTTAGGCATGTAAAAAAAAATAAAAAATCAATATGTTATTAAATATGAACAAAACAAACCCAGTATTCATTTTCTTTATACATCAGCAATGTAAAGGTCAGGTTCTCCATGTCATAGATTGCGTTGACAACTTGGATCCAGTCCATGAGCACTGGAGCATCTTTACACAACCACTTACAGGCTATAGCCATCTTTGCCCCTGCTAAAATATTTGTCACATTTCTGCCTCCTTGTGGTAGACAGTAGTTTATCATATTAAACTCCACTGAAAATGTTCTCTGATTGTTTTCTTTCCAGATTAAGTGGACTTCTTGTATTATATCGGTGCATGCATTCTTTCCAGTATATGCTTGCATACATAATTCTGATTCCCCAATAACATTTTTACATGAAAAGATTTACGTTGTGTATACCGGGAGCAACACATGAACACAGTTTCTGTTCTCAGGACCCATGCCAGAGGAATGGACAACAAAGATTTCTGGAGAGTCTACCATGAACAACTGGAAATGGTGGCGACACTGGCAGGTACTTTTTTGTCTCTTTCATCATTATCATATTTTGTTGTGGATACATCTTCAATTCAATTCAATTTATTTTTGTAACGCCCAAAATCACAACAGTAGTTGCCTCGAGGGGCTACAGTGGAAAACAAAATAAACAATGTTCATAGGGACTTGTAGCGTCTTTTGTCTGGATCTTTTTTGATAAAATGTGATTTAAAGTGACTGTATTTTAATATGCACAGCATGAGAATGATGGTTAGGTTTTGTCTCTAATCGTGCAACATTTTCCATTGATTATAGATTTGGGATAGTACACAAAGAGTGCCTTGGCCTGAAATGGCTGTGTTAAGGATCAGAATTGTTTTTCTTTTTGTGTTAAACAGAGAAAGAGCTGGAGGACACTGATGATGACAACACTGAAAACACAGACACTAGTGTCCAGTCTGAACTGGGCTGTGACTGTATTGAAAGTGGCGATGTGGGGGTGCTCTTCATGCAGCGCCTGAAAAAGATCTCTAAGTCCAATGACAGGACGGACTTCCCAAATTTTCGCGGCCTGCTTTGGAAAGCCATGTCCCAGTTCCCGGACAGAGTGGAACCACGGAGCAGAGAACTCACACCTCTGCTGCTTAGATTTGTCAGGTTAGACAATAATGTAATGATAACGAGCCTATATTAAAGAAGAACTACGTAACCACACAACATACTGTAGGTAATTTACAGAAACAAACATGTTATTACCGACTTGACATGTTTCGGCTTCTAGCTGCAAGACTTGTTGCAGCTAGCATCGAGTCAGGTAGACAATCTCCAAAATTCATTGTCTCTGTAAAGAACCTACGTCTTGTGGATTTAAAAAGAAGACAAATTATTTTATTTTTTTAAATTAATGTACTATACTACATAATTTTCCTGGTGAAAGATCCAGTTACAATGGACTTGGACTGGTGATGTTTAGAAGACTGATTATCTCTTCATCTCTTTTGGGTGGGAGAATTTTGCAGTTGACAAATAAACAAGCAGTAAGTTAAGAGTTTGACAAAGGGCTAATTCTGTTGGCAAGGTGACTACACATTTCGGGTTTTCCTGTATTGGTCAGTATATATCTATACAATGGAGCAGTGATGAACCAGTTACAAGTAGCACAGGCTAGTCTCCGTGGTTACAGTCAAGCTCCAATTACAGTAATCAATTTAACACTCAATTGTAGTCTGCTGAAAATCCAAATATATACATACATATTAATAGGTGGACGTAGGACTTAACGCCTGACTATAGACAGAATGTGCTGCAGGATTGTTTGGTTGCTGCACATGTGCTTTTCCCTGTCTTAGTAATGTCATGTACCAATTTTCTGAGTGTCTCTTACCACTGACTTTCCCTATTCCATGCTTTCTACTGTTTTGTGTCATAAAATATACAGACAACTGAATCAGCATATTCAGATGGACAGGAACAATGTGAGAAATAACGTAAATGTCTTCTTACAGGAATGAGTTTTACAGTAGGGACATGCTTGTGGCACCGACTCAGAACTTGAGAAAGAGAGATGCTGAAGCCCTTGAGGAGACATCGATGGCTGTAGATGAGGAAGAGGAAGAGGAGGTGGAGGAAGAGGAGGGCAAACAACAGAGAAAGACTTTGCCCCGGAGAGCGGCTTCCAAGTAAGATACACCAGAGTGCCAAGTCTTCCAAAATGTGGCAAATGGTTTTAAGTATTATCATTTTTTACAGACAGCTGACTACTCATCTGAAAGTTTTTTCCAAATTCACCAATCCTCGTTCACTTTACATGGAAGGCAGTCTCAGTGAGCTCTATCATCAGGTATAAGCTTTTTAATGTGGGCAAATTAGCTGTTTCATTAAAGTTTGGTTTATTAGTTTTGGATGGTTTTTGTTTTTGTTTTCTAGTTGCTTTGTCACCAAGACCAGCACATCCAGCAAGTGGCGCTAGAGTGTGTGCTCACATACAAAGACCCCCACATTGTACCCTACAAGTAAGTGAAACGGACTTCAACAATTGTTTTAATTAATTCATTCATTCATTGATTAAATAATAATAATGATAATAATAATAAATATCTAGGAATATGAATTTCTTTAGTGTTTAGATCGAAGAGTGTCCAGTCGTGCTAAATGGCTCACTAAAGTAGTTATGGCCAATTCTTGACATTCTTGAAACTAGAAAAAAACTCAAATAAAAACTCAAATTGAAACAAAAAAAAAAAGGTAATCTTTACATCGCTGTAACGTGATGTTCTAGTACTTTTGTGTAATTTTTCCTTAATTTATGTTTTTTTTGCTCATGGTCTGTTCTGATAAACCTTTGCCCAGCACAGTATTTTCACAATATTTTCCTTTCTTCTCTGAATATGTCCATTGTGTCCATTTGTGATGAATTAGGAGTATTATTTACATCCTTCCTAAATTACAGGAGGTTTAGGGCTCAGAGGAATGCCAATGCTTTCAATTCAGTGGCAATTTTGCCATATTTTCCTTTTGAACTGTCAGTTTTCAATGTTATCAGTTGCGCGTGGATACATTTGTGGATAGACATGGAGGTTTATATTACACTATGTGTGACCCTTTGTTCACAATGACACACTGAAACCATTTATAATGGTCAAGCAGGTCAGGGTAATTCAAGTTAAGGAAATAATTTAGATTCTGCTGCAAATTACATGCTTTTTAAATAACAAAAGGCATATTCTTCTGCAGATAACTACCTTTTGAAACCTTGTTTACCTACATTGCAGATATATTGTCTTCATATTACCATAATTTACATAACCACAATCTTAATCCTAAATACATATTTATTCGACAAAACTCTCAAATCTCAGGCCATTACTGACTTTCCTTCATTAATTATTTTTGAAAGATCAAATACTTTTATATTATTTTCACATATTTGCACAGTTTAACAAAATTGTTGCATGATGATGTTGTCCTGTTTTAACTAAATGATGTATGTGTTTGTTATTCAGGGAGAACCTTGAGAGACTCCTGGATGACAAACACTTCAAAGAGGAGATTGTCCATTTTAACATTTCGGAGGAGACTGGGGTGGTGGACTCTTCGCACAGAGACAAACTCATCCCGCTGCTCATGAGGTGTGTGTTGTTATGATTATTCTTCAGATATTTTGTAGATGTTGTTATTGTTATAATAATGATAAATGAATCACTTTTTTTTTTAAACGTGGGATTTTCAGCTACGGTCAGTTACAGACCAGACATATGTTCATTCAGCATATATTCTTCTTATCCACATGTCAGAACAACACAAGTTAGCCCTTTTCTTGGGTGGGGATAAAAAAAAAATCGGAATGTTTTAAATTTCGTACAGGCTGTTGTTTGGTCGGCTGAGGACTAAAGCGGGCAGTAAGTTCCAGGGGAAGGCCAGTGCTGCGTCTCGTTCCTCCATCATCCTTCGCTTCCTTGCGGGCTGTCAGTCTGAGGAGCTGGGCATGTTCATCGACCTGCTGCTGGAGCCTCTGTCCCACCACTCTCAAGGTACTGTAGGTCCAAATCCAGTTACTGATGGGCTCCCATTATTTCAAACATAAAATATAAATACCACAAGTACTTGACTATCACCCTTAACAAGAGCCATTCGTTACAGCTGTAGATTTCAAATTTTTATAACAAGAAAGTCTGCTGTTTTGACCATATGCTTCTTGTCCGTATTGCATTTATCCCACCATTCTGTGGCCAGCAGTGTATTTGCACTTTGCTCATTGTATAACTGCCTTATATCAAACTACTGTATGTTATGAGCAAATAAAAATATACGCAAACTCATTTAGAGGTGCACAACTTATTCACCTTTTTTTCTAAATTATTACTGTTTATTATTTGTCAACGTTTTTGTAGAAATGCAGACATATATATGAAAAAAATGTATGCACATATCCCGTACATTTCTCAAAGTCTAATTTAAATCTGGGGTCGCTGATTGTCAAACTGTGATAAGATGAAGCAGGTATTTAAAGCTAGTATTTAAAGTCTTGCTTTCTAGCTTTCTCAAACTATTTTGAACATTGCTAGTATCCACATGATTTTCTGAGCAGTTGTACAGCTTTAGAGGAACTTTTTGCAAAGTGCAAAGTGAAGCAGGGAGGGCCAATGACACACAGCCAATCAGGTCTAACCCCACTAATGGCATATAGCAACACATATAGCTCTTTCTTACAAGTTTGCGAATAATAAAATGTTTGAAACATGATTTTGTCACAAAGTCCTTGGATAGACCTTCGTTCTGTCTCCGTTCAGGTTCGTGTGTGGAGGCTGTAGAGCGAGCCATAGCAGATACAGATGTGGACGCTGTCCTGCCTCTGGGACGTGTACACTCCCTGCTGAACATTATCACCGTGGTGATGGGCAAACTGGGACACCTCATCCACTCGTACCTGCCCAAAATACTGCAGATGGTCCTGTGTGTCACCGCCTCTGTGTCCACGCTGCTCGACCGCAGAGAACAGGTGTTAGACTTGACTCTATAGCCTGATATAAAACTGACAATTCACTACAGTATTCTAGGCATTTGGTCAATCATTTTATTGTATTGTAAAGTGTAAATAGTTTAACACATTTTTACCCCCTTTTAAAACGAAATCATTTATTTTTATTTTTATTCCTATCATCTACTAATATATAAACATTAAATTTACATCTTGTCTTTTTGCATTTCTTACAATAACTATTAACAATAATTTACACTATTTTAACAGTAATAAAATCTCAATAAACTGACATTTGTGACTTTGATTGAGTTAACAATGTTTTTTGGTTTGTTTTTTGTTCCAGTTGCGTGCTGGATGCATCAGCCCTCTGAAGAACCTGCGGCGACTGGGCGTTTTGAGGATACTGGACTTTTTTGACAATTTTGACTTCTACAATTTCACTCCAGACGAACTGGATGCTGTGTTTGTTGGTGTGGTTTGGCCTCAGGTAATGCCTTCTGGTCATATCTTATTAGTAAATTGTGATTTATTCCAGTAGTGTAGAACAGTTTTCTCCATGAGGTCCGGCTCTGGCTATTTTCTGAATGTCCCTTTTCTCTCTTCACTCCATTTCTTACTAAATATATGTAGTATGTAATAAATGTATAAAAGCTACGGGTCAGTTCTTCTTTCTACAGTTAATATCTACAGATTAGTTTGAATGCTAAAGAAGAAAGACGATGTATTTTGTTACTTATTTGTAAATGTTTCATATTGAATGTGAGACTTACCTGTGTCTGTTCAAATTAGTGTTGTCTTTTGTCAGTCTGTAACCTTGATTGAGACTGAATTATTAAGATTTACTGGGATGGACACCCTGTGATTATAAATGTGACAAGAAAAATAGAAAAACTTCACAAATTATTTTCTGTATTTTCTGTAGATATGCCGCTTACCCACAGAAAGCACATACTCTCCCACCCCTCTGCTGAAACTCATCCATGTTTGGAGCAAAAATGCTAGGTAAGAAACTCATTATTTTTCTTATCCTCATTATACTTCTGATACATTACAAACATACACTATAAATGATTTTCTCTTAGGTTTTTCCCCCTTTTGGCCAAGCAGAAGTCAGACCACCCGGAGTTAGACGTCCTCCTCAGTGTGTTTGCACTACTTTCAGCCAAAAACGCATCTACAGTGACTATTACCACAGTTATGGACATAGCCGAGTCACTGGCCTCAACCGAAGACTTTGTGGCTTCAGAGACGGAGACTGAGCTGATTGTAAACGGTGGTGTTCTTCCCCAGCCAGCAGAGGGCACTCTCACAACAGGTTTGTGGGAGGAATATACTCATGTTTTTTAACAGTATATTTCGGTGCATTCACAATTGTCATGGTTTGATCCTGGTGTGAGTGCAGATTAGTCCTGATGTAGAATTGGTTTAGTCTTCTTGGTTAACCTGTCATGTGGAGATCCCCTTAATGTAAATCCTGTATTATTAGATCAATAACATGGTTTGAAGTTAAGGCTACGGCTTAGGTTAAGCCAGTAATGACTATGGTTAAAGTTAGGTGTCCAGGAAATGAAGGTAAGTAAAATGAATGCCCCCAACATGTGTGCAAGTGAAAATGTTTCGATATTTAATCTGATCCGTCTACCCTAAACATGATACACAATACACTACAAAGCTAAAATATTATGGATTAAGTACGTTTTAAGTTTACAAATATATTGAAGTAGACTTAGACTTAGCTGAATTTATTTTTCAACATTTGAATACGAACATCAACCACTTCACTTCCCTCCTCAGACTCCCTGACTAAAGGCTCCAGGCTGCTGCTGCCGCACATCTCAACTCTGCTGCGTTACCTCAGCTGCGTCGTACGAAACACTGACCGACTCAAGAAGAAGAAATTCAGAGCCCAAGTGGCCCGCGAGCTCAACATTCTCTCCAAGTAAGTTTGCATTGTCTGTTGTTTTTTTTTTTTTTTTTTTTTATTACAATTTGGTGTAAATGTTGTGATGGTAACATTTTTATTTTGTCACATTCCCTTCAGGCTCAGTCGATTTGTTAGTGACAAAGAACAAAGCTCTGTGCTGATCAGCCTGCTGCTCCCTCACCTCCAGAAAGGAAACAACCCACCAGTAAGACACAGTAGCCCGTATTCGATTATGATTCAACAGAATTTGTGGTGTAAATGTTTATCCTTTTGTTGTTTTACAGGAGACTGAGCTTGACGTCTTGGCCACAGTTCAGAATTTGCTGCGTCAGTGTTCGAATCCCGCCTCTTTCCTGCGGCCGTTGAGCAAACTTTTCTCTGTCATCCACAAGAAGATCCCCAGACAAGCCCTCACCAGTGTCTTCCAGGTATTGTTTTCATAACTTTAGGAGACATATTATGCTAAATATACTTTTAAGTGGCATACTGACCAAGTTTGCCCTAAAATGTAAAACATAAATGGTTTAGGAACAGTAAGCCACGGGTAAAATGCCATGTATGCGGTTTAGTTGACAAAAAGGTTTATTCTTGTTTAAGTTCCACTTTAATGTTTGTTGAACTTTAACACCTGGAGCTTGATAATTTCCCTCCTTTCTAATCTTTTGACTTCTGTGTTCCTCAGACATTGTCAGATTTGGAGCCCTCACTCACATACATCACTGACATCTCTACCAAGGTATATGCATAACAAATCATTTTTATTCATTTCTGCTGAAAATGTACATTAATATATTGAACTGTGTTCACAGCTCAATGCCTTCGACAGTCGACATTTGGATGAAATTTACTTTGATGTTCGTCTGGAGGCCTTTCAAGAAGCGACGAGACGTGTGCGAGACATGCAGACGCTTGACCTGGACTTTATCTTCACACTCATACACAACTGCTTTCACTCATTTGAGGTAACACAGTGCAATATCATTACTGAGCAGCTTAATTATTATTTTGTTCAAATTGTTTAAATGACTCTTTTTCTCCTCTAGATTGGTGACATGTCCCTGGGAGACAATGCCACCTTTTGTCTTTCTGCGATCATTGAGCAGCTGGCAGCCATCGGAGCGGGAGAGCAGCTTTACAGAGACGTCATACAACACACCGTTCTGGACGCTGTGCTCAAGGGCCTGCGCAGCAAAACTGAGGTAAAACATGCAGCTGTGGCAAGTTTATTAGACTTTATTGTTCCTTTTAGGGAGAATTGTCCTCTGCATTTGACACACTCCCCATGGTTGTTGAGCTAAGTTTCTTGACATAAGCTTAAGCCAGTTCAGTTAGCAAAACAACTGATATGTAATTCAATTTGCGAGTTATACGCTCTGAAATTAGGTTTGTATATTCTGTTGCACAGAAGGACATTGAATATTTGAAGTACCTCATCAAGTACAATGCAATCACATGGTAGTTAGGTTCAGGGGGGTATGTTGTTTCATCAACATGTGTGCATGCAGTAACATAGCATAAGAAAATGTAGGGATGGGACGAGATCTCGTGCCACAAGATCTCGCGAGATAAACTTGACTCAAGATTGTCTTGTCTCGTCTTGTGTGAATTGTCTTGTTCCACCACTGATGTAAAGTGTGACCACATGCTGGTTTTTGTTGTGTGTTTTATTAATCCCTTTTTGTGTGTATATTTTATTTATTTGCTTGAAAGAATAAAAATGTCCTTTTCCCCCTTCTTAGAGTGTTCAACATGAGTACACCACAGTTCTGGCTTGTTTGGTGAAGACTTTTCCCTCAAAGAAGGAGTTCACAGACTTGGTGCAGCTCACAGACTACAATGACCCTGAATCGGACTTCTTTGAACACATGAAGCACATCCAGGTGACAACATTACCCATTCTCACATTGCAATGGATCATTGGTTTCTCTTTTAACACCACCCAACCAATAGTAACATCAGTTCTTCCCTTGTAGATCCACCGTCGAGGTCGAGCCTTGAGAAAACTGGCCAAGCAGCTGACAGAGGGCGCTGTGGTCATAAGCCCTCGCTCCCTACAGAACTACATAATGCCATACGCCATGACGGCACTGATGGATGAGAAGATGCTGAAGGTCTGGAGATCTTTTTTAATCGGCTGCAAATCTGAATAAGTAGCATCATTCAAATACTATATACATTTTGTTTGTTCAAACTTGCACATGCCACAATTTAAATTTAGATGGAGAGGTGCACTATGTTACTTCTCTGGTGAATGGTCTGCCACCTGCTTGTTTCCATAGAGATGGTCCTGCTTTGCCTGGAATGTTCCACAGCTTGGCATTAAACTTATCTAGCTTGCACTTATTAAATACCATGAAAAAGAAACATTCTTTCTGTGAGCAGGCTTGCCTCTCCACCTGCTTGTCTCCAGGACGATGGATCTAGTCTGATGCTGTACTGTGGAACATTCCAGGCCAAGCAATAAAAGTTCCATAGTGTACCTCTTTAATCTATATTCGTGCTGGATGTATGTGCACTGCAGTGTAGATGCAGAACGCCGCTTCAAAATGATAAACTACCCATATTTATTTGCATTTGACCAACAATTTAATGTCTTATTTTTCAGCATGAGAACATGATATCGGCCTCAGTGGAGGTGGTGGGAGCAGTGTGTCGTAAGCTAACCTGGTCAAAGTATCTGTACTACCTCAAACACTTCGTTCACATCCTGCAAACTGCGCAAGCTGAACAGAAGCTGGCTGTGAGGCAAGTTCCATGGACGGTCTGCCTCGGAGTACATTTCACACCCACAATGGTTTGACTAATCATTATTGTCTTTACCGCTCTTGTTGTAGCTTGCTGGTGACTGTTTTAGAGGCCTTTCATTTTGATCACGAGACCCTCAGCAAGGAGATCGAGGCTGCTAAAGCAAGAGAAGGTGATCGTATTCATCATCTTGTTTTCTATTTTAGCCATTTTTGTCACACACGCATGTTGCCATTATTACCTTTTTCTAACATTTTCATTTCACCTGTCATAACAAAATAAGTCAAAGATTTAAATGGTGAAATTAAATATACTGTTTTTACTTTTGCTTGAAAACCGCATCATATATTCTAATATGAGGATTTTAAAATGATAAATGAAGCAGAAGTTCCTTATATAGTCTAAATGAGTGACGTTTTTAACATGTACATTTATATCCGTTTAGCCATAGGTGGTACCAATGTTCTTGATCAAGGGGAGGAAGAGAATGCTGCAGAAGACGAAGACGAGGCGAGTGACGACGAGGACGCCATGGAAACGAACAGCAAAGATCAGCCGGATGTTACCGCGGACACAAAAACGTCCGGTGTTACCATGGAAACGGACGGCACCGATGCACAAAAGGACTCTGACGCCGCCAAAGTTGCCGTCAGCGTGACTACAAGGACGACACATCCCAAAGCGCCTGCCGCAGTGGCCACTGGGCTGCCACAGAGCAAAGAGGATCTGGAGACTTTGATCAGCGTCATTCATCGTTCAGTTAACGAGAGTGTGCTGCCTCGACTGCAAAAGTGTCTGACAGCTAAGGTACACAAAACACAAACATTTAGTAGTTTTGGGAAATATGGAATGTGTACGAATTATAAGGTTCAAAACAAATTCTTATCCATGTTTTTCCCCCCTTATTTTTAAACAAAGACAGATCATAAAAACAGCAAGGCCTAGCATTAATGACATTTTAACGTTTAGATAGTTGCAGACAAAACGGACTGCCACTCACGGACTTCTCACATCCTCTCCTTCCACAATTTCAGGACGAGATGGTGCACGTCACCAATTAGATTTTTTGAACTCCAAGCAAACGAAATAATCCACAAATGTTTTCCTCATTCACCGATAGGAATTATGTCACTCAAATTTAAATGAAAATTGCCACTACTTTTCTACCCTACTGTGAAAATAATCTGTTTGTGTTTTTACTGCTTTACATAGTAGTCATTAGACTTTGTGCTCGTTTTTGCTTTGCTCAATACAATAACAAAGATATGCATCAAACACATGTTTGATTACTTTGATCAGGTGCAAAGAGATGAAGAACACAAGGCCGTTAAATCAAAGGAAGTGAAGGACGAGGAAGTGGTCCGCATCCCCATCGCCTTTGCCATGGTCAAATTAATGCAGACTTTGCCTCCTCATATTATGGAGACCAACTTACCAGGGTAAACTACTATACGCCCTGAGAATGTATAATGTATATAATGTATATATTTAACAGGTATATTTAACATTGTCAAATTGTTTTTGTTGTACAGAATTTTAATTAAAGTGTGCGTACTTCTGAGGAACCGCTTCCAGGAGGTCAGGGATGTGGCGCGAGGAACTTTGGTCAAGATTACAGAGACGTTGGGCATCAGATATTTGCATTATCTGCTCAAAGAAATGCAAGGCGTGCTGGTGAAAGGCTACCAGGTACACATTTAAACAGGCATATACTTGTACCCATATAAAATGTAACTTTTTAACATAATGTGTGTGTGTGTGTGTGTGTTTCATTTAGGTCCATGTGTTGACCTTCACAGTTCACCAGCTTCTGTCCACCCTCAGTCCAACTCTGAAGAGCGGAGACTTGGATTCCTGTATGAACATGCTCATTGATGTAAGGACCACAAGCATCAATGATTAAGGAGACATTGTTGGAGTATAGTGGTGTTTTTAACATATTTTTGGGGGGAAATCCTGTTTGATATGACAGTTGACCTCATGACTTTGACGTTTAGGATGTATGTGGTGTTCAGGTAGAGCTTGCTGGAGGTCAAAAGGCCAGTAGGAGTAGATTGGCATCCACGTTTCTGCCTGTGACCTATACATAACCCTGATTATGTGGAGTGAAGGAATTGTGCATGAAATCGCAACTTAAAGCGTAATTTAATATTATTAGAAGATCCGTAAGACCTCCAGATCTAGGACTGTCATTTTGAGTCCGTCTTTATGGACTTATCATCTTACTCGCTTTGACAGATCTTTAACAATGAGCTGTTTGGAGCCGTGGCTGAAGAAAAGGAGGTGAAGGGCATTGTATCTAAATCGATGGAGGCCAGACACAGCAAAAGTATGGACTCCTATGAACTACTGGCCCAGTTCTGCAGCAAAGAGAGCATCACCAAACTTATTCTACCGCTGAAGGAGGTGAGACATTAAACATTAAACAGTGCCACTTCAATTTAAAGCAGAACTAAGGCAATAGAGCTCCCCCTGCAGTGCATTTGTGAAAATACATTGTCAGAAAATAGACGCTAAAGCTTTGTTTTGTTTTTTTTCCTCGCATTTTTTCTTTCTTTACCATAATAAGACAGTATAATCACATACAAAAACATTTAACATTGCCAAATATAAAAAAGAGCCGAGTTGTTTTCGGGTCGATGTCGGCAAATGTTGTAAGGCTGTTTTTTCCCCCAGAGACAGCAGGGGGCGCCTACAAACACTTCAAATGCCCCAAAAATATATATTTAAAAAGCACAGGGACCTTTGAAAATGTTCCTGTGTTCTGTTTTCAACTGTTAAGGAGATGTAAAATGTCATTAACAGTTGAATTGGGGGGGGGGTTCCTGAGTGTGGCATTAAATGTATATTTGCATTATACCTTTAAAAACATGCACGCTTAATAAGAGCGGGGTCCCCACTTCACAGATTTGACCTGTAACTTGGCTTCCATAGTGTAGAACATTCATCTCCATGGAATCAAGCAAGTGGCACACCCACCCCAACCAAAAAGTTCACTTTAAAAAGCACAAAAGTTTATCCATTATTGAAAGTCCTAAATGTTTGCACAAACTATCCTTCCCGCTGACAGATCTTGGAGACCTCCTCCAGTCTGAAGGTGTGTAACAGGGTGGGGGCGGTGCTGCGCAGACTGATCCTGGGCCTGCTGGTCAACAGTGGAATGACTTCTCAGGACATCCTGCTCCTCTGCCACGGCCTGATCAGCGAGAGCCTGCCCCTCCTCACCAAGAGAGACAAGTGAGAACCTGACCACAATTTCTTATAATGCAGAATTGAAATGTTTACATCTATGCTAATATTTCAGGATTCATGGTTTCTTTTAACTTTACACTAATGTGGAAAAATAACAATACATATGAAATTAATACATGAATCATAATAAATACATTTCTGTTTTTACACACTGATGTCATGTGCCCAATAAAGCATTTTTGTTTTTAAGACAAGGAAAGACCAATACAAAATTAAATGAAATATGAATGAAAAGTACAGGACAAATGTATGTACCTTTCAGACCTAAAATGGCAGTTAATGGCTAATTGTTTTTACAGAGATAAGTCCAAAGTCAAGCCTCCTCCTGACCCCCGGCTGCCCCCTCCCAGCTGCCTACTGCTTCCTCCGACCCCAAAGAGAGGCGGGCAGAGAGCAGCCGTGAGCAGCAGGACAAACATGCACATTCTGGTGGATGCGGGACTCAAGGTAAACCTTTTTGTTTCCTTTTAATGGCTCTTAGCAGGTCTTAGTAGTAGACGAGTAGCGTGTTTTATTTTTCTCTTATCCCTGATTTAGTTGCACTATGGATGTGGATTGAGCACAATTTTGTTGTTTAAAACTAGATTAGTCACATTTAAATTCTGCTTTTCTCCAGGTTTAAACTTGGTTATGTCAGTACTTGCTGCCCATTTCTCATTTCTTATTAAATAATTTCCTTTCACCAATCTTTATTTTACCAGGCAGACAATTTAGAACATATTATTATGCAAAATGTTGAGATATTTTCTTCTTTCAACTATTTTAGTTTATAAATAAATTGGGGGATCAGCTACTTTGGTATTTGGGGTTAAGAAAAACTTTTGGAAGTTGTAAAGTATTGTCCATGTTGTCCCCTTTTCAGCTTTTTCACTTGAGCCTGAAAAGAGGCAAAGTTACATCCTCTGAAGTCTCTGCTCTGGAAATGCTGGACCCCTTTGTGCTGTTGCTGCTTGATTGTCTCGACTCGATGCACGTCAAGGTTATAGCAAGTTTTTTATAGTCTGCCATTATCAGTCACTATAAGTAGTATTTTCACATTTCTATTTTACTTACATTCTGTGTCCAGGTGATCACGGAGGCCCTGGTTGGCTTCACTTGGCTGCTGAAATTTCCTCTTCCTTCAATTGAGACAAACGCGGAGCAGCTGACCAAACAGTTATTTGTTCTGCTCAAAGATTACTCTAAAGCCGGAGCGGCGCGTGGAGAGAACTACCTCCTCGTTCAGAACTGCTTCAAGGTACAAAACAACGAAATATGACCATAAGCCGTTACATTATGATCAATGAACACAGTACATTTTACATTGGGCTGGGCGAGATGATAAAAAGTAGAAAAGGTTTGATTTCCATAACAGCCTACCTTTGATACCTATTCTATCCCGGCCCACTCCTGGACAAATGAGGGATTACATCGATGTTACACAAAATCTATAACTTTTTTTAATCATAATGATCTATCACAAATTTTTTTTTTCATTCAATAAACTGTTGGGACTCTGCTCCAAACGACATACTTTTACTGACAGAAGATTGGCTGATCATTGACTTTTAGCAATAACTCGATTGCTCAGCCCTAATTTTATGTAATTTTGATTGCTGCACCATTGTTTGGTTTGCACTCAAATGTTGTTTCACGCTCGTTCCCTCCACTTCAAATCATAAAAAAGGCATGTTTTGAAAGTAAGCACAACACTTGGTGTAGTAATTAATGTACTTTCTTATTTCTCAGACCATAACTGTGCTGGTAAAGAATATCAAAACAAACGCCATCTCAGAGACGCAGCTGCAAGTGCTGCTGGGATACGCTGAGGAGGACATTTATGACCAGTCCAGACAGGCCACCGCCTTCAGCCTGCTCAAGGTATCCACAGAACACTGCACTTTATACAATTATGATGTTGTTCCAGAATAATGTTCAAATGTAATGTCTCGCTCTAGGCTATCCTGTCTAGGAAGCTTGTTGTCCCTGAGATGGAGGATGTGATGAAGAAAGCAGCCAAACTTTCTGTTAATGGTGGAAATGCGATGATCAGGATACACTGCCGACAGGTATTACAATTATGTTTATCTGCGGGTGTCAAGGTTTGTATCAATATTAAAAAATGCCAAATACCCCATCAAATAGTGGTAACTAACTATAAGACATCTACAAAACTAATAGTTTATAGATTGGTCTGGATCTCAAATTATATAGAATCCAAAAGAATTACCTCAATCCATGTCCAGAAATTGTAAATGTTTTATTAGATTTTTATGCAATTTGTGCTAATTTTATGTGTGGTGGTGTGTCTTTTCAGATCTATATGAAGTACCTGCTGGACTATCCTCTGGGAACCAAGCTCAGGCGCCACTTGGATTTTGTGGTCGCTCAACTTTCTTATGAACACGACACCGGGAGGGAGTCCGCTCTGGAGATGATGGCCTCTATCTTTCAAACTTTTCCTCAGGTACGTGAACATGTTCAGTCATTTTGCCAAAACGACCTGAACAGGAAGATACAGATGCCTTTCTTGTCCTTTTCAGAAAATGTTGCAAAAATACAGCACTTTGTTCTTCGCCCCTTTGGCTTTGGTGGTGGTGAACGACGACTCCGCGCGGTGTAAGAAAATGGCCGCCATGACCATCAAGGCTCTGATTACTCAAATCGACCTAAACAGCAAGAATCATGTGTACTCACTTGTGGAGACGTGGCTTAACTCTGAGAAGGTACAAACACCTCCAGTTACAAAACAACCATTAAAACTATGACTGAACAGTGTTTCTTATCAAAATGTACTGCATGTTTGAGTGTCAAATGCTGCATAGAGCTGAATGTGAAACTGTAACTTTATAACCTTGTTTGAAAGATTTCAACATAAGTTGGTACCATTTTTTTTTTAAAGTCTTTTTACATTGGTGTGATACTTAAACACTAACTCATACATTTGATCACATTTCTGTTGGATTGACAAAACATCTTCGGATAATTGTTATCAGGATACTTTTTTTTTTTAAGCTAATATTGCCCGGCCCCTTCCCACTTTTCTTGTGGAATAACTTTTTGATTATTGTTTTTTTGTTGTTGCTACTTTCAGTCCACTCTGAAACGCCTGGGCGCTCAGATTTGTGGTCTGTTTGTGGAGGTGGAGGAAGAAAAATTCTCTCATCGCCTCGAAAAGTTGTTACCGCTCATAGAAAAAGAGACACACCCAGACAACTATGAAGATGTAAGGGTCATATTTATCAAGTACTATATGCAAATATTACATAGTGTTTGTTTTTCCATAACATTCATTTGTGTATTTTAGATCGAGGAGGAGCAGGAGGAGAGAGGAGCAGATCGCTTGTTGTTTACTTATCTTACTCTCATCACCAAACTGTGCAAACACTGCGGTTTCTTGGCGTTAAGCAAGGATCATGAAACGCTGATTCAAATCTGGAGTAAGTCATTACATTTTTAATTGTGATATCTGTGCCTGTCAAGTGTTAATTAAACCTAAGTGACAATGTCCAGTTATTAGTTTGGCAAACTGGCCAGTCAGGTCAGAATGTATTAATCCTGACAAAAACTAAAATGACAAAATTAGAAAAATAATGTAACATAAATTAATTTTTTGCCTCAAAATTACTTAAAAAAAAAAAAATAATTCTGTGAGATGCATTTGGAAAATCAAGGCTAGAGTTAATTCACACATCTGACCAGTTTAAAAAATAAATGTCTTAATCCAATTTCAGATATGGATTTCACCTCTTTACATCTGGCACACACATTTTCTTAAACACATAGATGTGGAAATAATACCTCTTCACAAATATCTTTCACCTCAAATAAAGCTCGTGGAACTGAATTAGTACTGTATTTCTCTGGCTGTGTTCACTCCTTGTCCCTCTCTCTACAGACCACACTGAGGCCCACCTGCGGCACCCTCACTCGTGGGTGTGGCTCACGGCCGCTCAGCTCTTCGGGCAGCTCTTTGCGTCACAGCAGCCCGAAGAGCTGCTCAGCCTCTGGAGAGGGAGAGATGAGTCGTCAAATCAACCCGCGGCAAAGGTCTTCATCACCAATGCACTGGACAAGAAGGTATGGCACAAAGTAGTATTTAATGTCAATGCAACAGATGTATTTGAATATCATTTAAAGTTATTTTTTATTGTCTTGCCACTTGACAAGCAGTTTCTATTGTCTGTCACTTTGTTTTGAATTGGTTTTGTATTCTTCTAGGTTCATTAACTCTTTATTTAACCTTAAGGGGAATTAAATTGATTCCCAAACCTATTATATTTTATATTAAAAAAATTACACAAACGGGTTATTTCTCTGATTGATAATACTATACTATATTTCTATAATTCTAGATTAGAGAGTTGGCACTGGCTTTCTGTTATCAGCTTCAGTCTAAGTACCTGGATACTGCCTCAGGAGAGCAGGTAAATCTAATGATTTAAGAATATTTGATAAAAAAAAACAACCATGTATTAACCTATTGTCTACTCTGTTTTCAGGTCATCAAAAACTTGCTTTTTGTTGGGAAATTGATCTACCTCATTTCACCTGAGTCCGACGTGACTTCGGCCTCAGAGGGGGAAGTGAAAATGGAGGAGGATCAGCTGGAAGAAAAGGCAGAGGAGGAGAACGAAAATGGACTTGAAGAAGAGGAGAAAGAGGAAGATGACAAAGATGACCGACCACCTTCACTTCTGTGGCTCATAAACAAACTGTCTCTAATGGCCAAACGAGAAGCAGCGTATTCACCTAAAGTTCCTCTCAAGGTTCGTTTAAAACCACTGTACATCGTTCAGGAATAATGTAAGAGAGAGAGATAGTGGTGAAATGTGTGGTGAATATGTGGTCTAAAAAAAAAACGCTGTAGCAAAATAAAATGCTCATGCTCAATTTTTTTGTTCAGAATAATAATTAAAACCATATATGCAAGAGTTTAATTCCCCTGGGCCATTGAATGTAAGGAATTTCTGCTTTCTTGTAGAGAACTTGTGTATTTAAATTCCTCGGAGCGATCGGTATGGATTTGGGCAAAGAGCGTCTGGGGCCGTATCTGAAGACGATCATCACTCCCCTGTACAGAGAGCTGGACAGCACATACGCAGACCAAGGTACTACTTTTGACAACCTCCAGTAAAGAATTATTTCGTTTTCTGTCATTATTCCTTTTTATTCCAGCAGCTAATCTTTGAGTTGATTTTATTATAAACAATTTCCTTTTGTCTTTCTTTCTTTCAATCTTGATCTCAAAATTTTATGATAATTTATAATGCTATTTTTCCAAATACTGTCCTAAATACTACATTAAACTATGAATATTTTTTTATTGCTGGGTTTCAGATAATGGTCAATCCTGCAGTATTTAATTTAGATGCGATTAATAGCTGTTGTATTGTGTTATAACTTGATAATCATTTCATATTTCAATTGACTAATCTTGTTGCATTGTGTGAATGATTAAGTTCAATATTTGTGAATTTTCCTCATGAAATGACCATATGCTCGGTTCTAGTACACTGCCTTCTGCCTGTGAATTGTTGAATCTGAAAAGTTACCCTTACTCCTGCTAAACTAACCTTCTGTTCTTGTTTCAGACCCCACCCTAAAGAACCTGGCGCAGGAGCTGATTGAGCTGTTGAAGAAGCAGGTGGGACTGGAGCCGTTCTCTTTGGCCTTTTCTGCCGTTCAGAGGGAGTTCTCCCAGAGACGGGCCGCGCGCAAGAGGCACAGAGCTATGCAGGTACGCTCACAAAAAACAGTGTAATCACAGTGTACATGTTGCTTTGTTGTTTGTTTTTCATTGAAATAAACCCTATAGTAGGCAGATATTCGAGTAAGCTTCTATTATGATACCATTACAAGTTTATACTAAAATATTTAGTCTTTGTGAATAGCCACCATTTAAAAATAATAACCGCAAAAGTGATACAAGTTATTTGTTGATTAGTGTTGTATTCGATAAAGTTGATTTCATGAGATGACGTCTTTCACTCAGAATGTATTACTTGTGACCTTTTCACTTGTTCTAATATTCAACATTTTAATACCAACGGCGTGGCTGACATTTGTGTTTGTCTTAAGGCGGTGGCAAATCCAGAAATTGCTGCAAAAAAGAAGCTGAAAAAGCACAAGAACAAAATTGAAGCCAAAAAAAGGAAGATTGAGTTTCTCCGACCTGGATATAAGGCCAAGAAACACAGAAGCCACGCACTCAAAGACCTGGCCATGGTCAAGTGACGAGCACCTCACACTTTACAGACCTCTTATAGATGAATCACACCCTTAATATTGTATAACGTGGGAAAGAGCTTGTATTTTTAATGCTTTTTTTTTCCTTTTTAAATAGTTTGTTTATTCTTGACTCAGACGTTTGTGCCTTTAGTTTATACATACATAACTTTCCATACTATATCGGTAATACCATGGTATACAATTCCTTGATATAGCCACAGCTCCAAACATGCACAAGAATGTCTTTTGCATAAGGGTTAGAGGTTATTTGGATTATGTGAGATGCTTTATATTCAGACGTATTCATCCTGAAGACTACACATGAAGTAGGACGAGTTAAAGCTGGTGTATGTAACTTTCTGGTGGAGGGGCCGGTTTTTACGCGATTAAAACACCTGTGATTACATAGATTTGTCAAACTGTGGAACATTCCAGGCAAAATGATAACATCTCTATGGAAACAAGCTGGTGGCGGACCTCCGTCAGCAAAATTACACAGTGCATCTAAGTGTGTAGATTGAGACTCTCATTTGAAAATGTGTGTACAAAAATGGCTGTTTGCATATTACTAAAACTGTAATATTTGTAATTAAAACAATGTAAATTGTTGATGTATTGTTTTAAAATAAATCCACTGTAGCCACATTATGAACTTATACCAAAAGAAGTGTCACAAATCACATTTTACTGAGAATAATTTTACTGTACAAGCAGATATAAATATGCAAACAATAAAACTTCGAGCATAGAGTTAGTGTTGAGACAATATGCCAAAGCTGCACTTGGTGGAAAAAGTCCTTGAGCACTCGAGTAAAACAAATCAATAGACAGCATAAAATACTTTTTCTGACATTGCATTTGCTGGATTTTAGTACAAATACAGCAGCAGTTGGCTGAGGACGAGCGTTCAACACTAATCTACCATAACTTCACAACATTTCACTCAGAGCAAATATCTCATAACAGGAAAGACAAATGCTAGAGTTAAACATTAAAAGGTGGCATTTAATTGGGTAAGATCTGTGGTGGTATCTGTATAGACTTCATCACAATATCATCTCCCAATTTTACGTGATTCAGATGCTCAATTCCTACCTACATAAAATCCTGCAGCATAGAAGTTGAATCACATGCATGACTTTATGCCTGAAACGTACTCTGCAATAAAGTAATACATCAAATTGTAAAACTGCAGAGGCAACATGCTCACAGATAGTAAAATAAGCTCTATTAATCACAATAATCAAAATGCAACAAACAGTAAAGTATCTGTCCCATGTCTCACAAGTAGTGTGTTGTCCCAGTCCAGACTTTACTGCAGCTTTACTCATGTCCGAAAGTTTGATATTGACCAAGGCTTTGATGGGTTCAGAGTGGAAACAAAAAGGGAGAAAAAGTATAGCCCGGAGTGCAATCATGGGTCCAAAAAAGTCGGATTAGGAATGAAAAAGGAGCGGGGAAGTCACAAAGGGATATTACACCGGGGTATAAGAGCATATGTCCAAAACTACTAGAGGCATCACTGTCGACTCTTCAGGGCATCCACCAACCTGAGAGAAAAGGGACAGAAAATATGAGTGACACTGGTAAACAGTTGCTGTGCGGTTCGAAAGACTAATCTGTACGAAACAATCCTTAGGAAAAAGTGTTATATTTTCAATTACTGTACTCTGCTTTGGATATTTATATGAAGATTGGAACAATGTACATTATTGTTGTGATTTGAATTTTTTCAACCAAACCAAAGTGTTTTAAACCGCTATGTTACATTAATTTCCACTGTAATACATATATCTTTTTGCTACTGTAAGCTTTTTTTTTTAAGCTTCTAATAAACTTGGCATTACAATGGAAAAATAACCATTCAAAATTAAGAAGCTTTTTATGTGTGCTAGGATTCACATGTGAAAACATGTTTGCCAATTTGTGCACAAAATAACATAAAAATAATCCCAATTCTCACCACTCCATGCCCTCGTCCAGTCCTGTTCCTTTGGTGGCCGATGTCTTGAAGATCTGCCATTTTCTGTCTTTGAGAGCAGGAAGTCCCAGTAATGTTGCTACCTCTGCAGGGGTCAGAGCCTGGTCCATGTCCTGTTTGTTTGCAAAGACCATCAAGATGGCTTTCCTCAGCTCCTCTTCCTGTAGTAAACGGATACATTTCAACGATGATTAGCATGAATAGAATCCAAATGGCATCTAGAAAGACATTTAAAGTGTGCTAAATTGTTTTTGTTATTTTTTTATGCAAGAACTGTATGTGTCGTAAACTTGAGAACAATTTGAAAAATTTGTTTCACAGAAAACACTGAACTATTAAAAGCTGTAGGATTCTGTGAGAAACGTGCTTTAATGCACAAACCTCCAACATGGCGACCAACTCAGATTTGGAAATCCCCATTCTGTCACGGTCACTGCTGTCCACAACATAAATGACGGCATCTGTATTTGAGTAGTAACACCGCCAGTATGGTCTGTGTATAGAAATAATGAGTGGTGAGAGAGCAGAGAAAACACTCTTGACATTTCTCCCATTGTAGTACCACCACTCCCCGCACTTACCGAATACTCGTCTGGCCTCCAAGATCCCACACCTGAAACTTGAGGTTCTTGTAAGTGACAGTCTCTACATTAAAACCAATTGCTGCAAAAAAAACAAATTGAACAATTAAAATTACTTACTGAAGTATTGGGATTCTGTGGAAAATAAACAAATACATTGTCTCTTGAAGCTTCATCTCGCTTTTATATTTGTTGTTTGATAATGCTCCAGGAAATAATATACCACCTTCTCCTCCTCCAGCAACCACGCCTCCACTCTTTAACCACACCTCTAATTACTCAGAAGCCCTATTTATACAGGCTTATCCCAGCATCTCTGGTTGTCTCTGCTCTCTCGACCCCACCCTCCCACCCCATGTCTCTATCATCTTCACCTTAACACATCACCATCTAAGGAGGGGGGGTTCTGAATCAGCTGGGTTGATTACCTGAGACGGAGCCCCCATCCAGAGTCCATCTACCCAGCCATCTCTAATCCATCTATCATTGATGTCATCACTATCAATAAATATTCCCTCATATTCCATGGTTGTGGCATGGTCCTTGCTAGTGAACATGTAGCGAAATAGAATATTTTAATGTAGGTAAATCGGACATTTGTTTTGGTGGTTTCCCTGCTTGTCCTCAGGCAACAACAAACTAATGAGTGTAAATAGAAATACATTTTTTAGCCAAATTGCTCTTTTATGTTCAAGCAGTCATATAATTTTAAATTCAAGATAAATACCTTTTGTTATTGTTTGAACTAAAGTAAAAAAAAATAATAGCAATTGGTCTTTACTTCAATTTAAGATAGATTTGTGAGTCTTTCTATTGAACTTAAAATCTAAATATAGGTACAATATTGGCAAATACTGGTTATCGGCCACAGCATCAAGCAAAATATTGGTATCAGCTCAAAAATCCATATTGGACAATCCCCGTTTGAAAGCCAGCAATAAAATGACTGTTTTAGTTCTAGGGACGGTGAAGATGTTAATATTGAAATATGTACAGTACAATACAGCTTAGAAGAAGAAGTACATACTGGGAATAGTTGTGACAACTTCTCCAACCTGCAGACGATAAAGTATGGTAGTTTTTCCAGCTCCATCCAACCCCAGAATTAAAATCCTCATCTCCCTGGTCCCAAACAGGCCAGAGAAAATACTGGAGAAAAAACCACCTGAAAGACAAGAAACACATTATGGTAGGACATTATTAATACTGGATATATGAGACAAATAACATAGTAAGACTGAAATTCAGAAACTACTTTAAAGGGAAGTTGGAACATGGAGAAGGAAGTTTATAAAGCCTTTGTAATATTGTCTGTATTACACTTAAGTTGATGATATTTGGTCTAAAAATACATTCAAACTGGAGAAAGGAAATTACATGAATTTGACAAGAAAAGCAATGTTTACATAAGAGTTGACGGTGGGTGTAACTACTTCAATCCCTTCTTGTTTACAACCTTCAAACGTGTATTCAAATATAAAGATGTGGTCATTTGAGAATAAAAGTGCAGTTAAACAAACAGTATGAAAGCATACAACTCTAGCACATCCTGATTTTAGCTGTTAGCTTATACCTCCAATAGCATGTTTTCCTGTGGCGTAGGATGAAAGAACCAGAAAACGCCGCCAACTAATAATTCAAATACAATTATTTCTGATCTGAGGGATAGCTATTACACGTCTGCTGAATATATAAAGGAAAACTCACCCATTTTGACAAAGCTACGGCTCTACTCTCAAAAATACAGCGGCAGTAGGAAAAAGCAGCAGGCGTTTGACTTCCGCGTGGTTGACGTGTCACTGGAAAGCGTCACCGGTCTAGCTGTGATAAGGTCTCGCACATTCAACATATTCAACTGTGGAGAAATATTGACTAAATGTTCAAAATTCCGGTATAGAGGTGACTTGAGGCTAAATTAAGCAGACTGTAGTCTTATAGGGATGGGAAAATACAATTTTCTTCCCTCAAAAAGTATATTTGTGCTTCAGAGCAAAAGTATTGATTTGTGGAGTAAGTATGTAATATAGCTTTAGATCCAATTAAAAACACGTGTGGGGGGGTTCAACATTTCTGTAAGCATGTGCCATAATAAAAAAATGCAGTGTCTAAGCGCCAATGAAGTAAAGAAGGAAAACAACTGTAAATGACTTTAAACTTGGTTCTGTGAGTGGTTAGCGTTTGCCAGAACACCTTGATTTTTCCATATTTTATGATATTCTGAGGCTAATCTAAATTATCCATAAATTTACATTATATTCCACTTCTTATTTTTGCTTCCAGATGCCTCAATTCTGGAATTTAGAATATATTTATTTACAAACTTTCACTTAAAATGTTCTTTCATTTTAATCTATGTGTATTTGTCTTTACGTGGCAATTTTTTGTTTAGCCTTCAATAAATCATTTGATTGAATCTGCCATGTGGAAGTAGAGCTTAGGTTATCAAGAACGTCGTGGGCTGCATTCAAAACGACGTATGAAACTGGCGTTTCCAAATGTTCGTACAGTTTTGTCAAAGGGTTGGTGATACGTAGGGACCGCGTTGTTTTGAACGCAGCTTGGGTAGCAGTGACATCAAGGAGTTGCCCTCTTTAAACAGCATCAAATTTATTACCACTGCAAACCAAATAGATTTTACAGATAGAAGTAGGCACATCAGGGCATACGGGTGTTATAACACATTATGTAGGTGTCGTAATCGTGAATAATGTTGCTTTTCATTTGAGGTGTAATAATTCGCGGATGGACGCTGACTGGCGGAGGAGACATCCCTCCAGTCCACGGTGAGACAGACGAGGCGGGACAGGGCTGATGGAACGGTCGGACAGGGCCCCTCTGCTGGACTGGGAGGAGGCTCCGTCGGCGGAGAAGCCCGGAGGAGACGCTCCTGATGACCGTCTGTCGAGTCCCTCCAACACCCGCTCTGTCGCGTCTGGCTTTGGGTGGAGCAGCGGGCAGGGTGGTCCCAGTAGCCCACCGGTCACTGACCAAGCCCCGCGGCCGGACGAAGAGGACTGTGTGTCGGACTCAGCCGGCAGGGAGGTGGCCTTGGAGGACAGCATGGTGAAATGGGAGGAAAAGGACCAGATAGTGTCTGTCTTCGTGGTTACATTCAATACAAGGACAGGTGAGATGCTGCATTATGATCTTTATCAGATTGATCAGTTTGGAGTGTACTCAAAAATGGTCTTCATTGGTAATTTCTAAACTAATTATTATTGATTTCCAAAAGCTCTACAATGAATCCCAGACATGCAGCTGTAGGAACCAAAGTAGGGAGGAGCAGTGAGAACACACTGATCCCTGGGAATTTTGTGTGTTTTACATCATTTATTATTATTAGAAGAAGAATTGTTTCTTTACTGTGTATGCGTTTCCATATTTTAACCTATATTATGGGGGACAAGCTATCTTTATTGGGAGGGGACATTCTAATTTTACCTAATTTTGTGGCTTTAATTATTTTCATTGTACTACACCGGGTGATTATCCCATACACACTACTGGCATTAGTTTTTTTGCTTCTGTACTCTAGCTTATATGTGAAGTTTTTCATATTCAAACTCCCTTGCAAAATAACTGTGTGTTTATGTATTGTACATTTTTGACATGTCCCATCCAGTGAACACTAGTAACACCAGGCAGACATTCGCCCAGCCCTGTTGAAGAAGGAGAAGCCTGCCTCTGTTAGAGCCAGTTTTGCACCACTACAGGTGTGGCCTTTAGTGACAAAGCTAAATCCTCGACAACATCCTCTGTTGTCCAAACAAGTAAAATTCAAAGTCAAGTGGCTTAAAACTGAACGGCTCAATGGGACCACATCTAGGCAGAGTGAGCCTATACATTTTTAATTAGTGCTATGTTACAGACAGGGCAAGACCTGATGAAATAGGAAGCATTGGGGCTGTCTGATCAATGTAAGGATCAGTAGCCTTACAAAATCATTACAGGAAAGCAGATTTGGATTTCTGTTGTTTTTTTTTTGTACTCAACATGACACAATCAGTCCAGATAATTTTGTGCCATGGGGTCGCAAAGATACAAGAATTAATGATAACCTTTTGATTTGTCATTCCTGTTAAGATTGAAATAACCAGCTGCTTGTATGTTGTAGTATTGTCACAAAAGTAGCTGTAACATTTAATTATTTTAGGATTAGTTTAGGATTAGCTTTTAGTTGTCAGTGCTGTTCAAGGCCTTTTGAATGATGTTTGTTTTCACCCAGTGAAACATTTTACTATTACCAATGAGCTGGGGCTGAAGAATAATTATTGGCTCAAACTATCTCTTATTAAATCTGCCACTTTGTGCCACTTGGTGGCTGAGTGGATAGCACATGTGCACTCCATGTGAGCAACCTGCAGAGCTGTGAGTTCGAATCTGGTGCTTGGCGGTTTGCTGCCTTCCCCAGTCTCATCCCCCTTTCATGCTATACTGTTCTGTCTAATAAAGTCTACAGGACAAAAATTCCTTCCTGTTACTTTGTTTCTCTAAAGTAAAGTAACTGTAATAATGACTATTGCAGTTTAAACAGAAATAGAAAATGTTCAGATGTTTGTAGAGGAAAAACTACACAATTAGCAGTTTAAGTTTACCATATTAAGATGGTAACAAGAATGGTATTTGTTTCTTAAATATTATTAGCCTTTGCGCTTTTACAATTATTAGCCATTCAAATAACAAATTTGCTTCAATTGTAAATTTGATTGTGTTGTAGAAAAAGATTCAGTTGTAGTCATCTAGACTCTGTTTTAGAAAACAAAACGTTTCGACTCTCATCCAAGAGTCTATCTGTGAAACAAGTCTGAGAACTCAGGTTTATATCCTACTCTGTGAAAGCCCTGCCCACAGGGCGGGACCCCTGATAAGGGGCCATCGAAACCAACTGGGATGGGCCTATTGTTCACTGACTTTGGCTCCCCCCTCCCTGAGTCCCTTTATTAGCATCCGAATGCCTCGGGCGTCTCCAGGGTTTCAGCAGACCATTATAAACAACCGGAAGGTTGAATCTTAAACCTCCATTACGATTTAAGGAAGGATTCTCTTTTTTAACAAAGATTGCCTTCTTAACTCCTCTTTTCAAACCATCTTTCTCCCTGCTCAGAATCTCCACCTCACTGTCTTCAATAGAGTGGTTTGTGACTTTGAGATGGAGTTTTCCCTTTATGCACGGCGCTCTGGGGTCCTGAACTCAAGTGTCTTCTGTGCTGATAAAGCCTCTTGTGAAGTGGCTGTTTAGTCTCCCCTATGCACCGCTCTTTACAACTTTCTTCACTGCATTGGATAGAGTACACTACATTGCTCTGTTTTTGTGTGGGCATCTTGTCCTTAGGGTGAACCAGTTTTTGTCTTAACGTGTTGCCTGGTTTGAAATAAACAGGGACTCTGTGTTGTCTAAAAATTCTTTGCAGTTTTTCTGACAGGGGGATTACACCGACAAATTTGATTGTGGTTAATCTTGCAGTCGTCCTGTTTACCATCACGTAAAGTAAAGTTGTTTGGCTACTCAGGTGGCTTTAACATCTTCTGTTATACTAAAATGATACTAAATACATACTTTTACCATCTCTTCTGTCTGAGTCACTCATTATCTTGCTCTTGTATTTGCTCAGCTGCCACTGGAACGTCACACAAAGAACAGCCAAGAAAACATTTGAGCTTCATCACGTCTTATTCAGTGACATGACAGGGATTTCATATTGTGTCTAACTATGGAGTGTGATTGATGGCTTAATTTGCCTTTTTTTTGTGGCAGGGAACATGCTGGAGTGGTGTTTGCCCAAAGACATGGACCTGGAGGGAGTAGAGTTCAAGGCTATCGCCAGTGGATCTCATCGAGTCTCCACAGACTTCATGTGCGTATTTGCAGATACAATTCTTAAAGGGCACTCCGTACTTTTCTGATGGAGGGTCTGCTCCCTGCTTGTGTCCATGGAGATGTTATAGCTTTTCAATGGAATCACATTAAACTTATATATCTTATTTAATTACATGTGTTTTATTGTTTAAAAATACCTTGAATGTTCTTACTTTTAATGGTGTTTAATGTCATATTTTGGAACATTCCAATCAAAGCAGTAACTCTCCATGGAGACAAGCAGGTGGTGGATCCTTCACCAGGTTTAAAAGGCAAGGCAAGTTTATTTGTAGAGCACAATTCGTACACAAGGCAATTCAAAGTGCTTCACACAACAGGAAAAAATGCATTAAAACACAAAGATGTGAAAGAAATCCCAAAACAGTTGAAGACATAACAGAGAAAAGTGCAAATAAAATACTTTCAGTGACATAGTTCATCTTTAACTTATCAAAGGTGGTTCCAGGTTGGAGCCCAGTTTAGTAAACTTGATTTGGTCCTGTTCTAGTCCTGGTTTAGTCCAGGTTTAGCTCCGAATTTAGTTCCTGTTTAATCCCAGTTTTGTTGCAGTCTATGTGCTGTTGTGAACAGACCCCAAGAATACTACCAACGTTACATTCTCTATTCATTCGGCTGTGTTTTATGACGTTATTGTAATTACCCTGTTTCCTCAAATTGTCTCCCTGTGTGGCCATTTTAGCTACTTCCGAAAGGGCAGCTACTTCGGCCTAGAGGGCCTGCTTTGCCAACATGGCGGTGGAGAGCACAGTGGAGCGAGGGGCGCGGATGAAGTCCAGGTATTAGTGAGGGTATCCTGTCTCAGATGTGCTTCCTACACTCTCCTGTACAGATACATGAGCTTCCTGGAGCATCAAGTCAGGTAAGAGCGCCCCCTGCTGCTGAAGGGAAATACACAGCAGGACATTCACCCACAAACTAGAGCAGTAGTTCACACAACGTCTGCAGTTTCAGCTTTTATTTTTATTTCAATTACATATGATCTTATTCAAGCGCTAGTCCTTATGTAATATAAAATACTTGTGGCTTTTTCCAACTGCGCTGTCCTAGTTTAGATCTGGTTTACAAACTCTCAATTTTGTCTGTTATCTGGTTTGGATTTCAGGGGTTTAGTCATTATAGTCTTGACATATCAACCAACATTGTGTCAATATAGCAAATGTTTCCTATTTTATCCAGTCTAAGGTCTCAGTCTTTTCAGGCCTAAACTAGGATAAAATAAACCACAAATATTAGTTGTGTCTAGTGTAATCAATCATAGCGTTATTTCTGATTCTACTAACGTTCTTGACCATTTCCTTAATGTAATTTCTATTAATACTGTATAAAAGCTGATGCTCACAGGTTATAAAAAATACATTTAAAAATTCAGTATTCCAAAATTCAGAGATTTTTTAGTCATTCCAACTTTATTTGCATTTTTTATCCCTCAAAGAGAAATCAGAAAGTTCTGCTTTTGTTCACTCTGTTCCTCTTTTTCATTCCCCAGTGTTTTTCTTTTTATAAACTTCCCTTTCTGTCCCTCCTCAATTCATGGCTTTGTTATCTCTAGTATAAGAATGATTTTTAAGAAACTTTTGAGGTATTTTTTTGTTTTTTTATCTTCGCCATGGATCATATAACTTCTGCCTCCCGTTCGACATTTGAAAAGTTGTCATTCTTTTACAACCCTGTTGGTCTGGGCCATTTCCCTTTTCTTTCAACCATGTTCCTTCTCAAAACTTACCTCGTCGTAAGCAGAGATTGGCCTGGAGTCATGCAGCGGTCGCTCCTCACTCATCTCTGCTCTAGATTCTCCATCTGTGTCCATCATGGCCCGTCTGCTGCTTATATAAAGGGCTTAGTGTTCATCATGCGGTGATTAAGACATTTAGGAATGCGGGCATTTTTGTCATAGATGCAGTTCTTTCCATAATAAAATTAAAGTTAGGCCAAGAAAACAAGCTTTTATTAAAGCATAATTATTATTTTTAAAGTAAATTTAACTTAATTCCCTATTTATAATATCATGTGGATATGTAGAATAAAAAAACATTTTACAATCGCCAGGCATTAGTTACACAGTATTTATTTTTTATAAATAGCAAGAAGCATGGTTATGTTAACTTGTTTGTCATAATGTGTGTAAACCTGTCTTGAATACTGTTTTTCAAAGGCATGTTTGTATATATTTGAACATTTTCTTGTGTATTACCAGACTTCAGCTGCAGACTCCGGGCCACTACTCTCCTCTAGAGGCTTTTTTTATGAAGATCTGTAAGAGAGCAGTGCTGCCCCCATGTTGGTGTTGATGGGCTTTATTGTCACTGCGTGTCCAGCTAATGCCTGGGGGGCACCCAGCAGTCATCAATCACAGCATGCACCCTGAGATGAAGGTACTGCATAACTATATCACACCATCAACAACTGTAAACATTATTCTTCAGTTCAGATTGTATTTCACCGCTCTACTTATAAAATTGTCATTAATCAGTTTTTTAATCACCCAGATATGAATTGATTAAAAGAAAAAGAAAACTAGATTCTAAATTGACCTCCAGTATCAATTCTGAAAAAACAGGACAAAATGAGTCTGAGAATGATCTTGACTTATATCACCAGTATTGCATCACATGATAATATTCAAAAAGTACCATTATTTTGTCACATTAAAAATTAAAAACATTGTATTTTATCATTGTGGGACCTAAATCAGCATCAGTATTTAACCTATTCTTTAGTATCGACAATCAAAAGTTTTACTTTGCATCATTTTGTAAATGTTTATATTTTCAGTTACATATTTAGATTTTGTGGAAGGAACATAGCGGATTGTAATATTTATGTGGGGTTTTAAAACGTTTCAGTAAGAATTACATCAGACAGTAGAGAAAGTCATTGGTGCTTCTAGAAAATTCAGAAAGTTGAAATGAAATAGGATGTAATATTCTTTTGATTAATTTACCTTCTGTCCCTCAGATCACTCACCCGGCCGGCTGCATGTCCCAGTTCATCCGTTTTTTTTCGGGGAGCACATCATGGTGCTGTGGAAACTGGCTCTGCTCCGGAGACGCATCCTCGAAATCGGCCTTCTCTCCTCCGCCTGTGGGAGTGGTTTTGTTACCGAGGTGAGGAAATGAAGTTAGAACACCAATTACTCTACAATAAATAAGCACAGTTTATCGGGCAAAAATAACAAACCAAGGGACTGTCCATAGTTAGGAAAAATTACAGGTGTGTAACAGCAGTGGAAGTGGTATTGGTTTAGAAGTTGCCAAAATTAATACTTATTTGTATTATTCTTATTTAATTTTTTTCCTCAATAAAAACTTAATCCGACAATATTTTAATAATGCATCTGAAATGTGACTGTAAATGTTTTGGTTGAGGTTTCAAGTCCAGCCGAAATGTAAATAGGCTATCACCTTCTCCCTGCCATTATTGAGCAGAAAGGGCTTTATACTATATACTTATAGATGATAAAGTCAATATACTAATTTTGCACATCTTTCAAAACATCAATTGCGTCATTGTTCATTTTTCAATACCTCTTGTCCCACCACTATATTAAATTGTCCTTATTTGAACCCTAATGCCCATAAGAGCACTGTCAACCATTGTCATACTTTTATATATGACAATGGTACAAATGCATGCCATATTTGATTCTATAGACGTTGCTTTTATTACTCCTTATTTTATTATTCATTGTTTTATGCACACACTGCACCTTAACGCCGCAATAAACAAGTTCCTATGTTTGCGACACAGCTGTTTTCAATGATAATGACAATACCCTTTTCTGATTTCTGATAATTAGTGTTTTTACATCCCTAAAATAATATTATTACAAAGTACCTTCCCTACTGTTCAAACTATGGGCCATATATTTGTATCCATGTTTAGTTCTAGTTTGTCCTGGTTTAGTTTACCTTGTTTTCTTTTGTTTATAAATGTTGTTCAGCCTGGATGGTTTGGGTGTTTATACATCTTTTGCTTTGTGTTTTATTTCGCTGTGCCCCCCCAGCTGTCCAGTTACATTTCTCATAATATACGTTTGATAACAGACTCTCTTTTTCTTCATAGTTTACTGCTTGCTTGCTGTCTGGCGCAAACATCTCCCCATCCAATTCGGGGATTGGAGTCGCAGTCCCCGAGTTTAGGCCCTTCAATTCCCTCTATGTAAAACGTGGCTGACATCAGTGCACTGGAAAATGAGCTCTCCTACGTCGCTTGTAAGAAATCTTGACATTTTGACTCTCATGACACTCCACTGTTAGGCAGTAGTTGGGGAAAAAAAACAGTAACCTGCTTTATTTGTACTTTGAGGCACTACTGAGAAGATCTTTGAGCAAGAGAAGATTTCATAAGGCGTTAGGATCTGTACGATGTTTACGTGAACAGACAATCAAAATGTGAAAACGTACAGAGAAGGACTAAAGCCGCTGCTCCGAATAGACTCAGCGCCGCAGACAAAGACAAGTACCACAAACTCACCGAGCAAAGGTACAGTTAAGATTATTACATTCATTGTGCCACTCTCACACCCAGATTACATTCATCGTGTCTGTTTTTTGAAAGCTATGCCAAATTTAGTACTACATTATTACTGAGCAATTAAATAATGCTGAGAATTCCTAACAAATAGTGTTTCAATCTTGTTTAGGCAAATGTTTGCTGTATTCTCAAGAGGAGTCTGGCCCCGGAGACTGTGTGTCCAGTGAAGAGGATCTATTTATTCTGTGAGTACAAGTCAATGAAGAATAAAGGTTTGCATAGTAATCTGAACACCCAAGCAAAACATATTGACGGCAATTTCTTTTTCAAACAAATCTTCTAGCTGTTTAAATTTCAGAAGGTCCGTCTGTTAATATAAGCTTTTTTACAAAATGCTCCAGAAACTCTGCTTAAATAATGCCACTTGTGAACTTCTTTGTTACAAGATGAATTATAATTTTTTTCCTTTTTAAATCTGTCTGTCATAAATGTTTTGGAGTTTGGGTGCATTAGAACGGGGGGCTGAACCAGGACTAAAACGGGACCAAACCAAGTCAGAGTTAGAATGAAGCTGGGCTCAAACATGTACCAAACACGAACACCTCCTAAGATCTACTGCTGCATTTGATAGATAAATTGGTCAAAACATATAACACATAATTACATGTGAATACATCTACTTTTCACTTCTTTATCAAAGTATTTAAGATTTTTTTTGTTTATTAATCTGCTTTTTTTCAACTAGGTTCTTCTTGGAGCAGAACAACCGTATTTTCCAGACGCTGAGTGAAGTTGCCAGCAGCACTGAGCCCACCCTGACCCAGGAGACTGTGAGGGCCATGGGGCTGGACCCTCACGGAGACCGGCTGTTCCTGCTCCACCTGCTGGAGATCTACGGCTACGACACCCTGCTTGTCTCTGAACAACTCTGCTGCAGCTGAGAAACCATCAGTCAAATGGAAAGAGAGAAGAGTTTTGCCTTGAATTGATTTTGTGCTGCACTGCTGTCATTCCCCGAGTCGTCTCTTGGGGACACTGGGAAAGTAGATCTAATTATTATAGCTATGTGTAATTTGGTCTCTTGCTGGAAATTAGTTGTAGGGCAACTTCTTAGAAAACCGCAAAAAGTTTTAAAAATGTGTTTTATTAATTTATTTCCCATAGTCCATCATTACAGATCATGTTTAGAGAAATTGCCGATCTTAGCCGTGCACCGTCTATTGCGCGAAACCACGGCTATTCAACATAAGGCCCGTGGGCAAAATCAGGTACTCCAAGTAATTTAATCTGGCCCACAACCCATCTTCCAAATATGTATATATATATATATATATATATATATATATATATATATATTTTAATTTAAATCTTGTTTACTTGTTTAACTCTGGGTTAGCACTAGTTTAGACCTTAGTTTGGTCTGGTTTAGTCCTTGTTTAATTCAGCTTTAGACCTGTTATGATTCAGGGTCAGTCTCTCCCCCAAAGAGCATTAAACAAATACTTCACACTGATTGGTCGAAGCGTGACAACAGCGGAAAATCTGAAAAATCTAAATTGTGTTAAATCCAGTGTTCAGAAAAGCACAGTTCTCTTACTCATCCACAGATGTACAACGCGCCATTGTAGTAGTTATTTTATTGTATGAACTCAATTTATTGAAATAGTGGTTGATATTTTGTTACAGTGTGCGTACTGAAAATCTGACCCTCGGAAAACTTACTGTAATTTGAATAGCCCTGCACTAAACCCTTAACTCTGGGTTTGAACCTTTGCCAATTTCTAGCAATAGGTACATTTTGTCCTTTGGTGTCATGGCTGTTATGATTAGAGACTGAACTGTTAACGCACAACTAAAAGCAAGATTGATTCAAGCAGATTTCCAAACTGTTCGGGTCCAAAACTGAAGATTTAAGATTGCCTTGTTGGTTGAGTTGAAGTTTGAAGTTGAGAGAAAGGTAGCCATTTTGTAAATACTTTTTTGTACAGTGTGTCAGCCTAGTGTGTGGTGTGTTGTGTGTGTGTGTGATATGGGTTTTCCTCTTTGTACAAGAAGTGCTGGAAATCACATTGAAACTAAATGCCTCTATGTCCAAATCAGGTCCACATTAGTTGAACTGTTGAATATTGTATGGTCTAACTGCCTTCACAAGCCATGTCTGTAAACACTACATTTACTGCTGCAAAAAAAAAAAAAAAAGAGAGAGGTGAAAGTTTAATTGTTGCGACTGAAAGGATGCACTTGAAATAGAAACCACTTCAATTAAATGTTTTTAGTTTGAGTGCTACACAACGTTTGAATGTAACACAAAGAAATGGCATTAAATGTAGATTATGAAGATTCATTATTATTTGTTCTAGGTAATGATTAATATTGGGAAAAAATTTGTACAGTTCGGTACCAACACCAAATAAACAGGTATTGTTCAAGTACTGAAAAAAAAAGAAAGAAAGGTACCCACCCCTAATAAGATCTTCTATACACATTTTTATATTTAAGTACTTAATACCAAGTGCAGACATCAAAGCACCCGTCTTTGGCAAATCCTAACTCTGTATTATGAAAACTAAGAATATATTGTACCCATACATGGATTTTTACATTGTTTTAAAGTTTTACACAGTATTTGTTAAATATTAAAAAGCAATATGTTGTTTATGTTTTGGCCTCAGAGTCTATGAATGAGGTTGAAATTTAGGAATCAAGAATTGATCCGTCTCATATGGTAAGGTTCAAAATCAAAATACTACATTCGTCCTAGAAATAATTCTCAAGAGATTTCAAAGTTATTTCAGTTATGAGTAAGAAAAGGCAGAAGAATACACCTTTTATTACATTTTTCTTTTTATAACAAATACACCTCAACAATCACCCTCTTTATGTCCTGAACGTAACACTTTGTGGCTCCTGCACAAGACATGCTTTTGTATTATTTGAATATTTTGTCTTGGTCATTTGTAAATGATTTTGTTGTAAATATTTATGTCCTGAAGAAATGGGATAAGCTGAATGTGTTTTATATGTGAAACCTGTCTGAGGTGGAAAGACACTTAATTTGATTGAAGTGGTTTATTTACCCAAGACCTTTAGGGTTTCTGGTTACATACGAGGAAAACTAAATTGTTGGAGGTAAAAAACAAAGATGCTAAAATTAGACAAATGCATGTGGTAAATGAATTGCATTTTTAAACTTATCACAACATTCTTGGTTTGAGAAAATATAAAAACATGTCCACATTTGATTGTGTAAACTTTGTTTTTAAATGATTCAGAAATGTGTTTTTATGATTTTATTTCTACTTAAGTTATATTTCCAACTCTCCGTGTCCAATATCCACTTGGAACACAATGTACAAATTTCTGTTGAAGGAACACGTAGATAAATTTGACTCCAGTTAAAACATGTTTATTTATTTTACTGTAAAACATTCATAAATAAAGTGCATTATCACTGGTCATGAACGCAGTTATATTCGTCTGTTCAATGTCACTGACAGTTAGTTTATATGCTGTGCTCATCTTCAGTAGATTTTATGGACGCTAAATGAACACCTTAAAGAAAAATCTGCTTAAAATCTGCTTAAAATAAATATATAGTTTCAGTGTTAAAAAAAATCGAGAAGGAGATTTTACAATGCAGGTGCATGTCAATAAATTGTTAAAAAATAAATTAACATATTACGCAGTTTAGTTGTAATGAATAATCAATGAGAATCAAAGCTCTCGAAGAGGTAGAAGCTTGACAGGTTTGTCTTCACAGACGTTGTTGCTTTGCCGGCAATCTTCCACAGTGAAGCATTAAAACTTATCCAGCTCCATCTGCTTAGCGATAAAAACATCTATAATTTAATAGATACACAATAGATCCACTTTATTACATCGTTTTAATGTATTGACATGCATTATGTAAAACAAATAACATATATAAAAAGTAAATATTGCAAAAAATAGAAAGAAACCCTAAGCACTGGTTTAAAATGATTGCGCCTCATTGTCGATTATAACATAGTCGTCACTATTGGAGGAGCTGGCGTTACACACATTATCGTTACAGGAGTCAGTGGAGGCTTGTGCAGGTGTAGTGTTGGAAATGGCGGTCTTAAGAACTGTCATCCAGCGGTCTCTGTTGTCAGTGTGGTCGCAAAAGAAAGTGTGCGTGATTTTTGATTGTCTCAAACGGAAACAAACTTGACCCGGAAACTCCTGCGGACATTTCTCCATCGTGTAGCCGAGCAGAGGAATAGTGGACTGGGGTTTGACGTCCTAAAGAAAAACACAGAAGAGACTAAAGAGATAAACATCAGTCAAAACATGTGAGGATAGTGTAATAGGTTTTTAAAATATAATAATTACGTTCACTACAAATTTAAATGACGAAACCCCTCTTTTGGTAAATCATAGTGTCACTTTTCTGTTGTCCGTAAGAGATTTATTAACTCTAAAAACCACAATCAGAAGTAACACTTTTAAATATAGTAAAATGGCCAAATATTTGTAAACCAAAACGTTGATATTTTCCTACCTGTGGAGCAGCATACAAGTACAGGACCGTTGGATCATTTTTGGGAAGAACAGTCCAAGTTTGTTGCCTTGATTTTGGGTTGTGACAATAATTTAAGAAGCCACTCATCAAACTCTGTAATATGGGAGTGTCTGACTGAAGCGACATGAAAATATTTGATTAGAAATCTGCCAATTTTTAATATTCAACTATTGCACTAGTGCTATATAAATCTTAAGTCAGTTTCTAAGATTATTATTCATTCACTTTTCTGTTCAGACCAACTATCTGTTACTGTACTGTACCATTATAGTACACACTACTACACACACTACTACTACTACACTATATTATACCATCTCTACAATATATCAGTGCCTAAGTTCCGGGATACAGTACAATTACATGTGCATTTTGCTTATCCAACACTATAATGTAGGCTCCTGTTTTCATACAGTTTTGAGACTTTGATAAAGAAATGGCGCTCACGTCTGCTCTTGGTCCCTCTCCTCGTTTAGTGGTCAAGACGAGGAAGCAGGATTTACACACTTTGTTGAGCTTGTTCCCATCGTACTCCAAAGCTACCTTGTTGTCTGAACACTTCCAACACACAACCTGTAGAAGTAAAAGAAGTGAAAAACATAACAATTAAAAAGCTAAACTTATTGGGAGAGTAGAAATCCTGGCTTACACATCCGCAGGCTCTGCAGTGGTGCCTCCTTCTCGTGAGTGGGTTAAAAGGCTCGTTACATTTCATACACATCGTCACCTCATTGTCTCGGATCCACTTCGGCGCGCGGCGACCCAGTTCCTTCATCTGTATCAATCGTGAGACGAGCCAGTGTATTGCCTTGGATGATTTCTAAAGTGGATACTGTACATCGTATTCATGTGCCCCACGCTTACCGGCTCTTCCCCGATTAGCTCTCGTGTGGACATTTTGAAGGTTTCATTTTTCTTCTGGAAAACACGAACGGCTTCCTGGATCATCTGCAAAAAGACGACACAATGTGAAGAAACTACAAATTTGAACAAGGTGCATGTGGAGGTAACCCAGGGTTGAACATTACCTTTATCCAGTCATCTCGCTCTTCTTCAGAACTACATGAAGACAATAAGGACAATGTTTAGTACAGTTGAATTATCTGTGAAGATTTCAAACGGACATTTGGCAGATTTATCAAGATACATTTTCAACATAATTTTATCAATTAAGTAGATAAATGTCAATGTGTGCCGATTTAATTAAAAAAATTTCAAAATGACAAACCAGACCAACAATCAGGACTATATTTAGAACTTAAACTGCTGCAGTCTGCACACCTGGCTTGCAGCTCCACAGTCTTCTCCTTCCCAGAGACCTGAAAAGTAAAAGGATGTTCTTCGTTCATCGTCCTCTGAACGCTCAGCCCGTCCATCCCGATCCTGCAGCGCACAGAGTACCTCTGCCCCACCAGACTGAATTTAGGCGAGCAGCACAGCAGGAAATTATTGAACTGCGGGACACAGATCAAAATACTATTGAGGATTTAAACACACATGTACTGTTACTGTATGTAAGAAAATCCATAAGGAATGGAGATGTGCTTAATCTCCATTCTGCACACAAGGAGAGTGGTGCACATCTGCGTTCAAACATCCAAAGCTTCTTTTAAGACTTCTTTTAGAATTGCACTGCACTGCTACTTCGATGTGTTGATGATGATTATATTCTTTGAACTAAATCTACGATCTAATGCTATGGTATCAAAAATTGAGCCATTCTATTACCATCAATATCAAGTTTGATGTTTTAGTATCACAATAACACTAACTGTTACCGAATGAAATCAGTAACGCATGAAGCTGGAATTTCTTTGGATTTAAAAGTTGGTATTTTTTGTGCTGCCCAGTGGTCGAGTGGTTATGGCATGGTGAGTTCGAACCTTGACTCCGACAAAGTACTGCATGTCTTCCCTTCTCTCTCATCCCCCATTTCACTGCCTACCTTTCCTGTCTAATAAAGACTTCGGACCCAAAAATTAAAAAAAAAATGAAATAAAAAAAGTTGATATTTTTGTATTGATTGAACTTCCTTGCTCTAGTTCAGTCACAGAAACTACACATATATTTAATAAAACTGCTTATCCCATGTGGAAAGGGCAACACACAGAAGTAGGCATTATTGTTCGAACCAAAAAGAGCCGTCTCTCCATGGCAGACGTGTTCCTGGCAGCGAGCTTGACAAGACGTCCCTCCTTCAGAAACTCGTTAGTCGGATTTACCACCTCCTCTTCGCCCACCATCTCAAAGACCTCCAGCAGCTTCCTCACATCCTCCTGTGAGGCACACACCAGCGTTACACAATAATACACACAGACAACTAAAGGCCTCGACTCATTCAAAGACTTATAAAACAATGTAGTGCCCGCAGCGACATATTTTTTTGTGTAAATGCGTTTTGGAAACGTACAGCCTTTTTTATGGCGCTGTTTGAGTGGACCGTCGCCATGGAAACAATCCGCAATGACTCTGTAAGGAGACAGATATAGCAATGAATATTTGCAATAAAAATGAACCTTTACAACTTGTATATAAATAAATAATTGAACAGGCCCGTCCAAACTTTCAAATGTGATATATTGCAACTGAAAATGTTGCAAAAATCTATATAATGGAACACTGTGCCACAAACATAAAAACCTTTAAGCATTAAAATTTCAGTAAACTGGGGCATACAACTCCTTCAATGAAAACAACAGATGGATACTAGAACGTACTCTGATCAGGTAAAAAAAAGTCGCAACAACATGGATGACACAGAATGAACTGTCAAGGACTGAGCTCCAATAACAATAGACAAAAATATAAAATGGGGGTGAGGGAACTAAATTTGAGAATGGACATACAGTGAGGAAAATAAGTATTTAACACCTCGCGATTTTGCGTGTAAACCTGGTCAACAACTGCAGGAAATGTTTGACCTCTGTAATTGTAAACAAAGGCTTCCGTAACCAAATATTAACATTGATTTTCTCAGGTGTTCAAATACTTATTTGCAGCAACAACATACAAATAAATTATTTAAAAATCATACAATGTGATTTCCAGATTTGTTTACACGGACGATGAAAATTTCAGACCCCTCCATAATTTCTAAGTGGGAGAACTTGCAAAATAGCGGGTGTTCAAATATTTACTTTCCTCACTGTATTTGCTAAGGACTGGTGTAAATGGGTATGTGTTTGTACAGTATGTGTCTGTACAGTATGTGCCATTGTCGAGATTTGTGTTGCTTTTTGTTGTTGCTTTTTTCTCTCCAAATCCTGTTATGAGTTTTATGAAAATTTAATTAAATCCTATATCCTGTAATCCCTTTTTTCCCTCATATGTAAACATGAGCTGAAATGAATAGCACAATAAAACTCTTTAGTTATTAATATCTACAATGAGTGACTTCATTAAACCTTTACTGCTAAAAGGAAATGTACTACAATAATCTAATTGTTGAACAATGAACAACTACAACACACTTCAGTAGTAGTAGTAGTAGTTAACAAGCGTAGTACTAATTCATGGATTGTAATATACATGGATGTTTTACCCTGAGCAGGTTGATAATCTGGGTGATCCTCTGGGAGTTTCTTCAGATAATCTCGGAGCAGTAGTTCGTATCGAGGGAGTCTCTGCACAGGCTCAAGCATGTGGTGCTGTAGGGTCAGGCTGCCACACTCCTCCAGGCTCTGAGCACAACACGCATCAAAATGAGGAGCTAAACGGTAGTACATTGGTTTCATAATTATAAAAATATCAGAAAACCTAATTAACCTAATCAGTTTATTTGTTTCATAGTTTCAGAGTACAATTTATGGTTTTGATTCATAAATCAGGCTATATGAATAAAGTGGATTTTGTCATGGCATGTTTTTGTGTAGTGCTGAATATTATGGTCAGGATTGATTATAAACCATTTGAAGGAACAGTTTTGAACCATTGACACTCTACTCTGTCCAAGTCACTGAAGGAGTGAAATGTTGTGGCTGGTTGGTGTAAGACCGTAGAGCAACTCTCACCTGTATGTCCTGAATGATGTTCCTGAATGCAGAGGAGCGCTCAGTCCAAGTCCTGACCAAGTCCAAGGACTGGTCAAAGTTTCGGACATAGTCAGCGTACATTCTCATGAAAGGGGCGTGCTGCAGCAGGACACTGCCCAGGCCCGGACAGTCATTTCTGAAAAAAGACATATACAACCTTTACTTCAGAAGCCCTTTATGATGACAATAAAAACAAGGCCAGTTAAGTCGCCCAGACTGGTTACGGGGGCCTCAGAGCCAGGCCTAGGGTCGACAGCAAGAATCTGTTGGGCGGTTGATTAGTACCCACTAGCTATAGTCGCCCTCACCTCCATACACAGTTAGGGCTCTGGAACCCATATCCTCGAGAGGGGCAGGACGCTCCACTTCTCTGGCATTGCCCACGGGGAGAAGCGGGGTGGGTTTGCTTATAGCCCTACAGCTTAGCCACGTGTTGGAGTTCACCCCGAAGTGTCATGACTACGCCTTCGGGTTGGGGACAGGTCTCTCACTGTTGTGTCGGCCAACGGGCCAAACAGCAGTGCAGAGTATCTGGCCGCCTTGCAGTCCCTGGGAGGGGTACTGGACAGTGCACCGACTGAGGACTCTAATGCTCTACTGGGGGACTTCAACACTGGTGATTGGGAAGAATGGCCTCCCCGATCTGACCCGAGCGGTGTTTAGTTATTAGACTTCTGTGCTAGTCACGGACTGTCCATAACGAACACCATGTTCAAGCACAAGGGTGTCCATCAGCACACCAGGTACCAGGACACCCTAGGCCGGAGGTCAATGATCGACTTTGTCATGTCATCTGGCCTTTAGCCGTGCGTCTTGGACACGGGTGAAGAGAGGGGCAGAGCTGTCAACCAATCACCACCTGGTGGTGAGTTGGAGCCGCTGGTGGAGGAGGAAGCCAGACAGACTTGGCAGGCCCAAACCCATTGTGAGGGTCTGCTGGGAACGTCTTGCGGAGCCCTCTGTCAGCAGCGTCTTTAACTCATACCTCCGGGAGCGCTTCTCCCAGATCATCCATCAACCAAGTTGAAGTCATTGAGGTTGTTGGCCAACTTCTCAGTGGCAGGGCTCCAGGGGTAGATGAGAACCGTGCCTTAAGTCTCTGGATGTTGTAGGTCTGTCTTGGCTGACACGTCTCTGTAACATCGCGTGGCAGTTGGGGATAGTGCCTCTGGACTTGCAGATCGGGGTGGTGGACTCTCTGTTCAAGAAGGGGGACCAGAGGATGTGTTTTAAAAACAGAGGGAAGAAACTCCTCAGCCTCCCCCGGTAAGGTCTATTCCAGGATACCACAGGATCTCATCTCTGCTGATTGCAGATTACGTTGTCCTGATGGCGCCATCAAACCCGGACTTGCAACATGCACTGGGACAGTTTGCAGCAGAGTGTGAAGCAGCTGGGATGAAGATCACCACTTCAAATCCAAGGCCATGGTTCTCAACCGGAGAAAGGTCCCCTCCAGGTGAGTGGGGATTTCTTGCCCCAAGTGGAGGAGTTCAAGTTTATTGTTCATGAGTGAGGGAAGAATGGAGCGTGAGCTTAACAAGCAGATCGGTGCAGTGTCTGCAGTGATGCGGTCGCTGCATTGGTCGCTGTTGTGGTGAAGAAGGAGCTGAGTAGAAAGGGAAAGCTTTCGATTTACTGGTCAATTTGGACCTATGGTCATGAGCTTTGGGTAGTGACCGAAAGGACACTACAAGTGGTCAAAATGAGTTTCCTCCGCAGGGTGGCTGGGCGCTCCCTTAGAGATAGGCTGAGGAACTCAGTCACACGATAGGAGCTTGGAGTAGACCCGCTGCTCCTCCACATCGACAGGAGCAGCTGAGGTGGCTCGGGCATCTGTTCCGGCTGTCTCCTGGACGTCTCCCTGGGGAGGTGTTCCGGGCATGTCTCAGGGGGAAGATGTCTCAGGGAGAAGACACCCCGGGGAAGACACCCCGGGGAAGACACCCCGGGGAAGACACCCCGGGGAAGACACCCCGGGGAAGACACCCCGGGGAAGACACCCCGGGGAAGACACCCCGGGCACGGGAAGACACCCCGGGGAAGACACCCCGGGGAAGACACCCCGGGGAAGACACCCCGGGGAAGACACCCCGGGGAAGACACCCCGGGGAAGACACCCCGGGGAAGACACCCCGGGGAAGACACCAGGACCCTGGAGGGACTATGTCTCTCGGCTGGTCTGGGAACGACTCGGGATCCCCCCAGGGGAACTGGAGGAAGTGTCTGGAGTGTGGGAAGTCTGGGAGTCCCTGCTTAGACTGCTTCCCCTGCGACCCGGCTCCGGATAAGCGGAAGAAGATTGATGGTCATATACAACGTTATTCTTTTTCTAATTGCCATACATTTGTTTATATTTTAGCTCATCAATATAAATGTTCCATATACTTCCATCACTGGCAAAAGGATTTGTGTAGACTTTAGGGCTGTACTAAAAAAAAAAATAATTAAAAAAAAAGCACAAATATATTCTGACGGACTTCTTGCAGTTATACACGGGCTACGTGCTGACTACTGCATGACAAGACTTAACCCTCTGAGCTAAACAAGCACATTATTAATAAAATCAATTGTGTTTGTATAATTTTGTTATGCAGCAAAATAAGCCTCAATATAGTCAACCTTTGAGACATTATTATATAGTAGGGCTGCATTTTTGATCCACTAAAGACATGTACTGCCCATCGATCAGTCCACTATAAAGGCAGAATGGCAAACGCTATCACAAATATTACGTATCTCTATGTATCCGACTCATACTGCATGGGTGTTTATGCAAAAAACAACCATTCATACATAACTAAGTATTTATATGTAAAAAAGCAGATTAAACTCATAATTCACTCCCGAAACCCAAATTAAATCAAAGAGCCTCACCTGTGGCTGATGCAGTTCTCGAGGTCTGGGAGCAGAAACTGGCTGTGGAAGGAGAAGATGGAGGAGATGTTGGAGAATATGTTTTTGACAACTTCGAGAGGAAAAGAGCCTCGGGTCGCTTCTTCTGTCAGACGTGAACAAAACACCTGAGAACAATTTCAGAAATGTTACCAATTTGATAAAATGTCAAAATATTATCAGTTGTTTCTTACCAGGTCTAACAGGTGCAGTCGAGCCACATAAGCCCGCTCTGTTTGCAAGAACTCATTTGCAATTTTACACACTTTCTGCTCCGGACCATCGGAATCTTTCACACACTCCTCAGGCTCTTCCTTTTCCTCAGGCTCCGTTTCCTTTTCCTCAGGCTCCGTTTCCTTTTCCTCAGGCTCCGTTTCCTTTTCCTCAGGCTCCGTTTCCTTTTCCTCAGGCTCCCCCTCAGACCACTTGCAGTAAAACTTTTGGACATTGACCACTGGTATTTTGGCCTCTTCAATTTGATTGTTGCTTCCATTCATGGCTATCGTAGTTTCATTTGTCAAATAGTCCGTTTGGTTGAAAACATCTAGATCAGAAATATTGCTGGTCTGCAGTGGTTGTAGTGGAGAACAGTCTGGCTCAGGATAAAGACTGAAAAATACAACATTTGTTACTGAAAAGAAAACAAACTAAAAAGGTGCACGATGAAATTTTTCTTGGCCACCCGCTTGTCTCCATGGAGATGTTATTGCTTTACATAGAATGTTCAAAAATATTGCAATCTACTTTGCATTAGGAATGTCACAATAGCAAATTTTAGAGTTTTGTTTGTTCATGGTGTCAATAACTGAATAATCTTGCTTAATGCTTAATTCACTTCCATTCACAATCATGTCATAAAACTGGTCACAGACTTGAGAAACGGCAATCTATTAGACAAACCTTCTGGTTGATAACATCAAGTTAATGTGTGATAAAAAGCCATAAAGCCATTTTGGAGCATGCATTTTTGAATACATGATAATTACTATTTCAGCTGTTATATTACTTGAATAAGAAAATAAAGGTGATCTATTAACTGTATAAGCTTGAAGAAGTTGCACAGTGCACCTTTAATGAACAAAACTAATAAACCACTGCACTAAACCTTTATGAACAAAACTGATGAATTAGTTTATGAATCTACACCAGGGGTGTCAAACTCAAATGAATAATGAGAGTGTGCCTCAGACACTGACCAGGTAAGTTAAAAGTCCTTTATTATAAACCAGGACGCTGCCACGTTTCGATTGTAGAGGTCATTATACATGTGAGATCATGTGACACAAGCCACATGAGTCGACCACAAATCAACATGTTAAATTTAGACTTCTTTACAATAGATTAAAAACTGTAGACAAACTATGAGTAGGCATGACTAGTACGAAAAAAAGAAAAAAAAAAAGTTTACCATTTACTGTTTACTATACATTAGACGTATATTGAATAGCAGAAAAAGCACTGTAATTACTATTCAGGAAAAGACCTAGATGAGGAAGAGAGGACTGTAGCTTTCAAATTTATCTAATATTAAGAAGGAAGTGATGGTTATTGAAGCCATCCCTCTTAATATTACAGGCGGTGACAGGCCAAAATTGCTCTCTCAAAGAGAGACCTTTTGGATTGTGACTTTGAAAGCAACGATATTCCCTGGACTTATTTATGAGTGATGCAGTAAGTGCAGCTCCTACCACAGTCGAAACACGTTGGTGTCCCCGTCAACAATAAAGGACCTTTAACTTCCCTGGTCAGTGTGCCTCGGATCCCTTTGCCTATTATGCAGTTTTTAGCAAGGCAATTCTCCACAAATTCTCATATGCATGTATTCATCACATGGCGTTTTCACGGTTTTTGGACCCAGTGAAGTGCTCACTCTCCTTACCGGTCTCCTTGAAATGAATAATCATAATATTGCGAATGTTGTCTTCATTTAAATTTTAAAATAAATTAAAAATAAAAGGGTGGGGGCTGATTAAATATAATAATGATTAGTGATTCATTTTATCATTTTACAGACATGTCTGATAATTAAACCTCAGCTAATAGATTTAAAGATGTTTTAACACATCTCTGTTGGATTGACATAATACCGTCTCACTGTTGTTATCGGGATACTTAAAATTAAACCTAAAATGTGCCATTTATCTGGCCGCTTATGTCACTTATCATTCAGAAAGTTTGATTTCATAAATGTATTAGACAATGGGAGTGAGCGAATTAACAAAATGTAGGTATTTTCTATAGCATGATACTATTGAAACATAATGTGCAGCTATGATGGGAATAATAAAGAAAAAACAGTAAAACCTGCTGTCTTCCATGTAAGTGATCAGGTCAGGCACACTCAGAGACTTTGGGCTGCTCCTCTCTTGTCTGTCACGCTTTGAGATTTTGTTTATTCCGAGCCAAGATTTGGAGTTCTTGGCAGGAGTATAGGTCCATATCTTCCCATGAACCGGACTCTGAGTTCGCAGTCGCATAGAAATCGGGCTACTGTTCGGGCAGTACTTCCCTTCATTTTGTGGGCTACAGTGTTGATTTCCTACATCTACTGAGCCCTGTGATCCCAATGTTGGACTGGGTGCGAGATGAGAAATAGCCCAAGTTGTTTTGGCAGGGCTGGAGTCTCTATTTTTAAAACTGGCTTTGAAAGGACTGGGTGAGTAGCAGTTCAGAGATGGGATGGAGACTCTGTTCAGGTGCCGGTTTGGATTCTGGTCTTCTTTGGGTTCACGGTTGTTTGGTGATCCGGACTTTACAGGACTCTGGAGGTGAGGAGGTTTAGGTGGGACTGCAACAAAACGCGGATAAGGTTGAGAGCTCAAGCTTGGAAAGTCTATTTTCCAATACTATTTTGCAATACAGGTAATGATGAAGAGTATAAGAAAATATTATATATCTGAAATCAAATATGCAATTTTATCTGAATACTGACAGTGCAACACAGCATAATGTGTAATGAAATAGAGTTGTCAAATAAAGATTAGATAGATTAGATTCAACTTCATTGTCATTACACATGTACAAGTACAAAGCAACGAAATGCAGTTTAGCATCCAACCAGAGTGCAATAATAGTAAGTACAATCTACAAATAAAATGCTATAAACAGGAATTTTAACAATATTTAAATGAGTAAACATTTAAATTATAGTATGTATAAACATTAAACATTATATTTTCATCTTTAAAGTGCACTGTGTCTGTGTAACTTTTCTGGTGGCGATATAACAACCCGTTTGTATCCATGGAGATGTTTTTGCTTTGCCAAGAATGTAGAAAAGCAAGTGGCACCATACAGGCCACATTAAAGTCCGCACAGTCAGAATGCATACATTTACAATAGAGTGTTTGTTTAGCAATAACCTGCAACTGAATAAAGGCTAGATGGATATGTGTAATGCCGTACTGCGGAACACTCCCGGCAAAGCAATGAGAGGTGAGAGACAGCCCACCAGAAAAGTTACATAGTGCATCAAGTATGATCAAGTGTGATACATTACAAAGATTTAATGATACAGCTTCAATCCCAGAACTACATTTGACTTGAGTGGAGAAGTTACCGTGTGGTTTGTGAAGGGATCTTTTGGCTGGGCTCCTCTCATGGTCTTCCTCGGGCTCCAGTCTGAAATTTGGACCAGCTCCACAGAGTCTGTGGAACGACTTTCTGCAGTTGTAGGAGAGGCACACGTCACTCTCTGAAATAAAACAGCAGCAAAAGACAAACACTAGTTCAAAAACAAACACTAGGAGCAAATATTTAAGTACTTTTTTTCTCCTTGTAAAAAGTCATCTTTTCAGACACTTGTAGTCACTAGAAGAAAGTGTTCTAGTGACTGTTAATTGTGAAATCAGAAGATGCAGCAACTTCTGAACACCCAAAGAGCAGGGGCTGTGAGATTGAGATTTGTATTGCTTATGAACAGGAAATGAATACTGTAAAGCATTTATATTTGTTTTTAATACCATGAAATAAACTGGGGTTGATCCATTTGTAATTGCCCATCCTCGCATATAAAAACAGTTCAAACTTTGGATAAATACATTAGATTGTTTGATAAAACATCCTTACTGTTCACATTATATTTAACATATTGAGCATTTCAAAGTGAGACAAATATTGTTTTTTTTTTGTTTTTTTGCTGACAAACACTGTCTCAACAAACATCTTGCACAATTGTCCTTTCTCCTCTGTTATAAAGCTTTATATCTGGAAAAAAGTAGTCGCTTACCTTCAATTTTTCCTTTTCAATGACCAAGACTTTCTCATTAGATTTTCAGTGTTACTCCTGGTCTTAGGCTGGTCTTAGGCTGGTCTCAGACTGTATGTTAGACACATTTGTCGTGTGGAAAACCTTTGGATCAACTTTCTGCTGCTTTTTTCACTTCTGCCTTTTCTGCCTAAGGCAAATTTAGTGCTGAGTGTTGTTAAAGTTTGGAGCGACAATGTTATCAAAGTAAACAGCCTTCCTTTAACTTGTGATAATGAGTGAATACAATCAACTAAGAACATATAGAAACAAAGCACACCACAACTATTAAGATAAAATTCCCATTTTCTTTAAAATAATTGGCATTATTGGCAAAATCTTGGCAAAATCTCTCTTTTTTTTTTTTTTTCCATTTTTAAATTGTCCCAATTACAATATTGCAACGATATTATGGCAATCCATTCATGCGTTAAATTGTGTCTGTAAATTGGTTGAGGAATAAGTATCGTAGAAAACGAAACGTTGATGGACTTTAAAGTAAATATAATGGTTCAGAAATAAAATATTAAAATATTACAATTTGTTTTTATTCTTAATCATCTCTTTTTTGAGGAAGTTTAACCCTTTTTTTGTTACAGACCAATAACTAAATATTCTAATTTTGCATTTTCTCAAAAAAAAACAAAAACAATTGCGATACAGCCATTTTCCAATACATCTACCCTATCCAACACATATTGGATACAATATTGGAGATACATATCGCTGCAGACACAGGACCACTGGTGCAAATCATTTCCCAACAAAAGTCCAAAGCTAAAGCAGCGCTCGATGAGGGAGTGCTGGGATCTTGTGCATAGAGTTAAACAACATTCAATCCGAATCAGGGGAAAGAGATTTCAGAGACATTACACAAAGAGGCTCAAACTGTGCCCCAAACACACAACACTAGGGATTTTACTCAGATGTAATCTATGTCACAACCTTTTCTTACAAGGTTTAACCCAGAAACAAGCTCATCTTATAATACTTTTGTGTGACTCAGGTTAAATAATGTTTGTATTTACAGAAGCACAATGTAACATTTGTCACCATTGCGAGCTCGCAGTAAGAATGCACATTTTTCAAGGCATTTTTGAACAGTAAAAATATCAGCAATTGAATAAATACAAGAGGGATATGTTTAATGCCAGACTGTGGAGCATTCCAGTTACAGAAATAACATCTCTTGAACATCATGAAGACAAGCAAAGGAACAAATGTAACTTTTCAGGTTACATAGTGCACAGAAACTTGCATAAAGTCTACAACCAGCAATTCTAAATAATGCAAATTAACAGTTTTGTAGTACAGTAATTGGATTTCAAAATAAAAGTTTGCTTTATTATTTTAACACTACAATTTTCACACACACACACACACACACACACACACACACACACACACACACACACACACACACACACACACACGATTTATTCATACCATCCATATTTTGACTTACTTTTACAAAAAGCCCACCTAAGCGCTGGTTACCTGTGTGTCTTTTGAACTTGCGTCGCAACGCCACTCTCCTGAACTCCTCCGTGTCTCTGGAGCAGGTCAGGGGCAGACTTCTCCTCTTCTTCAGTTCAAACATCACGGGTTTGACTCTCTTTCTTTAAATGAAAAACACCGACAGGAAACACCATCGAGTGTAAGAGTGACTTTCCCCCAGACGATCAGCGCGTGTGACTGCCTCCGGGCGAGAGATCCTGGTCCACATTTGGTCCACGCTGATCAGAAGCCCCGCCCCCAAGGGCATTTTTTTAATTGGTTGTCCCGCCCCTTCTAAAATACATTTGCCAATCAGGAACCGGTGGGAGTCATCGATTCCTATTAGTTCATTCACGTTTATGGTTTTGTGACTTCTGACTAGACACTTTATTTAATTCAGATATTGATACAGAAATCTTATAACTGATTGTGTGGCTGCCAGAAACCAGATATTCATTTTAGGGGAGCATGAAGGGACTCATACCATTTAACACCTCATTGGGCACAAAAATCATTATTAATTTGGAAATGGACAAATTTGACAGACTTTGGACTTAGTGAGACTTTTATTTTGATTTAAATGTGCCGTGATTTTGTTTCTTTTGATGTTTAGTCGATGTCTACTTCTCTGTTCTATATTTGTTCTTTAAAAAAAAAAGTAAATAGATAAATAAATCAGACATTATTAATAATTAGTAAAAACTTTCTGAATCTCTCAGCCTTTCCTGGGTAAATAAAGGGTAAATAAGTTTAAAGGTGCACAATGGAACTTTTCTGCAGAAGGGTCTGTCAACTGCTCGTCGCCATTGAGATGTTACTGCTTTGATTAGAATGTTCTGCACAGTATGTCTGACAGGCAGATGACACCACCAGGTCAGATCTGTGGAGAGGCGACTTTGCTCACTGTAAGAATGCATGTTTTTCAAGGTATTTGCCAACAAAAACACCTGTAATTCTATAAATGAAAGATATAAGTAAAATGCCATAATGTGGAACTTTCCAGACAAAGTTAGAACATCTTAGTAGAGATGAACAAAAAGTAGCAGGATATAAAATATTAGCCTGCTTACATTACCTGGCGGTGGCACTGGTTCGACTTACTGTATGTAATTACGGTATACGATGAGATTTATTTGAACACAAACACAAAATGAGAGGAACAACAGCTTTATTACAAAAAGCCAGAGAACGACGCAAAACTTCAACGGAGGGACCTTGAACACAACACAAAGACAGGTTCAGGGACTTCAGTTCAATCCTCAGTATGGCAGTACTTTAGTGCAGCTTTAACAAATGACAGAATGTACACAGCCTTCTGCAAAAGTGCTCAACAGGGAAACACAGGTTCATGTTCGAGGCGTGACCATCTCTGCATTAGGAACTGTAATCTATTTAAAAGAATTTGATGAAGAATTTTTAAATTCTTCCTGTAACTTATGACGACCAAGTTAAAAACCCATAAAGTTTGTGTATGCTACGTTACGCATACAACCAAATGTTAATCTTTTTATTTTATTTTTTATGTGCTGTTAAGAAGAGTGTTAGTTATTGATTAATCAATGTCCCTTGAGATAGATGTAGATTTTTTATGACATTCTTTGAAACTGAATTGACAACCATTTAAATTTTTTTTTCTTTCGTTTAAATCTCATAGATTGTGTAACTCTCCAAGCCATTAAACAGTGGCCTGACCAGCCAAAGCCACACACTTTGACAATACTTTACAAGAACAGAATGTAAGAGGCACTGGCTAGTCAGGAAATTTAAACAGCTGCAAAGATGGTCATGTGACAGGTGAAGAGCCAATCAGAGCAGAGACATTCACTCCATAATCACAATATCCAGTCTTCATAACTCCAAAAACAACAGGAATTCAAACTGGGTTCAAAATGTAAGCAATAAAGCAAAAATAATTTACAGTTTTCAGTGTAAACAAAGAACAAACAGGCAGATAATGGTGGTGGATAGAAACAAATAATACAAGATTTGGCAAAATAAAATGCTCTAAAAGTCGTACATTCTGTGCTTTGTCCTGCCTTTTTCGTACTAAAACTATTGTGAGATTTAAAAAAGCATCAAGTAAAAGCAATAAAATTATAGCGGAACAAAGAGAGAGAGTCAAGAGCTGAATAAACAAATGTCTAGGAAAAAATACATCTTTTCCAAAAGAATCAAATTTAATGTTAGTGAAAAAAAAAAAAAGTTAGTAGGTCAGTCACAAGTCGTCCACATTTTTAGTGACTTCATATCCAGTTGTAACATATAGAGGTGCCTTGACATGTTTTCAGCGTTACTCACATAAAACGTATTGTTTGCATTTATATTTTGTGAGTTTTCAACTTGAAATAATAAAGACAATTAAGACTAGTGCCTTGGCAAGGGTCTTTACTTCTTCTGCTAGTTTAGACTTTAGTCTTATATTTATTTTCTATATATTTGACACACCCATTTTTTTAAACAAAACAATAATGTCAAGACAACCCCTTTGTTTTTTTCACTTACACTGGCTAATGAGCAAAACCTTGTGCTGCTTATCGTTTAAATACAGTGGATCTATTCAAGAAAAATACAACCTTTCACTCTGTCATAATCAATATTATTTTTGGCAACATATTTCTCTACATAAATGACCATTCCCTGGAACAAAGACCGGCTTCATTCTTGAAAATGGACTGTTCTTGTACTTTCAGATTCTGCTACAAGCTAAATAATACAAAGTGTTGCAGACATAGATGAAGGCAAGGTTAAAAAGGTGGCGGGGATTTTCAGCTAATCAAATTGCTTGTCAGTCAGTTGTTCTGGTGTGACACCAAAATAATAAACAAGTTTAATACAGTCCTAGCGTTTTCTTGTTGGCAGTGATCCAGTGTAGGCAGCCTAAATCGTAACCATTTGAGTATAGATCACAAATTGTGTATTTTTCTGTACTTTCTTCGCTAATAAAATCTTCTACACAGCATTTATGAGGTGAAATTATGTCCAGTACTCCAGTTAAAGTGCAAAGTTAGTACTATTATTTTGGAAATATTGTGTGCTTAGAAGAAAAGCTACATCCAGGATACGGCACATCTCTGCAGACCGAGGCAGATTATTTGCACCAAAGGCCAGCACTTCCTATAACACAAATCAGCATTAAATATGTTAACGACAAAATGTTACTCATCTTTAGAATGAGATAACTTGGGGGAATCAGTACTGTGATTGATGTTTAGACTGAAAAAAAAATAATTTAAAAAAATAATGGGAAAGAATCAAGTATAACTACAAAAAAGGACAGAGTTAAAAATACATTAAATAACTTTCAATCTCCGAGTCCTTGGATGGACCAGTTAAACCCAAAGGCACCAAAATCTCTTCACCAGCTAATTATATACTTTATTGGGATTCTTTGTTGGGGCTGGGGGAAAATTTTAAATCAATCTGAGCCAAATTTCTGCCTTGGCACAATCATAAGATACATCAGTAAAATATGTGACCTGACAGCCATGCCTTGGTCCTGGTTTACACCTGATTTTGTAATGTTTTTTTATCATTTGTATCTAGTTGGGCTAGTTTAAACCTGATTAGTTTTTACACTCACTTTAGTCTACAGTAGTGCAACATTGTTTTTCAATCTATAAAACAATGGTGCCTAAAAATGAACAGATAAAGTGGCAATTGCTGGCTATATACTTAAAAAAAATGAATACAGCAATACTTTATTAGTTCAACGAGCCTACAATGAAAGAAGCCCTTTGGATTTTTAGATGACTTGCTTCACTATGGCAGCACGATTTAAATCACACAAACACTATGCAATCAAATATGAAAAAAAAAGAGTTTTTTTTTTTTTTTTTTTTTTTAAATTGTCCAGCCCTACCTTCTGCCTTCATTATAATTACATGTATCTTCCTACTCTCAGGACGGCAGAGTACAAAAACACAGCCACTAGACGCACGCACGACACATGCAGACACAGGGACGCGGCTAGAGAGCGGCGAGCATGAGTTCAGTCATTCAGGGGAGAACCAGCCTCCGCTATAAACTATGCCCGATGATAAAACAACTTCAAAGTCCTCCACTCCATAGTTAAGAGTCGTTTGGTACCTATAAGCCAACAGTTAACCAGTGAGTCGTTCAGCTCCTCCCACAAGTGAAAACCAGCCAATCAGAGCTGGAGGCAGACAAGAGGAGTGAGAGGGGCTTCTTATAGGTATCTTCCAGAACCTCTAAAAGGCGACGGGCTCAGTCTATAGTCCCATACATAATGAAGTCAATAGTCTCCATGACGGGCAGCGGCCTACAGTTCAGCGCTGGACGGCGGTTTACTGGTCGTCATAATCTTCATGTACTGAGTGAAGATGGCCTCGAACGCCTCGTCTCGATGGATCATGGCACCAAACACCAATGGCTACAGGACAACGACAAATAAGTGATTACATCGTGTTCAGTTTAATCATCAATTGAGAGTTAACTCAGGAACATTTTGGAGTGATTACATGAAAATGTACTAATAATAATAATCATAATAATATCTTTATCATGGAGGTAAATCACAAAATTCCAGGAGATTTAAAATGTTATGAAATAATTAGGGCATTAGGAAAAAAACATTTAGTTTGCGTCTCTCTCTGGGTCCCCAATTTATGAAACGATATGAGAAAAATTAGAAAGCATGGAGCCAAATTATAAATGCTAGTGTTTTAATTGTATTCTTCTGTCACAATTAAAAATACACCGATTGCTTGTGCACTACCACAGGGAGTTGCCGTAGTTTGGTTTATGGGTTTTCTGTTTGCACAATTTGTTAAAACCTAGTAAAAAACAACAACAAAAAGTCTAACAGTCTTTGACACAATACCTTTTGTGTGGAGGGTGTTGCTATAGAGATGCCCATCCCACTTCCAGGCAGCACTGACAGCACTTTATACTAAAGATATCATATAAAATAAAGATATGGCATTAGTTAGAAATGAATTGCAGAAATATCCGAAACTAACAGAAATAAGTCGATTACCTTTTGTATGTCCGTGATGTCAACCAGTTTGATCACTTTGTTCTTCTTTGATGCATTCGACTTTGAGCTGGAGCTTTCAAAGCACAGATAGCTGCAAGAGACAGCAAGAAGGAAATAATAAAACACTTCCTCAGAACAAAATGTTAGCAGTGCATTAAAAAGTTGAATATTATTCATATTAAAAAGTGCTTTAACAGAGTTACAGCACACAATTTGGATTTGAATTTTCACTTTTCTAAGGTTTAGGCTGTTTTTTTTGGCTGTGCAGAAATAAATACTTTTAGAGGAATAAATCAAAATGCTTCTCACTTCTCGGTGACATAGAGCATGCCGTTGCGGATGTAGTCTGTGGGCATCTTCCTGTCTCTGTTTATCAAGCAGCACCTCCAGCCATTCTCACACACTGCAGCCAAGAGAGGAGGAAAAACATAAAAATCCAGTGTTTTCTTTTGTGTTTCCTCTAGAACCAAGCAAGTAGGACGTAAAATAATGACTACAACAATCAGGCAAACAGTCTGACCATATGCCGCGCCATTTGCAACAGACAGCAGTGCACTGTTTTAGTCTTGTTTATCCTCATAAACATTTATCCTGATCATGTTTTCACTATTCTAAAACCACCCCTTTTTTTACTTTGGAACACTGCAATTCCTTAATTGATTGTGGGATAAATAAACAATCTCACAATTTTAACCTGTCACTTATATCATTTACCAGTTTAAAAAAGCATCTAAAATCTTTAAGTTAATGCACTGGCAAAATACTAGTTGTTGTTAGGATTAAAGTGATGAAAAATTCCTCTGAAAGTTGTGAAATTTTCTTATGAACTCATTTCAGTGAATATTTAGGATGCTTAGGAAAAGAGGAATAATTGTACAGCAAATAGTTCAAAATTAAAATGTTTAAGGCTATAAAATCAGGTACAGCGCCTTTAATTTGTATTCATGAAGTTATGGCTGAGTGGTGTAGTGCAGCCCCTCACCTGCCAGAGGGCGCTCTGACTCCGGCAGACTGAAGACCTCGTGAAAGGCTCCCTTCTTGGTGCTGTGGAACCGGCCGGTCTCCTCCTCTCTGCTCACACCACAGGGGACAGTAGCGAGGCTGCCTCTGGACACCACCGGCTGAATCTACACCGAGCAGAGGAAGAGGAAAGAGGAAGTGCAAGGGAAACGGTCAGGAAAGGTCAAGGAGAGAGAGGAAGGAATATAGTTTGTGCATTTGTAAAGATACAGATGACTTCCTGCAGCAGTAAACCTTTGTAGAGCTTAAAAAGATGCCCTTTCACATCTCTGCAGCAGACTCGAGTGGCACGTGCAAAGCAGAGTGGGGCCATCATTCACTCAACATCCATGAAGTATTAGTTTGTGAGAAAATCAGGGTCTTTGCACTGCACAAGCATAACCTCATCGTTTGAGTTAGATTCAGACCACTGGCATGATTCTATCCTTATTTATAGTCCCAAGGTGCAAAGGCAACAAGTGTCACTAAAGTGGAAAGTAAACAACTCAAATATTATTGCAAAAAACCAATTTAATAACACAAACAAAAATTTAAGAGCGAGAATTCTTCTGGAGTTGTTAGTAATAGATGCACATTTTGAAGACATGTTACATTTTCAAAAAAAAAAAAGAAAAAAAAGAAATGATTGCCAAATTGACTTGTTTAAACTGGGGGAAACATTTACAGCAACACACTTTTTCTGTTGCATCTAAAAAGGTGAAAAGGGGAGAAAAGGGGGAACTCTATTACATATGAATAAACTAGACTACGCTTCTCTTCATTGGACACGGTGCTACTTTGCAGAGCATCTATAGTAATGGATTCAAAATGTCAACTTTGTTCAATCGAATCTTTTTGAATGTGAGAACTGTTGTGCATTTACAAAGACAGTGAAGGGTGACATTTTGATCCATTGTTGGGTCAAACACTGGCAGTTCTGAGGTGAGCAGAGCACACCAGGCACAGGCAGACCGTACCTTTTCAACGGCAGAGAGCTGAGAGAAAGAGACGAGGACAGGGTCACTCCAAGACACAGCACATACACGTACAGAGCAGGGGTCACCAACCTTTTTAGGGTCGAGGGCTACTTAATGAGCACAGACTTGGTCGAGGGCTACCTGTTCAATTAGCCTAAATGGGCCTATAATTACATTCGTAACCAAATCACATAACTATTAAATATTTGATTCAATGAGTAAATTAATGTTATTGTAAAAATGTAAGCAAAGGCAAAGCAAAGAAAAGTTTAATATAGTCTTCATTTAAATTTGTGGATTTAACCTTTCTCCACCTGAGGCTCTGTTTAGACCCGTTTCAGTCCAGTGTGAGTTCTGGTTTGGGTTAGACCTGGTTCAGTCCTGTGTGAGTCCTGGTTTGGGTTAGACCCGGTTCAGTCCTGTGTGAGTCCTGGTTTGGGTTAGACCCGGTTCAGTCATGTGTGAGTCCCTGGTTCGGGTTAGACCCGGTTCAGTCCTGTGCGTGTCCCGGTTTGGGTGTTTAAAACATGTTTAGATTGGATTTTGTCCTGTGTGAGTCCTGATTTAAACTTTAGCCCTGCACGAGTTAGACCTGGTTTAGTTCTGGGTTGGTCCTGGTCCTGCCCTGCGCTGACAGCTCCTCCTCTGCTCTCTGTTACAGCCTACTCCTACCATTCTCAAAAGGTATTATGCATTATTTGTCTCTTTTTTTGCTTGTCTTTAAATGAAAACATTGCAGACTTGGCGTAAACACGGTGCAGCTTCAGTGCTGTCCGCGCGCACATGTAGGATGCGTCACTTTCGGTTTGGTGTCTTTAGCGCCTTTTAAACTACGTGATTATTGGGTGTATTTTGAAAAAATAAAAGTGACATGGAGCTGGTCATCTCGTCTGTTGCTGTCTCTACATGTCCAGGTCTCATAAAAACAGGCCTAGCAGTGTTTTTGGGCAAAACGAGAATGCTTTGGCGGAGCTGTTCTAAATTTAGAACAGGGCCACGTGGGCGACTGAGAGACGCGGGCAGAGCGTTGGTGACCCCTGTCAGAGAGCATTTACCCCGCAACCAACCATCTGCTATAATAACAAGAAAAGTGATTCAGAATAAAACAATAATCGATGTACAAAAAAGAACAGTGTCAGTGTTTAATTATGGTCGATCGAACCCTAATAATACATGATAAAGATGTGGACTATTACTTTATAATAAACTGATGCTTACAGATGATTGATGGAGGCATTTAAAACTATTGATCTGATTTTATACTTGGACTCTCCACAGGGCGCGCATAGGTGGGAGATGGACCCCTGGTAACATCAAACACTGTGTGACCTGCAGCATCCGACAACACTGACAGTGACTGGGGCTGAACAACAAGGACTAATAGACTCAAGAGAGATTTTATGCAGTAGATATAGATGGACACTAGACATTTGTTTTAGTTAGGCGTTTTTTGACCGGTTTGGTTCATTTTGTGGGTTTGGATTTGGAACCAATATACAGCGGAATATTGGCTCCGCTGTATTTTGTTGTAATTTAAACCATTGTTTCCCCGGTTTAGTCTCTGCTGGTACACCGCAAGTAAAGTTTGCAAATTAGCTAAGTAGAATGCATTTTTAAATTCATTTTCCACTATTTCTTTGCGTACATATCTGAATCAATAAGGCAGTTATTTGGACTCTTTTCTCAAATAAATGCACTCCTAATCCAATAATCATAATCATTTCTTGGCTTGATGCTCCAATTTAACCTTGCTGAAATGCAGTTACCATTGTTTCCATGACAACTCTGCAGGTCTCTGAGCAAGAAGAAAAATATGACATCATCCAAAGAATGAAGTTTGATGCAGATAAATCTTAAATTGGTAGAATACTCAAATTAAATGAATTTACACCATGTTCAGAACTCTAATGCTAACTGGAGTGTGTTATTTTTTTAACCGCACAGGTTGTCCCAGCAACAGTTAATCACATTCTACTGCGCGTCGTGGTGCGTTAAACCAGTGTAACGCATTGCTCCTCGTTGTTTAATCCTCACAGAACCATAGTATTTCATTTGATTCATTCATGGATCTAAATTGGACTAAACAAGCTATTATGAACTCAAGTTCATTGAAAACATGTTAAAATCTACGTTAACCTGTCATTCAATGTTTTAAAGTATGAAATAAGTCTAACTTTACAAGTTGGTGCATTATAATGAAATATCACAGTGATTAATCGGGATTAACTGTAATTAATAAGGAGAAATGAGAAATAAAATTAAAAAATGAACCACTATTATTATTTGGCAGTTCTCTGGTAATGCCTTGTCAGTAGTTTGCCTTGCATGTGTCCATACACACAACTAATCGGAGATGGTGGTAGAGCAGATGTCATATAATTGTATTATGTTTACCCGTCTGGACACAGTGGCGTTGGTCCTCTCTTTGAGTTGGGGGTCTGTGGGGAGGCTGTTCCACACAATGTAAGGCGTGTCGTACTTGTCCCGTAGTTTTGGGCAGCTCTTAAACAGGAAGTCTATGATGAAGAACTTAATCCCAGCGTAAAGACCTGAAGGAGACACAATATACAGTGAATAAGAGTTTTATAACGGTTTATTATCGGTTATCAGTAATACGTAGTATACAAAGTTTAACAGATTTCATTCAAACTCGTTACGATTGACTCAGCCATGTCCTTTTCCTTTTAATAAAATGTTTAACATTGAAAATGAAATATTTTGAGCCAGTGAAATTTGCAATAACAAGATGACTTTTTTGAAGGAATTTACAAGCAGCTAAATACTTTTAATCATTCAAAGTTATCATGGTTAAAAGAAAGAGAAGACGAATGACGAATCTGAGGAACGTGACAGACGCTAACACAAACATGTAAAGGTAAAAACAACCTACTTTGACTTAGCAAACAAAAGAAGCGAAATATTTTGACAAAGCTTAACGTACATGTGACAGGTAGGGCCGGGCAATTAATACAATTTCCATTGAGGTTCATTCATTTCTAATTGTCAATGATAAGTATGTGGTTTGGAGCAGAGCTCATACTTTTATAAAAATGTATATTGAAACAATTATTTATTTCTATTTCATTTTTAATGAATGAAAAACTGAAATCGATCAATAAAAAGGAACACAAATTGTGAAGTTTCAAATGTATTCAAATTATTTCTATGAACTGTTTAAATCTATTCCTGCAAGCTTATGAAATAACTGAAATAGCTGGAGATTTTATTGATGACTTGTTGGCAGTTACATAACACAAGTATGAACGTTTTTCCTTGAACTAAATGATTTCAAAGGCTGTTTTGTCCCAGTCTCTTACCCATCATGAAGCCCATCAGTTTGTATGGGAGGACGCAGGCGATGATAAAAGCAACCCACAAACAAATGTAAAGTTTTCTGGTGCTCTCAGGCTGGACCCACATGAACAGGCTACAAAATAACAGAACAAAATGCATTTATATAACAGCATTTGGTAATTACAGTTTGTAAAGTTATGGTGACTTACTTCTTTATCTTCTCTAAAACATCGGCCATCTTACCAAACAGGTTCTGCAAAGAAGAAAATTGTGATGTCAAAACATTAAGATTCACTTTGTGGCCAACTTATTTTCCTTAAATGTGTACCAGCAATATCTTAAAGTCATTCATTAACTTATTCTAATCTACAGTTATCATTACTCAAATACAGAGACATGATCAACTGAGAAAACCCATCAATGGATCAAGTAACATTTTTATGTCAGTCATTGGCTTTAAACAGATATACTAAATATATAATTCTAACTATCCATCTTAAAACCGGCTATACTGTATACATTCAGTACCTCTTTGTAAATAAAAGTACCTGTGCTTTTTGTGCAACATCTAATACAAGCTGAAACTTCTCCGACACAGTAAGGTCTTCCTTTGGCGGCTCCTGCTGTAATCGCATTCACAAATACGTAATAAATATAATGTAATCTACAGAGGTCACATGGTCAGAAGGACAAAGGGGTGTGGCCTCACCAGTGGTTCAGAGACTTCAGGCACAATGCTCCACTGGATCCTCCAGCCTCTGAAACGGGAACAAGACGAGAGAGACATGAGCTCAGCACTTTAAACAACACAAGGTCACATACGGTCAAACAACTAGATTAAACTGCTCAGTGTGCCATCTGACTGACCAGCGCATCACCCGTTTCAAACAATCCTTTTTCTTATTCATATTAGAGGAAATAGGGTGTATATGTGTAGATGAGGAATAAGAAATAAATGCAAAGTTTTAATACAGGTGGCAACATATGATGGAAACATTTTTATATGACAATATGAAAGTGGTTCAGATATATATCCGTCTTGAAGTAAAAGCGATTTTTAAGAACTGAAAGCTTCATGTGAGAAGAACTTAGTCCTGATAAAGTAAGTGCAGCAGTGGCTTTACCTGGCGATGAGGTAATTCAAAGACAAACGCAGGATGGCCAGGAAGAGGAACATGGGAATGGCCCAGCCATGCCAAGCAGCATACATGTAGATCTATAGACACAGAGACACAGATTTAAATGATATAGATAATGTAAGGGTTATATTTGTTCTAATACAGTGGACACACTTCAAATAGACCGGGTGATGGAGTGGTACTACAGTAAACTCACAGCTCAATCATCTCTGGTCTGAGCTGATGACTTTGGCCTTTTCCATCAAACCACAAACAACAGCCTAAGCGTGATTCAGAGGCGTCCGGGCAGTGGGCAGTAATGTCACTGCAGTCATTTATTATGTTTGACTGATAATAAACAGAGCAAAGGGCACTGAGGTAAATACTATCACAAAGTGGCTTACAAATGTATTTGTATCCCTGGAACTTTTACACATTTTGTCGCGTCACGACCACAATTGGCATTTTTTGTGAAAGAGCAACACAAAGTGGCACACACAAAATTGTGAAGTGGGAGGAAAAATAAACATGATTTTCCAATCTTTTAAAAAAAATAGAAAACTGCAGCATGTAAAAATATTCACGACCCCTGAGTCAATACTTTATGGAAACTCTTTTCGCTGCTGAAAGTCTTTTCTGTAAATTATGTATAATTTTCTTTCCACTTCACAATTGTGTGCAGCTTTATGTTGCTCTTTCATAAAAAATGGCAATAATTTATAAAGTTTGTGGTTGTGACGTGACAAAATGGGGAAAAGTTCCAGGGGTATGAATACTTTTGCCACTGTATGTTTTACATGTAATGCGTTTCCTTCCCGGTCCAAAGCCATAATCCTGTTAACTTCTGCATAAAGACTACTTTGGAGTTTTTATTGCCCAAAAGTACTTGGTTTGGTTTGGCGTCATCTGCTTGTCTCCATGGAGACAACCAAGTTTAATGTTTGTGGATAATTCAAGGCAAAATCACATTTCCATGGAGAAAAGAAGGTTTCAGACCCTCCAGCTAAAAACTTACATACACTAACTAGTGCCTCTTTAACTAACTTTTTATCTGACAAAATACTCACAATAAAGGCAATAGCTGACGTGTAGACAGAGTGCCAATTGGATAAGGCTGAAAGATTCCTTAAAAAATTCGTGACCGGTCGGGCTCCTCGCTCTGAAACCAAACAAAATAAAATAAGTGTACTGATGCCATTAAAACCTCAAACAACTTCATCTAAATATTTTGCACAGCACTGAATATATAATAAAAAACTATTTGTGCACTTACTTAGTCGCCTCATGTTTTCTGTCAACCTGCAGAGGAAGAGGGAGAAAAACTGAAGGTCAGAACAGACGCAGAGACATCCACAATAAAACAGCCGTGAACGCTCTGCCGTCAATACCAGAATGACTCATACCATTTCAAAGAGGAAAGAAACTAGAACTATACATCGTAGTCCTGGTTCATTCCGTGTTAAGTGAGGGCTGGTCAGAACATATTATCATTATCCATGGGTTTCAGAAAAACATGTTTTTGTATCAGGAAAAGTCCTCAAAATGTCGCCTACAAAAGTGACCCTTTGTATTGCAATAACACGGCATGTATTGTAATGTAGTGCACTTCACAAAATGTGTGTCTAATCTACATTTTATTAAGATTTTTTTTGTTTGTTTTGTGTTTTGTTTTTTCACATTTGATATTTTGTTGAATCTTTGCAAAATGCATGAAAGAGGCATCTTATTCTGGTTCCGTCACGCATGAGAGTCCGTTTAGATATCCATCTCTTTTTCTTTTGACCTAGGACAGGTGGAATGAAACACAGACTATGGTCTAACCTTGCCTTCAACTCCAGCATCACTCATTTCACTGGAGTGAAGAAGAAAATGAAAAAAATACACCTCACATTATAATTTTAATAGTCTTCTCTGTTCTGTACATAGTGCATTGATTTGATATATTTTGGGATTTGGAATCTGATGCCCCTCAGAATATTGGATTATATTATTCATTGCTGACCTGTGGAGCCTTTGTAGCTGCTATAAAAATAAGATCTGTTTGAACTTCAATCAATACGGATTTCATGTACCGTACTTCAAGGCTGCATCCACCTTTCAGTTCATCAGTTCTTAACCAAAGGTCTGCCCCAAGTTTAGACTCAAACATTGATTTTAAGATATTATTATTAAGGTATGAGGACATAGATCTGAACGATTAGGGATTATTAGAACACAAACTAACCCAACAACATTAAACAAAGTTGAAACGGTACACAAAATAATCAAGACAAAGATTAAAAACTAGGGCTTGAATTGAATCTCTAGGATCAAAACAAGCTTAAAGCACATCTAAGCCAGTATGTAGCCTGTATAAAAACAATAGAGTACCAGGACCAAATTTTGACTACATTAAAGAGGGGGTATTATACTTCTCTGGGGTATTAATTGTTAACACAAAGATCAACAAGTTACCTTTAATTGGTTTGAAAATGCTATTTTCGCCGAAACCAACATATTAAAATCTTTAGTTCCAGTTTTGACACTCTGAAATCTCCCCCTTCTCTAAGTCTCTGGCTAAGTCAACATCCCCTTCACAGCGTCAGCACAACACGCAAGTTTTTGATGGTATAATAACAGCAATAAACACAAAGGGGGGCATTTTAAAAGGTAATTATTTGCGCGCTGTACCTCACCACAAACAAAGCCGCAGACTTCTCAACAGACTACTCTTTATTATAAAGAGGGAATCCTTCTTTTGAGTCCATGTTTTAGTTAGACATTTTCCAACAATAAAAACAAAGCACAATTTCTCTGCCCGTCACTGAAACAACTCTGGCCACTTTTCCCCAAGTTTGCCCATCCCTGGGTCCCTAAGAAAAGGAGAGTAAATGACTGTTGTAGCTGTACTGCTCCGGCTATCTGCCGTCCTGTTCTGTGAAAGGAGGGGCGAGCAGAATACCTGAAAGGAGGAGCCGGGTGGGAGCTGGAGCACTGCTGACACTTCCTTTACGATTCGTAAAGAGGATTCGAATAGTTTTTAGCATCAGGAGAGATGCAAGATTAACTCAACCATGCATGAATTACATTTAAAACACACTTCAGACTTGTTTTTGATGAGGGACTAACGTTATAACATGGTAGAACGCTAGACTAAGACCTCCAAACTAAGTCAAAGTAATGACTAGACATGAACTAAACTTGTAACTAAACCAGGACTATATTCTGTACTGTGCTAATGTCTTCATGTCTTTCATGATTTCCGTTTGACCGCCCATCAGTCGATAGGCTGGGACAGGCACTTCATGTTCTATTCGAGCCGCACCCACCTTTTAGCACTTAGCGGCTCCTCTGCCTCCACGGTGCTCTCCTCCTTTGCTGGAACCGGAAATCTTCAAGGTAAACCCCAAATCGCTCGTACAGCCACTTCTGTAACCGCGAGCTCCACATTTCTCTTGGCTGTTTCTATCTGCTGCAAAGAGCAAACAACAATCAGATCACAGTGGTTTTTGGCATCTTCAACCAGTGATTTCAACAGCAATATTGATAGTAATGTACACAGCATCTTGATAGACAGTACTTTGCTGACTTATGTTATCCATTTTTGTTAATGCCTTTTATTTCCTTGTTGTTTTGCATCTGCATTTAACACTATTTCTGCTACTTTGATTTTTTATTTGTATAAGTAATCCTTTTAGGCTGCTTAATCTCTGAAACTCAAGGTTTCATTTGCAAGAAAGATCTTTTGGTTCACAAGTTATCATTTAGCTATTTGCTGAACAAGAATTTTGAGGTTTTTAACAGACACTTATGTAAAACTGAATTTAAAAGTAAAACCGTTGAAACTTAAACCTAATGGAGGAATGAAAGTACATCTTAACGCTTCACCTACATGCTAACATCCCATCTTAAAGACTTCATCAAAAAAAATAATATTGTATTTACGGTACTTTAGTATCATAGACATTTTAATAATGTGTTTTGAGCCTGGTGTTGCCTTTAAGACACATCTCCAACATTCAAGAAGCAGCAAGTCCTGCCCTAGATGAGGCGATCCACAATTGTAGCCCATTTTCTAATATTAGCCGCGTCTCCATTCCTCTATCTCCAGCTCTGCAACTTCACTCCACAAGGTCCATCTATAGGCCAAACAACTACCACAAACACAGTAACGCCGCTGATGTCACAATAAGGCACTTTCCACCACTTTCCTTTGAGCAACATCACATTTCACATTTCCAGAGTTGTTTAATTTGAAAAAATGAAAATTCTTAAGCGCTTATGCACAGCTCTGTCCAATAATAGCCCCTTATTCCAACAAAATGGCAACAGAGAACTGAACCAGACGCTTCCTACGTGAAAACCACATTCCTCAGAAATCACCTCTTTTGCTTTCACTTTTACAGGTGTTGTACAATTAACTATAAAAATGTTCTTTTCAAAACGCAATATAACTCATTCAGATGTTGTTCAGATGTTGTTCGATTAAATCTGAAAAAATGTAGATGCAAATTTTAATATTGTAGTGACTTAAACATTATTTATTTATTCTTACACTCAAACAGCAACAATATGAGTTTTTTTTTTTTTAATTTAAAAAAAATATAATTTGCTAATATTAATTTTAATCACGAGCTAAAATGTTTTTCCGTACAACAACGCAAAAAGTCCCCATCTAATCTCAGACAATATTAGCAATGATCTTAAAAAGCTTAGTAGGACTACAAACTAGACTATAAAACTAAAACAATTGTTTTGGGTTCAATTGGGTAAACAACGCAGCAATCGAGAACGTAATAATGAATAATAATACCCAGTGAAAAATGTTAGCCCCAAATGTTCATGTAATAAAGCTAAATCTGTTTTGTCTCGGTACAGATATATTACAGCATTATATTCAGGTATTAAAGTCAAAATAAGACCGCTGTGTGCTGTCTGCATCTAACTATTTAAGTGTACTTATTGGCTGTGAACAAAGAAGTAATGTTGGTGCCCAAGTTTTCTAAGACTGTAAAAATCAGATACAGCTCCTTTAACCCTTCTTCCGTCTTCTGCTTCTTGTTTTTATGCTCTGCTCTGGGATCTTACCTGTGCCGTTGTTAGAGGGAGACTGTTGTTTCCGGGGAAGCTGCGGCGGAGAGTCCTCGAGCCTAAAGGGAACAGACATTGACAAGGTTTGATAAATCAAGTCTCTTTATTATCAGCCCCAGAGCACAAGTACTTGTTAATATGTGGAGAATCTGCGGCAATGCATAAACTAACAACTGGAGGGAGATTGAAAAACACATTTGGAACAAGTGAAAATGAACATTCTACCAAGGATGAAGAAATTACAAGGAGTAAAATGTTGTTAATACTGCTCTAAGACAATTCATTCTGTTGCCATTTATTCGTTTTTTGCATCAGCTTTGTTTGCCCCAAAATGAAAATCGTTGCCGGCCCAAAATAAACTAAAAACATGACATACGGCCAAAGCAGAAGTGGTTTCATGTCATATTAAGTGTGACTTTGGCTGGTTTGACAAGAATGACCTGTATCATGATCTGTAGTTATTGAAGTCAGCAGATTTACTGCAAACTTCATGCTACTTTGATACGCACGTGTGAAAGCTATTTCCTGCACTGTAAAATATTAACAACAGACGGTAAATGTTACAGAAGAGACAGCGGCAGGACTAAATCTAGCATCCATTTAGTTAAACCAGGAGTAAACTAAACCACGTCGTCACCAGGAGTAAATAAAGTCCAAATCCAGTAGCTGTTTTCAATTTATTTTTGTTTTTATTAATTATTAAGTTTCTTAATTATTAATTATTAATTATTATTATTATGCCCGTTAGCTGCAGCAAGCTTCGGATAGTCTTCCTTGGGCACCTAATTAAAAAATTGAATGTACAATTAATGTAAAAAAAAAAAAACACGGGCTAAAGCTAAAGCGCACCAGTACCTTTGCAACAGGCTTTCATTGGAAATAAGATAATTTCTTTCAAAATATTAATAAAAATCAGTCAAATAAACAGAAAGAGTCTTGTTATCACAGAAGACACACTCTTGGTAGAACATTCGCGTCAGATTATATAATATACTGTCTTGCTCAGGGCACTTCTGAAAATCAGTTTAAAGGCGTTCATGCATAAAGTCATTATTAGAGAAAATATCTGACCTCTACACGCTGTAAGCATTTACTTCAAATAATTCCTTCTCACACTCTGCACTCATGCCTTGGAGCGCCAGTGGAATTTCCCATTGGCAGCCATTGAACCATGTGATCACTTAAGACTATTCCAGTGTCATGCCATAAGGGGCCAACTTTTTCCTGACACCATCGCTCTGAGCATTTTGGGCTGACCTGCGGCTTCTCCTCCTCCACTGTTTCCATCTCCCTAAAGACACACAAACAACACCTCCAATGGGAATCCTCCCCGTCCCAGAAGTTGCTAAGACCTAAAATTTGTTCACGCAAGTCGCTCAGAGGAATAGCTAAAGAGATGGACACAAACACCATCTGACATGAAACCATCAAAATCTGTGCTGAAATGATTTGCTGCAAACTGCTACATCGCTGTTCTGTCCAATATAGTATTACTGAGCCACCACACTCGAACGTGTTTTCAAATAGTATAGAAGAATTTGTTTTAATTTTTTTATGGGCTATTTCATGAGAAGAGATGACAAATATGAAATGTACAAAATCCATGTGTTTTTTATCTAAACACTTGGCACTTTACAGACGAGAAAATTTGGAAATAAAACAAATGTCATAATAATCTAAGTGGATGCTGGTATAAATGGCATTAATGATCATAAGTTTGGCAAACGCCGAAGTGGCAAGTGTGCATTGAACTACTGTATAATAAATAAATAAATAAATAAATGACTGAACCTCAAGACACTTCTAACCTAAATGTAAAACAATATCATTGTTATTGTTTTCCTCCCATTTCTCATCATTATCCCCTGTGTGACTTAGTTCTGTACCTGTTTTTTGAGCAGATCGTGTCATTCTTCTGCTCCAGATCCAGGCCTCCTTTGGTCCGCTCTCTGTCCCAGCTCTTGTCGTATAGAGTCCACATTGGTCTCTTCCCGAAGTTTCCTCAGCTCTTCCTCTGTAAAAACACACGGAAGGAAGAAGTGAGTTTAAACGTAGCCTTAACAATTTGTGAATATAGGTCAGCATGTAAAATAGGGAGTCTATTTATAGTTTAGACAATAGCCAAGTCTCACTTTTGTCTCCACAGGAAAAATCGCTGAAAAAAAAAAGAACTTAGAAAAAAGCAGCTCCAACTGCTTCTTCTTGGCTTCTGTTCAGTCATAATGGTAGAAAAGGGGTGTCTTCAGGGTAATGCATGTGTAGTACTTGAGATCTGTCATGTTTGGACAGGAGTAGGTGTCTATTTGTAACTGATGAGAACTACAGTTTTCTTACTCTATGAGAAAAGTGCCACGTAAAATCCTATCAGATTGAAAACGGAATTCTTGGATTTCAAAAACAGTGTCTAAATGACTAACCTTTGAAATTCATTCTGCCATGATGGGGGCAGTCGTGGAAAAATGTCATACTTTCAATATTCAATATTTGGTCAAAGTGCCAAAAAGAAAAAGAAGAAAAAGAAGCCACGCTCTGTTTCAAACTATGAAAAAGGTACAAAGGCGCAAATGCGATTTATAAAGAACACGGTGAAATATTATTTGTGAAAAGGTCCTCAGCTGCTATATGAGTGAGGCGGACAATGGAGATCATGTTCAGAATAAATTCAAAAATTCGGAAACTATCTAGAATTATTTTAAGTCTTTGGATATTCTTCCAATTACCTGTTGCGAGGGAAGATTGAATTAATAAAAATAGTAGTGAAATCACGACATTTAATTAACATCTAACTACAGTCCATTTTCCTCTTCAATTGAGGTAAATTAAAAGTATTATTTAACTACTATAAATTCATAAAGTTACAGTATTGTTTGTATCGCAGAACATTACTGCCCCAGTCACCTTCACCTGTCCCTTGACTTCCTTCTGTTCTGTCAGCTCACATCACAGCCCCGGATCAGGTATCAGCCCTTTCTAAAGCCACAACATCAGCAGGATTTCCTCTCAGCCCATTGTCCTCGCTAAAGGGACACATGAATATTTAAGCAGAGACCACAATTAAAACCCAAAGACATTCTTGAAAATACCTTGAAGCATTCACATGAACCCAGACAAGAAGATGGGAAAAGTCCAACCGATCAATTTCAGCAACACAATTTAAATTCAACTCACAAACTGGGCAAGTAACAGTTCACGGAGACATGAGAAAGCAATGCATTACAAACAACAATTTCACCAATGCTGGAATGATAAAAAATATTTCATAAATACAAAAAACTTGGAGAGACTTAATCGTTTTCTGGCTGTCATATGGTCTTTCTCTTCACTAAATCTCATATCTCACTAAATGCTTCATGCAAACCCATTAAAACTGATAAAACATTCATTATGACTTCCTGTGGCTAATGAACGTGCCATTAAATGCACCCTTCTACAGATATCTATCACAGCAGTGGCTCTCCAACTTTGCAAAAGATCTGTTAAAATATTGAACTTTTAGGTATAATTAGAAATAAATATAAGAATGAACCAGGTCTAAAGTGACGATGAAATTATCTGGCAAAAGTGCGGGATGCGGAATGCCCTGGACTTGAACCAGGCGCTTAAAGGTGCACTATGTAACTTTCCAGGTGAGGGGGGGGCGCATGCTCGTCTCCGTGAAGAGGTAATTGCTTTGTATGAATTGTCCACTGCAGGGGATTAAACATTTCTATTTTCCATGTATTCAATTACCTTGCCTGCTCGTCTCCATGGGAGTTTAATGCAATACTGTGGAACATTTTATGCAAAGCTATTTCTATGGAGACAAGCAGATGGTGGACCCTCTAAAGGAAAGGTTACAGAGCTAGCAAAGTCTAACCAAAGCACCAATAACACGGGCCTTAAAATGCTGAAGGCTTAAAAGAACCAAACTTGAATACAATTAGTCAACATTTCAATCCAATCATCAAGAAAGAGAAAAATACGTACCACTTTTTTTATATATTTAGATATATATTTTTTTTACTTATACTTTATTCTACTTGTACATATACATATCTGTATCTTATTTTTTCTAATTTTATCATTGTTATTAGATTTTCATGTGCTGCTGTGACCTTGATTTCCCTTGTCGAGTAATAAAGTTTGTCCAAGAGTGTGTCTTGGTTTGAGAACCACAGATTCTTCATCACGTGATTTCTCTTAAATTACAGTATGTTGGTAGTGGAACGTAAACAAATACTCCAGTATACGATCACGTGCTTAAGTCCATTTGAGGCAAGCCAAAGGTTGCAGTGGACAAAGCTGCTTAGTGCCGTCTGTGCCAGGAGGTCCTGCACCAGCTGTAAACCTATTAGACAAATGCATAACAGCACCAGGCGCAAAGCAGGCTGGGTAAAGCAGACACAATGGCGCACAGCAATTAAACATTTATGTCAATAAATTATGCCATGGCACTTGGTCACTGCATGTGGGCTGTCGGGTGATCATTTTGTTGGCATGCAAGCTCTTAATATCTTATAAAATATTTGATTACAAATACAAGGAATCTAAATTAGAAAACTGTTTCAAATGTGAATACAAATTTGTACTTTTTTGTAATTTATTTTAAGTCAATTGTTGCTATCTATTTAGAATTCTATTTGGACTCCAGGCAGTTAGTAAAGCACTATTTCCTTAGTACAGAAATACTACAATTCAGTAGTATTTGTGTCTAAGATTTAATTTTCTACTTTCGACCAAAGACACCTCTAAATCTGGACAATAATGGCTAATTTGCCATCCACTCTCAATTTTATTCATAAATGGTAACTTATCATTCACCAAATTACATATCGCATCAATTCATTTTAGAAAAAAGGGGGGAAAAAATACAACAAATGTTGCAACTTTAAAGTCTCCTGTACAGTTGAGTTGCATATCAACATTTGCAGAAAGTGTAACATCTCAACAGTCTCTATCACAACACTGACAACAGGGCTAAAATTATATTTATATCTCCTAAATATAGCTCAAGGCTCAGGGTTACCGTACCAATGGACTGTCCACTGCGGTCGTAAATCAACTGTTTATCTACAACAAGCTAAAACAGGATTAGCTTGAGACACATACTTGCAGATAATCAATAAACATTATTAAAAAAGTGAAGTTTGGAAGATGTGATAGGTATTGCTATTTACCAGCCCCAGTAACACTCGCTGACCTGAGAATATTGTCATGATTCGGAAATTGTACAAGTTTTAGCATCAAATCAAAAGGGTTGAGGGGGACACAGAGAGCGAGACAATCAGACAGAAGACCATTTGTCACGTTCAGCATTTTGCTACTTTAAGCCCAGAAGTAAAGGACCATAACTCTATTCTACTTTAGGTTCAATTGTAACAAATTATACAAATGATAATAAACTGGACCATGTTCAGAGTAACTTACTGATGTTGAGGTTCATTTTATGGCTCTTGATCTTGTCCACTGTTCCACTGTAAAGCATCTCAAAACTATCAAAGGTGAAGTCCTCCATTTTGGGCAAACCCCCTCGCCGCTGAAGTCGTCCGGTTCCTGGGCCCCCGCTACATGAGCGGGACGGTAGAGTGGCCGCTTTGGGGATGTCGGCAAACTGAGCCATAGTTTGCACACTTTCCAAATGTGTTCACAAGTCTAAACTTAGTATCTGATCTATCTTGTAAGGTATCCCAAAGACAGACAAACACTGTTGCTCTTCTCAGTTCTTACAGCAATAATTTAACTTGGTCTGACTAAAATGAAAGGGTACGCAGAGGTGCAAAGAGGTGGGACTGGGACAGGGGCCACAGACTTAAGAAGGTTGGGAATCTGAGGCTTAAGAACATTGGCACATACTGTAAAATACACTAGTTTGTGGTGTAAACACTTATATTTGCTTTTTTAAATTATATTAGGAGCCAGTCAGGATAACTGACTGGCTTCTTCGGTGGTATTTTATGGTGGTTGGTATCCATAGTGTTACATTAGACCGCCAGTCTTTAGACTTTGATCTGTAGACTTTAGACTTCAGACTTCATTCTATAGACTTTGATTTTTAGACTTTATTTTTTAGACATCAGACTTCATTCTTTATTCTTTATTCTTTCCGACTGTGCCAGAGAGCTGCGCTCTCCGCCAGCTCCCCCTCTCCAGAGATAGGGGGAGGCCTCCAGTCAGGATAACAGAAGAAAAATTATGACAAATGAATATGCAAATCTGAATGCCGATGATATGCTGTCGTGTCCAAAAGGAAAAGGATTGATCTGATGCTACTTTTCCAATTATTTGGATTTTGATCAAAGTATATAAAATTATTTCCACATTTCAACAAGCCAACAACCTTTTGTAATACTTGTTACTAGGGTTGTCAAAAATATAGAAAATCAGATACTAATCAATACTAATACTAGTATCGATACTGAAAAAATTCACTTTAAAAAGGACAAACTGACCTTTGCTGAACAGTTTTAGAATTATCTTGACTATTTTCAGAATAAGTCACAATGTTGAATGAAGAATTTAGAGTTATTATGTGTTGACAATGTCAGTCTATTTTCTAAAACCTTGAATTAAAATATAGCATTTTCATAGAAGAATTGTGGTCGAAATCGGCATCGAGAATGAAGAATCAAAATCCAGTTGGAAATGGTATTATCATGACTCTGACGCCGCATGGCTTACAATTTTGATTTCTTTGTTTGATCTCAAGAAAAATGAGAAGTTCACACCTTTTTTCGAGATATGTTGAAATGTAGTAATGGAATCATCTCTCTTTGAATTTTGCAACATGAACACACTCAAATAGACTTATTAATTCAGTGATTTGACTTGTTCATGATCACTGAGACCAACATGTATGGGCAGGTTCATTCATCAGCTTCATTCACAGAACCAAAAAAATGCTGTCTAAATACACTACATACGCAAGCAAAGCTAATCACATTCCAGTTATGCAAACCAAAGATTTAAGAGCTCAGAGGAAAAGTACTGAGTGAGTTGTTTGAACCAGGCTAAAGACAATGACTCCTTTCAGTGAAGTTTGGAGAGGGTCAGAGAGACGCAGACCGGTGAAGAGCGAGAGATTCCCATTGGTCTATCATTGTTACAGCTCTGCACTGATCCTGTGACGGGAGCATGGAGACTGGAGCTATGAAATATATGAGAAAACGCCAAGAGAAATGTCCCCCAAGCCAAAAGCGAGTGGAATAAGCAAATTGAGTCTGTGAAGGCAACACGGAGCCACGCGGAGCCACACAGGTTGGATAAGGTCATATTTGAAGCTGAATCATAAAGGGCGACGGAGTTTAGGGTTATAAAGCGAAACCCAAGTGGCGGAGCAGCAGCACACAGCCAAGACTCCAAAAGGTGGTTAGCTCTTTTGTCTCACAGCAAGAGTGATCTGACCTCTAATCCCAAAATGTGCGATCCTCCTGTATAAAATCTGGAGAAGCGTCCCAATACAGTGGTTCCTGACATCAAAGAGACAAATGCAATATCTTTAAAGCCACAGCAAAAACGACTTGAGTCAGAACAAACATTAACAGAAACAAAAAAACTAACCTTTTTTTTTTTTCATGCTCTTTAGAAATGGTGTTTTTCTGAAAATCACATCTCTAGAGCGAGGAAATAAACCTGCTGTAACTAATCTAGATAATTAATGCCTCCTAATCCAATGCTGTGAGATAAGGCAGGATAACATCTGCTGTTTAATCACATCACAGATATCTGCTCAATGCTCCGTGGACAAACACTAACGGAGCCCTTTCTACTGGACTGAATTAAAAGGGTGCTGAAAGATAGGTTTGAACTGGTGGCGGGTGCCCCTGTCAGACTATAGGCCTGTCATATTTTAACATTTGGCACTTTCGGCCTTCAGTGGTTTAGTCGATTAATCGGTCCACAGTGCTTAGTCAGGCAAAATTACAAGGATTTATATGGACCATAGCAGGAAGGAGGAGGCATGGAGTTAGTGGGGGCGTGAATCATGATTTTTATGTATAAATACACTGTTTCATAGGTTTTTTTCTGTATAAATGAACTATTGTGCATTTGTGGTTGTGTAAGTCTAGTTTGGGTCAAATCATAGAAATATTTACTGAAATACATTCGGCCTGCCGACTGATCGATCAATTGGGCATGTCTTTAGTCGACTAAGAATTTCTTTGGTCGACTACAACCCTATTTGGTACAGCATTCTGTTTTATGCTGTCCTATGCCAAAGTTAAAGCAGCAGCACATAACTTTCTGGAGGTGGCGAGTCACCTGCACCACTGCATAGAAATCGACCATACTTTGGAATATTGCCCACTGTAGAATATCATCGCCAAAGGAACCAGATTTCCATATAAGAGTCATGTTTGTGGAGATGCAAGCTCACTCACAGTAAGGACTCATGTTTGTCTTCGCTTTTCAATGCAAAAAAAAAACAGAAATCAAAGCCACTTTCCAAGTGATAATGGTGGTGGTTCATAAACTCAGAAATAGTTGTAAACGTTATTTTAAAATAAGGATACCAGTGTCAGTACTATCTGGGAAAACGCTTATAATAGGGAAAACAGAAAAATACAGAAAACCGCTAAATCTAGTTGTAAAAGATGTTGCAAGAATCTGTACAGGATCCACAATGCCGCTTACTCTGGCATTTTGCAGCTTCACCACATTTCATTCCACAACTATTGATCGAGTGAGCGAGTTTCAGGGTTGGGACTGTCCTCTTTAAGGTCATGTGGAGACTTACATACTGTGGAAATGACTAAATTACTGAGATAGTCTGAGAGTCTGAGAGCGCCACAGTTTGTAAATGTTAAATGCAGCATGTCTAATAAAGCACAGCAGAAAACCACATTTTACAGTTCTACATTGTTAAAGATAATTATGGCATTGCTATTACTCACAGTGGCTGTAAACACACTGCATAACAATGACTCAATCTCGCACAGTCTCTCAAAACGAGGCAGTGGACAGGAAATTCATTTGTCCAGAGAAATGTAGCAGATTTAGAAACGTTTGTACCGTGCCACACAGAGCAGAAGGTTGTGCTAATGAGAGGACTGAGAAGAAGATTATGGTTTTACAGTGCATACTTTAAATTGTGTGCCCTTTGACAATTATTACAGTATTGTTGTTTATTATTATGTTGAGCAGTTGTTTTGAAACTAGGGACCAGAGCATACAGGTTGCTTTTATACATATCCTTAGTCTTACCCAGAAATCTTTTTGTATTTTCACAAAACGGGTGCGAAAAGAAGAACACACTGAAACAATGAAAGCAGGGACATTATCTGCCAAAATGTGTTACTTTGACATATATATTTCCTCTGATAAAAATGCTTAATACTGGCTTAACCAAAACCAACCTAAACCAGTTATCCAAGTACAGTCGTAAAAAAGAGAGAACTATTCAAACATTCTTTCAGTCTGAGATACAATAGTACAATTAAACATACAAAAACAGTGAGGTAAGGTACACTTTATTGTCCATGTAGGGTCTTAAAATCTAAAGACTAAAATACTACAATTTCAAATTATTTTGATACTCAATACCACATTTATAATATTTTGATAATTTAAAACACAAAATAATAGTACTTTCTTTAATATTATAATGTGGTCTTGTATTAGTGCTGATATAGATCAAGAAGACCATTCCGAAACTTTTCAGGAAAGCACAAATTTTGGCCCATTTGTGTGATTTTTTTTTTTAAATTTATTTTTATGTTTACTTCAAAGAAGTATCTAGTTTCGGTACAAGTTTTAGTATCAATTACTATCAATCTCTATCCTATCCAATCCCAACAAAGGGTTCAACCTTTCATTATCTGGACTTGTTTTTTTTGCGCTGGGTTTCCCCTCAGGCCGTGTAACTGGAATATGTTCCCGTTACGACCTAACCCAATATGGATAAGCAGAAGACGAATGAACCGGAAAAGGAAGGAAGGGGACATTAAGATAGAATGAGCAACGAGTGTGAATACATTAGGTCACCAGTGATTTCCTACAGCACTAAACCGGACATTACGGCACCACGATGGAGGTCGTTTCAGCTCCACTCGGCCGCTCAGGGGAACGACGTAGTGATGTATGCCTTTGACTTCGCATGTGTTACAGTAATAATCACATAACACTGACAGACTAATTTGTCCCGGCTCTCAGATGACGGCCAATGATTTCTGTGAGAAGAGCAGCAATGAAAAGGTGTGGGTTCAGCCAAAAATGAACACTATAGTGACACACTGACAGACACAATTTACTATAAATGTAATTGCCTGGCAAGCCAAGAGCACACTTTTTTAATAGTCCGTTTGTGTCAAAACAAACATGGCTGCGTATGAGTAAAAAAGATACTGAGAAAACTGAGAAACAGCCGAATTAACGAGCAACGGACTAACTTCTAAATCTGAGGAAAATTAAGTTTGCTACGAGGATGTTCGAGAGGGTATGACTTCTGCATTTGAGAGACATGTGCTGCAAATTAGTGTCAATGACTGAATTGTCCTAAAAGTGCGCTCTATGGTCTGGTTCTAGAATCAGGGAATCAGGAATCATGATCAGGATGTATTTATTGCCATTGTCAGTGAACAAAATTCACAACATAGGAACGTGATTTGATGACGGATGATGACAGTCTCCTATATTTGAACAGAAAGTAGAAGAGAGGCAATAACATGTCAATAAAGTATAATGAATGAAAGGGCATTGATTGAAGACGAAGCAGTGAAGGACAAATCAATGAGTAATTTAAATGATTTGGAACAATTACAAAGCAGCTGCAACAGTCAATTCAGTGGCATTTAGGGATAAAAGATCAAATAGAAAGAATTACTAATTTGTATTCATCAACATACTTTATATTTTTTATGAAACAGGTTCACTATAGCAGTGCAGTGCTTGTCATCAAAGAAAAAAAAAATCAAGACATCCAGATCTACTTGAGACTAAAACATGTATAAAAACTAGTAACTCATTTGATAATTAAAAAAAGGAAACATAACATTTGAACATTTCCTGAGTTGTGTAAGAACGGTCTTATCATTGTAGTGTTGAAATCAATAATGAACGAGACTTTTTCTGATCATTTAAATTAAAATTTTAGGATGAACACAAGATGCTTAAAAATCTTTGAGAAAACAGAAAACCACATCTCTGTACAGACACACAACAGCCTCCTCACCATTTGTTGCTAAGTGATGCGGACCTTCACCTGCCCCACACAGTACGCGGGTTACACCAGGTGTGCTCATCCAGGCCAGAGTAAAAGGACAAAAGTGAGTCACCTCCGTTTGATGTTTTCGACTGAAGCGGCGAAGCTCATCTGGACAAGACCGAGCTTAAAATAAATGTTCAGTTTTATAGCGTAGCCATGGGGAATTGTGTTTTTGTCCTAATGTCAGCTTGAAAACAAAGTGTCAAGTTGATTTAAATAACAATCTTGCTATAAACCTGACAATTATGGATGTAAAGATCCTAAGGTTAATCAACAATCATGATTAGTTAGGTCACAATATAATCGTAAATACAGGTACAAAAAAATTATAATCGTGACATTTTTAGAAGAAAAATTAAGCTTTTTCAAATCAAATGGATAGAAAAATTTTAATTTTACAACTAAATTAAGTATGTTTTAGTTGAATTAAAAGAAAAGTGACAATTTTAGAAGCAAAATTAAGTCCTTTCTGCGCCTTTTCCTCAAAAAAGTAAACCAAAACCTAAATGTAATGCAGGTCACATATTGAGGAGCGGTAATGTATTAAGAAAAACAAGAAGGAAAGAACATTTAGGACTAAATTGTTGTTTTGGTCATGATGTTAATAATCATGAATAATCATTAAATCGCGATGTTTGTTCTCACAATAATCGCTGCACTAACATTTGAAACCGTGAAATCCCTACCGACAATATTATTCGAATTTTTCTATACCCTCCTCCCTCCGCTGATTATAAGTCCATCACATCCATCTGTGGTCTGCAATAGCCACTTGATATTGCACCCTGCCTGAAGATATAGTCACAAATTAACCAGCAAAGTGCCTCTAAAATAGCACGGCCCAATCGCAACCGCATTGTGAGGGAAAATCAGCTTTGTCCAAAAACACCATCTGTAAGTGGAGACCTGCACCTCCTGTCGATGCAGAGACAATGCACTGAGCAGCGTGTTTGTTTTGGTTTACAGCGTGGGACCGGCTTATTTAGAGAAGCACCGACAAAGACGTCAAAGAAAAGAGAGGAGGAGTAAGATCCACCCTCAGTTAAAGTGTGAAAACGGCAACACCAGCATTTCTGGGAGGAAAGAACGTGTCAGTAATCATTTATAATAAATAACTTCCAGTTCATTTCTGCCTGAGAGTTCCTCCAATCAGACATGATCATTTTCATCTTAGTTTCAATAAAATGGGCCATTGTCATTACCTGCTAGTGTCATGGTGATACTAAAAATTCAAACTCTATTTCAATGCTAAGGGAAATGCTTAATACTGATTTCAAATATGTCGTTATTAGCGCACATCTCTTTGATTTCACATGCTCTTATAGTTCTGATCAAAAGTTAATAAGTGCTTTTCACATCTTTCCGAAGCCAGAGCAGAGTTTACGTCAAGTCAAAGCTAACAAACATTAGCATGCCAACAGCGCACTTCCTGGTTCGCAGACAGTAAAACAACATAATTAGATGCAGACAGCGCATAGCGGTCTCATTTTGACTCCAAGCAGTGTTTCTACAATATCTCTTACTGCGGCAAGACAGATTATACTTAATTACAAGAAAAACTGTTATTACTGACGAATTAACAGCATTTGGGGTTATTCAGTTCCTTTACACATTTTCCACTATTAAATTTGGACAAATAAGGGCTTTGACCTGACAAATCTCTGAAATCTCTGGCGCCCGCTGGGAAGTCCATACCCCAAAGTTTGGAAACCACTGGAATAAGGCATCTTCAAAAATGCTAATTAAATCAGTTATTTTATTCATTTATTGTTCATTTGTAGTGGTCAGCAGTATCTAAATTGTGAAGTTACAACAACTAAGGGGCAGGTGATGCATTGTAGTTTGTAGTATACTAAGAAGTGGTGTATTGAATTCACATAAAGGTAACTATATAACAGCTGTAAAACGGGGCTGAACATAAGCATGGAGATATTATTCATACTGCTGTTTGGCTGCCTGCCTCGCCTCTCCTAAAGTTATGGTGTCAAAGTCCATTTTAAAAAGGCTCCACAATTAAGATCCATATCGTCAGCCAAAGATAAGTGTAATTGACTGCTGTTACCTCATTTTGCAGTGCGTTTGAATATTCTGATGTCGTACAAAGCCTGGAGACATGCAGTCATTTTGTTGTTTTCCCTTTGTGATAGATGTGATCAAAAGTGATAAATGTTGCCAGACCACTTTTAATTTTGGTTACAAGTGCTGTATTTATTTGCTGGACCAGCTTTGAGGGGGGCACTACAGTTCGCCCTAAGCCCAGGGTTTCTCAAACGCCTGCCTCTAGTAATGCGGCCCTCAGACCAATTTTTGTTGGCCCTCCGGCTTCCTGCTAAGTTGGTCCATTTTGATGTTATACCAACCTAATATTAATGTTCCAAGTCTTATTAAAGGTGTGGAGGCTCATCAAAACAAAACAAGTCAAATGCAAAATTTCGAATGATTCACTGTGATTCACTGTGGCCCTCTGCTCCGTATGTTTCAAAATGCGGCCCTCTGTGAAAAAAGTTTGGACAACCCTGGTTTAGTCTAATTTTAGACCATGTTTAGCCTCAATCGTACCTGAATTAAGGTTAAGAGCTGGTGATACTCAGAAAGCCAAATATAAACATTATAATATCGTGAATGTAGTTTTAATTATCAAGTATATCTGTTTACAGTAAAAAAAAAAATAAAAAAAAAAAATGCTATATGCTAAATGCTAAAAAGATAATATTTTAAAAAAAATGTTTATAAAGTGTGTGATTTTGTGACATTTCTCATAATTAAACTTCAACTAATACGTTTAAAAGACATGTTTTAACACACTTCTGTTTGACTGACATAATATAGTTGAGTATTGTTATTGGGCAACTCCAAAAATATATATATTTTTTGTAAATATCGCCCACCCCTGATGTAAAAGATGGAGAACCAATGCTCTAAAAGAACGGCTCAGTTTTTTTTTTTTCAGGATATAGGCCTACATAAATTGCTTAGGAAAGGCAAAACAAAAGACTACATTTACCACTACATTTGAAGGGTGGCAAGCCTTGTTTAAGACTCAACTTTTCATATTTTCCCTATATGAAATGGAGACTTCCTGAAATTATTTCACAACCCCCAGGTTGAGAACCAGTGCTCTAATCAACAACTGATTTATTTTCTCATGGGGGAATTTGGATATTGTAATGATACATGTGGTATATGTCTGATACTGAAAACAGCCAACAGTTTAGCAGTTAGCAGTTTAGCAGTTAAAAGGGGCACGAGCCTCAACTGCCATCCGCCCACTCTGCATCTTAAACCACAGGCACATGTATCAGGCTGCTGCTGAGTGGGGCTGATGTGAGCCTCAAAATGTGACAGGTAATAACTTCATGTGATTGCTCTGCTCTGCACATTGTGACAGGAGCTTAAGTCAACACTAAGCAGGCTCAATGTGACCTTTCCCACACCCACGGAGGACGCAGAGTCTAGGACACATGGAAAGCACAGATGACCAAAACTGTACCTAGTAATCAAATTCATGGTTAAAACTACACTTCAAATCTCTTCATATTGACACGTTGTAATCAAGTTCATCCTGTTTTGAAGCTTTTTCTTTTATTCTTGTATATGACGTGTACAGTATGCCAACAGTAGCATCTGTGGCATACTATACAAGCATATACTGCATTGTTACTACGGTTTTGCAAGTCAAATGAGCCACACAAGCCACAAGAAACGACCTAAAATGTGCCTGCATTAATTCCACACTATGTTAACTTTGTATTATTACATAACAAACTATAATCATTTGTATTGGGCCTAAAGGGTAACAAGCTGATTCCCAAGTCTGAATAAATGTCAAAAATTGCTACAGTAAAAATTCTGCCACTGCACATTAAATCATACTATATATACAATCTAGTGCTGTATATCACAGAAAATGTCAAAAACAAATAGCACTATGCCCATGATTCACAATTCAATACAAGTTCATAAAGCTTCCTTCCTTCCTGACGCACACTATGACCTCTGTTCTCATATTATAAGTGCTTTTGCAGCCTATACTCCTGAGGTTCCAGCTTACACAACACAAATCCAGGGTTAACAAACAACAACCCCATTGTTCTGCTAAGGGTGATCATCATAACAGTGTAGTATACAAGAGCGGTGATTATAATGAAGGTTTCTCTCTAGGTTGCTATAAAAAGCTGAATGAAAGAGTGTCCATTTGTGTACAGCGTATTTACACTGTGGTTTGATGTTGTATCTGCTTGTGTCTGTAACTGCAATGGTTGAGGTTTGAAGTATTTTCACAAAATGTGGCATTTCCAGAACATAAATAATCATTGCCATTTAATACATAAAATGGTCAAATTTCTTCATCCAAACTTTCAGCTTTAATCCAGATGTTTTTACTGACTGAGATGGCAGTACACCTCTCATTTAAAAAGACCCAAGAATATAATTGATAATTAGAAATGACTGCATATCGATTACAATTTGATTAATCGCTTAGTCGTAGTTTTCACAAATAAGAGGAAAAAGTACTGCAGCTCAGAATCAGAATCAGAAAAGGTTTATTGCCATTGTCAATGAACAAAATTCACAATCATAGGAACTTGTTCAGCATTAAGATGCAACATAAAACACTGCGCAATAATAAAAACAACATATATGAAATAAAAAAGAGCATGCATTAAAGGAAAAAAAAGCTTACTGTGTACGTATGGATGTGCGATCTGATCAAACAAATAAGTAAATGTATTTCACAACTACTGAAGAAAGTATCATGTGGAGAATAGTGTCCAGAATGAACAATGCATTCTATCCGTAAGGAGCAGACTGCAGCAAATCAAAAGGGCAGTAAAACATTTTTTATACAGTGTAGGGCAGAGAGCTTAGACCACATTTAGGTGCTAATGGTTTGTCACGCCTCACTGTTTCTTGAAGTACAATTACGACACTACCAAAGATGAGACCAAAAATGGAGTAGAAGAAAAATGGGTGACCACGGGTTTGGAACAACTAACAAGAAAAGGGCTGGTTGTAAAAGTGATGAACAACAAAACCCAGTGGCCCCACTGTAAGCTGTTGGCTTATTGCTGGCAAGAATCATTCTTTTTTGTTTGTTTGATGTTTAATGCAGGTATGTAGAGCATGTAGAATATCTTGCCAAATGATCCTGCCAATGAGGGTAACACCTGTAAACGTTTCACTGCATGACACGCTTTTGTCGTGGTTAAGGGTCTCGCCTCACAGAAAGAAAGTTCAATTCATGAACACGACAAGGCCTTTCTTTGCGGAGTTTGCACGATCTCTCAATGGACACGTTCCTTTCTAATTTGCTAATGCAGGTCAAGGCGGCCCATTATGGCAGGACCTGAACAATGCAATAATTCACTAAACTTTAAATGTTACCTTACATTTGGCATTTCCTGCACCCATACACAGACGACGCAGGGTAGTGATAACTATATACATACTGATCTGAAAATGAACAGTGCAATGATACAGAGGAGTTCCAAGGGGCGCAACCTGCAGGAGAGGAGCCAGAAGAACCAAGGGCCATAAACCAGGGTCTATCAAGGGCCTCTTTAGCTCATGAACAGCCACTATAAGAGCGGACATAGCCTGAGGTATTCCCTTTCAACCACTCTCCCTCACTCGCTAATAGACACACAGAGCTCGCGGGGAGGGGAAACTTCACAGCCCATTACACATCACGGGACAGGCAACGTGCTGCATGGGACAGAACAACCAGTCCCAATCACCACGGACTGGGTCAGTGGGTGGACACGGGGTCGGTGATACAGGAGGTTTGGTTGAACATGGGGGAGTGCTGCTACTTGACCAACACGACTGGACAGCAATATGAAAGAGAGTTCATGACCAAGATGCAACTACAAGCCAAATGTTATATTTTTTATATATATAGCATTTTTGTCTTCTATTTATTTTATTTTTTCTTCAAAACTAGCAAAATAGCCACTTTATAGCAAGACCCTATGCCTAAAGTCAAAGCTAAAGTGTGCTTGATTTGACATCTCTCCGTGTTGTAACGGTAACTATAAGTGACAGCACACGTCACAACACTTACACAACTCTCCCAACAAAACTCCCAGATAATTCACTGCATTAATGAAACAGGCATCAGTGCACCACCATGAAACAGAACATTCTAAAGCAGGCATGTCCAAACTACGGCCCGGGGGCCAAATGCGGCCCTCCAACCAATTTCTTTTGGCCCTCAAGCTTCCTGCTAAGTTGGTCCAAACAACAAAAAGTAGTAGTTCTTACTGTAAAATTGGAAAAATTCAAGCATTTTGATGTTATACCAACCTAATATTAATGTTGTTAAAGGTATGGAGGCTCGTCAAAACTATGTCAAAGGCAACATTTCGAATGATTCACTTAATTGTCTGGTTGTCTGTGGCCCTCTGCTCCGTATAAGTTTCAAAATGCGGCCCTCGGTGAAAAAAGTTTGGACACCCCTGTTCTAAAGCATTGAACATGGAACAAGGATTTGCTTGTCACTCATTGTCTGTGATTTGTTCTGTAGACTACAAACATTATAGTCACTATGGAAACCAGTCAAGTTCAAATACAAAAAATCACAGCTAAATGTCATTCATTTAAAATAGCTTTTTAGCTTGTTGTGGTTTAGGGTCCATATTCAGCCGTTGTCTTCAACTTGCAGGTCATGAATTGCCAATTTTACACGTCAAATCTGTGTAACATGTGTAAGATTGTATACAAATGTATGTTGATATGACATCTGAATACTACTTTTTGGTGTGTGTTCATAAAACTGCTAAATTAAGGCAGTCAAATTGTGGACAGTTCTAATGAAAAAAAGAGCAATAGTCATATGAAATCACATGTATTTATAAACCACACTTAGGTATTGGTAATGGTGTCCATAGAAATAAAATAAATAAATAAATAAATACATAATCAATATTTACCTGTGCTCCACTTTGCTTCCTTCATTGAAAGATGCCAAACATTTAACACAACAGGCTTTGATCGCGTCATAGCATCACAGTTCATTAACAGTGTGGCTCCAGTCTTCCATGGCTGAAGGAACTAAACTGAGTTCCAAGAGAATACAAACGCTGGTGAAACCAGGAAGCAGACCTACATCACAAGACTTGTAGATTCAAGCTGACACACAAATATCCCAAGTTCACCATCGGACAGACAAGACACACATTACATAATGTAAGAAAGATAGCTTAGATTTTTCCATTTGCTATGAGATCCAAGAAATGTGTTGAGTGCTGGTCTGCAGTGAGCCCTCAGCAGCACATGCACACACTTCAGAGCTACTTAGATACATACAAAAAGGCTGTGAAAGTTATTCAAATCCACACAATTTTGACTGTAAATTGTTGCATATGCTAACGTCAACAAGGCAGAAGCGATGATTCGATCAATTGACTCGCATTCAAAACTTTTCAAACCAGAGTAATACAGCTCCATTTAAATCAGTTTGTCAGAATCATCTTCTGTGTTTGTCAAGATACTTACGTAGAAAATGCTTCTCCAATAAGGCAATTTCCAGGTGTCCCTTGACTTCATTGAGTCGGTCTGATTCCACCCTCTGAAAGTCCTGGATGTTTGCAGCCATGTTGGGAGACCCCGAACCAGCCTAAAGGAAAGCACATTGAAACAGTCAGTCATGTGATTCAAAAACAATTATCTTAAGCTCTGCATCTGACAGTGAAATATAATAAGCACTTAGTGAAAAAGGAACATTTTTGTAGTGGTGATGTGAACATTTTTGTGATTTTTGCAAGTTTTTACAATTATTAAACTGGCTGGGTCAGATCTAGCATTGTTAAAAAAAAAAAAAAAAATGCCCATATGCTAACCAGATATTAATTACATTTTATTTTACTACAGTCAATATTATTACAATAAATTTGACACATTTGGTCATTTTCTGACAAGTTTTAGACTATATAATGGAATGTATATCAAAACTAGTACATTTAAAGAATCTACTATTATTTTCTGGTCAAAATACATTCTAATGTTGGTAATCTAATCTTAGGCTGAATATAGATGTGGACGTAGAGTCGCCATACTTTTTGGCGGGAGCAAATTGAAGCCAAACGCGGTTAGCAGTTTTAGTGGCTAATGTGGGGCCGTGTTCCATTTGGAAATCCGAGTTCACATTTCATAACAACCACGGATCCAATCAGGAGCGAGGTTGTAGAAGGTAAACGCCCTATTCAGATTGTGCAGCTGGTTTTCACGGGGCGGGCGCTTAGTAACGTGTCATGCTAGCTGTCAATCAAACCTGTTCATATCTTGATTTACATTGCCTGTCCCAAAGAAATCACCCTCTTGGATTCAACGAAGCAAATACGGTAGGTCCAATAAGTGCTTCATGGGTGATGATCTTTCAGCTGCAACACGGTATTTAAACCCAACTAATGCATGAGTGGATTCTCATGTCTGAAACAACCATGTGGAAAGACAAATCCCGTGGTCATGGAAACAATGTCAGTGTGTTTGAGAAGGGTCAAATCATTGGCATCAAGCAGAGAAAACATCTAAGGAGAAGCAGAAACTAATCTACTACAGATCTCAATCTTCTCAGAGCTGGAGAAGGCTTTGTGCAGTGGTCACTCTCTCCCATCATCAATACAAGATCTTGATGAAAAAAATATGGTAACACTGGAGAGAAATTAATCCTTTGACATTGCAGAAGCTTATTGAAGCAATGCCACGGTAAATGTGTTCATTTTAAAATGAACATTTTAATGCCAGAATGACAAGGCTGACAGCTAACCTTGACAGCAAGATGAATTATTTTGCAGTACGCTCCAATAGTAAACGTGCCAATCAGCAAGACTGGAACCAATCACAGAGCAGCATTGTGGTTTGGGTGGAATCAAAACAAACCGAAACAAACCAAATCTGGCAGCGCCGATGGCCGTACTTCAGCTTATTTTAATAATAATAATAAGTAATGAGTAATACAGACTATTTTGTTTTTCAAACACGTGCACACAATGGCACTTGGTACATTTGTGCTTTTCTGAAAACTGGATTTATCACAATTTAGATTGTTCTGCTTCTTCTGCTGTTGAAACACTTCAACCAATCAGAGGAAAGTATTTTTTCAACGTAACCAAAGACTTTCAGCGAGAGCCTTCCCAGATTGTTTCATGTGAAGAACTCAATTCAGAGTGAGACAGATCAATCTGGCGTGAGCCAGGTTAGCTGACAGCAGCAGTTACAAAGAAATGGGCGGCAATGTTTCAGTAGAAAAGTAATGGAAGCCAGACTCGAAGGAACCCATCTGGTGAACCAAATTACTCATTTCCTACCTGAATGAACGCCGGAGCAAGTGGTCTAGCTCTGTCCACTTCTATATACAGTCTAAGAATCTAATTCAACTAACCCAAGTTACTAGCTCAAAATGTAAAAAAAGTAAGTGGTGTTTTAACTGGCAAATACATATCTGAAGACAAACGAAAAATAACATAGTAATTATTCATGAATGGCATTAATGCAGCAATGACTTTCAGTATGACATACAGTACCACCAAAAAAACAGCCTTAGCAGGAGTACTCCATCACATAATACTACTAGCACACTTACTGACTCACGCTAATATTTCCCGATTTAGATCCGTCCAAAACGCAGGAGGTGAGTGAGAAAGAGGAGTCCCCGGTATTTGAACTGCACATCTGAATCACTCAACTCTGGCAATAGGGCTTTACCCCGACAAATACTGCAGCAGCAACTGCGTGTGTGTAGGTGAACCGAGCGGATGACGATGATTGAGATGCGAGTGACCGATAAAAAAAAAAGAAGAGGAAAAGGGCTAGAGCAGGACGTAGCATTGCAGTTGGTCTCTGTAGCTTTAAGAGAAGACTCCTGCCAGGCACAAACACACTGCAGCAGCGTTCCCCCTCCGACAGCATGGTTTTGTGTCTTCAGCTCTATGCAAAACAGACGTAGAGCCAAAGCGAATGGTTGGTGTGGATGGGAGAGAGGGGAGAGAGACCCCAAAAGTATAGCAAAACCCCCCCCCCAAAAAACCTGACCTGACCTGAAAAATTGTGTGTTGGAGGCGGGTCAATACCGAAAAAGACTTGGAGCAATAAAGACATCCTTCTACGCGGCAATTGCAGATGTGTGGCATTGATATTCAGTGAGGAAAAAAAGTAGATGAACGACACAATGGACAATGATGAGAGAGACTATGAGAATAAGTAAAGGTGTCTTGTTGCATTGTAAAGCTTCAATGGTGCTTGATTAGGATGAGCTCTTCTGCAGCTCTTTCTAAATGTCAAATGCATAATGAAAGCACACCTTCATCACGCCACGGCGAGGAGAGAGCTTCCTGATTTGAGAAGTAGGTCATTTTCTGACGTCATCCTCCACAATTACAGCCTGATTAATTACTTCGTCCCCCTCATCCTCATTTTATGTGAGAGTGCCAGTATGGAGTGATGTAACACCAATTTTAATCAACTTCTACAGCATAATTTTTCAAATTCTTTATGAACACTTCTTGACTTGATAATGTACCAAAGAAAGTCATTGTTACTTCCATTTGTATCTATAGGATTACTGCCAGAGCATTATGGAGACTTGAGTACCCCAGTACATGATTAAATCGACAACAGCCACACAATCAGTGAGCGCGTACACGGTAACACGGCCAGAGAAGCAACAACTTACAGGGAGGACTTGTCAATCTCAATTTGTATTAGAGTTGTTGACCCTAGGATGAACCTACACACTAGATACTCACTGAAGAAAGTATGATCTTGAACTTTTTCAGAAGCAGGATGATCACACGGTAGAAAAATAATAATAATTAATTAAGAGATTGCACTATACATTGTCACTGACTGATGAGGATCCAAACAAAGTCTATTTAACAAGAGCTCCATAAACGACAAAAACAAGCCAGTAGATCTGTGAAATGTAAAAATGCGAGCGTATCTATAATGCATTGCCTCTATTTCGCCGACCTTGAATAGCGCTGTAGAGGCAGCAGTCTAGTCTTCTTTCATTTTTACTCCCTCCTCCCCACACGATTTCCTGTAAGTACCGCTAAAACAACTGTCACAAACTTCGCCTCCCACTTACTCAAGGAAAAAAGAATTTAGAAAATAAAAATAAACTAATCAAAAGAGGGAAACATTTAGCTAGTAAGTTTACACAATATAATAATAATGTGAGTAAAAAGCACTGCGACAGAGGTTTAGAACGAATGCTGCAGGTGAACATTTGCATAATGACAAGTAACAACAAAAGATACTCAACAAAGGCTAGAAATAAAGTGATATATTATTCTTTCCTGATGTGACATGTGCATGCTCAAGGAGAATGAATTCCTGGATAGTACTAAGTAGGCAATACTGATAAAAATGAATATCTAAATATTTTGAGAGTATCCCAATAACACTTTTCAGACAATATGGTCAATCTAACCATATTGTCTGGTTATCTTTAAATGTACAAATTGAGGTTTAAATGTCAGACAAACTGACCACCCACAATAGTGCAGAAATATCACTCTATACCTTATTTGGAAGTTTACAATTTGTTATAAACACTTGCAGCATTTTTTATTCTAAACAATATACTCAATATTCAAATGATATATATCTTCCAAACAACATACTTATTTTTTTCAAGACTGCCCACCTTTCATTAGTAAAAAAAAAAAAAACATAACTATGTTCGGCAGATAATAACGGGCATTGCACTCTTCTGTTTACAAGTGTAATACAAACTTCAATATATAGTTCTGCCTACACTGTGCTCAAGATACACCCTATAACTATATGCCAATGCTAAATTATTTATGGAACATGACAAAGGACAAATCCGTAGAGAGGGATCAGATCCAGAGTCAGTGAGTGGAGGCAGTGGGTTACAGCAGAGACGGCGCACCATCTGGACTACGGCGTTCAGGGCTCGTTTGTATGGGTGACACCGGCTGCGGGTCACAAAGTGTTTCTGAAGCTCAAGGACGCAATTCATTCTCGTTTGAACAGATGAGGTAATGAGGCGCAGGTTTACAGGCGAACAACTGACGAGGTGCGGCAGTGTAATGAAACGGGAGATTACAAAAACGTGCAATATGTGACGTTCCACAGTACGGCATTAAACGCATCTACTGTCGAATAAAATGGGTAAAAAATATGAATTGTTACTATAAGGGGCCACAGCTTGTCTCCAAAGAGATGGATACGTTTAATGCAAAGACGTGGAACATGGGCAAAGCTTGGCACAGAGAAAAGCAGCAAAGTTACATAGCGCAACTTTAAAATTGATAAAAGATTACATTGAAATGCCATAACAACATATTTATAAATAATAAAGACAACGGTAGAAAAAAAGGCTTAGTGTGTAACGAAATAAAAGTGAACTTGGCACTGCAGCTCTTATGGGACGTGTCCTATCTGCTGTGGTCTGAATTTCTCAGAAATGGTCCAAGCAACAAGTGATTTACAAAGGGAGTGATTGATGACCAATGTGGGTTGATCTAGATACAAGAAAGATACTGAACGTGATGCTTCAGTGTGATTTACTGTGAACATGCAGGGCTGTACTAAAGAGCGGGTGGGTTGTATACAGAGAGAAGACTGGAGATGCTTTGACATATTCTGTGCGTGTCAAAGTGAGAGAAAGAGTGTGTGTGCACGCCCCAGCAGGGATAAGAGTCTATCTGGGTCTATTTTAGGGTTCAGAAAGTGACTCAGAGCCATGATGTGGGCAACGACTTCCCAGTGGGCTGGCGAATGCACTACTGTAGGGCTGCAAGATTAATCGCAATCGAATTGAAATTTGAATAGACACAATTAGCAAATTGCAAAGGCTGCAATTTTTGAAGAGTCATAATCTCCTCCACAAACAACAAAATATCCTCTCTAATTCTGCATAAAAACTAAAAAAACTACAGTTTAGATCTGTACGAACATGCTCTGAAACACATCGTTTTTTTGTCAGTTTATAGGTCTATTTCAGTCTTTTTGTTAATTTGTGTTTGAAAGTGAAAAATCTAATCTTAATTGCAATTCTTGTCAAAAAAAGGTCGCAGATTATTTTTCCCAAATTGTGCTCCCTACACTACACACACAGAAACAGGCCTACTTTATGCATGCAAAAACAATAAGGCAAAAGTCGAGATGGAGATGGAGAGCAATGCCTCAGCTAATGACACGAGAACAGAGAACTAGGGACCAGATCATGTCTAATGAAGTATTTTTGCACTTCTACAACAAGACGTGCAGACACATGTAGCCATTATTAAAAAATCCTTATAATGTATTAGTATCTGTCATTCAAGTTGTATCAGCAACATTAATGGTCAAAATGAGCAAATCACAAAGACTTCAATTATTTATTTATTTATTCACCTTATTCCAAAAGCCCACCTGGGCGCCGCCATACTACGTAATCCTTCTTCCGGTTGTATTACATAGGTCTTCCGACCTTGAGAGAAAATAAGTTCTACACAGACTAAAAAGTCATTTTCGGGCCGCCCTGGGAATCGGTGCATTGTTGACTTGTTGGTCACATTGGATATTTTACACAAATCAGTCTACTTTAGAGCATATTTTAGTGGCAAGACTTTTCCCTCGTTCTTCATTTAAACCAAAGGAGTTCCTGCTGGGCCAGAAGTGCGATTACAACGGAAGTGCCGATCGCGTGGAAAAACAGGGAAAAGTGGGCGGGGCAGAATAAGGTCAATACACAAACAACACATATTCTCTCCAAGGGTTTAGCAAGCAGTTCTAGAATTTTCTCTCAAATGTTAGTGCTCCTGGACATATTTAAAATGAGCAAGAGATAACTCTCAGGCCAAGGCCTCTTCAATTCTAGCCAGAAAAACATCAATGGTTCTTTTCACACCAAATACCATAGAAGAAAATCCTTGGCTCTTCTGGAACTACAAGATAAAACAACTAATCTAAAACAGGACTAAATGAGGTCCAAATTTGCACTACAGCCTGACGTGAGTAGTTCTAAACCTGGACTAACCCAAAATATGGCAAATAATAATAAAAAATAGGGCTGCAACAACTTAATCAATGAATCACAATTATTCGCTTTTATTGAAATAATAAGGTTCCAAAGCATGCCATGAGCTGGGAAAAGTAGTTTTATGGCTGAAATTGAGCCATAATTCCACGAAAATGACGTGGAAAATGTATAAATTCAATGTATTTGATGAACACTCTTTTGTCCATGTGTTCCACTAGGATCATCAAACACCACCTCAGCTTTACCTGGGTAAAATTTTGTAAAAATTGACTTTTGCGTTTTAAACAAGTAATCAATTAATCAAAATAATAATCGCTAGACTAATCGATCAGCCAAATGATCATTAAACTAAAGTGGCACAGGAACTGCAGAGCACCTCACGTATCACCAGATGCTGCCACCAATCTAAGGTTTAATCTACTCTCCTTTAATTAAGAAGACAAACAAACAAACAAACAATTGACTAATGGAAAGTGCCTGCACAAACCAATAAGTGACAAGGAAACATGGCCGTGAGCAACACACTCAGGCTGCCTCCAATTTCAAGATAATGTCATTTGCGCAAATGCATTGGTGTTGTTGTGGGCGTATTTGTGTGTCATTATTGATGCGAGTGGTGAGATCAGCAACTTGTTTTTATTGTACCAAAGGACTGCAGATTTGATGAGAGCATCTTTGAGACAGGGCTGCGTCAGTGTGGGAGGATGTAGCTACAGACACGATGGAGATTATTTTCCAGTGCCGGTTTAACTTCTAATTCCTCACTTTCCCTCGAGAGACTCCCATTTCTGGCTTCTTGTCATGAACCTTATCAGTTTGCCTTTTTTCATTTCCTTCCCTCTCGTTTGTATCCATCCATTTCTGCCTCTCTCCTGATAGCCATCGTTGTGTACTTGTACTATTTTATCTCACGCATTCCTTATTGCATTGCCCTCAGCTGCTGTTCCCGGTTTACTGTACAAACAACTTAGATTACAAAAACAACAAAGGATCATGTGAAACTGAGGAGGCTCCCAGATGTGTGCAGATGTTTAGTGCTCCATCAAAGAGAATGCGTCATGAGCAACCTGCAGTTTGTGTTTGGCTATAAAGCGCCATGCCATTAAACCAAAAGGAAGGTTTTTATATGAAAAGGATAGTATTGATACTTGTTCAAATGAGTGTCTAGTAGTGATACTGGTTTTAGTATTGATTAGCAAGTGAGTATTGATACTGTAAAACGATTTATATTTTTGTTTCTTGGGAACTTAATATGAAATGAGGACATTTCATTTAAAGAGAGGGAAGTATGTAAGACAATGTATATGTTTGTTCACTGTTTTGTATGCCATCATGCCATTGTAATAGGCTATTTGGATGGAACTATTTGTGGGGCGCATTAATATTGCTGTGAGGAGGTCACGTGGGTTTGATATGAAAAGAAGTTCGGATTGTTCGAAAAAGAAGGGTGAAGTTTGGAGCCAGAAAAAAAGCCTTGGTGAGGAGATGTCGTCCTGGTGATTCTTTTGAACCCACGACCTATTTTTTACCAGTAACACAGCACAACGAATATACACAAAAACTAGTGTAACAATACTTTTGACAATCCTACTATGTCTATTACGAGCACAATGGAAAAACTAGAAGTTGGGAAATGGCCATATCCTGTACAGTTGCCATGATTATTGAATGACGAAAACACTGCATACGCTACAAGTAATAAATGTTTCTGTATTTTCTCAAATCATGTTTATAATTCAAATATATTCACTCCCCTATTATACTGTGGGTACGGAGTTCTAGTAATTGTAGCGTATGCCGTGTTTTCATCATTCAATGCAGAGTTTGTCAATTAGACTTCAGAGATCTGAAAACACAAGTACTAAATTTGCTCTGCTACTGACCACTCATTTGATGATATAAAGCATATGCAAAAAGAATGTGCGTGGATTCAATTCCTTTCTCCTTGGACCAGTCATGTGACGACATGAAGCATATACGAAAAAAAATCATATATTTATATGCTCATGTGTTGATGCATATTCATAATTAATACCAAGAATCAACGTCAGAGCTAGGCAAGAACAAATAATGTATAATTACCATTACTACAACATAAGACTGAATATGCTACAAGTAGTAGTACATATTTAGGTAGATGCTTACCTTGACCTACCTAAATATCTCCAATTTATTTAACAAATAAAGAATGATTACAATGACTTCTGAAGTCTATTTCCGAAGTCTAAAGGCCATGATCATGACGAAAACGCGTATGATGACATCACGCCTGTGATGCCCGGTCATGTGACGATATACTTCTTTCTTCTTTGGTGGTGTTTATGGCGGTTGGTATCCATAGTGTTACATTATCGCCATTCTTTAGACTTTTCCATACAACTTCAATGCATGTGCTCCATGCTACAACGTAAAAAAAATAATAATAATAAAGAGAAAGATAGAGAAGGAGAGAGACAGAGAGGGAAAGAAAGAGAAAGAGAGAAAAAAGAGAAAGATAGGTGGAAAGCATATGCATACGCTTTATATCGTCACATCAAAGCATTCAATTCCTCTCCGCTTTGATCCCATGGGCTTTGAAGACACTGAAACATAAACAGAGGTGTTTTTCCTTCTCTCTCGCCCTTTCTCTCTGCTTCTCTCTCTTGTTGTTGTTGTTATTGTTGCTGCTATAGCGTAAAACACATACTTTGAAGACGTACAACTACAGTAGGTGGCGGTAAATGCACCTTTTCAGTTGGCTGCCAACCACCATTAAAAGCAAGACAACAACATAAACACAGTGGTACGAGTCAGCACCGCGCAGAAACCGTTTCGCCATGGACATCTCTGAAGTCTAACTGACAAATTCTGCAATGTACACTTATAGGGAAACTTTTATTAACTAGAGCTGCAACAATTACTCGAATAAATCGAATAATTCGATTACAAAAAAGCTTTGATTATTATTTTATTGCCTCGATGATTCGTTTAATTTACATATTTAATTAAAAACACGTGAATCTGTGGCGCGCGGAGCGCACGGAACGACTTGTGGCGCTTTTGTTTCACACGGAGCTTGTTCCGCTCTGACGAAGGCGCAACAAGGAGAGGAGGCGGCGCGTTTTAAACTCACGAGTGCGACTGGGAAGAGTTTTCATGAGTGAAAGAGCCATTATAATAATCCCGAGCTGCAACTCTAAACACCGCATCTAGCGCCGCCCACCCAGCCCCCGCGCCTTCGCCACGCCACGCGGACCCCGCGCTCCCCCACTCAACTACTCTGCTTCCCAGTCACAGTCGTACTTTTAAACAGCAATGCACATGGAAACAGCACGGAGGACGCGGTTATGTTAGAATAATCTGTTGTGAAACAGAAAGTCCGAGACGCGGAGCCAAAGGTCACCGACAGAGCCAAAACGGCAAAACGCAAAATGCGCAAAATGCTCAAAACGCCAGGACCACCGGTCCCACCCAACATAACGTTTAACAAATGTCTTATTTTAAGTGATGTGACAGAGCCACTGTAATTGTTTACAGTCTATGACAAGTTAATTAAGTCCTTTATATATTCTTTATATACAAACAGAACAGTTTGGACTGAAGTAAAATGTTGCTGTTTTGGGGACAAATTTATATGAAATTCCTTATTTTGTATTTGTTTATTACTATGAGCTATAACGTTTATCTAAAACATGATTTAATATGTGTTTAAATGGTTTACTGAATGTACAAAAAAATTAACCGATTAATCGAAGAAAAGAATCGATAGATTACTCGATTACTAAAATAATCGATAGCTGCAGCCCTACTTTTAACTACAAGACCAACAAACACCAAAATGAATACCGTCATGATCAGTGATTGATGAAAACACTGCATACGCTACAATTACTGGAACTCAAAGTGCAGCGCTTTAAGAGGTTTATCTAGTTTGTGATGCACAATACAAATGTTTGGTCTTACTATTTTTGAAAATAATACAAGGTCAAACAAACTCTGCAATGAATAATAAAAGTACTAATAGGGAAAATTTGAATTTGTTATACTGAAAAAATATATCATGATCACTGACTGATGCAAACACTGCATACACTACAATTAATAGAATTACTAAAGTATAGTTCTAGTAATTGTAACTACTTTGTAATTCCAGTAGGTCCATGTGCTCTAATCATTGCATGACAAAAACACAATCTAATTTCGGGTTTTGTGGTGTTTTCAGAATGACAAGTTAAATGTTTACCTATTACGGGGATGCAAACAACACACCCAGCCCAACTTTGCAGAACTTCCAGTTGGCAGAATTTCAAGAAAGTCAAGAGGAAAACTATAATTTTTTTTCCTCATATTAATCTAATATTAATTCATAATTAAATAATGAAAATGGCTTTCAATATCACATTGCAGAACATAAACAAGAAAGAGCAATTAATGCTGTTAACAGAAAAATAGTCAAATTTATTCCTCAAAAGTCTGACTTCTACTCCAAACCACATGCTTTTACTGACAGGATTAATTGTAGTATTCACAATTAAAAAGACCCAAACTGATCATTGATAATTAGAAATGTTTTCTGTAAATGGCACAGTTCTGTATTTGCTACCACCAAAATGAATCAATACTTATTCCACCAAACAGTGAACCATTTTCAAATCCAGCACAATAAACCGCAGTCACATCTTGAGTATTTCATTTTGTCAGGTTTACTCACGGGGTCTCTGAGCAGGTCCTCTGTGTCCCTGGCTCTGGGCTTCAGCTGAAGGTCGTCGCTACATTCGGTGTCAGAGGCTGGCGGAGAATCGCCAAGGTCCGGGTAGTCCTCTCTTGACCTGGGGCCTCGGAAGCGGATTTTGTCCAGGCGCTTTAGCATGGTCAACACCGCGCAACCACGCTTTACCTTAACATGGCGGACGGCAACCCTGAGGAGACAAAAGACATACAGAAATACAAAAGTGAGATGTGCGATGATAGTTTGTGCAAATACTACCATAATGCTGTATTATAGTAGGGCTGTTTAGTTCTTTATTTGTCCTTTTTGTATTGTATTGTATTGTTGTATTGTATATATATATCACAAAAGTAACAACATCACAATATTGGAGGACACAATATTTTGCCACAAACAAAATATATCGCAATAACACCAAGGTCCTCCATTTGACAAACTCAATAAAATTTAAACGCAGATTTTGGTCAATGATTTTCCTTGACTTAGTCTTGGCTTTGTCTCTGTTAAGTTCTTATTTTGACTATTACATAGATACATTGAGTTTCACTAATATAACTGATATTTTTGAGTCCAAAAGTATATTCAAACTTCACAATAATATTGAATTTGCAGTAATTAAAGCTCGGGTACCTCATTTTAAAACAGTGAAATAAGGAAGCAGGTAGGTATTGTCTAATAGTGACTTACGTGGCCCTTTTTTACAAGTTTGAAATGTTTTTAAATGTTTCTGGTAATACTTCGAATAAGACAGCGTGTGGCGGTCTGCTTTTACAATACCTATTACACATATAGTATATTATGAGAAATAATAGTCACATCACAATTATTTCCAATTTAACTCTATATTGAAAAAACTTGAAATTATGAAAAGCACTGTTGTTTTAAAGTGCTAAATATTCAGTGTTGAAAATGTCCAATAAACAAAATAAATGGTGAATGCATGGAAAGAGCAGGGCTGCATCGCTGCACAAAGTCCACCTGCACACGACACATGCATATTCAGCTGGTCTGCAGGTGAGCTCAGAGCTGATGACATTATAATACCGTCTTGATAGCACATTTTACAGATTATGTGGCTCTTTTTCGCCATTACAGATAAATACAACAGCAAAAAGATACTTATGGATGTACCAGGAGACATGAGGTTAGTTGATGTGAGACGGGATTGGGAAAGAAAATGATAGAGTAGATGGTAATGCAGTTTCAAATCATCCATCCGGTTCTTAAGTATGATGAAAATATATTGCAATACCAAAAAAGTGAAGGTATATTTTGCATTCTTTTTGTGAAACTTGTCTGCAACACTTTTTTCTGATCCCCCTCTGCATGTTTCCTGATGACACTTTTAATGTCAGCTGCTGCTAATTTCTGCACATTAACAACCAGAGTGGAATCTTGACACTTGAAATGTCAAAAAGCAACAAAATGTAGGCGCACGATTCCAGAAATGAATATATATTGAAGTTGTAGGTATACATTTTCCATTTCCATTGTTGCTGTGGGTCTTAATGTGTAAATATTTTTTGGCAGTTATTGCTCTTTGCAATAACACAGAAGAGTTTTTGTTATATAGTTATCAAACAAAGACTGATTGCAGCAGGCCAACTCTACATTCAGGTGCGCATCCTGTCACTGCAGAGAAATATGATAGGGTTCTCAGACAGGATTTATAGACACAGAAAAAGTGGACAAAAACAAATTCAGTACAAGCTATTCGGAGCAAACACAGACTAGACCATGGTAAAATTCTTCTTAGCTTGGATGACAAGTTCCTATACTTTTTTTATGAAAGGTGTGAAGTATAACATGAAATAATTAGCGCAAGAAAATATGTAATAATCTTCTTGTCAAGCAAAGTTTTAAATGTTTTTGGAAAGTATCAATTTCACAAACAATACATTTGCTTCAGTGATATGATGTAACATAGATCAATGAGTAATGAAAGCCAATAAATAAATGCATGAAAAATAGACTTTGAATATAAATACACCAATGTACAGTAGTGAAAGATATATAACTTTATTTAAGTTTTTTATCACTTACAATGGATTTCAGGGTGAGTAAATCGAAGGTCAGTAACAACCTATTTTGAAGTTTGATATATTGCTACTGCCAAATATCACAATATACAACAAATCTGTGAAATCCCTCATTCGCCTAGGAGTGATCAATGGTAGTAAAAGTTTCAAAGGTAGTCGCTGTTTTTAAAGTCAAGATGTTTGACTCTGGAAGTAATTTTTAACCTGATTGAAAATGACGTTCGTATGGAAGTTGAACTATCTTGAGTTTAAAAACATTGTCCAGGCCACAATAACTCTCCAGACGCATGATCCAAGTAAATCCCTTTCCAAATGTACAATATCTTGCACTGTAACAAATACAAAGCCAAATGAAACGGTTAGCAGATGCAAGGATCCTTAGCATCTATGATTTGTCATAAAAGAGACTCATTCGACGCTCTAAAGCATATTATTGTACTACAAAAACAAGCAAAAAATGTCTCACTCGTGCAAAGAAACTGTGTAAACAATGAGTCCATAGTTATTTTTGTTGACAGACTACCTTCTTTTTTTGGCAATAAGCATTTTCAGTAAATGTCCAATCAAAGTCCTAATTTCACTCTTTCGCGACTTTCATTTTCCCAGCTGCAAAGGCCACAAATTAATGTTCTTATTTCTCCTTAGCAACATGATTCATTCTTCTGCACTGTTCCCTTCAGGTGTGGCTAAAAGGAATTCTTGATCTCATCTAAATCCATTCTCTACTCTGCATCCTCTTCACTCACTCAAACGAACTTCAAGTCGACTTAACCATCTTCAAATCAATGCATCTCCTCTTCAGTCTGGGCAGGCCTGACCTAAGCACCGCCGTAAAACAGGGATATTAGGAAAGGGCAAGAGCCGCGTTTATTGACAGAAGTTTATGGAGCAAAGTAGTTTATTAGAATACTTGGAAAGAAGCCAGTATGAGAGAAGTGCAAAGCCATATCATAGAGTAAGTTTTAGGTGCTGCAAGAGGTTCTGACAGACACTAAAGAGAAAGCAGTGCACAGGTCGGAAATGAAACCGTTTCAACCAATTTAACAAATGATTTAAGATTGAGACTGCAACCAAATTGAAGTAGCAAGTTATCAACCATCGAGGGCACTGCACTATGAGAAATACAGTGACAGTTTTGCCAATATAGTTGAAAAAAAAAGAAAAGAATTATTCATAAAAAAAAGGTGTTTTGAAGAATGCCCCGAAGTTCTTCCAGGAATACATGTTACTCATGGTCCATTTTCTGCGTACTGCATGGCACGACATGCTTTGGGACATCTGCTAAGTTTGCCCTATGTAAACAGAGGATGTTGTTGTTGTTGTTGACATTTGGTTAAGGATTAGCCATAGTTTTTGTGATGTAATCTGCAGTGATTGCTTTGACAGCATCAGTTTGACGATTCTCTGCCAGCTGTCTACGAAAACAAAACAAATGTCTAAAAGTAAAAGCTTAACGTTTCCTTTGAGGAGTTCGAGGCATCTGGGGACAGGGAATTTCTGTGGAGAACAAGTAATACACACTGAATAGTTTATTTATGAATTGTTTTCTCTTATAACCATTACAGTGAAAATAATAATGACACATATACTGATGATATACTATGAAGTAGGGGTGGGCAATTTGCCAAATCATATCACGATTTCGATGTTGTCACAGTTCATGTGTTTACTGTGGTTATTTATGTTATTAAGAGTTAACAAAAGCAATCTGTTTCTTATGAGAGTTCATTCTTCACTTTGATTGGTTCAAATCCACCTTAAATCACTCAGCATGATAGAGGTTGATCAATACAAAGAGTTGATAAGGAAGGGACAGATAGAGCGGGATTAAACAGAAACGAACTGAATCACAATATGGAAATATCGAAACAGAATATCGTCACAAGGATCAGATCACAATTAGATTCTTAGCACAATATCGCATAGCCTGGTTAAGACATGTTCATTTATATCATCAATAACGATCCAACGAGCCCCCTTTCACATATTGTGATGAAGCACTCCCCATGTTATAAACCACCATGTTTTGTGACAAACGCTATTTTTACAGCCTTGAAACAAATGAGATATGAGGCAAGCGAGCACCACAGCAGGCATCATAAAACATAAAAGTGAAACCTTGATGTACAACGCTTCATTTAATTTAGACTGTAAAAGACAGAAAACGTGGTGCGGCCTGAGGAGACGAGTCCTGCGGCGACGTTCAGATGGTGGAGGGTCAAAATGTGGCACAAACACGCAAGTGTCAGACACAGTGCATCTGGCACCAGCACCCACTTCAGCGGTCAAAGCCATTCACCCTTTCCATTTCATTTCCACCTTTTCAGCCAATCAGAAATCTCCCAGCGAAGTGATTAGTCATGTTTTTTCCTTGTAGAAAAACATTTTAAAACCCTTGTAGTTGGCATTAAAAATATACGCTTGGTAAATACGGGTGTTAGGTACATTTTCTTTAGTCTAAACCTTCCCAAAGACCAGATTGAAAAAGGCTTGTAGCTAAATCTGGTGCAGAGCATCTTTTCTCTTTTGAGATCAGTGTATCTGTGCATTGTCCTTTTGTAAAATAAATAAATACATTTGTCGATACAAAATTCATAACATAACTGGTGCATTGAAGGTGGAAGTGGTTTTGTATGACGATGACCACAAAGTTTATGTGTAGAATCACTGTAACATGCACAAATGAAACTAAAAATGCAGGATACAAAGAAGAATGTTAAACTAAAAAGTGTCTATTAGTAGTAGTAAAAGAGAGGCCTTGAAACAAACATCTGTTCATGCTCAGGACAGTGGGTACAGACTAGGCCCGTCAATGTCCGAGGCTGACTCAATTGAACAATGCATGTCCAATTAATTTTTTGTAGTAAAAAGAATATGGCTTACAGATAAATGAACTTGTTAGCTGTCAAATGTTGAACATTGTCAGTGACACGTTGCTACAATGCTGTTATTCTCATTGGTTGAAAATTGCCAGGAACAGGTGGGCTTATCTCTATGGCCGAAGGCTGAACACATCCAGTGAGTGTCAGGTTAATAAGCGCTTCCTTTTCACTTGTCAAGACCACTCAAAATGAAAACTTTCCTCGTGTTGAACCCACACACAGCCGGCATTGCACTGCAGCGAGTGTGAGTTGGGAGTTGGCTCAGACTCTCCAAAAACAAAAACAAATAAATAATTCAGCAGGAATAATGAAAAACAATTTAGATAATTGACTTTATAAGAATGGGTGTAGACTGAATGTGTAAAGAGAAGGATTTTTTCTTTTGATATAGTATATAAATATGTAATTGACAAACAGCAGAACTCGTACTGGAACTGGACGACTGTAAAGAGTAAAACAAAACACATTCTGGTCTGGTTCAGTAAACAGGAGGCATGTCAGTATACTTTGCAGTGCATTGCTCATCTCTTGTAACTGTCAGTTTGCGGTCTGTGGTTAACCAGCGACTCAATTTATGCATTATTTAAAAGCCCCAGTCGTAAAAGAAACAAAAATTTCAAATGATCAAAATGGAGTTCGAAAACAGAATTACCTACTTCACACAGCCACACAATTTACTACAGTATTCCCATAATCGGCCGACACAGCTATTCCTCTCATGTATCCGATGTACCACAGGCTTACCAAATCCCTCTCTTGTACAACCTTTGAAACACATATTTTTAAAACTATGTTTTGTAATTTTTCACACAAAAACAAGATCAAAACCAGATCAAAACAAGCCTAAAATAGGAAAATTCTTGGCTAAAATAGTTTACTTTAAAAAAACAAAACAAAAAAAAACCAGAACTTTCTGTTGTTGCGATTTACCAATTAGCACCATAGTCAATATTGCAGTATTGATATTCTTGCGATATATTGTGCAGCATTATTGTGTTAAAATATTACACTAGATCTGATAAAGCTCAAGACCATCCTAAAATGGTTCAGTAAAGTTCACATTCTCATTTTGTTTTGTATCGATACTTGTTCAAATGAGTATGCAGTTTTATAATCATTGTTTTGGTATCGATTAGTATCAGATTTCCAATACTTTTGACAACCCTATCAACAATACACTCTTCTGATTGGGAGATGCACGGAGATTGTCCTTATATCACATAGAAGATGGAGACACATTTTTCCATGGTCATGCCTGACAGTTGTAAATGTGTAATTTAAATGTTTTTCCACAGACTTTGCTAATTTTTTGCTGTACCTGTTCACTTCCAGCTCAGTTGTATCACAATGACCAACTGCTTCACTGAACTGAAATGTAAGCGCCAGTGTCACAAACGGTTTGTCATTGCTGCCAGATGATATTTATGTAACAAAACGCTGCCACAAGTTCAAGAGCGGTTTCTAATTTGTCCTTTTTCTCCCTTTTCTCCCGCCACTCTGCTCTTCGCGCTAACACTGCCATTTATTTCCTTTTCACGCATTTCATCTTGCAGTCCAAGGGCTGTTTGTGCCACACCACTGCTGAAAAACAGGGACAAAAGAGATTAAAAGAAAAGACAGGAGGCGCAAATCAGGCAGAGGAGGAATTGTGGGCTTTTTGAGCACATGGTCTGATCTGCATATGAATAATACTAGGGGAAAACATACAAACTGCAGCTATTGTGACGCACTTGGCTGGCTTAAGAAGTGCAAACACAAAAACACTTCCATTCAACTAGAGCTGGCCATAAGTCACTGAAGAAAGAGCTGCAGGCGGGGAGGGGCTGGTGGTGTTGCTATAACTGCGGTAAAATACCATATGGGAGCGGAAATGTTTGAAAATAACTCTCCAAAACCGACATGTCATTTGACTTTAAAACAATGTACCTCGGATGTAAAACTCCAACAATAGATGGATACGAGTGACTTTCTCTCCTTTGTTTTTTTAACGGTATAGCGTACTTCACATTTTGAAGACGTACAACTACAAAAGACGTGCAACTACCAGAGTGGCGTATAAATTGCAGCAGCAGCAGCAGCAGCAGCAGCAGCAAGCAGCAGCAGCACAGCACAGCAACAGCAACAACAACAACAACAACAACAACAACGTTCATGGCTTCGTCCCTCCCAACCTCTTCTAATTATTCTGTTTTTATCTCCTAGATGGGACGTACCGAGGTCCGGAGCCTACAGCCCACATCGCCAGAAGCCCCAAAGCAGCATCCACTTTCCGAACATTTGTTTATTTGTGTTTCTCTTATGTCAATAAACACTGCATCCTAGCCTGGGGTCGTGGACCTTGCTAGTTAAGAAGGAAATGGATGATCAGAATCAGAATGGGGTTTATTGCCATTGTCAATGAACAAACTTCACAGACATAGGAACTTGTCTCGGCCTTAAGGTGCAACACAAAACACTGAGCAATAATAAAACAACATATATTCAGTCAAACAAAAGAGGATTCATTTAAGGGACAATTTAAAATTACTATAGTATAAAATAAAAATAAAAATAAAAAAAGGCATTGCTATGTACACAAGTTTACAGTTAAGTTTAAAGTTGTAGAGCAGAAAGTGACAGTGCAGTGAGTGATGAATATTTGCAGTTAAAGTGGCAGGTGTTTAGAAGTGTTCATGAGTCCAACGGCAGAGGGAAAAGAAACTGTTCTTGTGGCGGGAGGTTCTGGTCCGGATGGACCGTAGCCTCCTGCCTGAGGGAGTGGTTCAAATAGTCCATGTCCAGGGTGAGAAGGGTCAGCTGTGATCCGACCTGCTCGTCCCAGAGCCCTGGAGACGTACAGGTCCTGCAGAGATGGAAGTCTGCAGCCGATTACCTTCTCAGCAGAACACACAATGCGCTGTAGTCTCTGTTTGTCCCTGGCTGTGGCTCCAGCGTACCACACGGTGATGGAGGAGGTGAGGATGGACTCAATGATGGCCGTGTAGAAACTGCACCATCATCTGCACTGGCAGCTTGGCTTTCCTCAGCTGCCGCAGGAAGTACATCCTCTGCTGGGCCTTCTTGATGAGGGAGCTGATGGAGGGCTCCCACTTGAGGTCCTGGGTGATGGTGGTGCCCAGGAAGCGGAAGGAGTCCACGGTGGTGATGGGGGAGTCTGTCATGATGAGGGGGGGCCGGCTGTGGCTTTCCTGAAGTCCACGATCATCTCCACTGTCTTCTGGGCGTTGAACTCCAGGTTGTTACCGCTGCACCAGGACACCAGCCGGTCCACCTCCCTCCTGTAGAGAGACTCATCCCCGTCCGAGATGAGCCCGATGAGGGTGGTATCGTCCGCAAACTTGATGAGTTTTACGGAGTCGTGGCTGGAGGTGCAGCAGTTTGTGTACAGGGAGAAGAGCAGAGGAGAAAGTACACAGCCCTGTGGAGCTCCTGTGCTGATAGTTCGAGTGTCTGAGAACATTCTTCCCCAGCCGCACGCACTGCCTCCGATCCGTCAGGAAGTCAGTGATCCACCTGCAGGTGGAGTCAGGCACGTTGAGCTGGGAGAGCTTTGTCCTGGAGCAGAGCAGGGAGGATGGTGTTGAAAGCAGAGCTGAAGTCCACAAACAGGATCCTGGCGTAGGTTCCCGGGGAGTCCAGATGCTGCAGGATGAAGTGGAGTGCCAGGTTGATGGCGTCGTCTACAGACCTGTTGGCTCTGTAGGCGAACTGCAGGGGGTCCAGCAGGGAGGAGGTGAAGGACTTGAGGTGGGGCAAGACCAGGCGTTCAAATGACTTCATGACTACAGACGTCAGCGCCACAGGCCTGTAGTCATTAAGTCCAGTGATCCGGGGCTTCTTGGGACAGGGACAATGATGGCAGACTTGAAGCAGGCTGGGACATGGCATGACCCCAGGGAGGTGTTAGAAATGTCTGTGAAGACGGGGTTAACTCTCCTGCGCAATGTCTTAATGTAGCGGCAGAGACGCCGTCTGGTCCAGCAGCTTTTCGGGGGTTGGATTTCCGAAATAGTTCAGAAACAGGATGTTCACAGGCTGAGAGAGTGTGGGGGAGTGGGGGACCAGGTTTGGGTTGGCGGAGTGGCCACCGGGGGGCGAGGGTGGTCACATCAAACCTGGAGTAGAAGGTGTTAAGTTGCTCAGCCAGTTTTCGATTGTCTGCAGCAGGGGGGGCTCGGGGCTTGTGGTTGGTGAGAAGCCGGAGCCCCCTCCACACATGATGGCGGCAGAGGTGACTGTCAAGGACTGCACTGAAATTACATCGGACATTTATATCATGGAAAGACTAACTTTTGCAGTGAATTTGAAAATGAACAAATTTGACGGATACAAATAAACCATACACCATAAAACATACGCCAGACTGACTTTCTATGGTCTTCTCTTTCTGCTACTCTCTGTGCCTGGTTTGGTTAATTTTCATTTTTGTTTTGTTTTTATGTATTACATAAAAATAATAATAATGATGAGCAGTGATATTATAGGTAGTGAAACAAATATTTTTGATTAGTATGAGACAAAACCTCTTTGTTTTTTATTTCCCACCATCTACCAAATCGCTGAAATTATAATAATGCAACTCCTGGCAAATTAAATTCCTCTTCTTTGTACTTTTATTATAGTTTTAGACACAATATAAAAACAAACCTTGACAGTAGTACGCCATAACAAAATTGTCTCTATTTTGGCATTCTTTCTTACAAATCTAATCTACAACAGAAACCCATTCATATTCTTGTGTAATCATTACTGTCCCGCTGTCCAGGCTAATCATGTTTGTTTACCAGTGTACATTAGCTGAGCAGATTTACAGGCCGGACAAGCCTCTACTGTGTCGTGCATGAGAACGCTTATGTGCGGCCGTAATCTCCTCTGATGACCCGCAGCGTCTGAGGTTACTGCTGGTTACACGGTCACACTTCATCACATCACATACTGTAGTCCACAGAGTTTCAACAACATGCCCTTTGGCACACTTCTGGTTTTACATATTTACAGACTTTACAGATTAGATAATACATTTCCTGTTTGTGCAATATAGCTAGACTTGACTATTTATTAGGATTAAGCAAGAATTGTATAATATTCATTTTGAAAAAAAACATCACGAATTTCATATTTTCAACTTTTAACTCACGAGTGAAGTTATTTTAATATATTTTAATGTCTGTCGATTATATTGATGCAATGACTGAATTTTGTGACATATTGTCAAAAATTTGCCTTTGCTTGTCTCTAGGGCTGAAAAGATTAAATCACAATTAAACTGAACTCTAAAACATGACATGTGCTGAAAGAAAATTTGATGAGTCAAACAAAGCAGGAATTAACCTGAAATTACATAAAACAAATGTGTAAAAATTGTCTTTTTAATGAAAAACTAATTGTTGTAATGAAGATGTTCTAAAGTGGCTTCACTTCAGCTTTGCTTTGGGCCAATTTAATAAATATAATTATGTGCATTTCGTAATCTAAACAACAAATCGATTAATCAAAGGAATAACTGCTAGATTAATCGATAACCAAAATAATCGTTAGTTGCAGCCCTATTTGTCATTATGAGATATTATTGCTTTGCCTGGAGTTAAGCGGTGGAAGATGTATTTTATGGCCCATTCACATTTAGTTGGCTTTTTTTTTTTCTGCTACACTCAATGTTGTGTGAAAATGTTTATAGAGAAAATAATTGAGATATTCATTGTTGTCATTCTTGTCCACCCCCATGTTGCAGTTCACAGGTCAGATCTGTTGAGAGCGCATGTGTTTTTGTTTGTTGTTTTTAGCAATAACCGCACCTGTCATTGAATAAATGCAAGATGAATACACTGTAAAACATTCCAGGCAAAAGGCAACACCATCTCCATGGAGACAAGCAAGTGGCCGACCCCTCACCAGAAAAGTTACACGATGCACCTTAAAGTAAGCCAACACAAACTTTCTGTAGATCTCGTGTTGTAACAAGTCTTTCTGAAGTTTGTCTCAGTCTGTTTACAACGCCATAATGAGAATGTTCAGTCATTCATAATTTATCCACCTCTGATCTCATTTCAGTGGGATGATGGCAAGTTAACATCTGACAGCAAGTGTATTAGTCCGTTTCTTCTTTTGTACAGCGGATTGTCTATATTACAAGTCATCAAAACACGTAGCGTCCCGCTTAGAATTCACCACTGGCTCCGAAAAAGAAGCTGAGCATTCAACACGTGCGAAAGCAGAGGGTCTTCTCGTATTACATCTTTGTATTGTGTCTCCTATCAAGTGTGCTACGGGAGAAAAGGGCGGGGTCTGGCAGTGAAAGCACTTTAACAGAGTACAAGAGACGACAGCTAGGGACAAGCGCGACACTTGTATGACACATTCTAAGATGCAAACTGAGACGTCAAAGTAAGTCACTCTCTCCTGGTTTATGATCTTCTGGTTCAGTGTCCAATGATTCAAGGTATCTAACAGTGTTCAATAATAATAACAATAATAATAATAATAATAATAATAATAATAATAATACATAATACATAATAATAAACTGTACTGGACTGAATGAGTCCCAAGCGTATTATTCAAATAAAATGAATATTGCAGAAAGAACAATATATGCGAGAAATAGGTATTGGAAGTAAATTAACACAAAAATCAAGAAGTAAACTCTACGGATGCGATTGTTAATTGCTAAGGCAACGTTGCTCCATTTTCCTCACTCTGAAACCCAAGGAGAAGTGTGACTAGTTCACTATTAAAAGTACTTCTTTTTTTTTTTTAGAACAAAGACAGTGACATTGGGAATTTTAAATGGCAAAAATGCATTATAATAATAGTGATTTATATAATGCACTTTATTTGTAAATATTCTCTAGAAGCATTCAGTTGGCATCATTTTACTTTTATCGGTTTAAAAATACAGATTCAACATCAAAATTGACAGTATAATTTAAAAAGTAATCAAGTAGTAAAATATTCTAATAAGTAAAATTACAACTGAAATTATCATTAATAATTTTTACAAATGAATTACTGCTACAGCTACTTCATCCTTACCTTACTCTTACAATAATGAAATGACTGCCTCAACATACTGTATGGCACAATGCTTTCTTTGTGACTTTAAACAAAAGTGATGTAAAATGAAAACTCTGTCGCTCTTGTCGTCATCTGTTACCGTGAGAGAAGTCGTGACTCTATTCTTGGCTTCTACATGTTTTATAAGACATTAAGGAATGTGGCAGGCCGCTCTGACTGAACCACGGTTGTATCCCATTATGAAAAAAAACTTACACAATGATATTGAAACTTCAGTGAGTTTAAGATATGTCTCTAATTACAAACATGAATGGTGTTATTGTGTTTTGAAATGACAGCTAACCTGATAGTTAAAGTCAGCTTTAAAGCAAACATGAGGAGAAGGGCAGGAACAAGATCAGAGCACAAGCTTGGGTCCATCCATTATTTCCAACCCCAGGGCTCAGTGGCATTGGCTGGACAAAAATAAAAGTTGTGTGTGTGTGTGTGTGTATATGTATGTGTGTGTGTGTGTGTGTGTGTGTGTGTGGCAGCATTCATTTTTTCACAGCCAAACTCCTGTCTAAAACCCGGTTAGTCCATCACAAAGTGGCCAGGAGGAAAGGAGTAAGACATGGCAGGGAATAGAGATGTAGTAAAATATATATGTTATAGGAATCTGGCCCAAATTAGTAAAACAATTCTCAATATAAACACAACAACTATTAATTGTTTTTATTTACTTTTGTTTTTTAAAATTACATTAACACGAGAGAGAGAACAGTGAATTATTAACTGCAAAACAACAGTAATCAGGATGAAACTATTCAAAAATATCATGATAATGTATCGCCAAATTTCTCACAACGATTTCCAGAGCTGTCTCAATGTACTGAAATACAAGATCCTTTGCTTAAATGCATTGTTTTTGTTGCAGCTGCAAGATGAAAGGAGATTGCGCTCTTTCTCTCTCTCATATTTTTTTTTTTTTTTTTTTTTTTTTTTTTAAAAAGGTCAGAGTAAAACACATACTTTGAAGACGTACAACTACAGTAGGTGGCGGTAAATGCACCTTTTCAGTTGGCTGCCAACCGCCATTAAAAGTAACACAACAACAACAACCACAACAACAACAACAACAACTTCCCTATGTAGGTTTGTAGATGACTTTCATTTGCAGGATTACTCTATGGAGACAAGATATTTAGCTAGGGAGCAATTTGCTAATTTGTTCATTTAAACAATATATTTTTTATTATGACCATCTGTAATGCAAACAAAAACAAATAACTATAAATTGGTTCCAAAAAACGAACTAAATGAAATTGTAAACATCATATTTGTATTTTTAAACAGGAAATACAGCCAAAACAATGAGAAACATCCATTTGTGACAGCACACTGATCAATCAACCGAGTTCATTTGAAGTGAACGTGTTTGCTATGAAAACCAGAGTACATTATTCAGAGCTAGGATCACATGAGCTCCAACAGCATGTGAGCCCACCGACACCAGCCCCCGCCCATCACGCTACTACTCCACCGCTGGTTACATAAACAGTGACACAAGCAGCAGTCGATACTTCATTCCCAATCGTCCGTATTGACCCTTCGGAAATAGGATGTACAGTGCGGCCTGTCATTACTGCTGAGGGCCAATCTCAACTGTGTCTGGGGTAAATGAGGCCAGATCAATTGAGGTCAGCGAGAAAATGCCAGCGTCCACGCAGAGAACTTTGAAACCATAAAAGATCTAAACTTTTGAAATGAAATCATGTCACGGGCAGAAGTTGAACGCAACGCAAATATCAGGATTCTTGCCTAACTCTGAGAATACTTTGGCTAAATATTGGCTCAAAATATGAAAAAAAAATCGAAAACTACAGCAATGGACTGCCAGTATCACAATTATTAAACTGACTTAATTTTCAAGACAATATTTTAAAAAGGGGGATGAATATGTTGTATTGAATTGTTTTCTTTGCAACAGTGGGGAAATCCTTGTTATGTTTTTGTATAAGCCTGAGATTATTTGAGCTGTAGCGAGTTGAATGAGAAACATAAACTATCCTATGACTCGTTATAGAGTAACTAGTGTTTAATTCTTCAGTTCATGACTAATTAATATTGTACACTTTTAAAAGGGTTTTGGGGGATTCTCTTGCTTTGAGGTGAATGCTTCAGTAACAAAGTCATTTCAATATATTATCATTTTATTGTAAGAAAACCAGTTTTTCATACTTAAAAATTAAGTCACCCGTAATTAAATGAATGCTAGTTAGATTAGACTACATTTAATGCCACGCTATGGAACCTTCCAGGCACATAACATCTCCATGGAGACAAGCAGGTGTCAGATCCCCAACAAGAAAAGTTACATAGTGCACCTTTAAAAATGACCATTGAGTGTTTTGACACAGGGTTAGGATTCAAAAGGATTCAATAACTAAAGCAGACAAATTTGAATTTAAACGAATTCAACCTAGCAATAAATAACTTGTTATTTTAGATCAACTTAGGCCCATATTGCACCACACGCATACAAACAAAGATATCACAGAGATCCGTTTGCCTGCGTGTAAGTACCATTTAAGACCATTTCTACGGAAATGAACAGAGCTGAAGCCCTGTCAACAAACGCGACGATGAGGTGAAAAGACAACGAGAGGTATGTAGGAAAACAATTCATATTTTAGGCAAATTTAACAATGATTGGGGTTAAAATCTTCCTTACCCAGCACGTAAATCGTAGCAAAGTTTCATGAACACTGTGAGTGCCGTTTATCCCTGGTACACCTGCTGCTCAGGACGTGCACAGCCCCGCGGTCTTATCCATCCATCTCCACACAAACGCGCGTTTCTTTGGTTCAAATGTCGTCCTCTTCTGCTGGGCGTGAGATCCGAACAAGGAAGATGAAATCTCGCCCTGCTTCGCCCCCTCCGCGTACAAGCTGCTGCTGGACCGGACCAGTGTCGCTCCGGAGCGCGCAGATGGCTCGTTTTGCCGCCGTGTGTCTGTGGTTGATTTTCGGGAAACGGAGCTCGGAGCTGGGCCGGGGAAATTTCGTCAGTGCCGGGATGAGCTTTCTTAAAGGGGCCGCGGCCGTGCGCCTGGTGCGGAGACAGGACCACAGACTGTGCGTGACTGGGCTGTGGGAGGGTAGTCGCATTACGCACAGGGACGGTGTGCGTCACTTTAGCGCCATCCTGTGGCCGCAGCAAAATAAGTATCCAGCTGGAGCGTGTGGTTTATTATAAAAGTGAATAGAGTAATAATAACGAGCTGGAGGGTGTGGTTTATTATAAAAGTAAATAAAGTAATAATAACGAGCTGGAGGGTGTGGTTTATTATAAAAGTAAATAAAGTAATAATAACGAGCTGGAGGGTGTGGTTTATTATAAAAGTGAATAGAGTAATAATAACGAGCTGGAGGGTGTGGTTTATTATAAAAGTAAATAAAGTAATAATAACGAGCTGGAGCGTGTGGTTTATTATAAAAGTGTGGTTTATTATAAAAGTGAATAGAGTAATAATAACGAGCTGGAGGGTGTGGTTTATTATAAAAGTAAATAAAGTAATAATAACGAGCTGGAGCGTGTGGTTTATTATAAAAGTGAATTCAAAAGGTGAAACGTCCCAACCACATATTAAAGGGGCACTATGTATAGAGGATCTGGATGCTGGCCTGGAATTATCCACAAAATTGCTTGGAACTAAATGTCTGCGGAGTGCAAGTACACCCGCGTAACTGTAACTGTAATAGAATAAATGAGAGATAGATGTGCCCAAGACAAATGTCCCCCATGTGAGACAATATAGTATACCTTAACTTATAATATGTACGCTTATACGCTTCAGGCAAAGCAATAACTTTAGAGACCCTCCAGAAAAGTTACATTTAGTGAACGTGATTTCTACACATTATCTAATTAGGCTACTGTTATAAAGTTTCATTTGCATTTGCATCTTGGATAACTAAAAGGGAGTATAATCGTAAAGCCAGATTTTGTCACAGCAAATTCATTATTGACAACTAACTCAAAGACAATCTAGCACTGTTAAACCAAACAAACAGACATCAATGGGCTTTCCATTTCCCTTTGAATGCTGTATTTTATGTATTTCTGGCAGTTTTTGGCGTTTCCATTGCAAAACACAGAATGAGAGCATCGTTCAGTGAGGAAAGTCAATAACATCCATCTTCAGTTAGTATTATTGGTATTATTAATGGCTGTTTTCACCTTCAGACATTTATGAAACAAAATAAGAAATCCATTACGCAATGAACTCATGCAGTATTACAAATAGCAATGCATGAGATCATATTCAAATATTTTGTCACATGCTAAATATTGAAGTACTGACCTTTGCATGTTGTCATTCACGTGATCTGCTGGTCTTCTGTGAGAGAGAGCAGGTGTTAGCTGTGTCTCCATGCTGCTGAACTACAGATCAACAGGAGCGTCATGGGATGAGAGAGAGGGAGAGAGAGGGGGGAGGGAGGTGGAGAATGAAACCAGAGTCAGCTGACTTTTGGCCTATGCAGATGAGAACACAGATTAAAGGGAAGTAATCACCAGTACTTTGTCTGTAGTAAGACTATCAATGAGGAGGCACATCCATGTACTCGGGTGGCCCCAATGAACTCACCTACATGCATGACGGCCTTATTTTCATTTTAATGTAGGCTCATTTCAGAGGCAAAGTGGACTGAAGTCAAGAAACAACAATAGCAGCTGCACTTTACATTATAATAAGAACAGTAGTAGTAGTAGTAGACGTCCATTCAGGGGGGGAAATGGAATTATAAAATGTAATAAATGTTAATATTTGTCATCTGGTATGTATTATAAATGTGTAAACATGTATTTCTGAAACATGTTTAGGCTCGCAGATTCATTATAAAAACAGCAGTAAAAGTTCACTCGGAGAGGCAAACAATACACCTGACTCTTGGCAGAGGGCGCTCCTGAGCCCGTGGACTGTTGTGCAATCTTCTTCATTCTTGAACTCGTTTCTCTTGTATTTCTTATTTACAATCTGGTTTATCAAAATGTAAAAGTAAAACCATAAACTTTCATTTATGTTGGCTTGAAATAGGCTGGAATTTGGCTCAATTGGAATTAATTTTGACCTTAAAGTGTAAAGAATGCTGAAATGAGATCTATAGCACAACTCATTGTCTGTTGTCAATCGAATTATGTTTAAAGTGCTCTTTTGGGGTCATTCGCACTGGTAAATCTGACTCTGAAAGAGTGAGTGGCTCACTAGGCATGGTTAATTGTAGTTGCATAGGTCTTGTAGAGGTTAGATTAGTTGTAACACTTGCAGTACTTACAGTGGTGATGATAGCAGTAAGCTGAATACTTTCTACAAAACTAACTGAAGGCATGAGAATGTGCGTAATCAAGAAAAACCCTCAGGTTTAAGTGTTACCTTCTCTCTGGACGTAGTAGTCTGGAGAATGTAGAGTCCATGTTGTTGTCCATGCTGAAGTGAAGATACATTTGTTTAGGCAAATATCTGCTGTGAACAGAGCAGGGTTTTACACGGAATGTTTTTTACTCAGAATAATGAGAGATAATGAGAGATCAAACATAGATGTGAATTTAAATAAATTCAAAAGGCTTGACTAAAATAATCCCTAAAAAGCTTGACTAAAATAACCCAAATTAAAATGTTCACTAAGTCTTTCTGGACCCTAGAGGGTAAAACAAAAATGGCTGCTTTGTGAAAATGACACTTTTGGCCTCAGTTTGTCAGATTTACTCTAATTTTAAGTGGTAACAAAGAAGATTGTTGTTGTTGTTGTTGTTGTTGTTGTTGTTGTTGTTGTTGTTGTAAAGGAGGAGTAAAATATCAAAAAAATATGTATTTATGGGCTCATAATTAAGAACAAAAAACGTTCACATGGAATATCTGTACAAAGCCCATTGACATTTTGTGAATTTGAGTGTTATTTTTAATTTGTGGGTTTGGTGTACAGACTGACGCTTATTCATCCAAGAATAGTTGAATTGAATGAAAATAAGTGAGTTATAGCTTTCCCTTTATGTTTTGCCTTCCCAGGAGCTTCCCTTTCATCAGATGGTAGACAAAAGGGAATAAATGAAGAAATATGTTAAGAGGTTAAGTATATTTGCCTATTACACACAGGGTCTGATCCTGGCTATAGCAGCAAAACATGTCTCAAACATGAAGGATTTCTGCAGTAGTTATTCATAAACACATATTCACTTGTCTGCCTCAGATCAGTGGTGGAGGTTTCCCCAAATCCTCCTAGTTAATATTTTAATCCCAGACCAGCATTTTGTAGTGAGTTACACAACACTCCTCTTATGCAACAGACTGAGAGTCGGGTAAAAAAAGGATGGTGGCGCTGAAGAGGAAAAACAGAAAACAGCTGATTTAGGCTACTTCAAGTTATTTATTTGAAGTTAAAGGTGCACTGTGTAATTTGTTCTGGTGCACCTGCTTGTCTCCATGTCAATACTGTTTAGAATGGTCCACAGTATGGTATTAAACATATCTATCTCTATGGAGACAAGCAGATAATATCACCGGAGAATATTACAGGTTAGCTCTTTGGAGAGGCTACCTTGCTCACACACAAACACATGTTTTTCATTCATATATAAACACTTGAAACTGAATAAACCTGAAAATACATACGATATATCTACAGCATTCCAGGCGAAGCAATAACATGTCCCTAAAACAAGCAGGAAAGTTACATAAAGCAGCTTTAAATCATTTTGTTGTGGAAACAAGTGGATCTTTTCAGAGACTTTCACTGTTTATTTTTGTTAATATTGGTGGTTTTCCCGAAAAATGTATGAAACAAAATAAAGGCAAAAATCTTGAATTACAGTACAGTATATCAGTCAGAATTTACTCACGTTTTTGTGTTTTATGCACCTTTCCATCTTAACTGATAGATGGCGCTGTTGCTCTGTCCCCCTCGAGTGACCCGTGACTTCGCCAGTGTCCCCGCGTGCAAACTGCGGCTCTCGTAAACCTGAATTATTTAGTTTAACTGGCTGTGATGGGACAGATAAAGGATCATTTCATGAGCTTCGCTCATTATAGGACTCATACACACCACTTAAAAAGCGTTTATTATTTTGGTTTTTTTTTTTTTTTTTTTTTTTTTTTTTTTTTTCTTCCTTCCTATTTTTTTTTTTTCCTTCATTCTCCTCACATTACAAAAAAAACAACAACAAAAAACACTTAAAATTGTATTTTTTTTTTTATTTGTGACTAATTAAAAGTAATTAATGAGAAATCTTTTCCTGTGCAATTTCTGACCAGATTAGAATGACAGGAGCCAATTTGTAAATCATGAGATTACAGTTCCTTAAGAGTGCTTTTACCTGAATACATCTGAAGTACACCTTGCACCTTCCTCTCTTAACACCTTACGCCACTTGAGCACAGGCCTGGCTTGGGTTGCCATGACAGCCAAACACAATCAGCTCATGTGAAATCTGACTCCTCTTTCTAACCTTTCACTGGAGCAGCTCACAGTAACTCACCTGGCAACCGCTGCTCTGTTTGTGTGATAATGTGCGCAACAAACCTTTGTAAATCTGCATTATCTGCACCAAGATGTGTATTTAGAGAAAATAAAACGCCTTCACTCAAACCGTAGCATATTAGCAGAAGATGGTAATGGAAATACTGTTTACTGCAAAAGATCAATTCATTTGCAGAATTATTCACTTAAGTATAGACAGTGATAGTCTATACTTGTAGTTTTCTTCTTCTACTCAAGCCTTTTTACTGTACTTTTTACCTAAATATTTGCGAAGGGTCGTACTTTTCCTCTTTGTGTTGAAGTCTACCTCTTTGAACTCGTACTAATACAAATTCTTACAGAAAACATGAAAGTGAGTGTGTGTGAAGTGCATGGGCTTACTTCAGGAATGCCACATCCAAGTACCAGCTCTCAGCTCAGAGCAGAGGAAAAATGTAAATAATGTGGGAATACTTAAGACCAAAGTTCCAGCGGGATAAAGAAAATATGAGGTTTGAGCATGAATGTATTGTGGATTGTTTTCATTTTATAATTTTGGTCACAGTATACTGTAACTCTGACAGAAGGCTGGTTCAGTTCATTAGCTGCACAAAAAATTACATTTAAATGATATTCAGGAAGGATATGCTACTAAAATATATTTCATACTTTATTGTAGTGTATCGAAGAAGCCTGGACAGCAAAACCTCATTTATTCCAAATTGGTAAAACCTTTAGAGTTAAGAGGTGTTAATTGGCATTATACTATTATAATAAGATAATGAAACGCTAATGAAATCTCTCCAGTTAGCTGAAGACAATTACATCTAGTGTGGGCTTTGTTCATTACGATGTGATCTTTGATATGGTGCAAAAGGCTAATTAAACATAGAGAGCTAACTTGGCTTAATTAACTGGAGCGAGCACATTGTAGCATGGAATTATAGACTCTTTTTCTTTTCCTTGTCCTGTGTTTAGTCCTAGTGTGCAGACTTTGTTTCAGTGCTTCAGTCATGATTTAGTCCTGTACTGCTCCAGAACTTATAAAATAGTACCAAACATTTCTAAATATTTTATGTTTGACAAATTCGAAACGGTGGAAACAACACAACATAGATACAAATTAATGTCACCTTTAATTTTACAGTCACAATTATCATTTCTTTCCAGTGTCTTTTTCTTTAAAACCATAAAAAATAAATATACATTATTTTACAAAACATTTCCAGTGTCTTAAATCAAAATTTTTTTTTTTTTAAGTATCAACAGCATTGCATTATGCCAAAACATTGTGTTTTGGAGTATAACTGGTGAGAGCTGCAAGAGGCAAATAAGAGTGAGACCAAGTTACCTTTTGAAAAAAAAAACATAGTTAATAAAAAAAAAACAAAAAAAATTCTGTGGAAGACTTAAAATTACATATATACGATGCATTATGGTAACCGCCAATTGCTTGTCTCCATGGAGATGTTACTGCTTTGTCTGAAATGTTCCGTAATATGGCGTCAACAGACCGAGTTACAGGTCAGATCTGTGAAAAGAGTCTACGCCGATAAGTTTAATACCATACTGTGGGACATGCCAGGCAATGATCACCATGGAGACAAGTAGGTGTCAGAAAGTACACCTTTAAGTATTAAGTAAGTACAATGTATTGCTTCTTTCTTCCTTTATTATCAGTCATTGTATTGAATACTACTGTATCTCGGATGCAACAGTTCTATTTCTGTTCTTTATTCTCAACGAGTGGGAGGGAGTGACGTGTTGAAGTAGACAAATGTCAACTTACTATACTATAAAGAAGTTAAAAGTGTGTTGACTCCAGCTCGCACTTGTGAAACAGTGACTTTGGTTTTTCTGTAGTTTGCGGATGGGGCAGATTCATTCATTTAATTTAAAAACACTGGACACTGGAAAAGAAGGCTTCAGATTCATAGTGCTTAGGTCAGTGGCTGAGGTCGGACCAAACTGTTCAACAAAAGTGTTCATTTGGACCGTGTGCAGTACATTCATAGACGACACATGTGGATCTTGTGTACTTATGGAGGTAATTACAACACAAGGCCTCTGTCGGAAATGAAGGCACACATCTAAAAGAACAATATGTAAAGTGGGCTTTGTCAACATGAATGCATTTTTATCACATGAACTCAACGATGTCATTGAAGTTTTCTGGTCGGACTAAAAGAAGTTAAGATTATCTTGAGGCGGGAGATGAAAAGGGATCTTATCACAGTTGGAGAATATCCAGTATGTCTTCTTTATTCATTACAACTACATCTTAATTACACAAACGTGCAATGTAATCTTTTAAGTAGTGGCATAAAGTGATATTTCTGCACTTAATTTACAGTTCTTTTGTATTTCGTGCATTACTCGACTACAACATTTACGGCAAAGTGTTAGTATCGCCCAGTCGCTCCTTACGACCCTTTTCATTTTTTGTCATACATTTTTTTCGAGGTCAGAAATATCGCCAAAATATAACGTACAGAACCAGACATCGGAAATACGAACGGTGACACGTAAGGTGGTAATTACATTGTCATAAAAATGCATTAATGTCGCCATGGCCACTGTGTTTACTTCTAAGGCGGTCCGGTTTGTCCTCACTTTTACTGCATAACAAAATAAATCTTCTTCAGTTTTAACAATATCTACACATTAATTACACTCTACATACACTTTAGTCCGTCGGAGAACATTGTGACAAACTACTGTATTTGAGGCGGGACTTGTTACATGCACAACGTCCAAGCAGTGCACACGTCTCCCAAAGAAGGCTTTAAGCGACTTTTAGCGTCGTCTTTGAATCGTTCTGTACCGAGCTGACTTTCTTCATGAGAAAATTGAAGTCTTTAGTGTTAGAGCCACCACAGAGGAGGAGCATCAATCAGATCAGGGCTGCTTCCTGTTGGCCGTCCTTCCCATTTCCTGTAGTGGTTTTGGCACGTCCTCTCATAGTGCGGTCCGACACAGCTTTCCCTTTATATTTTCACTTTCTTTTGATTCATGCTCATTCAGTTAATACTGCTTTCCAAAGGGGAGTGTTGGCTTGATCTTGAAACCTGTCCTGACCCGATTCCGAACATCTCCACCCTTCGTTTCTTTAGTCTTCTTCACTCCCCCGTCCTCTCACAACGGCAGGCTGGTCTGCGTTTTCCTATTGGTCAGATTGAAGTCTCGTTACTGCCACTGTTGTGTTGTTATGGGGTGGTGTTGGGGGGGGCGCAGGGGAGGAGGGGCAGTGCAGGTGAACAGGAAGTGGGGCGCACGGGGAGGGAAAACAAAGGGAAGACATGCACGGTCAGTTCAAACATAAGGGGTTTTCATGCAGTGTGTGAGCAGGACATAGACAGGAGGGGAAGAGTGGACAATGACACTCAAAAATGTACTCAGTAACTTTTGTTCTTGTTAATGAAGGATCACAAAAGCAATTTGAACATAAAAACAGTACGATATAATTTTCTAGTAGAAGAGGTCAAGTTTACAAATGTAGGTTTTGTTGTAGCTGAGTTACAGATTATATCAATGTTGTTAAAACTGGGGTACCTGACTTTTGTTGTAAATTAGTGCATTTTGTGTTTTCCACTAAAGAGTACCTTTTGAAAGTAGCTCTTAGTGACAAAAAAGGAGACCACTGCACGAAGACTAAGACTAATAATAAAGTATTTCATGTCTCGTCAATTCGGAAATAAGAGCCAAAAGCAGCGCTCTGATTGACCACGCTGTCTTGAAAAATAAAAATAGTTTTTAACCCGCGCACTATATTTGAGGGTGTGGGTGAGGGTTAAAAACTCACTAGGAAGGTCCCCAAACATTAAATTATTATTTCTAAAATGCAGATTCTTAGTGTGGTTTGGAAAAGTGATGGACCAAATGACAAATACAAAAGATATGTTTTATATCATATGTGATTTTGCTATTTGATATTTATCTTCAAAATAACAGGAAATTATTATGGAAAACTTAATTCTACGACAATTGCTTTGGCATTATTATTATGAAGATTACAATTACTATTAAGAAAGTGATCTTTGACACATCAATTCATAGGTTTCAAGCTATGGCAACGGCCGTCTGTTATTAACAACCGTGCAATTCAATTAAAAATAGCATATTTTAAATTGGGAATGGTTTTCACAAGTTCCTTCAAATCAGGAAGGAATAATTTGCCTGAAACCCATGATTATGATTATGTGACTTTCTGCGTCCTTCAAAAATAGAATATCAGATTTTGTCCACTGTTCTTCTGTTGTCTATGAAGCACAAACAAAGTTACACACTTCATGCTTATTTCCTCAGACGACTTTACACTCGTCACATCAAAACATCACTTACTCTGAGTCCGACTCGTTGCCGCCGTTGACCGTCCCGGACTTCAAGTGCATGGCCACGCCCCCGTTACTCTCCCTGTAAATGGCCGGCGGAGGCTGTCCCACTGGGATCTGCGGCCGCGGGGCGATGGGGGGCTTGATTTTAGTGCTGTTGCCGTGGTTCCCTGTGTTGATACTGTTCCCATGGTGCCCGGTGCCGTTGTTCCCGGTGGTGATGATGCTGTTGTCGTGGTTAGCTGTCCGCCCTGACTCCGAGGTGATGGAGGGCGTCCTGGAGGTGGGGGTCATGATGTTGACAGAGGCGGGGGGAGACGTGCTGCTGTTGTTGTTGATGGGAGGAGGAGAAGTGATGGTCGGGGAGTTGTAGTCGCTTAGTTTCTCCCGCAAACGATTCTTCATGTTTTTGTCCGACAGAGGAGGAGGGTAGCTGATCTTGTTCTTTAGGATGCCTGGATACAGAGTGAGTTTAGGGATGAGTCAGAAAAAGTGTCCACCACTGTATTTTCTCTTTCTTTTCATAGACTTTCATAGATTTCATAGAATAATAATAACATAATTTCATAACAGCTCTAAATGTGCACACACTTAAATTAAGTCAAATGTTTTTCTGTTTAGTTCTTTCCAAAAGTACTACTATTATTTCAGTAGTCGATTAGTCAGCAATTCTTTTTTTCAATTGGTCAACTAAACAATTATTTCCATTGTATATTTACACTTTTTAAACACATTATCAGCCAAATAAAGGCTCAAATAAGATGACTAAAGGTTTATATATTAATAATATTTATGAATAAAGTGTATTATTGATGAAAATCAGAAATAGTCTTTGTTGTAAAAAGTCTTTTGGTCTATTTGTTTTAGAGTCTATAATGTCCAGACAACGATTACGATTATCAATAGTCATCTAGTCACGATTATGATTGTCATTTAAAGGTTGCAACCCTACATTCAATGATTTATAACATCTTCTAGTTAAATAAACACATCTTCCAGGCAGGATGAAGCAACAAAGCAGATACACAAAAGAGCAAGGGAGAGAATTTACCAAAACTATAACAGTTCATTTGAAAAAATGCAGACGTTTTTTGTTGTAGAGTCCTATCTTTGTGGTATTTAAATAATAATTTTTGCCAGCTATGTACATGTTCAGTATTAATATGAATTGGCTATTTAGAACTGCTCAGATATCCAGACTTTCTGATTACCTTTCCTCTGCTCCGGCTGGTGGTTACTGTTGGTGGGTGCAGAAGGAGCAGTAGAGTCTTTCGCTGGAGTGTCTTTGGGCTGCGGTGTGTCTCTGTCTCCTGTGTGGTTGAGTTTGTTTTCTGAATGAAGCTCTACGTTCACCTTAGTCTCCACTCGTAACCTATCAAGCCCCCCGGGATCCTCACTGTCGCTGGCCGTGGTCATCTCCGTCGGCCAGTAAGGCTTCACGTGATTTGACTCGGCTGAGAAAATGTCCACATAGGGCATGGTGTTTTATAGAGACAACAAAGGGCTTTTCATGTACAACTTAAATAAACTGCAGACTGCAAGTACCGTATTTTGCGGCTATAAGCCGCTACTTTTGTCAGATGTTTTGAGCCATGCGGCTTATTTAGAGGCTGCGGCTTTTCTGTGGTTTTTTTCTTTCACCGCTAGGGGCGAACTAACCGGAATTGGAATCAAAACTACAGAAAAGTTAAGCAAAGAAGCAGATGTTGCTTTTTTATTCAGCTAGCAAATAGAACACGGACGACAAATTACCAACTATAAATTATTTTCAAATTCTTGCCGCATATCATTATGGAACCCAAACGAAGAAGTTCGTACGAAGCAAGTTTTAAGCTGAAGGCCATCGATCTTGCTAGGAAGCCGCGCGGCTGCACGCAAGCTTAACATCAATGAATGTACGGTGAGACGCTGGAGGGAGAGCACGCTGGAGGGGGGACAGCGGGACGAGCTCATGCGATGCCAAAAGTCAGAGAAAAAGAGTTCTGCGGCCTATACAAAAGGTGCGGCCTATGTATTGTTTTATTATCGTTTTTTTAAAAATAGAGCAAATGCGGCTTATATAGGGGAGCGGCTAAAGGTCCGGAAAATACGGTACATAATTACAGTTACTATAGACAAGATCATAGACGTATATATCACGTCTACATTCAAATATTGTTGACATTTGAAAAAGATCAACAAAACACACATTTTCCCTGTATTAATGGAACGATTTGAATTTGAATCTAAAACGTGACAATTACAGGGTGGTTTTGTGGTAAAAATAAATCAAATTAAATAATTTTAATTTAAACATTACTATTGGCTACAAGTGTATTTAAAGGTGACCTATGGAAAATGGAATAAGAAAATCACATTTGGACTCAATTTTAATTAACTCCTATTGACTAAATGGGAAGTGCATTTTGAACTTTGTGTGCCTTCATTTTTTATTTTCTTTAGATGTCTTCTGTCTTTATTTTGTTTTTTTATTAATTACTAGTTATTTACTAAATACTTGTTTTGTTGTTCTTGCTGTTCTTTGTTTTAAATATTGAAAATTGAAAAAAATAAAATATAGGCTTCTCCATAGAGATGTGATTCCTTTGCCTTGAAAAGTCCACATTTTGGCATTAAACATACAGTATCTAAAGAAAAACACTACGTCAGATCCATGGAGAGGCGAGCACACTAACAGTATTTTTTTTTTTCTGAACATAAATGCATCTAGATCGATATAAATGCTATACTGTGGCACATTTCGGACAATTCAACAACCAAGGAGACATGCAAGTGTTGGTAAAAAAAGTTTGTGTTGACTTTGAGTACCTTTGGGTGTGCTGTGGATGGGCCTCTCGTTGTTCCACTTGGGTTTGATGTCGATGTCGTCGTCTTCACTGTCGGATGAATGAGACGAGGCGTAGGAAGAGCTGTTCTCGTCCGCTGATAGCTCACTGTCTGAGTCTGAATCTGCAGTGGACAACAATATCAACTATATGTCATGTCGAAATAAAGTTTTGTAGAGCTTAAGGTGCTGGCTGAAATTCAAATCTGTTAAGACTAGTGTTGAAATCCAGTTTGATTGACTGTAAAATTCTGAATCTGGCACACTTTAAGCATGATTTATATTCTAGATTAGTTTATTGGATAAGGGTTGTAAAAAAAACATAAACAAAAACTGCTATCGAAACTAGAGACTCATTTGAACAAGTATGAATACTGAAAATATCACATAAACCGAACAAAATTTGACCTCTCGAATAGTTCTTAAATGGTCTGGATCCATTGCAAAAATAAGAACACAAGTTATTTCTAAAAATACAATTTTGTACTGAAAATGGCATTCTATTGTTTAAAAAAAGAGTGTTTCTTCTAATTGTGGTATCTAAATAAGTACTATCCACATCAAAATGAATGTTACTGTATGATATATGCAACATAAAGGCAGCAAACATTTGAAATCTCACCATCTCCCTTTGTGCCATTGCGGTGGAAGAGTGGTCCATCCAGGTCTGTGTGTCCTTTTGCGGTTCCTGATGAGACACTGGGTTTTTGACCTGCCTCCTCCCTAAATGCAAAAGAACGGATGGGAAACAAAATGTGACTCACATTTAAATAAGTAGCATCTTACACCTGAATTATAAAACAACAATAAATTCATGTAAAATAAATAAATAAATAAAATAAACAGTTACAAATCAATACAACAAAAAATAGTACTGTGACTGTAACGTGAATTTGAATAAAAAATAATATTATACAACAATATTGTACTTTTCCCTAATACTTTTTGTGTGATCTTGATCTATTTAAGAACAATAAGACCAGTGGGTAATATATTTAGTATTATTACACATCCAAAAATGATAATTTAATGCTTTTATATTACAACTATACTTCATCTATACTTAAAACAAGTTGGACTGAGACTGCAGAGGAACAAGTATGCTACTGGGGACTCTTGTGTTCTGGCCTTTTAAAGTGAAATTAGTGGAAATATCAGATTTGCTGCCAACAGCTGCAGGGACATGAACAGGTATGGTCCTATCTCTAAATCACTGAAACGACTCCAGATCTTCATATCTTTGGCCTGTTTTCTCCCTTTAACGCTTCATGTTCTTATAGGGGAGGATTTGACCCCAGTGCACGCTCAGGTTACCCACTTGACAGTTTTATGAGCCGAGGCGCACAGTCAGACCTCACCTGGGTTGTGTTAAAGAGTCTAAAACTACAGGTAAAGCTGACACCCATGAAAACAAACCTGGGGAGCTTTTCATTGCAGGTGAACAAAAATAGCTGTCAATATTTTGTCAAACCATGATAACTTGCTTAACTAGTTTGAAAACATGATTGTTGTGCTAAGAAATCAGAACACAATTGGGTATGGTATTTTGTAGAGCTGAAAATAACAATTATTTTAGTAGTCGACTCGTCAGCGTTTTTTTTTTTTTCGTTTTTTTTTAATTATGTTTTGTATCCTATGTCCATTGTTTGTTTATGTGGTTGTATTTTAATGTTTTACGGTACACTCTGAGCTGTTTTCCAATGCTGGGCAAATAAACTAATTATTCAACTCGTCAAACAATTATTTCTATTGTACAATGAGATTTTAAACTGCAGTTTTGGTAGTAAAGTAAATGTTGAACTAGGGTGACTTAAGGTCTCGAGGTAGAGAATATTTATAAGTGATATAGTTTATTCCGGTTTGCCAATTTATTAATAATTTAATAATAATGTTTAATAAAAAACAATCTTTTTGTATGCGATACAATTACAAGATTATTTTAATAATCTGATTAATTGTTGCAACCCTAGTATTTTGATAAATGTCAATATATTAACAACAAGAGGACAAGCAGAAACCAACTCTACCAAAAAAATGTTTAATTATACAGGCGACTGTCCTTGTATTTATGTAGTTTGGCACAACCCAGCTTCATGCACTGCCCAACATAAGCTTTGCAGGCAATCTCAATGCTTTTATATCTTTTGTATAGCAGAGAGCAGAATAAAAAATTGTCGATTAAGAACATTCAATCAAGCAGAACATTTCTCAGATGTGCAACCAAGATGTGCTTTTATAGAGAATAATTGCCATTGTTAGTTTTAAGTTAGTTGATGCATTTAGAACACATGCAGGAAAAGGAATAAAAATAAAAAAGTGCTTGTTTTGAAAGCCTAAGCGTGCGTGCTGCATAAACACAGATACACATTGGTAGTAGAAGCGGCCATGCGGTCAGTGTTTGTGTGTGGTACCTGAGTACGTATGCCAGGTAGCTGCTGCGGCTCTTGGCTGACCTGAGCGTACTGTCCAGAGAAACTGTGGATTCACCAAAGCCGGAGCGGTACAGGCCGTCCTCGTTGTGCGTGTTGTTACAGTTCAGAGAGCGCTGCAAGAATAATAAAACTGTTTATTAACTAAATAAGGCAGGTGGGCTTGTATGCTTTGATACAGATGTTGTGGCAGGTCTTTATAATGGTGTTGATGCACATTTCTGGCAGTTGAACAGTGAAATCAAGGACCAAATGCACTAATATTAATGACAATGTTTACATCTTACATTTCTATTTCAAGCACCATCGATACAAAAATGTAGGAGCGCGAAACCATTAGCCCACATTACAGAATCTGAGGTGGCATGAATTATACAGTAGATAGCTGTTTTCACTTGCTCAGCCCTAATGAAAATGTTATTATCCGTTTACTCACGGTGAGCAGAGAGGCTCGGGCTGTGCTGGCCTCATCAGGGATATTCTTCTTTCCGGTGAAGACGTTCTTTAGGTTTTTCCTGATCTCAGCGTTGAAGACCACAAAGAAGAAGAAGATGAACACTCCCTGCAAAATAATGACACAACATGAAGTATACGGCACGTTTATAAAATAAAAGGAGCAATAAACTACAAAAGACTTGATTCAAAATACATTCTATGGACTTCCAGATACGTTCACAGTGTAGTTAGTTAGTCGGGTTCTTAAAATGTCTTGTGTAATAATGTTTTACCTGTAGACAGCTGAAGCCAGCGAACAGATAATGGAAGAGCATAACGTCACTGTTCACAGCCAATAAACCCAACATCCAGGTGGCGCTAATGAGCAACAGCAGGATGAACGCGGTACGGAGGGCAGGACTGCAGAAGAACAAGATATACAGTCAAGGAACAAGGCCAGTTTTGAACATATTCATATTCAAGAGTAAACTCACATAGCTCTTGATTTCTCTGCAGCCTTTTGCCTCCGTCCACAAGACGCTTTGGCAGCCAAGATGAAGATCACGATGTTCACCTGAAGCAAAGTGAGGTATATTAAATATGATCTAATGTTCGGGAATAGATCTACGTCTGTAATTTTGTTATTTTGTTTTGGACTTACCAAGACAACTACAAAGATGGGTCCTGCAAAGCTCCAGATGAGAGTATCGTGAACTGAGAGCCAGCAGAATTCTGGGTTCCCATAACCCTGTGGGTCCAGACCAACTGCGAGACCTAAAACATATTCGAAAAAATACAAAAAGCAGTATTAAAAGCAAGTTTGATTGAGTTTCAAAATCAAATGCATCAGGTAGGGTTATCTGGCATTAGATCCATCTGCAACAAGTCCATACAACACAAAGCCTTTAAATCATGACATTAATCTTGAAGTAGATTTAAGATGCTCAAACAGTAGAAGACACATTACTGTTTAGAGTGCTATCAAATGAATTAACCTTTAAGCATTGTTTAAATGGTAGGATATTGAAATAGCAGTATATACTCTTCCTTATAGCAAGGCAAGCACCGGCAAGCTTCCATTACTGCTTTTGTGACTTAAACTATTTTTTTACCTATTACACACTAAAAAGATATGATGATGATGATGATGATATGATATAGCCCAAAGCCTTTTATTTTTACCCTTTTTGAAATGTAATGTAAAAGCTAAATTGAAGAGTATATTCCAGGCCTGTACTATTTAAAAAACAAGTTGAGAAAACTGTGCTTTCTTGTTGGCACAAATGAAATCTAGTAAAATCTTTACTGTTTCTGGATTCGATTCAAAGTGTTTGATTCAAAAGCTCTCTATAGTTTTCGATAGAGCGCTTTTGTCCCTGCTCTATCTAATAAGTTTCCCACGAGGATCAGTGCATCTCCATGTCACTCCAGTCTCAACAAGTTTGCGCCTAATTACACAGTTGCAAACACATGTAGTCTCACCGGTGATGATGGCGGGGATGCCCCAGCCGATGGCGTAGTAGAAGCGCATGTGTCCGTGGTTTATGTTCCTCATTTCGGTCAGCATTCGGTAGATGTGCAGCCCCTCCACAAACATCCAGGCGAACGTGCACATGTAGAAGTAGTGCAGCAGGATGGCTATCACCGTGCACACAAACTGAAAGAAGATTTACAAACAAATGTGACAACACGGCTGAAAAGGAGAGACAATTAATTATAAATGATAGGGCTATAAATGATTATGTAAAAAATATGTTTAGATTCTGTTCAGTGCACATTGTAAACAACTTCAGGAGCATTAACATTTGAGAAAAGACTGGAATAGGAATGTATAAACTATTACAGAACATGTAATAGGGGAAAGCCTTTTAACATCATTTAAAAGACTTTCCCCTCATTAAGGCAGGTTAAAAGAGTATTATCTTTGCATATTTTTGAAACTGCACCCTCAGTCAGTTTGTTCTGGACCACCAAACTCACACGCTACAGGTATAACAAGATTTTTCCGTAAAAAGACGGGATATTTTGTTCTTCGTAGAGGGATATTCTAAATAATTGCAACAATGCCAAACAACAATGAAATCCTTGACTCACTTTAGTTCACTTTGTCTAAGTATAGTATGTGACCAGTTTTATGAAATCAGACTTTTAAAATGAAAAAAGTCATGTTATTGTGACATAAAAAACACTATACATTTTGACCTTTTTGGAGTATAGATTTAATTGAAATTACTTGATCACACATCTCTATATACCCTAAAAATTCTAAGTTTTTTTTTTTTTTTAGTTTTCCTCCTATATCAGACAATAGTTAAGAGATGATATAATTACCACTTTTTGACAGAAGGTAATTCCATCATCTCTGATATAGAAGTAAAAATAAAAATCGTCTAAGTAAGAATACAAGATGAATATTCTTCTATATGGTAACAAATTATTGTAATGACGTTACTCATGTAGTTCGTTACCATATACTTTTGCAGTAAAGCCAATGCCTTGTGGGAAGCCTGCACAAGCTAACTTAAACTGATGTTATTGCTCTCGAAAGATTACATCTGCCTCTTAAAAGAAGAGACAGGGCTATATCTAGGTAAAGATTAGATAAAAACTGGGACGACTGGTTGGGTTATAAAAAGGCAAAGATAAATGAATGTACTTTTTAGGAAACCAAGATAAGCCATAAATGCTAAAAGGGTTTGATCACAAAAAACAACTTTAAAGAAGAAACTATTTTTCATTTAAACTTCCCAACTACTTCACAGCTACTATTTATGAACTAAACTTTAACAGCCTCTTTGATTTAAACTATGTAAACCCCTATCTTTCCTCTTTGATCTCTATATTCTTGGCACATTTAAGTTAGTGTATGTCTTTAATGCATTCATAATTCAGACTACATTGCTCTCTCTCCTTTTCTCTATGTTATTTGAATACAGGGAATGTCCCACATGTAGAGTTACTTCAGAGTTACTGTATTCTGTGGAAGGAGTGCGATTGGTCTGGAGATCAGAGAGGGAAAACTACCTCGACAGGACGATAAATCATGTGGAGAGATGCCCCCGAGGTTACACCGACAGCATTCCTCAATACTGACACACCACCGTAACTGCTTTTAGCACTAACGCTGTTTAAGCCACATCTAAATTAGGACAAAATATTTCAGCTTTTGGTGCTAAAAGTATTGTTGGCATCTCAGGAATAATCCAGATAATCAAAACATACCACTAAAATCAATTAGGACAACATCAGGTCTAAACTAGGACTTGAGTAGCAGGCTATATTTTGGTTGGCATTGGTAAAGAAATACATGAAATGTCAACAGTCAAAACAGTGTGAGTCACATAACTGTTTTGGATATGTCTGTATAGGCAGCACATGCAAGATTAGATCCCCAAAAAAACACAATTTGCTGCTGCTTTCAAAGAGTCCCTTTCAAAGCATAGATAGAATGTGAATTAATAATAAAAAAAGTAAGATCCTTTGCCATCTGGGTAACAAACCCAAGCATGTGTCTACTAGAGCTATCTCGCAAAGCCTATCAATACAATTTCTGCTTCAACAACTTTTACAACAACTGGAAGTTTGACTAAACTCGCTGGACCCTTTCCCAGAACATCTGTTTGTCTATTGTAAAGCAGTGCTAAGTCAGGGTCCTATGTGCATCATGGAGGATGTTGTAATCTCTTTAACAATCTAGACATCTGGTTTAGTCTGACTAGTTAACACTGGCACACTTTCAAATAAGGACCATTCTTTAAACCAGGTCTGGACCAGAATTGAACCAGTCCAAAACATATTCAGGCCTAACTCAGGGCCTAACTAAGCCAAGCTAATGAGTAAATCTATATCTAAATTAAAACATTTAGTCAAATAAGAACAACTAGAAGGGATTACCATTGTACATATCCCACTAAATAAAAACAAATGCATTAATAACTTCATGCAACCCATTATTGAAGCTTCATGAACCACAGACATGCAAAGGATTTAAGTGAAACTAAAATGTTGTTTTGGGAAACATTTGCCAATGCCCTGAGGTCTGACAGGCTCCAGTCGCAGCACGTCTGTAGTGGGACGCCGTGTGGGTCCCAATCACTGTCAGGAACTTTCAACCACATTCAAATTGCATTATTTCTGTCTTTTGTATCACTATAGAACTATTATTTAGGCTGTCAGCAATATTTAGTGAAAACACACTTTAATGTAGGCTGATCTAGGTTGAAAACTTGAATTACATTTTTTATGGCAGTTGTTTAAACATGTTAAATGGATTTAATGCAGTGATTATCAGATAAACTGTTGAACTTTGGAAAAATACAGCTAGCAGTCAGGCTAATAGTGTTGACTGAAGGACAGAATTCTAATATTGTACAATACTGCCTGCTGCAAAGTCACCTGTCAGATAATATAATGCCTTATAAAGCATGAGACATTAGTAATACATTATAATAATAAGTCTGTTATGCTTTCTGTAAAAGATTCATTTTGACGTAGATAAGTACATAGATAATGGTCTTGTTGTTTCCTTAATCAGAACATTTTAAATCCCTATAGTTTAGATGTTAGCAGATGTTTTGTCCTGGTTTATGGTTAAGATCTCTATCATTACAGGACCTATCCACATAAAACAAAACTGACAGTGTTCAACATGGTCTCTTTCAGCATGAATAAACAAAATGGATTTTCTTCTTGTTATCAGCGGGCAGGATTTAAAACAATAACATTTATAGGGCAGGTTTGTGGAGCCATTTCTGATAAGGTTCAACATTTTTCAATCATAAATTTGGAGATGTCTTTCAAAAACTGTGAATCATAGAGTCTATAAGACCCTGCCCTCCATCTGAAATTATGACATCAATAAACTCAAACGCAACCTATTGAGCAGCACAAGTTTCAAACCACTCTAGTTACAATATTTGTATGGTAATATTTCAAAGTAGAAACATTATGGGTGACCAGTCAAGGGGGAAAACTTCTACAGACTCTTTTAATTCCATAATCAAGATGATAGTGTAGTAGTGATGCGAGTTTGTGTACTCACAGGGTTGTCAGTCTGATTGATGCCCAGCAGAAAGACCAGCTCAGAGCAGAAGAGAGCGGCCACCAGGTTCTTGTGGATGGAGTGGAGGTTGGATCGGAGTCGGCGCAGGACACACAGAAGGATGAAGGTGAGCAGCAGGAAGAACAGTGACACCGACACCGTGGAGTAGGTGACGATCTTCAGAGGCATCACATCACCGTGCTGAGGGAGAAGGGAGAAAGACATTTTAACATGCAACAAGGATAATATGAGAAATGTTGTGTTACATTGAAAGATCAGTGTTCAATGGTTATAAGAGTCGCAATAATTACAATAATATAAAATAACTTTGGAGACGCTCTGATCAATTCATTAATGTTTTTTCACTAAATACAGTTTATCTAACCTATTACCGTATTTTGCGGACCATAAGCCGCTACTTTTGTCAGATGTTTTGAGCCATGCGGCTTATTTAGAGGCTGCGGCTTTTCTGTGGTTTTTTTCTTTCACCGCTAGGGGCGAACTAACCGGAATTAGAATCAAAACTACAGAAAAGTTAAGCAAAGAAGCAGATGTTGCTTTTTTATTCAGCTAGCAAATAGAACACGGACGACAAATTAACAACTATAAATTATTTTCAAATTCTTGCCCCATCATTATGGAACCCAAACGAAGAAGTTCGTATGAAGCAAGTTTTAAGCTGAAGGCCATCGATCTTGCTAGGAAACCGCGCGGCTGCACGCAAGCTTAACATCAATGAATGTACGGTGAGACGCTCGAGGGGACAGCGGGACGAGCTCATGCGATGCCAAAAGTCAAGGAAAGAGTTCTGCGGTCTTATACAAAAGGTGCGGCCTATGTATTGTTTTATTATCGTTTTTTTAAAAATAGAGCAAATATGCGGCTTATATAGGGGAGCGGCTAAAAGTCCGGAAAATACGGTAACCTAAATTATTCTTTATTCTACAGTATATAGATACAGTCACACTTATACATGAAACCTCACCTCTCTCTTGGAGATGTCCATCAACACGCCGAAGCTGGTCATGTGATTACACTGACAGCTGATGTGGGTGTTGTTCCTGTTCAGTACCTCGCAACCTTTGGACGACCAGCCGCCGGTCTCTCCAAGGCTGAACCCAAAACACACGTTACCGTGGATGTCAAAGACTAATGATCAGGATATGTCATAGCATAACACATGTTTTGTACTCACGGGATTGAGTGGTCCCAGTACACGCAGACTGGTTTGGTCCTCTCCTCAGTCTCCAGGAGGGTGTACTGGAGGGTGATGGGAGGGTCCAGGACAGGGGGGATTGGGGTGTCCTCCGAGTGGACTCTGGCACTCACTATAGCTGTGTTTATCACCGGACGGTTCGGCAATCTGTGGAAATAAGGACAGATTGATTAAGGTCAGACACTGCAGGTGGAAAGGTAAACAATGAAACTTCTACAGTAGTTTACTTGTGTTTCATCAAATAATGTTTTCATATATGTTTATGGGCATGTTATGTGTAAAAACTGTCAAAATGTCACATATTTGGGACATCCAAATCCGAAAAATGGCCAGAGCCAGGTTTGCTTCCTTTTGTTGTTATTAGATACAAAAAATGATTTCATATTGGAATAAACAAGAAAATGAACTTATATAAACCTAAATAATTTATATAAATCAGAGTATTAGATATCAACAAATCCTTCCAGAATCTTGTATAATAGAAGTTTTGTAAAGTTTGGTGTGTGTAGATTCTACTTTAAGGGCTTTAAGGGCTTTATGTCTCTGTGGGAGAAAAATGCATTTAGAGAACATCTACTCTGAAATTACAATGGCTCACATGAATCTATGGATGCAAGTGGATTAAACAAAATAATAAAACATCTTTAGGTGCAGATTGGCCTATGTTGTTGATTCCAGGTGAAAACTGCTGAGAGCATGTACCAACCTATGAATGATTTGTAAAATGTAAATGTCTTAAATATCAAATAATAGTCATCATTGTATTTTCACGAATGTGTCGTTTGCGTGTTCATACCGCAGGGTCCTCCTGTCGGGGTCGTATCGCTCCGGCAACAGTTGTCCCAGTGACTTGTAGACAATCACCACAACGATAGGTAGAGGGACCGAGGGTTCAAGATGGCGACGTCTGCGATCCGACTGTGTTTGGTCTTCAGGGGCCTCCGTCTGAGCGGGAGGGTCTGGTGTGGCATCGACTTGGACACAAAAACAAACAAATCATTTTTTCATCTAATATTAAATGATAGTCCATTAACAATATAAATCTCTTATTATAGGGTTGCTTGAATATAGGACAAATTACAATCACCAATAATTTCATAGGTGAAATGTTTAAAAATGATTATTAGTATGTTTGTCAAATACACTTTTTTCCCCTCATGATTAAAATCTGATTACAGCAGAGCCCTATTTTTTTCAAGTTTTTTTCAAGCATTTTACTTTACTGAAATACTTTACACAATTTAAAACACATTTTGCTCATTGGTGTTACATCCCATAATGGCTTAAATGAAAAAGCATATGTATTAGCGTTTCATTGTAATAGTCTATAATACTTGTGCTCTTACCTCTGTTGGCTTGAGTGCGCTGTTTGAACTGAGGGAAGTGCACAGAGGAACCCAGCTCTTTGGGGAAAGTCTCATGGATTTCCTGAAAATTAGGAAACGTGGCTCTGTTCGGGTCAGTGACGTCCAAGTAGTCAACGGTCAGGACTGGAGCACACCGGGGCAGGAAGTGGAGACAACAGACAGGAAGTTAGCATGAGAGTCAAAACCGCAAACCGTGCGGCTGCATAAAGCTAAAGTACAGTTACTTACTCATGTTTTCTGTGACAATGGTGAAAGGTTTGAGGTAGGTTTTGCGGACGTTTTGGGCCAGTGTATTGGCGTACTCCTCAAAGTTCTTGAGCAGATGTGCAGTCCCCCCTTCTGTCTTTTGGATCTGGTCCCAGTGCTCTTTGGTGTTTGGGTCCAAGATGGCACTGCCCGCTCGCACCAAGTTCTACAACAATCAGCCACGTTAAGTTAGTCCTCTCTCATGAATTACACGTTGTAAACAATAAGATACATTTTGGATAGCTAGATGGTAGGGAGTTGGCATGGACAATATTGATAAAAATAATAATATTTACCCATGCATTAGGCTAAAATGCCCCTGGTTGAGGTTCAAGTCCAGCATAAAACATGAACACCACCATAAAATGAACCACTAAAAGCCACAAATATTGCTTTACACCCCTGTTTGGGAGATTACACTAGACATTTCTGTCTCTCGTCTTAATTCTAGACAACATACTCACTATTCTAATTTTGCGAGATATAATCCATTTTGTGACATGGCTCCCACCTTTAGTTGGAAGTGTATTGCTAGATTAGGGAGGCATCATTACTGGACCCCATCGCAGCAACAATGAGTTTTCCAACATATTTACACTTCCTCATTGCATCCTTGTTCTCCTCCCCCCTCTCTAGTGGTCCTCACCTCATTGAAGTCGGCGTTCTGGGCAGCAGTGAGGTCAAACCCGCTCTGCTGGCTCTCGTACATCAGCACATGATTCAGGAGCTGAGCAGCCGTCTTCACGTCGTTCCCGTAGTACTTCTGCGTGCTGTCGGTGGCGCTGTGGAGCAAGCGCACTATGGTCTTGGAGTATTCATTGTTCATCCTGGAAGTGTTGCGGCGCAAGTCCTCGTTCTACAATAACAAAAAAGGGGATTCATTAAATGGCAGGTCATCTTTGCAACAGTAATTCTTAAAGTTTCTAAACAAATTTCCACCTAAGAAAATGATGTACTTTGACAATCTGATCAGCCCAAAAGAAAACAAATCATCTAAACCAGGACTAATCAAGTCGAAACTGACCAAAAGTCTCCAGAGTACCACAAGGCAAACCTGTCCTGTCCCACAGCTGGAAAACCACAATTGTACAATATCAATGAAGCACAAAGTAAAGTAAAAGAGTAAAAGAGAAGCTCTTCATTCTACAATAGTATAAATTGTAGAGGAGGTCAAGGAAGGGAAAGCTGAGAAGAAGGCGGCATGTAACAGAGCACAAACTGGTCAATCCTGGGATTAGTGAGGCTTTGTGAAGTTCAAGCCTCCGGCATTGTGGTCCATTGGTTCAAATACAATCAGTGATATGTGATACTTCTATGGGCTACCTCACACATTATCAGGTTACACTGGGCTGGTGGTGACAGAGCAACTTACAACAATGGATTTCTAGCTACTGACAAGGAACAGTAAAGACACATGAGTTGAGGAAACGAGAGGTTTCGTCAAGAAATGAACACAAATAGGGCCCGAATTAGACAAACATACCAATTTCTTCAGATTGGAAAAGGTCACTGTGGTGCAGTTGAACATCTCAGGGGCCAACCAGCCGTGCTCATCACTACAATGACGGATGGCCGTACCTGGATAGAAAGAAAAGCGAATTGAAGCAATACTTCAATTATTTATTTAAATTTTACAGCAATGCACTACAATCCAACGATGCTGATTTGCAGGAAAAAAGTAAATTGAAAACAAGTGGATTTGTAAAAAAACAACAAAAACAAAGAATGTTTTGTATAAAATCCACAAGATGTACGCAACTTAATATTAGATGTTTTAATACTATTAACCAGCCTAACTATTCAGTCAGTTTGGTCACAAACGTGAAGTTAGAGGAGGAAAAGGACAATGCCAGCCAATAAATTCAGTCTGGGTGGTCAACAAAATGGTTGGCACAGCAACCAGTGTGTAACCTGGACCTTAGTCCAAAGTCGAGAGGAGGGGCTTACTGTCAATTACAAGTGTGCCCTGTGTCTGGGTGGTGGGATGAGTAAGAGAAGTGAATAGTTGAATAGTAAAACAAAGTTAATACATTCTCAAATTAGAAAACCAATTATAGTTTCACACAATATACAGGTACTTTGAAGTTTCTGTATTTGCGGGGTCTACAAATCAACACAGGCTTTCAAAAAATATGGTCTAGATAGCGTGTCTCTTTTTGTGTTTTAATACAAAATAAATGAAATATAAGCATAAATGCATTACTTGATGACGGTTTCAAATAGATTCTTGACCCTTTCTGAACCCAAACCTCAATGACCTGCTTCTATTTTGATCTAAAGTGGGTCACTCCTCTTCACTAATGACTGCACATGCTGCAGTTGTCCTTACTGGCGTTAAACTGCACTCACCAATGGATCCTTTGGGACAGTTCATAGCAGCAGGACGCCCAAACTCGGTCTTGGGCCACCAAATTCCTGCATCAAATGCTTTGGGACAGCCCGCATACACCACTAGGGAGAAAAATAAGTTGAATTAAGTTGACAATACACAAAAAGAGACATGTCACATAATGTAACTGTGGGCTAATGCAATGTTTGGTAACAACTCTTCCCTAGTTCATAAATCTAAATTATTTACAGTTTATCCATGGGTTTTTTTTAAGTACATTTTTAAGGTCAAAACTCCTAACATCAAACTAAAACCTGTGAATATTGTCATTAAAATAGTAAATAAATACTCCGTTTAAATTTTTTTTTGCTTGTCCTTTTTTCCCATTTTTAATCCTTAGATGTTGTATTTGGTCTTAAGGCTGCTCTAGTTCCCATAATTTATCACTGTGTGGCCCATTTAAACCCCATCCACGTCTGTGTCTTTCCTCAACAGTGACGTTCGTTTTTTGGGGACTTTTTGGGGTGTTTTTGAGCCTCATTCATTTGTACTGTATAGTGTGTGGGGCGTCCCAGAGTCAGGGAGGACCGGGCCAGACTGGGATCTTCTGGTTGAATGGTCCGGGACAAAGACCAGACCTAGACCCAGACCAGCACCAGCAGATGGGAGCGACACTGTTTGTCTGTGTTTGACACTTCAGCCAGTTCTCCACACCACACTTTGTGAACCAGAAATTATTGCACTATTGTAATTGTAGATGGGCCATCAAGCTGTTCTATTCACAGTGGGAAGACCCCATACTTGTTTTCTGTCAAACTTGGTGTTACTTCATATATATAAGAACATTTTGCTTAAATGCAGTAGTGCACAATTATGGAGTTGATGACGATTGGCAAACACTGGCAGAATCCATGGTAAATATGACAATTAAATATCTTGCACAATGTAATTACAGTTGAACCAGGTCCAAGTACAAAACCTGTACGGCTCTTGAACTGTTTTAAAAGCATGTTTGATTTAGAATTCTCAGACAGCAATTTTTGGCCTACTAGAAACTTAGAACTATACACCGCTGATGTTTTGATATCACATTTAAACAGTTGAACTCCTGATCTACTATTTAGGTGTTATCATTCAAATTCAGTGTATTCTGTGCACTTTTGGCTCTGATTTATGTCTCAGCTAAGCTTTAAAAGCGCATATACTCCTACTGACATGTGCATACCGTATATTCCCAAATTTTGAGCATTACGTTACCTAGATCTATCAAGTCATTGTGCTTTATTTTCCCTCTTGAACACATACCTTCACAGCCGGTGCTGGTGACCTCTGCAAATGGGTTGTCACACTTGTTACACTGTCGCCCCACGACTCCTCCTTTACAGGGGCACTGTCCTGTTTGGGGATGACACGTACGGGACACCGAGCCCAGGAAGAAGCAGTCACAGGGGTAACACGTGTCCTGTCCATCGGGCCGGTAGTGGTTTTCCTACAAACAGACGTTAGCTACTGTAAATCCTTATCTGCAATGTTAAAGTCTTATTGGTATTACAGTATATTTACCTTGCAGTGGCACTCTCCGGTGGTTTTATTACAGTCTTTGAAAAATCCTTTGCTTGTGTCACAGTTACAAGGACCACACACAGGATTCCCCCACCAGCCGTTAGCACAGGGCTTCTTGGCTCTGCAATCACAGCCAAAACTATATGTGTTATATCATATTTTTCTTACTGTATATATAATGTCATTAAAACACTGCATGAAGTCAACTTTAAGCTTCACATTGATTTGTTAAAATGGATTGTGTCTCTGAAAAAAATCATCCTCTGCATTATTGACCCAATGTATCAGGAGATGTGGGAAGTAAAGTCCTGGGGAAAAAAAACATTGTATTTTCTGCGTGTGTGTTTCTAACAATTTCTTCACCATAAGCAATAGAACAGGCAGAGCAGCTTGAAGTGCTCCAGTCAGGGGTCAAAGGATGGAATGACTGGATGAACTAGTGGACTTGTGGATTTGATACATGAGTATTTTGCTGTATGTACTTAGTCTATATGTAAGTGTAGATCGCTGTCAACACATGGCAGAAGCAGACACCCAGGAAAAATATAGTAAAATTTGGTACAAAATCTCACAACTCTTTTGTTTGTTTGTTTTTAACTACAACCATGTACACAAGGTGATGCGATGTGTACGGGCCATGATTGATTGAAGTGATACTTACACATGCTCGCAGTACTGGCCGTAGTAGTTCTCTTCACACTCGCAAGTGTATCCGTGCGAGGAGCTGGGCTTTCGGACGCAGGAGGAGACGTGTTCACATGGGTTGAGTTTACAGGCATCCACACAATCTTTGCCAAAATAACCTGAAAGAGAACAAATTTGTATTTTAATGTATTTTGTATGTATTTTAATGTATTTTAAATTGTTGTTTAGTACAGTGTTTAAAACTTGGTGAAAAGGTGCACTGCGTAACTTTTCTGGTGGGATGTCAGCCACCTGCGTTCTCCATGTAGATGGTTTTGCTTTGCTTGGAATGTTCCACAGTATGGCATTAACCTCATCTTTTGCATTTATTCAATTACAGGTGTTTTATTGCAGAAAAATACCTTGAAAAACATGCATTCTTACTGTGAGCGTGGTTGCCTCTCCACAGATTTGACCTATAACTTGGCTAATGATGCCACCTGCTTGTCTCCATGGATATAGATAAGGACATTCTAGGCAAAGCAATAACATCTCCCTGGAGCCGAGCAGGTGATGGACATTATTATGTTCTGAGTTATAGATCTCTGCATAGATAGGGCGTGTATGTGTACATGTGAAATACCTGGGTCACAGACACAGGAGTGGGTGGTCCAGTCATCGCTGCAGTGGCTGTTCTCGGGGCAAATGTTGGAGTCACACGGGTCAGACAAGTCACAGCCCTCCTCCACCCGAATCTTCATACCCAGAGCCATGTTCACGTTGGACGCACTGGATGGAGTTTCTCCCACTCGCACTCCCTGGAAGCAAAAACATTGATGTAAATAAAAATCGCAACTAAATTGTTTGCTGTGTGCTGTAATGCAAGTAATAGTAGGTCCAGAGAAGGTTTACATTTTTCTATGTAGCCATTGTTTTGTTCTTTCTTGTTTTTGTAAAGATAAGGTCTACTTCATCATCATACTACATCAAAACAAACTAGTTATAAGCACGTAAAGTAAAACAGACCTGTATGCAGCCCACAAATCCTCTCTGCGCACGGCCGTCTTCTCCAGGTAAAGCTCCGACATGAAGAGTCTGCAGCTTCAGCCCAGGGAGGTCATTACCGATCACCACAGACTTCTGCAAAATCAAGAGACAACATTATCTACCTTTGCCAGCAGTTTTACATTGTAAATAATTCATGTAAATTTTTACCTTGAACATGCCGTAGTCCAGAGACAAAGAGATGATGTATTTGATAGCGTTGCCGTCCTTCACGCTGCTCAGCTCTAACTGTAAATGGTGCCACTCTCCGTCGTTCACTCGGATTTGAGAAAAAACCATTGAAGCCACGAGCTGCTGTTTGTGAAGGACTTCTAGACGCACATTTTGATCACTAATCTGTAGACAAGAGAAATAATACAGAGATCATATATGATGACACAGCATGTTTCACCTTATATTCACCCCGACCATTACATCCATTCACAATCTTTCAATGTGATTATTGTATATATTATTTACAATGCGGAGCCTGGTAACATTCTTTACATTGACACTGGCGTAGCTTCACTAATGACAACTGCACATTAGATACACAGGGGTGAGTGAGTGTTACCATGAGGCTGACGGTGGACGCAGGACCAGCGTTGGCCTGGAGTAGGGTCCCGGAGCTCTGTCTGGTCCGAAACATGAGGCCCACGTACCAGGGGATCGCCACAGTGATGTCCGGTTCAGTCCAGGACACGAGTGCGTGGCCATCATAAAACTGAGGAGACGGCATCACTGACGAGGGAAAAGAATATATAACATTGTGAATATAGAGTAAAAGTTAGGTTAAGTATTTGAAAAAGTGTTCTATTGCTTTACATTCAACATCAATCAATATTAACTTGAAATTGGTTCAAACTAAACATAAAAGAGAGTTCTAGTACTTCACTTTGTATTACAAGTGCTATAAATAGATTATATTTTGACTTTTACAATGTCACCAACTTGTGGGTTGTTTGTACAAGCACATATTTTTTGCATAATTGTACACTAAACATTAGTAATTTACAGTATGTTAACGACTAAGATCCACTAATTTATAGGCACAACATGTTCATAATGTTTGCAATGAATGGATAGTACCTAATAGATCCACACAAGACTAAACTTACTGTAAATCATGCAAAGACTATATTTAACACATTTCACACAAATCTAATGGAAGTGACACATACTTGAAACAGTTTGCTCTTAAACTCAACTTTAATCTCACTCTCTCAAACTCCTAAAGGGCCGATCATTCAGCAGCACATAAACAGTTTGCAAGGGGAAAAACGGTAAAAGTTAGGGTTTAGGTTAAGGTTAGATGAGTATTAACTGGGGTTAAGGTTAGGATCAGTTGCTAGGAAATGAATGAAAGTCAATGTAAAGTCCCCAAGAAGCATGGAAACCAACATGTGTGTCTTTGTATATAAACTACATTGTAAGACCACGAGGTCCTGAGGGCATGTAATTCAGCTGAAGTGTGCAAAAATACAAGTTTGTCTTGCCTGTAATTATCAGACAAAGCACATGTTTGTACAAGGGGGGATTTTCATTGATGAACCACTTTGTCTAAGCTATAGCTGCCCGTAAATCTAGAAAAACAGGAATACATAAGATTAACTGCGATATAAACTCAAGAGGTTTGCCCTGAATCCCGCGATAGAGATAGAACAGAGAGGATTTTGAGCACTGCGTCTTCTTATGGTGATGGAACAGTTTTTCCAGTCTGTTTTGTAAATGGGAATGTGATCTGATAAAATGAACATTCCTTTCAAGTCTGTCCCATCTTCATCCTTATAACTATGATAACAGCATCTTAAATTGCAGCGACTGCGTAGGCCTTAAACCAAACGTGTCAACAACCAAAGTCGCAGCCAAAACCCCTCTCTTAGACCGGCTGTGATCCTGGGACGGGTTCAGACACGGGATCTCGGTCCTGGCACGGTCCGGCCGCCTACCTCACAGACCACAGGGCATCTCGGGCCATTCACACCTTCACACATTGTTTGGACTCATGCCCCAAAGCAGGAAATCAAAACGCTCCTCTTACACACGGGGAACCTGACGCTGATTTAAACCCGGCTATAAATGACAAAGCTGTTGGCAAACACAGGAACATCTCAGGGATTTATTAGCGCCACATTGAGCTTTCAAAGTATCTCTGCCCGGCACACTGTACGGGAGGGATGGCATAGCAAAGACGACAATAAATCATGAAGAAAGGGCTCTTTATGTGTGCATTGTCATCTAGGGATCGTGCAGTGATAACCAAACCCTGTTAATATAATAGGGATTTTAGGACTAAATATAAATGGACTGAGGGCTAAACCAGGACTGTTCTGGGACTAAACTAAACCAGAACTAAACCAGGCCATTAAGCTAAGAACTAATATTGGGCACAAGATATAACTGCTGATGCAACACTCTTTATCCAGATGTTAGACTGACACCAATAAAGAGGTACACTTCTGGTAGAACATTTTTCATCAATTGGAGGGAAACTATATTAAAACATTTACAATCAGTTCCTGTCCTGTGATACATAAGAGACCACTTCACAGCACACAGAGACTAGCTGGTGGCACAAAAAAGATATTTCATGTTAGTTATTCCTTTAAATTTGATCTGAATAAATGGGGATTAATTGGGTCTTATTCCCTGCACTGGAGACCTGAGGCCATGTTATTGTGTGAACAGCAGCTACAGTGACTTTCCATTGTGACTGTGACTCTGAGTCAGACTGAGTCACAGCACAGGAGTCTGATCTGATCAAACGCCATCAAGTTAAAGAACAACAATACATGTAACAATTCAGTTTTGGTATTAGCAACAGGCTTATCCACGTGCAGTCAGATACACTATACTGGCTTTTAACACTCAGTAATGTTTTGTACAGTTAATTTAATTGTTTACACTGTTATAGTATTGTGGTTTACATCAATGCTTTTGTATTGCCTTATTTTTTATTGGAATTTGGTTACCTGATTGATTGATTGATTGATTATCCCAACTATGTAATTGAGAAAACTGTGATGCCAAAGTGATCAGTATTGCTTTACTTGTGCAATGTTTTTTGTTTGAGCTGAGGTGGCTCGGGCATCTGTTCCGGATGCCTCCTGGACGCCTCCCTAGGGAGGTGTTTCGGGCATGTCCCACCAGGAGGAGGCCCCGGGGAAGACCCAGGACATGCTGGAGGGACTATGTCTCTCGGCTGGCCTGGGAACGCCTCGGGATCCCCCCGGAGGAGTTGGAGGAAGTCTCTGGGGAAAAGGAAGTCTGGGAGTCCCTGCTTAGACTGCTGCCCCCGCGACCCGGCCCCGGATAAAGCGGAAGAAGATGGATGGATGGATGGATGTTTACTTTACCTTGTTCACAGTTCTTGCCTCCGTACCCAGTGGGGCAGTCGCAGCTGTAGGTGTCCCATTTACTGTTGCATGTTCCTCCGTTTAGACATACTTCACTGTTGCAGAAGTTCTTCTTAGCTGGACATCCTAGACAATAAGATAAGATGTGTTGTTTACAGTTTAACGCACGTAACATAAAGTTTATCATTTAATACAGGGGTGTCCAAACTTTTATCACCAAGGGCCACAGTTTGAAATTTATACAGAGCAGAGGGCCACAGACAACCCAACAATGACGTGGATCATTCAAAATTTTGCATTTGACATAGTTTCGATGAGCCTCCACACCTTCCCAATTTCACAGTTAAAAGTACCACTTTTTGATGTTTGGAACAATTTAGCAGGAAGCCTGAGGGCCAACAAAAATTGGTCTGAGGGCCGCATTTGGCCCCCGGGCCATAGTTTGGACATGCCTGATTTGATAAGTAGAAAAGAAGGACTGCAATGCAATTTGAACAGAATTGAAAAGAGAATTGAAAGAGCCCTAAAAGAGCCCTTTATTATTTTTGAAAATACTTTAATGTTACAACAAGGAAAATATTACAAAATAAACTCCCTAACTGTATCAGCACAGTGTACATGTATGTCTATGTAGTACCTGCTGCAGTGCCGTTGTTGGCAATGTAGCCGTCCATGTCGATGGGTTTGCTGTCGATGGTCAAGTTCCTCATGCAGCCCACAAAGTCCCTGTTTCGGACCGGGAAGTCCTCAGGGAGGTTTGGGACCCCGCCCAGCAGCAGAGGTCCAGTCAGGTCCAGAGATCTACCAAGATATATATATAGTATATTAGTTCATGTTTGGAGATGTTCCTATATTCAATATTTCAGTAGCATGTTGTTTCGTACAGTTACACTCAATACTCCTGGTAACTTTATACAACCACAAGTTGTCACAATTATCAAATTAAAAGGTATTTAAAACTTATAGTACCTTGTAAAAGCAGCACTTTGTAACAAAATCAGACTGCTGCACACTGTCTGCATCTAATAATTAAGTATTTTATCTTTTGCCAACCCGGCAGTAAGAGCTGCCCCAGTTTCACTTCACCGTCCGAAAAAAGTTGTGCCAAGGGTTTGTGAGAGATAGTGGAACTAGTTAGATAGATTTAAATGAATGGTTTTAAGTTTGAAAATCAGGTACCAATGTCGCAGAAAAAAAATAATTCTACTTTTTCCCCCCCTTATTTTTAGCCGCTATTCAACAAACATAAATTGATTCAGTGACTGAAATAATGATCCATTAAATGCCAATGATGGAATGCTGACAAGTAATGTAACAACAATTATTATTTATACATGTTCTTATTTAATCCAAATGGTATAGTCTTTTGTGAATTAAGGCCTGTGTCAAAAAGATGCTTATGTTCTGAGTTCCTTAAACGTGTAACGCTGTGGATTAATGCGATGCAATACTTCAATCTGTGAAAATACAGGAATGTAGTGTAGTGTAGTGTAGTGCAGTGTACAGTAGTGTAGTGTCCTAAAAATTACAGATACAAAGGGACAAATCAGGTAATGAGGCAAAATTGATAAATGATAATCCATTTATGATAAAAACTGTAAATACATTATAATACACACTTCTAGTAAATGTGTTGTTTAAAGGAATGAATAAATGAATATTGTAAATCTAACATTATTTTTGAAGATCTGCTTTGCAAATTCTGTCAGATAGGTCAATTCATACAAAATGTAAGAAGGTTTGAGGCTGGAGAATTCAGGAGATAAAAGACAAAAAAAAAGTATCAAAGCAAATGAAAAATGTATGGACATTAAAACATTGACCTGTGGGAACTAGGTACAGTTCCAAGAATTGAGTGCATTCATAAACGGTCCGTATATGTGTGTATTTCAGTATTTACATTAGCATCACCTTGAAAGCCTCCTCTGGCCTCTTTGACCTGTGGGATTCGTTCTTAGAGGAATGTGACCTTATTAACTCTCTTCTGAAGCACCGCCCGCCCTTCTGCACACTAAATCTGTCTGCGCACGCTGGCTTTTCACGACAAGCTATTTCTTCAGAAACAGAATTGTCAAGATATAAAAATTTAATTCATCTTTGTGTATATATAAACAGACGGTAAGCTGTAGGAGAATTACAATTTCTTATGTGCAAAGAGATAGTGCTTCTTGCAAAACATTATAGTAATCACAAATAATGTAAGGAAGATATTATGATTTGATGGGGCATAAGCAATGTTCAATCTAAACCGAGTCTAATCCAGGTTTAAACCAGGTCTGGACAAGTTACAGCAGCAGTTTGAAAGCAACAGACTAGAAACGTCTGCATTATTTTTAGTCATTTATCAAACACAATTTGGCAGTAATTGTTGATTCCTTATACTTCTACACATCAACACTGAGAAGTTTTCTCTTTCTGCCAAATACAATGAACTTCAAAATAATCTGTGTGTTTACATTTGTTTTGTTTTCATTTTTCATCATCATTTTATCTGTGATTTGAGCTACAGACATGACATACTTTTTCTGGCCAGTCTGCGTTCCCTGTGCGGCGCACGAGTAGTTTCCGATTCGTTTCCCGAAGCGAATCGCCATGGAGATGTCACAATCGTCGACGGCAACCACGGCCACTTTCTCTCCAGACGGACCGTGAGGGAAGCCCAGGCGCCCGATGTTCGGCTGAAACACAAAGTATCAACAGGTAAGAACTTTATTTACATTAGCAGTCCAGCCGGTCATGTTCAGAGTGGCAGAAGTGACGGAAAATACAATAGATGTAATTGACTTTCATGCAAGTATTAGGCAGAAATAACAGGAGTTTATATAATTTCAAGTAAATAATCTGGTGTATGACATTTAAATGTATTGATTTTGAACTAAATTCCTCCTTATGAGTTGTTGCTTGTTTCATATATCTGTTAAGGAGTATTGTTTACAGAAATATGTCAACTTCTGTCTCCACCAACCTTTAACTACCGGTAATCCACTATTTTTTATTTCAAAAGCTAATTCATCACAACATAGGTTTTCACTATGGATACAAAGACAACAAATGGCTGAACGCTAAATGATTCCTTTCTGCCTTTCCATTCAGTTTGAGGAACTTGGCACCAAAAGACAACAGCCCAAATGCCTTCTTCGGTTGTGTTTCCCATTTCAGCACAAACAAAGCCGGCCGACTCGGAGCAGCAGCCAGGAGACAGGAGTCAGGCCACAAAAAGCCCCTTTGTACCACAGCTCACACCCAACGATTACAAAGTGGGCTAATTCTTCTCATCAAGGACTGCTGCCGACAAACATGGATATGTAGATCAGCTTAGGAAACAACAAGCCTCTTTTGTTTTGTGAAATGTTTGAAATCAGACTACAACATCCAGACAATTTCTAAAATAGTGCAGGTAATAACTAGGATTTATGTTTTAGCCAAAACTAAACAAGGTCTAAACAGGACAAAACAACCATACCATACACACGTCACATTCAAACTGGGATTTAACTGGGACTAAACGCGGAACAAAACCTGGACATGACCAGGACTAGAACAGGACAAAGTCAAGTCAATGCTGGACTGTAATGGGCTCAAAAGAGGATCAAACCAGGACAAACTAGGACTAAACATGGGACACAACAAGGAAAAACCAGGCCTAAACGAGCGATTAAACTTATCTCTTATCTTTTTCATAACATTGCAGCGATTGCCCTTTTGTCCAAAAGCTGCCCAAGTACTTATACTATAATTTTTCAAAGCGCACCCAACAGCCTGACAGCACTAAGTGGCTCACAATAGGGCCAAACGATTATATCTCTATGCCGTCTTTCTAACAAAAAAAGCAAATCTCGTGACTACAAAAACACTTGACAAAAGAACTTCAGATCGCAGATTGGCTCACGCTTTCCATGTTTACACAAGACATGATTGTGATTAAACTGTAAACTTGGCAGAAAAATAGTCGCTTTACCTCAACAAAACCCTAGCTTCAAAGTCAAATAGTTGAATATGTAAGAACTAGCATGTTTTGAACTAACAAGAAAGACAATGAGTGCACTACATAAACTGATTAGAGCAACAAGATACCGATGCAGGAGAAGAAAACAGAAGTAATGTGGAAAACATGGTGATGGAATTCTGTGTGTCAACTAGGAAGCTGGGCCGACCAAATGAGAGACAAAACAGGAAAGAAAATGGGGAAAATGTTAACCTGAAATGGCTATATATATAAAACGTTTTGATGAAAAGGGTAGATTTTCCATCCCACGTAAAGGGAGCACCACAGTAATTTTCTTTGCCATTTTTTGCGCATACTATTTTTGCTGGTTGCTGTTGCCCTTACATCAAGTCTACCTCATAAAGCTGGTAAGAAATAAATCCATTTGCCTACATTTGTACCTGATCCGGAGTGCCCTTTGTTGGCCTGACTTTAGGAATTTGGCCTGGCAGAAATAAAACCGCTGCCTTTCCCATAACACATTAAAGGCCCTTTAAAAATCAGTGCACCATTTCTGCCTCTAGGGGCCTTCAATCAAACCTGGATATGTAGTCGGTCGGTATAAAGGGCCAAGATTGTATTACAGCAAAGAAATGTATCGGTTAAAATGCAGAGACTGAAGCCTGCATTGTCAAAATTCACTCTTGTATTCAAGAAATAGGTATTTATTAGTAGTCCCAAGACTCTTGCCGTTTTCTCTCTTAAGCGTATATTAAATTATTTTAACTGTTGAAGTGGAATAAAAGCTATGGCAGGGTGATATAATCATAAATGTACATCATAATATGAAAGAAATATTACGAAATATGACTATATGAAAGAACATTTAATAATGGATGATATATCAAGGTGTTTGACAAAATGCTATCAGTGCTAACTTGTTTTAGGATTTTAAAGTTATCACTGTATTATACTCCAAATATTGAACACACTAGTTATGTTGTAGATCCTGCACACACAACATACTGTAAACACTGTAGAGAATCTGGAGTTTCTACTATGAAGTAAGTCTTTGCTAAGGCTATTTGAATTCAATCATTATTTTCGATATCAAATATTTTTAGACATTTATAAGTGCACCAGATTTGGCTGTGCTTTACTTAAATGGTTTTTGAGCATAAAACTAGAATTTATAATAGTATATTACCTATACTCTTTTAACCTGTTTGGGACCACCTATTTTCACCCATCCTCACATGGCGTCTAATTGTAAATTTCCCAATTGTATATAAGTATTAAACTGCTGTTGGCGTGAGCATGTAGATTATATCACAATAGATGTTTATATCACCCCCAAACCAAACAAGATATATGAGCGATATATGGTGCAACATTATGACACATGCCTTATTTTTGTTGGTAAATTTAGCATTACATCTATTAAATTGACTAATGGCTGTGTTACTATCTGAAGGTTTCAGAATAATGAAAAGTTAGGACTGCTGATATTGCAATTCAAAATGTCCAAAACTAAATATTATATTTTTTGAATGGTCCCAATCGTCCTCAAAATGTCACCATATCACAGCAAGTTGTAAATCAACTGTAAATAATTCCCACGTTCTTGTGCTTTCATTTAGAAGCTTTCTTTATGCTGCATTAACTCACTGATGCACTGATCTTCAAACTCCGATTTTGTCTCTAACAAATATTCAGACTTTAATTGTGGCACAAGTAACAGTCACAGAGTGAAACCCCACCCATGTCAGCACCCGCCTGCATAACTCCATCTACGGCCGCTCACTGTCTTAATCTCCCATAATCCTCCTCTCACGGTCACCACGGTAACTGTAGGCACTGCACACTTCACCCAAATCCTGGAAAACCCGGAAAACAAAAGAATTGGACAAGTTGGAAGTTTGTTGCCAAGCGTGGGAAAACAAAATGCCATTATCTTATTGCGAGAAATATCCTTTCATGTTTGAGGAAATTTCACTGGAATGTTTTGCTTTCACTTAATTGTTCATTTACCTTGGCAGTAATCCACAGTTTTTTGGAGTGAAAAGTAAGAACTGTTGGCATAGCAATCACCAATTCAAAACAAAATATTCTATATTTTGAATGGTGAAAAGTCCTCAAAATGGCGCCTAAAAACCAGGAAACGGAAACACATGAATGGTATTTTGGACGTCAAACTTGTTGGTAGTAGCAGTCGCATTAGTGGTTGCAGTAGCCATAATAGCTTGAAATTGATCAAAGAAGTAGCTGCAGCAGTAGTTGAAGGCGTAAATGTACTATCTATAAATTTGTATTAGATTATCAGCCACATAAATACTAGAAGTAGCAGAAATAGTGCAGTATGCAGATATAGCATTCATAGTTGAAGTTATGTACATTCAAATGATATGTATAACTGCATCTTAAATTGAGGATGTCTACATAGGCAGAGCCTCCCGAAGCAAACAAACCCAGCGTTCAAAGGCAGCACTCGACAGAAGGAAAGAGAAAGTCATGCACACAGCTGTCTTTGTACGGCCTTATTCCCAGCAGGCACACCAGTTCAAAATATAATTGAGGAAAATTCGATTATACAAGACATGACCAAAACTGCTTGTGCAAATTCCTCCAGAATGCAATTATCTGACAAAATACAGTCAGTTCACACCAAGAAAAAACAGAGAATTGAAGAAGTAGAAGAAGTATACTCAAAGTTCAAGGGGAAAGTTAAAACGTTTGAGTCTGTCAAGTTGCAGAATTGTTTAGAGTAAATTATGCTAGATTTCAGAATAGATATAAGGCCAAAACTGGAAACTCCATGCAAACTCCACACCGAAAGGCCTCACCCAGTCCGAGAATCTAACTCTGGACATTCTTGCTGTGAGGCTGTAAGTGGTAACCGATACGCCAAATTAAACTAACTCCAGCACATATTTGTTAAAGCTCATAGCATAACCCAAAATGTATACCTGATTTTTGGTTTGGGATTTTTTGTGTACAAAATAAATCAGAAACTCAACAAGTAACTGTTGTTTTAGGAAGACAACATGAAATTCATTTTAAAATAACCATTTTGATCTTTAACCTTCTCTTTCATTTTGTCTTTGCCACATTAGTTTGCGTTTCACCTATCATTTTCCTTGTCCAAACCTGCACAAGTTTGATCAACGAGAAATAAATCAGAGTACTCACATCCGATGTAACTGTTTACATGACAATGAATCATGTAAGAGTCAGATTGCTGGTGTGCACAGAACACAGATTTGTGATTGACAGACCCACACTAGCGACATAATGCAGCACTTGCTTTTGCTTAGTCTTGCAGCTGTTACGGGCTAAATATTGACTAGCCTGGTCATACATTCACGTTCAGAGGGGATCAGCCCTAACCCCATGTATTCAGGGTATGTTGGGGGTAATAAATTTGGGATAAGAGAGATTTACCCAACTGTGAAAGGCTTTAGGGATGAACAGTGATGGAAAGACGCCTAACTCCCAATACTCAGCTTTCACAAATGTTCCTATCCTTTTACATGTATGTGTCATGTACATGTCATGTGTCTGCACTAAGTATTCATGTCAACATTTACAACCATGACCTTAGTACATGCTCCATTTATAATCACTAACCTATTAGCAGAAGAGGCCTGGTTATTAGTGGCCCACCCAACTGAGTTTCACAAATAGAACAGATAACATAGTTCGGGCATAGCTTTGTGACCGTGAACACATTTGTAGTTGGTACTTGAATTAAGTGTTGAAACTAACACATAACTAGTATATATAATAACTAACTTTCATTATTGCGAAAGTACTCAGCAACAAAAGGATGGCAAAAGCTAAGATTGTTGTAGAGTATAGCCCCATACTAGAGTACTATTGTAAAAACAGGATATCATAAAACATCGGAAACCTAAAAGTATGTGCTGGTATTTATTGTTTGTGTTGTGTGTCTGTTGTTATTCTTGTTAGTCACCAATGATAAGAGGTACTCAGGGCACGCTAGGATTTGTGGGTGTTTATGTGACCGTCAAGCTCCACTGACAATATAAAACATGCCAATAAATTCAAGCACGTAAAGAATGTGTGAATGGGTTTGTGAGAGCTAAAAAGAGTTGAGGCTGTGAGTAATACTTTGAAAAAAAAAAAGTCTTCTCCTTTTGTTTTTTTAATAAGCTTTCACATGGAAACACCATTGTCATTTCAATTTGCATCTACTTGCATCTATAGATTCATATGGGACATTGTAACTTCAAAGGCCGTTTTCTCAAAACGTATTTTTCTCCCACAGACATAAAGATCAGCCCTTAAAGTACCACCTACACACACCAAGTTTTAACTCCAAATTAGGTATATATAATAATTCTCTCTGTATATACATTTTTTTCAACCCATTCTCCAGTTTCATATGTCCCAAATATGTGTAATTTTGCATTTTACACATCTCAAAGTTTAAGATTCTTTTCCTATTCATCTACAGTATCTCACCTTATATTCAACTTCCTCCCTGCGTTACTCAGACTTTTTACCAAAGCACATGTATTAATAAGCTTTTTTAAGATAACCTTTATTTGTCCCTTATTTGACCTTTATTTTATCTGTATATGAAGATGTTTGTACCTAATGTCATCAAATTTGAACTGTTAATGAAGTTCATTATATTTCTTTAGGTTGACACAAAATAAGACAAATCACCTACATTTTTGGGCTACAAAGCAATGCCTTTTACAACAGCCGAGTTCTTCAGACTAAAGTGTCCACGCTGCTCATGCATAAGTAAGCCAACAGTCTGACTCCTCATTGTCTAAAGTTGCAGCCTTTTTGTGACCCCTGTTTTAAAGTGCACTTGGCCTTCATTCTGTAGGGCCTCCTGAGAGTCTCTTGTTCAAACCCGGACCCCGCTCAGACCTGCTGGACAATCCCCGTCGCTAAGGTCCCGTCTCTAAGGTGGTGTCTCCAGGGATGATAGGCCTGCTGCTGCCGTGGAAATGCACTTGAGCCACACAAAAAAACACAAAACACTGATCGAGGGCAAGAGCGTCAAGGGCTAGGACACAAATGTATTGAAGACAACAACTCAACAGAATAACGCTAGAGTCCGCCTAAAAAAATGAAATACAATCTAATGCTATCGTTTTTTTGCCAGCTAATGTCGCACAGACCAGTCAATGCAGATATTGGAAAGTCAGTGCCACACTGGAGCTGTCAAATGGCTTTTACATGGACCTTTATTGGGAAGAGATGGTTATAAATCTTAGAACTAAACGCTCAAAATCCCTTCAAACTGATTTAATACTGATAATTTAATTTGAATGCATGTTTACTTTGGAGTTTACATTGTTTGGCAAAAAAAAATAATTCTAAACTTTATAGCGATCGGGATTATATTTGACAAATTTAGTGTTCACAAAATAGTTGTTTACTTAATTATATGACATGTCATAATTATATGACTGTGTAATCCATTTCCTCAATACAAGAGTGAATCCTCTGGCTCAACAAGGCTTAAGTTGCATGACATTTGTAACTTACAACTTGACCAGCTGTCAAACTATTTGAGCATATTTTTCTTTCAAAGGTTCAGCTTTACTCTTATTAGCAACTACCAGTATTTTGAATAAATAGCTTAAATTAAAATGTAAGTAATGCTCAAAAAGTACGTTCCAGGTCAATTTATCAGCCTTGCCAGCAAGATGAATTCTCAGGATTATTGTGAGTTCACAAACACTTGAGAATCCATATTGTTAGGCCACCGCTGATGCGTTACATTTTGTAGGGTCCAAACCACCAGTGGTGTGGGACAGGACCAATCACAGCGCAGCATTGTGCCTTGGGCGAAAGCCAATGGTGAAGCGCCCAAACGAATCAAAATGGTGGTGCCGATTTTAGCAGAAATATGGCACATTTTGTGTTTCAAAAACATGCAAATTGAGGCACTTTGTGCATTTTGTGGACAGGAAAGATTAAAGATTTTAACTATCTGTACATTTGGATTTCTCTGCTTGTTCTACTGTTGCATCAATTTGCCCAATCAGTGTGAAGTATTTTTTCTAACGTCCCCATCACTTCCAGTGACAGCCTTTCCAGTTAGATAATGTGTTGAACTCAATTCAAAGGGCTACACATATCCATCTGTCACCAGCCATGTCACTAATTTAGAGAATCTGACATCAAATTTCAAAATTTAATTTAATTCATATTATTATTAATTTGTATTATTTAAAAAAAAAAAAAACGTTTATTGCAACTGCATATGAGTATTAACACTCCTCTTCTTGCATGTATAAGACTGACTCACACCTGTACTACCTCCATGCTGCCTGTCAAAACCAACATAACCATCACACAATTACCCCTGCAGCAGGAATGGAAGCCTTGCTCAGAGGATTGGATTACATGCATCAACACAAGTCAAGATCTTAGTCAAAAACTCCTGTCCAAAAGAGCAGCTAATGACCTCCAAGAATGTGTGTGTTTGAATGAGTCAGGAAAACTGTGCGAGACTTAGCAGTGATTTTGTGGAGAATGGGGCAGATATGTGTGAGACAGGAAGTGACCAGTGGCCCTGCAGACGACCGAACAGTCCATTTTCATAATAAAGGAAATGGTGCACGCTGCACACTTTTATTGTGAAGGAAATGCCATTGTTTCTAAGACATGGGGTTGGCCAAAACTGCTCTCACTTCATATTTTACAGTTGTGATATTAGCAGTGCCAGAATATTCAAATGTTTATCTTACCTATTATGAAATTAGGAATTTTAACATAGAAAGTTAAGACAAATTCAACAGGAATTTTGAATGTATGAAACACTGAATACTAAAATATTACATCGAATACTACATAAGGCTGGGCGATTTAGCAAAAATGTATTGAGAAGATTTCTTTGTTCATGATCAATTCCGATTTTTCTTTTACCCATTACAAACAAATAAAAATGTCTTTTACTACGGTATTTAGGTTCATGAACATAGACAAGACAGACAGTTAATTATTACCATTTAAAAATAGACATTTTTTTTCTTCCAAAGTTTGAACTCTGCTCCAAATCACATGCTTTCAATGACAGAAAATTGGATGTGTTCTCAATTAAAAAGCCCCAAGCTGATCATTGACGTTTATAAATGATTGAATCCTGATTTGTTTACAATTTGATCAAATGCGCAGCCCTACTAGATGTTACATACAGTTGAATTGATCAAATGAATCCAGAATATTTTTGAAAGTTTGCACCAGACAACCCAACAGGATCAACATTGAACATAAAATGTCATAAATGCGATGAATCTCCAAATCACAATAAAATGCAAGCTTGAAGATGACTTTTTGGACCTGTCATGTTGAAGCTACAGTGTCCTCTCCCCTCTGGCAGCAGAAGACACACTCATGTCCACATTACCTAACCTGCCCCGCAGCTTGGAAACCCTAAACGTGTGAATTACTCAAACACAGATCGACAAGAAAGACGCCCACAGCTCTCAAGTCAAAGTCAGGTTCAGTGCTATTCCTTACTGCTGTCCCCTGTCGCCTCCCAGCTCTCAGACACGAGATGGACAGCACCTTTTGTAGTCCTCTGTCTTGAGGAACAAATGGCAAAAGTCTGAGGTAAGAGAAATTGTATCTCACTTGAAGAAGCTTGAGAAAAATTCCTGGTCAAAGTCTATGTGTCTGCCCATCTGGCCTTACATCAGTGAGACATAACCTTTACACCCTTTACACCAGTGGATCAAACGCTTTTAATGTACAGAATGATTCTGTAGCTTTTTTTACTTTTTTACCATTGCTTTGGTCATCAACCCACCTTAAAGTACATGTTTGTTTTTTATGATATTCTAATTTAGAGTGTGGGATGTTGTGAATACTTGCTGTAAATATAAAGTATAGTTTTACACAAATCAAGCGGTAGTTTGTGAAGAAAAGTGTAAAAAAATAAGAAATAAACAAGATGTAGAGCAGAGTTTTACAGATAGATAGCTTCACACTGGGAGACTTATTTTCTGATCTTTTAAACATAAATTCAACAAAATAAAGATGATTTAATATTATTAATAATAATAATAATAAGTTCTATGTGTGACATTAGAGGAGTTTCAGCCTAAGTTTGTGTACCACATGTCATAATTTACAACCTGGAAGTAAAATATAAACCTAAAAAAATAGCAATCTGGGATAAAATGTGCAATATTTTAAGCAAAATCTTATATATATAATTATATACAATATATAATATATATAATTATATATAATATAATTATTTTAATTGTATTTTCAAATGAGCAGCCCAACCTGTCATAGGCACTTTAAATAATTAGGAGATGTTCAGTATTGTCTGATTGTAACCTGCTGCTTGTTTCCATGGAGATTGATTTGCCTAGAAGGTTCCACAGTATGGTCCAAATTCAATTTACAGCCAAGCAACTGACACACTAACAACACTCGCAGTAAGAATTTACAAATAGTGATACTAATTAGATGTATTGATGACGTTTAGTTACTGTAGTATGTATAACTTCTTATCTGAATTGATTTACACAGAGCAGTAAAGAAAAGCCATTACGGTGATAACAGAACAATATAGCAGATTTTTACAAGAATGACAAATGAGATAAGAAAAGTAAACAGGAAAACAGATAAGAAACTGTTTATGATTTACTATGATACGAAGTTATTGTTTGGGTCACGCTTGGTTAACGGTGTGAAATGTCTTCCTGTGAGTGGCACATACACTCTTTGAGCAGAGTGGAGCAGGACTGTAGTAAAATCCAGGGGTTGCAGATTGAACAAGCTGTAGGAGGCGGGCCATGGTGACAGATTTATCAAGTACAACGTGAATTCCCGTCAATGTAAATCCCAACATACCCTACCGACGGCATTAGTCATGTGGGCCCAGGTGGGCCTTTCAAATGTACATCCAGTGGTGGAAAGAGAACTGAAAAGTGGTACTAAATCAAGACTGCAACTCAATCGTAAAGAAGTAGGTTTGAACGATTGTGGCAAAATATGGAATTGCAATTTGTGTGACAAACATTGCAATAAAATTTGTGATTTAGGTTATAATAGTTGGATTCTGTTCAAAGTGCATATTTTAAACATATTAGCTTTAACTTTTGAGAGAAGACTGAAATCTGAAATGATAAATGAAAACAAGAATCTCATGCATTTCAAAACATGTTTGTAGAGGCCTAAACCACAGGATTATGAGGTGTTACATACATAATAAAAGAGGAAAGGTTGGTGTTTGTAATAGACTTAAATATTTGCAACCATATATTTGCAGCACTGTAATGAACAACAATTACATGGCTGTAATACTCAATTACAAGTAAGTATGTGTTAAAAAATGTGCTCAAAAAAGTACAATTGCCCAAATAATCTACAAAATTTCATTAATGTGACATTTGTAATTTGTAACTTTCCATCCCTGTTTGCTTCCATTGATGGACGATTTCTTTTTGTTGAACTGCTCGAGCAAGAAGTATGAACTCTAATCGAGGCCTAGTTGTGCTAACAGTAATTGAGATACAATATGATTGATCCAAAGCAAAACTACTTAGTGGCATCTCGTTTCTTCTGAAGTACAAGTAAAAAGTTATTCCATGAAACATCTACCAAAAGTGAAGTACAGATACCGGTATATAGAAAATGTGTTTTGTTATAACTCTGCTCAGGCCAACTACCTCCTCAGAATATACTGGTACTTGTGAAACATCATGTCCGAACAATTGCTGCTCTTTTTCTTTTTTATGTTTATGTTTTTAATGTTTATAATTTGCATTTCAATGACTGTGTGCTGTTGTGGGTCCACCCTGCACCTGTAGCTCAATTTACTGTCACTAATCTTTGCTTTGAGATCAGACTATTACAGGCAATTAAAGGCTTACAAATCAAAACTAAATTTAAATTGTACAAAATTACAGTAAACAGAAGTCAATAGAAAACATAGGTCCACAGTATTTAGTGTCAGTTTGGGTGACTTCTGACTGATCCTGACTGACATCTAAAGGGCGATGTTGCCAATGAAAACAAAGATTATCTGGAGAAGACTTAGGGCCTGTCTGAGTGCCAATGTTCAAACTTGTTTATTTCACCTGATTATACTTTAATAGATGAAAAGAGACTTTTGCAAATAAATAAGTGATTAGGTTAGATTTGACAATTGAACTAACATTAAAGGAGATACATGACACCAGTAATATCAGTTTGGAAAGCTGACTGTTGACTGACTCACTAGTAAAAAAAAACATACATTTTTGCTATCAATTCTGTATTTTCAACAGAACTATTTCTATTACTAAACCATTTCTGACTGATTTTGCATTTTACAATAAAACTGAAAAAAATATCTATGTGTATATTATATCTTAATACTAATGCTGTGTTTCAGGAAACTGGTAATTGAGATTTTTCCAACCCACTCAAACTGGTAATTCCAATTTGTGAACTCAGCTGAGGGACACTTCACATATGACAAAGAACGTGATGTCTTACAATGGCTGAAATAATGAAACCTTTATTGCCCCGAGGGTAACTTGTTTGTCACACAAGTTTCAGAATTCATAACATTTCAGTGCAAAAAAATGTTTAGTTCTTATGCCGTACCCAGCATAAGAACTAAAAATGCATGATATGTCCTCTTTATTGTTAAGTGTTAGGGGTTTTGAAATGTTATCACATTTAAAAACAAACAATCTCCATTTTTATTGTAATAAAAACACACATATTATTCAGTGAATTAAAGTGTTACATTCTGAAACAACCAAAGATATTAATTAATCATGAAACAATAATTTATCATACTTCCAACATTTCAGAAAGGAGAGGGAAAAATATAGGACTGATGCAAAGTGCACAGACCAAGCCCCACTAGTAGACCCTACTAGATCCTACTACAGCCCCTGGTTCTTCCATGTTACCTCTGGGTGAGAGAGGTAAGCATGCGGAGTTAGTCCTACAGAAACACACTGCACCAGAAACAAGAGAAACCCCACGGGACTAAAGGGCTAACGGTTACCTCCTTCTGATAGAGCTCCAGCCAGGTCGTATAGAGAGGGAGGCGCACTGCCCCAGTGGAGTCCACCAGACTCCCCCCGTCCTGGGACAGACACCGAGGGAGAGAGGGTTAGACCTCAACAACAGTACACATACAACTACTAGCACACTCTAGTTAAGAGGATGCATGTGTACATTTGGTTACATGTAGTCCTATGTGACTTCTACTATCACTACTACAGTGGAAAGGGTGATAGGCACATGCAGTGTAAACTTTATATGGAAGTGCTGGAATTTAGAGAGGGACATTTCTGTTGATGATTTCAACCATGTTTAACTTTTCATGCAATGAATAAACTGTTAAAGTTGCACAATGTAACTTTCTCTGATGAAGGGTGTGCCACCTGTTCGTCTCCATGAAGATGTTGTTTGCCTTGCATTCTAGGCATGTGGGACATTTCCCACAGTGGCATTAAACATATCTAACTCTACGGAGACAATCGAACAGATTTTGGACCAGGTGGGGCCATTATTAGATTTTTAATATGTTGTGTATTTGTTTGTGTAAATGTTCTGTGCTACTTACTGTATGCTGTTTTTATTTTGTCTATTGCGCTCTTGTAGTGTTCCATGTTTGGGCTCTTGTCGTGTTCCATGTTCTGTGTTTTATATGTTTATTTTTATTTTGAAAAAAATAATAATAATAAGGCAATCAATCTTAAGTAAGGTTCACCACCAACAACCTACACTTTTCCGCAATGACTACAGAGTTTCAGGTGCCTTTTCTTTTACTGATGAAGCAGTAAAGCGCTTTGAATTATTGTATTATTTACTTGTACAACATGCGCTCGAAAGATATTGCTTGATACCGTCACAAATAATAAAACATGTAAATCAATATTGTTTGATATAAAACAACATGACAATACATACAAAGTTCACAATACATTGCCCAGATAAAATAAAAAGACAAAAGAATGCTTTCCTCTTTCAAATACAAACCACCAAACAAGCATTAACTAACTTTATAAATGCTGTAAAGCCATGTCTAAGTTATCATCAAAAACAGATCTGAACATACAACGCACTTCCTTGTATTTAACAGCATGTTTTGGTGGGATGATAACCTTAACTGTTGGAGGTCTCTGGCTTTCAGCTTTAGGACAAACAATAACACAGACTCTTCCTTTACCCTCACGCCCTGTGCGGGAATGCACAGAAGAGTGGCACCTTACCTCCAAAATACCACTTAACCTCTCAAACTGCAAAACAGAGCAACCAAAGACGGGACTTTGAGGGATGGGTACCTATTGTAACATAAGATGGCATCAATTTGTACAGTTAACCACGTTCAAATGCGTGTCAGTCACCCAAAGTACTGTAAACCTCATATTATCTCACAATCAATGTTTTATTTTAGAGCTTTTAACCAAAGTAGGTAAGTCATGTCAACAAAGAATAGACAGACAGGGAGTAGACAAGGAAACAAAATATGACTTGATACATAATATTATAAAAGGTACAAACAGTTTCTTTGACAATGACTAACAGAGTGCATCAAAAATAACAGCAGTTAAATTAAGTGGCATGTCTGCTCCTGTGCCAATCCAAATGCTCAGGTTACAAAACACATGCATGATTGACACTGGTTAGCAAATAGTTTAGAAACATATGACACTAAATAATTACTGTTTAGAGGTTACATTTACTCGCATGAAGTACCTGAATAAAATATGAGCCTCAGTGTCCGAAGCATTATCCCATTCATTTTGAAGAGTATGTATTCAGTATGTGAATGCACAGTTTGAAGCATGCAGTGTATTAGTATTACTAAAACCCATTAGTGTTGAGTCCAAGATTGAAATCCTTGAGTGCAATCCAAAAATAAATTTGTACATTATAGAAACTCACTTTGAGCAAAGCTGTGAAGTAATTTACACCTCGGTCTGAGACTCGAGAGTGTAGTAAACAAAACAGAGCAATGGATACTAATGCTGGAGACGCATTGGTGATAAGAAGCAGCTAAACATGTCTGAGTAAACTGTCTGCATGCCTTATGTGAACATAACAGTTCTGCTTAGCTGTGCAGATGACTGAAAGGAGTTGATCTGATGTTTTTAATGCATCTTTTCTTGTTATGTTAAGCACTTTGAATTACTTTTTTTGCGCTCTACAACTAACTTGCCTTGCCTTTCTGGTTGAATGCAGGAGGCCCACACTGTCATGATGTCCGTGTCATGTGCACGTGTCTTTGTTCGCGATCCTCCGTATGCCGGACAAGACCACATCACTTCTTCCAACACATCGTGCATTTCCTGTAGTGATCCACTTCTTAGACAAACCTCTTCTACCTCTAAGAATATCTATTCCAATCTACTCTATGTCTACTTCCTGTTTAAATCTTTCTCAGACGGTCCTTGAGATGTCCTGATGTGGAATCCCAAAAATGTGTTTGCACTGCTTCTTTCTATTGTCATTTCCAAAACACAAGGGTCCCATATGCATCCAAGCAAAAAAAAACCACCCCCTGTTGATTCCCCTAACTTTCAAACTGCCCCAGATCAGTGCAAAAGCGGCAGGTCCATAGCTGTTGTCATGCCAGTCCTCCCGTCACCTTTGACCTTTGTTTTTCAGGCTAGAGGCTCCCTGCTTGGTGTGAATAGAGCAGCTTTGAAAAGAGGCAGCCTTACGCCCCTGCCCGCCCTCAACCGCCTCATCATTTGACCTAATAAATCACTTTGTGTGTAGAGGGTGTGCCATAACAACAAGTGACACTCTTCAATGCAAGTGAAGAGACAATCCAGCTTTGTCAAATAAAAACATTGTGCTTCCAAAATAGAAATAAAAATATAGGGATGGAACGTCAAACATTTTATATTTGCAGCCAAACGTGCAAAACAGCCAAAGAGATAGATTGACAAAAACAATGCAAAAGAGTTAACAAAAAGTCCCTCTATAGTCAGAACTTTTGTATTTAGCAACACAGTCCAAAGCTCTATTATCAGCGAGATGGCATGCTGTTTCACTAAAAAATAAAAACAAAATGTATACGTTTGTGCCAATTTTGACCACACTAAGCTGCACAAAAGCTCAAACAGAAACCAAAGCTCACTGTGCACAAGTTTTAATAAAGCCGATTCTGGTTGAACTGAACATGTCATGGATGAAATCTAAACTAAATCTAAGATATATTAATCTACATTACATCATAGTTGTAAAGTATGTGTCTTCAGTGACTCTTTTAGACAAAGCCGCTTCAAAACCAAGACATCTGAAGTTCCATTCACATGTCAACACTTCTACTGTCACTGCTCTGTTATCTGCAATATCCAGATACTTTTGCCCCTGCAGCTCTTCATAAAGGATTAAGTTACATTTAGTCAGAGCAACTTTTGATCAGTCAACACAGAGAAACTCACTTTGTGCCATTGGTTGACAGGCCGGCCCTAAGGCTAATTTAACGGCATAAGCCAGGCATGATGAGGAAATATTTGAATTAGACAGTAATAAGTGAAAGTTATTTGTGTAAATGTAGGGATTTACATAACTACATATTTAAAACTAGACTTTATCAAAAAACTCAAATGAACTTTCTCAAATGTTTTGCTTGAACCCATAGCTCAACCCTAATATAAAGTAGGCGTATGACTTGGCAAGAAATTGTCATATCAAATATTCAATTGTCACTTGAGTTGATTAATGAGTAGTGCTTTGGCAGGCATCTGCATGTACTAAAAGGATAGATCATAAAGGGTAAAACTGGAAAAGTCGAAATCGTTGTGTTCATACAGAAATTAATCTTCTGTTCCAATCAGCAGTAGAAAAAGAAAATAATAGAAATTAAGAACCAAGTCAACCAACATTATAAAGTCTGTATTTATAATAAAGGAGGACCAGAGGGATTTGCTTCTTCAACAAAGGCTTACGAGGCTTAAATGATTATGTCGCCCTTTGTCATCCAGTTTGAAGTTCATGTTGTAAAGACGGGGGACATGGACTAAACAATAGTCCCCTGGAGCTAACATAAGAAGAGGGCAGGCTCCTATGATTCATCACGTCTGTCAGAGCTAACGTGTATGTATGTTTTCCGCTCAATAGCACAAGCAGCAGGCGAACAAGCCGTGAAACGTGAGATGATGAGCTTTGTGATGGGTCACTCTTGTTAACCAGGTAAAAAAACAACAAAAAAACAGGTGTCTGAAATCTGATGCGACATGTCTTAGGTCAGAGCAGAGATGCTGAGGTGTTTAGTCCTGATATGAAGTAGAAGCAGCGTGCAAACAAAGAGAAGGATATTTTAAAAGATATTACCAAGTATCAGAACGCAATACACTGTGCTATTTGAGTAATGATCTTTAAAAGTATTAATTGTAATGTACATGCCTGGCCAGCCCAGACCACACAGTTTTACAATACTTTACAAAGACGTTATGGTCTGGAACCGCAGCCTTTCCTCCTGATTTCCAATAGGCCTTACTGACAAGCAAATTAACCAATCAGAGAAACGTATGGTCCATTCGTGACAAAACAAACATGACAGCTTACGAGTAAAAATGAGAAACAGAGAAACTGAAAAGCAGTGCACATTTATATAGAATCAATAAGCAACGCACAAAATTCTCCAACTCTGAGGTGAAAGAGGTTATTCATTTTGTTCTGAGGGGATACAAGGATTTTTTGAGACAAGATGTCGCGCTCTGAGGTCCGAGGGCCTGCTCCAGCTCGTGGTGCCTAAGGTGAGACTTAAAACCGGGGGGGACAGAGCCTTCTCTTTGGTCGGCCCCAAACTCTGGAACGCTCTGCCCCCCCCCCGTCAAAAAGTCCCCCACAGTGGAGAGTTTTAAGACTTAAAGCCCACTTTTATTCTTTGGCTTTTAACACCGCATGAGTTGTGTGGTCCTCTGTGTGTTTATTCATTTTAATTTATCTTACTTATTTCTTGCTGTTTTGTGGTTTTATGATTTTGCTCTGATTTGATTTAGCTGGTTTTACAGTTTTGAGACAAATGAGATCAAATTGAACAATTGTGAAACCTTTTTTTATTATGTATGTTTTTTTGTCTCTGCAGCACTTTGGAAACAGTTCTGTTTATAAAATGTGTTACATAAATCAAGTGGATTAACTGAAATAAGAGCAGTTGCTTTTGCAGAAAGTAGGAGGGACAGACTCACCAGGCAAGTAAAGTGCAGGTTATTAAGTTGCACAAAAGGGATGACTCTACTTAGATGAGCTAATACATATACATATAAAGTTCTGGTTGATTGCTGCTCCCAAATGCTGCTGTCCATTTTGAAATGTTAAATTAACCTGACTCCATAGAAAAAGTCTAAATACTTTCATAATTTGCAGTAATAATAGTTTTGTACTCTTATCAAAAACGCCCAATGTAAATAGCATAGAAGCATTAGCTGCAATAAGCAAGGAGAAAAGGAAACTATTATTATTATTATTATTATTATTATTATTATTATTATTATTATTATTATTATTATTATTATTATTATTATTATTATTATTATTATTATTATTATTATTATATTTTTTGCAGAGAATTCAAACAGCCTTCTTGTCATTGTGGGGTATTGTTTGCAGAAATCTGAGGCAAACAACATTTACAGCACTGTGGAAAAAGCTGCATTGTATATGAACGTAGAAGCAACTATGTCTGCCGGCTGTGGAAGTTTACTGCATAACAACAGAGCCAATTGACAAGTGACACCATAAGCCTCTCTAATATAAAATTACAACTGAAGTGGATATTTGAGCCAGCTTGTGAAATAATCGGTGCCTCTTCTCTGCGCTTACATTCAGACGACGTGCAAGGCAAACACCGTGGGAACGACGTGACAGATTTAATTTTACCAGCATGTGTTACGCAAGCAATGGGTCACAAGAGCCAGTGTATTGATATTAGTCGTGAAGGCAACCACTCTTTTCTTATGTGGACAATTTCATTCTTTTACTACAGACACGTAAACATTATAAATAGCATGGAGCGGGAGGATTACTTTTTGAAAACAGCCCTTAAAACCATGCAACTTAAATTCATAGTTAAGCTTTTCATAGTTATTAAGTGTTAGTTTAAATCTTTCATATCTGATTTTGCTATTGATTAAGATGTAATCAGGACAGTCGCACCGTGTCTGTACAAAAGGATAGTATAAATAAATATTCCAATGCTAAATAGTATTAAAAGATGCAGAGCGCTTTGTTGGAACAGCGTCTTACCTTGTTGTAGTAATGAAGTTGGACAGAGTGCCACTGTCCGTCACTGACTCCTCCAGGGATGTATGGGGCCACTGTGGTTTTGGTCTCGCCTGAATTTAGACAAAATACAAATAAAAGAAATGAGAATACCAAAATATACTAGTTGCATAGGTATTCATCATGGTGGAGGTACAAAAAGTGAACTTTGAATGGAATAGTGTCATGAATGTTTCACCAGGGGAAATGAAAACAGGCCATTTTAAACGCATTTTGTACTTAAGATATATGCTATTTAATGTATTTTGTGCCAGTATATGCACACCAAAGCCAAAGGCATTCATTTTTACCCTGTTATCGATTGCAAAATGTTTTCAATCCAATCAACAGCACTAAAATTAAAGGTAGAAGGATGAGCCAGGTAAGTTGCATGCTTGTCACATCTTGCACAAATCCAACTATTATTGGCAAGTGACTGCAGTGCACGTGTGCGTTTTCTCAGCAACAGACTCTTGGCCCTGCTCTCTGAGAAGAAGCGCAAACTACTGTATATATGTTAAGGCGAGGTAATGTAGACTTTAATGCTGTTTTAAATGTAAAGTGGAACATATATTGCTAGATTACCATCTATTTAACATAAAATAAATGGCTAATCTTACATGTTTGCAAATCTTACAGGCAAACTTCCCTTTAAAAGCTGCCTCATTAATCACCTCTTGGTAAATCCAGGTCGGTCCACAGTGAGGTGACTGTAGCGCACAATGACTTCAGTTCGACTTAAGCTTTAGTGTATTTGTTCAAGGCAGGGGCAGCAGGAATCCACTATCAGTGTAAACGTTCTGCAACACTCACAAGACAAGTGTTCTTCTCTGCCGGAAGGCCAAAAGAGTCCAGGCTATTTCCTATTGTGAGCACGCCACGGTGAAATATGTGGAAACCAGTGAACCTTATAACTAGATGTTTTGTAACAAGAAGTGTTCAGACCGGGCAAAGATCGCTATGCAGTTGGAGTATTATTAGTTAAGTGACTTTTCTAGTAGAGGGTTTGCCAGCGGTTATGGCGTTCCCTGGCATTAAAGTTACAGGTCAGTATTTTGCAGCAATTAAAATGTCTGTTATCTAATAAAGGCACGACAGAGAAGTTTAATGCCATACTGTGGAACATCCCAGGTAAAGCAATACACATCTCCAATATTACAAAAAGAAGCTAAATAAAACTTAATTACCGACTACATGTAAATTTTGTTCAAATTCACAGCACGCAGCACAGATTTATTTGATGACTCACACGCTCAATATTTTGGATCTGAGTTAGACTTCAAGGGCTATAGAAATTGGCCGAGATCCCAAAAGAAACCGAGGATCCTCCCTGCTCGGCATCATGGGAAACTCTTTGATAAACAGCAACAATTCAACAGTTACTACAGTTACAGAGGGTGTATTTGTTTACACAAAAATTTAGAGAGCAGCAAGGAGCGCAGCGATATTTCCGTATCTGTTTACCTTAATTGTCACGTAATTGTTATATGTAAGTATTAAGTTGCATGGTGAGATGTTGTTATGAAGCGTTGTTCTTTATTTAGTTACAAACAAGTCTGACTTTTTCCACGGTTTATCATTTTATAGCTCAAAATCTGAATTCAAATGGTGCGATCTTTCAGAGGTAAAAGTTGTATAGGAGCCACATTTGATAGATCGTTTTACTTTTTTTTTTACTTTAGAAATTTTATATTTATGACAGATTTATTGACAGTTTTTGTAAGTTATACAAGCCGTTCTAAATATTTCATATCTGTTTTAATAAAGCCACATAATTTGACTTATCGTGCTAAGACAAAACTTTTCTGGTAAGTCACAAAACATGCAGCAAACGAGTGCACACAATTTCACATGCATTATCTAAACACACGCTATCTAACCTTGAGATGCGTGAGTTATTTACCCTATACTTGAAGTAAAAGTCATTACGACCGCCGCACGAATATAAATGTGACATAAAATCACTGAGAGTCGTCCTCACCTCCAGAGAACGTGAGCTGGATCTGTTCGTCGATGATCTCCAAAGCGATGAAGTCGTGCTTCTCGTTGAATCGGCCGTTGTACACCAGCAGAGCGTTCCTCTCTCTGGTTGCAAACCTGAGACAGAAACACAGAAGTTTGGATTTAAAAATGTTTATGGGTTTGTGTGGGAATACTTTGTCACATTGGCTTTCAATACTTATAATTATTTGTCAGTAAATAGAACACAGATAGAATTTAAGGTCATTACACATGAATAAGTATGCAACAAAACTACTTACTACTACTACTACTACTACTACAACACTGCATTTACAATAGAACTGAATATTAACTGCTTTGCTGCGCTTCACTACAAATGACATAAAGTTTAATTACAATTTTAAGTAATGTTTAGTTAAAGACCCATGTGTGAAAATATTCAGGATCTTTACTCATATTTTTCAGGTTTTGAAGTATACCGCTAAAAAAGGTAAAAGTACACTTCATTGTCCCTGTAGTGAAATCTGCCCACTGCATTTGACCCATCCTTCAATGCTGTTGGGAGGAGCCGTTGGTCAGGACCGTAGCCGAAGGATTTTATCTACATGTTTTGGGTTGAGGTTGGCGGTCAGATAGTTGAAAACCTGACACAGGGCTACATGAGAATTTATTTTGACAACCAAAATGATCTAACAAGCGCCTGTGAGAAAATTGCCAACCCAAACAAAACCAAGACTACTGTGTGAAGACCTTAAAGATAACCTCAACACGTCTGGCAGCGTCTGGCAGTTGCACAGTAACAACAGACAGGATGTGAAAACTATTTGACTAAGACACAACATGAGTGCAGTAGAAGCACCGACCTGAACAAAAGCATTACCTTCATCACACTTCAGTATTCAAAGTGTGCATACCTCAGACGTACATGTGTTTTTAGTGAGTGAGTGGAGGGCAGAGAAGTCACTGAACAGATGACGGTAAGCCCAGGGATTCAGGAAACCAGGATGGGCAACGATAAGGGAAACTCATCAAAGGTTTTCCTGTTTTTACTGCAACATAAACCACTGGGCTGCTACTACTTTATACTAATATCAAATACACTTATCTCACCTATTAAGAGTTCCCGGTATTTACTATTTGATAAACTCAATAAATTTGACCAGTAGCAGCATAACGTTTGTGTGAGAATGTGATAAGAAAACTGGTGATGAAGAGTAACTAACAAATATGTCATGAGTTTCAGTCAAATGATGCTTAACTGTTATGGACAATATTTATGGAATCATCATCTACTAAAAGATTTCATCTGTTTTTCATCTCTTGAAGCCATAGAAAGGGCTGTTCTAGTATAATTTCCAGTTGAATTTGGTTTTTACTAACTTGTTTCAGAAAGTATGTTACAACTAACATGGCAAAATATGCAGTACCAACAAAAAGGAGAGCTAATTAAACAACAGTATTGAATCAGACATTAAATGTAAAACTGTGACATTAATAGTTGACTGAGTGACATCTGGAGCAACACTAATAAAGTTCTTATAGTGTCATAATAGTGTCAGTGCCATTATACTTTTAAAAAAATATTTTTTTATTTTCTGGAATAACGTTACTCGAGTTGTACTTGTAAAATGTCTTAATATAACATTTACTAACTTAACTTTGCACTGCTCATTCTTCTGTATGTATGCGTGTATAATAATAGACGTGTGATGGTTCATTGGGAACAGCAGCAGTTTATAGCAGACAATAGAAACTTTGCTCAGGTCTGGACACGCCTCGCTAACATTTAGAACTGAAGAACATTTGTTTCTGGAGAGCCAAATTGCAGTTTACAGCTTCAGAAATTGCTGTGGAGTATATCAGGTGAATTTAAGACATGTGAAAATAAGCAAATGAACTGTGCAAACATGAATCTAGGATCAACCATTAATCAAAATTCCTCCAAAAGTGAATGGTTCATGATGTTGTCGGTGACAAAATATCGCTCATTCTTTTGCAGCAGTTTTGGTTGACATTTGGTGGTAAAAAGATTTCCCTAATGTATTGAACATGATTATATTTAAGATTTTACCAATATTTTTGAAAATGTTTCAAGCAAATGTGACATAAGTAGAAGTAATTCCACAACTGTTAGCAACTACATTGTAAAACGAAATCCATATAAATTACACAATAGTTCTGATTTGAGAAATAACAATACCTGAAAACACCTTTATTTCATTAAATGATTCTTTAAACATTGCGTGTAAATCGTCTCTGCATTTTGAATGATGTCACTTATTTATGACATAGACGGGGGATTCAGTTTTAGAACTCAGCTCTACTTCCTGTAATTTTTAGCTTTTACTTTTGAAAATGTCTTTACAAACTGCAACTTACTGATGTAAAACTATGATAAACTGGACATTCCCAACAAATAAAGTAATAATTAGAAAAACACAAGAACCTGTCATATAAACTTTATCAAGCTCTAAACTGAGATCTTAAAAAAGACATCTGAAATGTGTAAGCCAAATACCACCTGGTCGAAGAGTTAAAGAAGGTGCTCTATGCAACTTTTCTGGTGGAGGGTCTGCCAGCTGCTTTTCTCCATGGAGATATTATTACTTTGTCTGGAAAGCAACAGTATGTCATTAAAATAGTCTATCTCCATTGAGAGAAGTAGGCGATGTTAGAGGTCTGAACTGCGGCGAGGCGACCCCGCTGACAGTGAGAATGCAAGTGCTTCAAGCACTTTTTTCTCTTCATTGTTCTTGTGAATGAATAAATGCAAGTAACAGTGCCGGGGTGTTACGATGCTTTTGAGGATCCCCTGGGAAGGTATGTCATGATATAAAATGTTTGTGTTATGATTATTGTGAGAAGAATCACCAGTGAAAACCTGCCTTTCAATCCCACTGTCTGCTACCACTCCTCAAGTATGTGACTTTATGCAATCAAACTTTCTGAATGATTTAGCAATGTTAATGTGACAAAAACTACAAAGTAAAGAGTACCAAACATTTAATGATTTAATTGAAATTACTGTTCACTCTGAATAATCACAGTTGTCAATTAAACAAACAATCTTGACATCTCTAACCCTGGGTAATTATCCTGTGTTTCCAGGCCAAGTTCTGATAAAACACAGTGCAGTTTCTGCCAATAATTGAATACCTGGTGCCAGTCACTAGGAGCACTCCCACGCACAATTTAACACTTAAATATTTCTTGCTAAACTTCCATACTTCCACATACATGCATATTGCTGTGATAATGACTGTCTGGTTTGAAACATAAGCACTCACATGAATGAAATGGTGAAGTGGAACCTCTGCCTGAGCCCTCTGAAGGTGATAAAAGAGTGTCCAGGGAAACTGCGCGTGGTCATCTCACAGTAGGGCGTCTCGTACTCTCCGTGGGGACACCTGCAGCTGAAGCCTCCGCTTGCTTTGTTCACACACTCTCCTCCATTCTTACACACTCCAGGGACACAGCGGTCTGAGGAGGCGTCCAGCTCACAGTGATCTCCTGCAGAGGAATACGAACAAGGGGTTATAGTCGGTTTAGCTTTGCTTTTTTAAATTTTTATGTATTTTATTTTATTTGCTTTGCTTCTTTTTTTCCTCAATAAATATTAGCAAAATTAAATATTATTGCAATGTGTGACTAATGACATTAATTTACATCAATATAATAATGACAATACAATTAAATGGGCTCCTGGAAAAGGAAAAAAAGAAGGGGTGTTAAAAACATTGGTGTATGATGAAAGACCAGTCCTCAATATTAGTACAAATAAATATAGAAAGAGAAATATGTTTTTCTTTAGCTGAAATAAAAATATATAATATAGAAATATAGTGAAGAAACAAAACTCTATGACTATTTTAAAGCAGTTGACTTGAATGACAGACACAATTTTTAAATGATAAATGATGAATAAACTTAAATATACTGTATCTAAACTAAATGTGTAAAAAAAACATAATTAGAAAATTGCTTAAAGATCTTTTATATTGTAAATTCACGGGGGATTATTTGCAGTTTGGTTACATACAAATCAAAGGGCTAGGCTACAGCACTGACCTTATTACCTTGGATGCTCTTTTGGATCTCAGACATGCTGTTTTAACTCCTGTCACTGACAAATTGCTTTTAATAATCCCGTTATTTGCCGTTGTCTGCCATGCATGTTGTTACTTTAACACACTCTGAATCATTTGCCTGGTATTCATTTGCTTTAATAATGTAAGAAATATGTGAGTTCCAGTCATGCACAGTAATGCATTTGACTGGGCTGAACTTAAAGCCACTTAAAGTACAAATGTTTACGAAGAGCCCACTTTAATCTCAAGAAACACATTTCTGTTTAGACTTCAGTGGGATGCTCTAAAGCCCATTTAGCCTTATTTGGAAAAGACAAGTATATATAATTAAACTAGGATATAGACAATGTGAAATGTGTGCCCAAAGAAGGCAGATAACAGCTTAGAAAAATCCAAATCAACAGTCAGATAGTTTTTTTTTATAATTTCGTGAAAAGCAGGAGGATTTTTTTTTTTTTTAATGTTTTCTTTATATTCAGCGTTCTTCTTCAAACATTCCTCACTGACATCTTCTTACCAAACATCACTATTGGGCTCCAATTTCACATTTTTCTTTCTTCCTTTTATAATATTTGTCCCAGACAGTGACGTTCACCACAACTCTCCCCCTCTGCGCTGGAACCAACTAATAGCCCTTCTCTCTACAGTGTAATCCTTGTTTTTTCTGATGAAGAATTAGCCATATCTATTTCCTCAAATAATGTCGGTAACCTTAGCTTCCCACATGTCAACAGCCCCATAATGGTTCCTGATGGGGCCTGACTATCTGAGGTTGAACTTTGACCTTCAAAGGAGAGGCAGGTATAAGAAAATATGGTGTTGGGGCAGAAAAAGTAAGTTGTTGAGTGAAAGGGCAGGGCTAATCGGGTAATTACATCAGATACACAGAGGAAGAGGAGGAGATGAAGGCTGTCAGGGGCATGTAATGAGGCAGGAGACAGGAGAGGGGACAGTTGGGGTAAATAACCCAATATGGGGGAAGTACAGAGAGAGAATATTTGTGAAATGTTTTGTGCGAGCATTATGAAAAAATGTCCAAGAGAGGTTGAAAATACAGAAACATTTTGATCACACTTTCCAGTTTTGGTCCTCCAATTTGGTCCTGTTCCAATCCTGGTTTAGTCTTGGTCAGATACAGTTTTTTCACATTTTGCATGTGATGTGTGAACAAGTATTTATGCACCCACAGCAGACAATAGTTACAAACCATTGCTTAATGGAGACATATTATGCATATGTTTGAGCTTTTAACCATGTTGAAATGGTGTTCCCTTCACCATTAATTTACTCTGAGTTGTATTTAGATTGATTCATGTATGTTTGAGTATAATGTCTTGCATTTAAGGTTTTTGTGCTCAGAAAATGTTATCACCTTTCCCCTTTCCCCAATTTCCGCCCACTTTTTGTGCAGCCCTAGTATGTGCATCAACATGTTTGCAGTCAGGTGTTTTTGGAGGCAGGTTTTATGTCAGTGAGGCAGATGGCTGGTCTTGCTGAACCAGTCAAGTCAGACAATAAATTATCTGTCACTCTCTATAGGTGTATCTACAACTGCAACTGCACTGCAACTGCTGTTACTGCATGTGGTGATGCTCATTCACAGTTCATGGCTAAAAACATATGTTATGTTTAAAGGTGCACATGTAACTTTTCTGGTGGAGGGTTCGCCACCTACTTTCATCAATAGAAATGTTATTGCTTGCAATGATCTCTTTTGGTCTTAGTTCTATAGCTCAGTTTGAGTCAAAGTGTATTCTTGCTTTAGTTCTGCTGTAATCCTAGTTTAGTTTTGGTCTAGTCTAGATTAGTTCTGGATTTAGTCCCAGTTTAGTCCCCAAATTTGATGTGGCGACTATGCAAGTTTGAATGCACCCAATATGGCAATAAACCTCTCCACACCTCCATGGGAACAAGGAAAATACACTACAAGGCGAAGTTAAAGGCCAGATCTGTTGAGAGGCGGCCTTGTATCAAGATACGTGTGTATTTTGGCAATAAAAAAACACATAAAAACACAAAAAGCATAATAGAAAAGCAAAAAACATCTCCATGGAGACAAGATGATGGCGGGACCCCCACTACACAGTGCACTATTAAATTATGTTTTTCTGTGTGGCTGAAAAGCATGGCAAATTATGTGTATTTTAAGCACAACTCAATTCAAGTTGAGTCACAATTGAGACTTAATGGAGGTTGCTGACATGGCATTACCTCAGAAAAATAAAGGGCTTGTTCTGTAAATGTTAAAATACAGCAAGTGGCGCTAGCATTATGGTAGCATTCAGCCTGCAGCTACCGTTAGCATTCTTGGATGTTTATACACATTTGGGCTGTTGGACTATTTTAGTCTTTGTGTCTGAATTTGGTACAATATAAATCCTAAAGTCTGCATTTACTCTTGCCGTTGTTAAAGAGGAGGACAGAGCCGCTCTTCTGCATTAAAATTAATGTATTTCTTCCTCCACGGAGGTTCATCAGTTGGATGCTGACTGTATCTCTAAGCGTAGATTCAGAACTGTCACAGATTGTCCCAACCCACTCCTACTGTACTCACCGGTGAAGTCGTCCAGGCACTCGCAGCTGTAGCCGCCCTCTCTGCTCCGACAACGCCCGTTGTTCTTACAGGGTCCGGAGAAGCACAGGTCGATCTCGGTCTCACAGTACTCTCCAGTGAAGCCCATGGGACAGCGGCAGCGCAGGCCATTGATGGGGTGGATGGGTCTGAACAGAACGGTGTCGGAGGAGATGAACGGAGGAGAACTGTCGAACTTCAGCACCGACACACACTTCATGTAGTTCTCACACGGCTCTCTAAGGCAGATGTTGTCATCAAAAGGTAAAACCTGTGAAGGGGAAATTTGTTTTACTGTGTGTTTGACTGTCCATGGATTTCAGAATGATGAGAAATTAGGACTGTTGTCATGATGATTAACAAAATATAAATGGGGTAAAAAAGAGTCCTAAAAATGTTGCCTAAAACAGACAGTTAAAACCCATGCATAGGAGCTTTATTACGATGGAGTATATGGGCCAACCCAAATTTTTTAAATTGCGGGGCACTATGAGAATAAACTCGCAAATTAACGAGAATAAACTCATAATTTAACGAGAATAAAGTCATACATTAATAATAAAGTCGTAGTCAAAATAAAGTCAACATTTAACGTTTAGGGGCCGGTGTCAATGTTCTTATTCAAAGTGACGTGGGCAATTCACTTTGGCACCCACGGCCATTCTTCCAAGCCGAATGGGCTTGGAAGAGTAAACTGCTTAGAACTACATAAAAGCAAGACAGATCGCCACTGCAGTTCAGCAGCACCTTTCCTGTTACGCATCATTCACAAACTGTTGGATCAACCCTTTATTTTCTCCATGGCGTAGCCCTAGGCCCAGTGGACCAGCCGTGCTCCGTGCCACAGCCGCCCGCAGACAGGGGGAGGAGCCTCGGTGTTATAGTCACACATGCTCTGCTCTTCTATTGTTTTGTTTCTCTTCGTGGGACTTTGCACACAATCACTGTTCTTGCTTTTACTACGGCCCCTGTAGCGGCCCGAGGAGCCATGCGCCTCAGTTTTACCCACCGAACCTTTTTGGCATCCCTTGGACAAACTTGGTAAAACACCTGCCCAGCAGACAGCACAGTGGTGGTTGGTGGTGATAATTTTTTGGGGCATGCACCAATTGTCTAGCGGAAGAAGATGGATGGGACCAATTGTGTTCATGTTTGTTAGCGATGTTTCACGCACACGCCATGATCCATACAAGCCTGTTACATCCGAGTAACACAACCACAGCCTAACACACCCATGTAGCCCAGGCTGATAACTACAATGATGGGATACTATAGCTAATAAAGACATATAGTGCTCACATGGCCATGCATGAGCGCAGCTCCAACAACACACGTGCACCCAACACCGGAGTACGTCATTTTACACACATATCCCAACTATGAGGTGCCTTACATTTGCCAATAGATTTACACAAATTAAATTCCTTGATCCCCAGAGCACTAAGAGCATCCTCTAACGGCACACGGCTCTGAGCGCGGTCGTCCTGCCCAGCGCCCAGGAGAAGAGCTCACGCATTCACTTTCTACCGTTTTTTCCCGTTAGGGGTCACAGCTGACTGTAGCCTATCCCAGTGACTTTAAAGCAGATGTATGTACTTGAACCTAAAGGGTTACTATGTTACTTTTCTTGTCAAGGGTTTGTCACCTGTTGTCTCCATGGAGATGTTTTTTCCTTGCCTGGAATGTTCCACAGTATGGCATCAAACTTATCTATCAAGAATTTGTTTAATTGGGGGTGTTTCTATTGCTGTCCTATAACTTGATTGTCTCCATGGAGATAAATACATTTTATACCATACTGGGAAACATTACGGACAAAGCAATGACATCTCCATGGAGACAGATTGTGGACCCAGATTGTGGACCTCAACAGAAAATGTATAGTCCGTCATTAATTAGTTGAAAAGAAGGTCAAGGGTCAAGGTATTTATTTATTAATATTAACAATGAATCTTGTATAGCACTTCATGTTACTGTACCCAGTCACTTCACTATGAGGTGAATATTACTTTACCGCACAGTCAAAAACATAGTACAATTCCTGTGTAAGATATGTACAAATAACAATTTCTCCTTATAGGCAGCAGAGAGACGATGCTGGTAGTGTACAGGTGTCATAAAGGACAATTATGTGCATGTATTGAGGTGCAGTGTATTTTACTAATGCTTCAGTGTTACCTCCTGCGACGATATTAGTCGGAGCAGTGTCCTGTTGAGGTAGATCTGCTCCTGCAGCTCTTCTGAAGGGAAAAAGGCCCCTCTGCCCGCTCCACTGTGAGGCTGTCGGGCGGAGAAAGTCACGTTGAGGATGGAGCCCTGGACGTCTGTGTCATTCTGGATGTTAAAGACAAAAACTGCCTCCCGTTTAGTGGACAGAACCGCAGCCACGCCTTCCACAAAGAGCCCGAGCAGGGGGGAGAGGAAGCGCTCCTGAGACATGTTCTCCAGACGCACAGTGATGCTGTTGGTCAACATGTCGTCTGTGATGATGGTGACATGCAGAGTGCACAGGGCCACCACTGTATGGAGACCATCTGCAAGAAAGAAAGAAAGAAAGAAAGAAAGAAAGAAAGAAAGAGGATGTTATTAACTGTTATGTTTATTCAGATCATTAGCATAATAAGCATCTGGAGCACTATTTTGTACTTTATATACTTCATGGTACCAGGAAGAAGAGCAACAATTTGGGGATCCAAATACATAAAACCTAAAATACTCTATAGCAATTATTCTCAAACATTGGTGTGTGTCAACTAGTGCTACTTATGTTCTATGGGTATACTAAAAAAAAAACAAAAAAACAATTGATCAATCTTGTCACAGCCACGACCATTGCCAAGACAATAATAACAATAATTAATGCAAAGAATGGCTAGAAATACAAAGGTATTTGTCCAGAGTATAACATGATAGATAAGGTCAACGAACACATCCATCACCACCACAAGAACAGAAAGGCTTTATCATGGAATCTACAGAAGATGATCAAGTGACCCCTGACAAACGCAGTTCACTCAGAGTTGAGGTCAAGAGTTGAACTGTTGAAAACATGTACTGTATACCATTGTAGTGTCAGGGGCAATACTTGTACTACAAAACTCTTTTATCTTTATGTAAAACAGCATTCACGTTTCTCCCACCCTGTTCCTCTTCACTATCATCTTACAGCATGGGCCTCGCGGATGTGTCAGCCATATTGTCTTGACTTCCTGCTCCTGCTTCACTACTATCACCTTATCAAGGAGGTCATGCAGCCTTTACTGGGTCAAGCTAAACTATTCCTTTTAGAAACAAGGTTGAATGGCTTACCAGCACCGAACTACTGTGAATATATGTATTTACAATAGAAAGCTTGCAGCCTTGAAGCCACAAACATAAACAAACCAACACCATTGGGTATTTCAAACTCTGCTCTGGTGGATTGTTATAATTTGTATTTGTTTTGGGTCATCAACAGCACAACAAAATATCGCAGGGCTCTAGACTAAAGATTGTCACGATTTTTTTCATTCCGTTGCACTGACTTGCACATATTGGCACAGACAAATAATGTACCAGTTAAAACAATGATGATGCACTAAGGCCAATGACAAAGCTGACACAGGACAGCGTGGGACAAGTAGTCAGAGATGCTTTGGGAGCCCTGCGGAGCGTGGCTGTTTAGAGGAGACAGGCTCCGCCCTCATTGCTGCTGCTGCTGTCTGTGCGATGCAGAAGTTCCATCAGAGTTTTGGAGCAGCAGAGACTTGGTGTTGTGGCAGAAAACACACTTTTTCACATGAGCCCTCTTATTTTAAGTAGTAGTACTCAAAAAAAGAAATTGCATATGTGACCCTTTTACTTTCAGTCTGGAGCTCTGTATCTCATAGAAACATCCAACCACTGACAACAATATGCTAAATATTACAGCAGATTAAAATACACAGACTATACGCAATACATTTCCTGTGGTGAAAATGAATACAGTGTGCTCCCAGTGTGTGCAATTATGCAATAATAGAAGAACGCAACAAAAAAGGGCTATTAAATCAGTATTAAATATAGTGCTATCGTCCCGTTTCATCACCACCATAGTAAGGTCTGAATCACTCACATTCCTCTGTCTGCACCATTTTACCTTGATCCAGTCTCCCATAGCGACTGCGCCATCTCTTTTTACAGCAGTTAAACATCTCGACTGTTTTACTGGGGAACACTTTTGCCGCTAGATTGAATTAAATAGGGGCAGATTTAGTCTGATTCTCGCTCGGGACAGAAGTAATTGGATCAGGGTCGAATTCCTGCCCAAGGGAGGGCTGGTACTTTTGTTAGCTTGCTAACCAAATAAAGAGGGCTATTTCCAGTCTCAAATGGCTGATTCCGAGATTTTTTTAAAAACTGGATTTAATCTGGAATAGTGATTTATACTGATAAAATGGAAATGTCCAATTTGCTAGCGTAATTTTTTTTAAAAAATCATATACAGTGATGGTTAATCATTTAAAAAAAACAGGTTAAATATTGTCAAAATGTTTAAAATGTGACTTTTAAATGTATGAAGTATTCCCTTAAATAGTTGTTTCATTAAAATAAGTGCTTGCTGTTGTTTTGAAGAGAGGACCTTATACAACCAAATTAATAATCATCCATTTAGATTCTCCTCAAGGTGCTCTTTATTCCCATGTATCGAATACATTTGTCCCCTCTTTTATTTTTGCTATACAAGTGGTGAAAACTTTAACCATAATTATCTCAGACCTAACCTGAAGTCCTGAACGAAGATAGAACTTAAGCCCCAAATGGCATATAGATAGAGGCCAAATCCTGGTTGAATGAATGGGCTGGGTTTTACAGTGCAGTGAGTTACAGCTAAGGACAGGTGGTGAGGCCAGCTGAGTGTTGGGGTAATACGGTTGAACTGGAGCAGGCGGGGTTGGGTTGCACAGGACGGACCCATACAGAGGACAGACTGAGGGTTACATGTGGAGTTTTAGGGGTGAAGGAGTCAAGCTGAGGTTTGGACACAGGTGCCAGACCCCAAACTCCCGTGGGGCAGACAGAGGGTCGGTCAATCACAACCAGGGTGTGGACAGGACACATAACCAAACCAGACCAGGGCAAAGTGCTAATCGGGCTGAGGTCAACTTCAACAGCACCAAGGAGTGACAGGGACAAGAGTACACGAGAGTACATGAGAGACAAGAGGTTTGAGGGGTCTGGAAACAACTGAAAAAACTGAAAAAAATGTGTTTGATATCATGAGAAGCATAATCAACATTACAACAAAAAGGAGTCCTACAAAACTGTGCAATTCCTCATATCCAGGCGAGCTCCATGCAACAAAAGGTTTAAAAAAGTAGTAATCCGGACATGGTTTTGATTTGTTTCCAGCTACGTAGGCAATATATTGAAATCCAGATAGTGTCGTGAATGTTGTTTTGAAGATGTTCAAAATTTGAATATTGAGTATAACATTCATAGTAAAACTTTTTTTTTTACCAAGAGAGCTGATTAAAAATGAAAACAGTTGTACAGGTTGTAAACTCACAAATAAGAATATAAGGTGATATTTCTTTCTGTCTGTCTGATAATTAAACCTCAACTATATTTAAAGACGTGTTTTACCACATTTCGGTTGGATTGCCAAATATTGTCATTGGAACTCCAACAAATATTGAGATATTCCTTTTTATCAATATTTATCACCTATTTCCAGCAAAAAAAAAAACGTTTTGGAAGAAAGTCAAAATTACTTCAACTCACTAGTAGTACTAGTACAAATGATAACTTTTTGAAACTTGCTGATGTCAAGGATGGCAATGCTTCATTATTAAATTTAAACTGACTGAATACAAAGACATTATAAAACATAGAACTATATATAAAATATAAGTAATTAAGTAAACGATGAGCACTATAAAATGGTACATCTTATAACACTTAAGCTTTAGGCTTTGGACCAGACGCTTAGACAAACAAGTCAAAGCAAAGCACTTTTACTCCATGTCTGTCACACTATTGGCATCAAAGGATCAAGACCGTGACAACATCTTTTAACGCTGGTCTTAAGACAGCAAGTATTCTCAGACAAGGATAGATCAGGCCCAAAACCAAGACCTGATCCAAGAGCTCAGAGGGGATCCTGTGTAGACCCCCCTCTGGTCCTGGAGTGACGGAGCGTGACAAGGAAGATCACAAGAGCGCAGACAGAAGTGAAGTATTTATGAGACAGAGCAGCCTATTCGAACTGCACTGCATGTGAGCAGTGGGCTCAAGAAAATTATGTTGACTAGCCCTGTGTTAGACAATGAAAATGAAATAAAATGAAAGATTTCTCTTTTATTTGGTCATGAGCTCTGTAATCATGAATATTTGTTAAATTTAGTTGTTTTTTTGTCACAAACTCTTTCTGATTCCGACAATAATCGTAACACTAAAAAATGATATTGTGACATCCCTAAAAATGTACTATAATTTTTTCTGATAAAATACTATACGCATCCTTTTTCTAAATATGACATTTCACTGTAATCTTCAAACTTTACCTACCGTACACATATTTCAGGACCACCCTATATACTACTTTGTCTCTCCAACGGGGCGTTGATCCATCACTATATATAGAGTTCACAGCTGCTGGCTCACACACAGAGAAGGATGAGCAGTGGAAAGGGTGTGGTGTGGTCAGCCAACATGGAAAAACTATAGTAAGCCACTTTCTAGACTGTCCAAAACAATGCCAACAGAATACACATTAGGACAGTATGATAGGATATACTGTAGGTGAACTGTACTTTAAGGCCATGTAGGCCCTGTGTACTTGTTTGTGTGCAATGCAGATCATAATTTTATATTTTGTGTGCATTATGAGGCTCTCAGACAAGCAAATGCAGGTAATGAGTATTATGTTATGTATGAAATTGGCTTCATTGTGCCCTTGATGTTCAAGACAAAGGCCTATCTTTAACACTTTAAATCAACACTTTAGAGCCAGATCAGTACGACTGAAGTTTCGTTAAATGCTGATTAGTCGCACACACATAATACAAACTGGCACTTAAATGAGATGCATAACGCTCTTTTTCAGTCAGTATACCATCATTTTACATTTTGTTCATTGTAAATTGCAATATTGATCTAAAACGGTTTATTAATAGAAATGCGTCCTGTTCAAAACTGCAGAGTTTCATTTGACTAGGACAAGCAGCAGATAGTTTTTTTGTTTTTTTTGTTTTTTTGAAAATAATTATTAACTGTATACCGTATGTATGAGTGGGACTCTTCATTTTTTAAGGAATCACAACTACATGGATGTGGGCGGGGATAGGGGATAGGTGAAAACAGGAATATTGAGCCCTCAAGCCTCAGTTACAGGACAATACAAGATTCAAAATACAACTTTGAGTGAACTAATGAGTCCCCCTGATGAGGGAACACCATTGTAACATGGTCAAAATATCATAATTTGTCACCTTTAACATTTAGCATAAATGTCTAATACTCCCAACAAATCATGATCAGACCACACAACTAGGCTGCCACATTTCTTCAGTAGGCTGCGGGAACTATTTCAGTGATAAAAGTTGTTAATGAGCTGAGAACGACTTGTTTATGTTCGTCAGTGAGGGCAGATGACCACACACACACACACTCACACACACACAAACAAACAAACACAAAAAAGTACTGGTCAGTCAGCTCTAAAACCAACACATGTACATTGTGAAGCGGTACCACAAGTTTAAGCACCTGAAATGACTGTGGACAACTGTTGATCTGAGTGACAGTCAACAACAGCCAGATGAAGTCAAGCAGACGTAAACCCCAAACTGCTTTGCTAAACATGATGTCCAGTGAGGTAGAATAGGGTTAGGGTTAGGGTTAGCCTCTAACCCTAAATGAATGCAATGACAGTGTGTTGTTGATAGTAGTGAGTAACAGCTTGCTCTGGCTCCAGTGGTAACTCTTCTCCTGCTGCTAAAGTCACGGCAAAAGCCAACATGAGCTGCACATGAAGACTGGCTGTCACAGTGAGGAAACTCTAGCTCAGACGGTCAATCTCATATTTAACATCCTGGGTATTCTTCACACTCACGAATATTTAGTTAATTAAAAACTTCAAATTGATTGAATACCTGACTGTTCATAAGGACCTTTCTAAAACTTGCCAAAGAAAACTTCAGTTTGTTTGTTTTTTTGCAATGTTTTGAAATAAACAGCAGACTTCCACAGTGGTGGTGGGTCCATGGCGTGAAAGCGTTAACTTGTTTTTTCAGTCAGTGTGAGGGGCGTTAGGAAAACAACAGAAAACTAACAGCACATTCGCAGCTTTTGGCAAGTTACAATCAAGTAACAGGACCACCACTGAGCGGCACAGCCTCTCATATTTGAGCGAGGCAAAATAATTACGTGTAATATTCACTAGCGATTTGAAATGTAAGCGCCATGTTGAGAAACTGCAAAGTAACTGCTGTTGTGTTTTTGTGCTCTTCCCTTATGCTCAGTGCTAATCTGTGGTACAGGAAAGACACTGGTGAACTGCTTAGAAAGGCTCCAACAGCGATGCAAGCACATTGTTGCTATTATTATTGACACCAGAACTTGGAGCACTTAGCTTGACCACACTGCAAAAAGTCATGTTTTATTCTTATCTATTATTTTGAAAAACAAATTTGGAAAAACTTGGCAAGGAAGTATCCAAAACTTTCCCTTCACTAATTAGCATTTAGACATAGGCAAAGCTAATAAATGTTACAACCTCAAGGAAAGCCTCCAATTCAGAAGCAGGAAGCCTGCAGCTGTAAAGTTTTCTCAGTAAAACTTTTACAACTGAAATCTGGTCAGGTGCAGCAACTCGCAATTCTCTCTCTCTTCTCTGGGTGTGTCGTCATCAAACAGGCCTGTCTCTGCATTCATTTCAACATTCAAAGAATCACAAAGCCTGGAACTGGAGTGGCGCTCGGCCAATTAAAGAGAAGCACTAAAGACAACTGTCCAATAAGAAACAGTAAGCAGATCTTTACCAGTACTGAACCAGGTCAAATCTGTGACAAATCAGACACAAGCAGGGTCGAGGAGGGAGCAAAAAGGACCAAGGGAAGGCAGTTTTCGGCACATTTATACAAAAAAAAGTCATTATTATTTTAAAAAATGTAAGATTAATCGGATACTTGATAATGTGATTATGGAGGTCACAATATAATCATAATTATACTGTGACCTAATAATATATATTTTTAAATAATTATGCTACCCAAAAAAGTACAAAAAAGTGCTTACATCCTCATTAACTTTAATTTTTCATTCATAAAGTTTGATTTCATAAAGCTGGTCCCACATATGATATATTTTAGGTTATTGGGTTTGTTTTTTTTCCCCTAGTGAAGAATATACAAGTTTCTTTTTTTTAAATGTATTTATTATGACATACTTTCAATTCAAAATTAAAACTTGAACTACAAAAACATCCATCCATCCATCCATCCATCTTCTTCCGCTTTATCCGGGGCCGGGTCGCGGGGGCAGCAGTCTAAGCAGGGACTCCCAGACTTCCTTTTCCCCAGACACTTCCTCCAACTCCTCCGGGAGGATCCCGAGGCGTTCCCAGGCCAGCCGAGAGACATAGTCCCTCCAGCGTGTCCTGGGTCTTCCCGGGGCTCCTCCCGGTGGGACATGCCCGAAACACCTCTAGGGAGGCGTCCAGGAGGCATCCGGAACAGATGCCCGAGCCACCTCAGCTGGCCCTCTCAACGTGGAGGAGCAGCGGCTCTACCTCCGACTCCTCCCGTGTGACTGAGCTCCTCACCCTATCTCTAAGGGAGCGCCCAGCCACCCTGCGGAGGAAACTCATTTCGACCGCTTGTATCCGCGATCTTGTCCTTTCGGTCACTACCCAAAGCTCATGACCATAGGTGAGGGTAGGAACGTAGATTGACCGGTAAATCGAGAGCTTTGTCTTTCGACTCAGCTCCTTCTTCACCACAACGGTCCGATGCAGCGACCGCATACTGCAGACGCTGCACCGATCCGCCTGTCAATTCACGCTCCATCCTTCCTCACTCGTGAACAAGATCCCGAGATACTTAAACTCCTCCACTTGGGGCAAGGACTCCCCACCCACCCGGAGAGGGCAAGCCACCTTTTTCCGGTCGAGAACCATGGCCTCAGATTTGGAGGTGCTGATTCTCATCCCAGCTGCTTCACACTCGGTGCAAACCGTCCCAGTGCATGTTGCAGGTCCAGGTTTGATGGAGCCATCAGGACAACTCACATCATCTGCAAACAGCAGAGATGAGATCCTGTGCTCTCCAAACCGGACCCCCTCCGCCCCCTGACTGCGCCTAGAAATTCTGTCCATAAAAACAATGAACAGAACCGGTGACAAAGGGTACAAAAACAGTACCACTCAAAGTAATCAGGCTATCGAAGTCAAGGCGTTTTTGCTGTTTGTGTGTGTGTGTGTGTGTGTGTTTTTGGACAAAGTATTGCCCATCTACATCTCTTTTGATCTAATTCCAATAAAACGTCCTGGCCCATCTCTGTGTGTGTCTCATGTTTTTTCACCATCAAATTCATATCACATATCAGGAGCCTGCAGTCGTTTGGAGGCACATCCTGCACTGAACGGATAGGGAAATTACCCCGTCGAAATCTGCGCTGGTGAAGACACACAGCCAGACCAGTGCCAGGGCAGTCATGAGAAATGAAGATGAGAAGGGGTTGGGTGAGATGGATTTCCCTCTTGAATTGGTTGGTTCCCAGATCATGGTATCTTTCTGAGTTTTAACGTTCTCTTGATGGGTGGAATGCTTTTGAAGGCACCAGTTTCTCTTGCAAACCTAATCTAGTAAGGTTTATCAAGTCCCCTGACACACTATAGGAACAAATTGTAATCAAATATTATTTCAGTTTTTCAGACAGCATTGCCTATAAAATCCAGAATGAATCCTCCAACATTTGTATACAGATCGGTATCAGTCTGGTCATTGTTTCAGTTCAGATGGGCGTGATTGACCGGTGGATTAGACATGCATGGTCCGTTCGTACCAATACAAACATGGCTGCTTACGAGGAAAAAAGAAGGGAAACAAATATCACAAGCAAAACAAATCTGAGGTGAGAGAGGTTTGATTTTGCTCTAAATGATGGATAACCAATGAGCTTGTTCATTTCACAAGCATCACGGAAATGAACTTATCTGTTTGCACGGTTCTGCTCGAGTTTGACTTGAGGCGTGGCGGAGGGAGTGGCGACAAGACTCACTCTTCATAAAGATTTGAAGAAATGTGTGTTTTGAATCCCAGGGAAGAGACTGCAGACTGCAAGTGTCCATCTGTGTCAGGACATCGCCCTCATTCAGTCGCAGCTGTTGCTGTCCAATTTCCCCCAACACCTGTGCCTCTCCATTGGGCCACAACACACCAGCAGCCCCTATCCCCCCTCCACGGTCCACTGTGCGGTGCTAACCACACTATTAGGATTATGCCTCTCTCTTGTTCTCACTTATTGGGAAAGAGCGCCAACACAATGGACCCCTTTCACCCGTGCAGTGAGGGGCGGGGCTGGGGTTCGTAGCGGTGGACGGGAGCGCGGTGATAACATCCTGCCCACAGCTCAGAAACAGGTGGGATTACAGTCAGCCGACACGTCGAGTGAAGCAGGATCAAGGACCGGACACTCTGAGCCAACAGGTGCAAGACACGCTCTGATACGGACTGGAGACAGGGGTCTGGGACAAACTTCTTCATACAATAGTTACATTATAATAATGCACAATGTGTTTGACAAATGGTGTAGTTCTGAAGCTAATAATTTAAGTCAACCATTACAAAGTTGGAATGTAAACAAATGGTAACAAACGGTAGACCGCATATTTGACTTCATCTAAAAGAAGATGATTTCAGATTGGGAAAAGTAAGGAAAGATTCAAAAGCGAGGAGCAACAATCTGTGTGCCAAAGCAAAACAGAAACATATTTTAGTATTTATGAATTTACCTTGCACAGCACAATTAAACCCTATGAAATTTACAAATTCACAAACTCATCTGTTGCGTTTGGGCTCTCAAACCACCAGTGGTTCTGAAACGATCAATCTCAATGGGATCCGTTCAAAATTGATAATGTATAGAACACAATTCAAGAGTGATATACTTCTGATGGACAAGGGGCATTTTGCATCCTGATACAAAGTTCGTATTTCATTTAGGCATGACACTGGCACAGTTTGAGCTTTTGTCTTTAGGTTGGGGAATCAAAACACTGGCACAACACCAAAGACTTGCTGATCAAAGCTTCTCAAAATACTAGCAAATCCTTCTTGGCAACAATACAGCTAATAGCATCATGCATAACTTTCAACAACAGCTGACATCCTGACTCCATCTGTGCTTTGAGCTTCCAAAATACATGATCAGCATCAAACCAATACCGCAAATTGCAGCACTGTAATCTTTGACAAATGGTTTCACACAATGCATTTGTCCTTATAGTTTCTTTTGGACTAAAAACAACATGATCACGGTCAGTCTGGAGCCAGCCCTCTGCTCTCAGTGCTCTGGCCTGAGCCCTCCGTCATACTTAAGCAGGGCACTCAGGGGCTTCCAGTGCCAGCCCAAAAACTCACCCGGGTTGGATATCCTTGTCCCATTTAGGATCCCTGGGAGAGCCACCGCCAGAGAATGGGCCCTCTGTTCTTGGGATAGACAATACTGATGCTGCCCGGATGAAGAGGACAGACAATGCAAATCGAGCCTAAATGACTGACCAAGTTGTCGAGGAGCCAAGAGGAGACTGTTACTACTGCACTTGATAGCTCATCATCTCCTAAGTATCTCCAAAGGGTCATTAATGATAGTGGAGTATCTCTTACAAGCTTGTCTCTTGAGATAATCTTTGACATTTCTAATTACACTCCTGGTGAAAGCTGTGAATTAAGTGGTGTCCCGCAGAAAGGAGACTTTGGCATCTGTGAACACAAAGTATTACAAGGCGTTGCTACTAAACTGCATTGCCTGTCCAATCACCATATTATATGGTATTCTAAGGTTTAGGTATACTTAAAGGGGCTCTATAAATAATTTTCATGTAATTAAGTAAAGATTAGTACTGCCCCAGTACATATATACTGCAAAAGCAGCTCTTATGGTCAACATGAGACCACTGTGTGCTGTCTGCATCTGACTAAAAAGCATTTTATTTATTATTTATTGTCAGTATGCTAGTTGTTTTTAGTATATGCAAAACTCCGCTCTGGCCTCTGAAAGTTGTGAAACGTGCTTATAAACTCACCGCAGTGAATAATGAATGTGTTAAAAATTTAAGGAATAATTTTGGGCTTATGCAAACAGTTTTAAATGAAGTAGTTCTGTTTTTCACTTTTTTAACACTGTAAAAATCAGGTACAGTGATTTTAATTGTCCCTGCAGGGAAATGAATCTTCTACATTTGACCCATCACTCAAGGCTGCTGGGGCAAGCTGTCAGGATAAGGTTACCATCATATATAGTAAGATATCAATCAGAAGAACAAAAGAAGCACCATTCCCAACAGAAATGTCTTCTCTATGGATGAATAATGTGCATTTGTAAATTGGAGCTGTCAAAGTTCCAGTTGTTTTGACAAGTGTATCTGATAAAACCAGGAGCCTCGTATTAAGCAGCTTAACCAGACCTGATCTGAGAGGGAGACACCGTGTGGCATTGCTCTAGTGGGAGACTGGACAGAATGAGTCCTGAGTCTTCTAAACAACATAAAATAACATCTTTGTGCATCAGCATGTGTCATGGGCATCTCGACCCAACTCAATTATGACATTTACAAGCAAATCAGCAGTTATTTTGAGGAGAAGCTTCAGAATTAGAAACATAACAACTGTTGAAGCCACTGTCTGCTTGTATTCAATTTGAACGTTAAATGCAAATGAGTTCACACTTAAGGATTTTAATAATTGTGAGAAAAAATATCATGATTTATGATTATTCATAATTGTTGACACCTAGAGCAAACAATAGTAAGTCTGTCTAAATTGACCAATCAAGTTACAGATCTTCCTCTAATTAAAGGTCAAAGTTCACAAAATCCAGGTGTTGTTTGTTCTGTTTCCATCTAACGACGTGAAGTATTAAATACTAAGTCCTCAGGCAAAAATCCTGTGCTATATGTGCCAACAGTCTGCGACGTTACGTTATAATGATCTATGTGATACTTCCTGGTCTACTCAAGACATTTAACTCTACACAGCAAAATGTAATCCATCCATCACACATAATTACTCTGTTTTCACCACAGTCTGATCTGTACAAGCTGCTACGACTGATATCCAGTCAAATGGAGAAGTCACCATCCCATTGTCCTAAATAATAGTGCATACAGAGAAAGAACGCTGTTTCAAATTCGGTCAACCTATAATTTAAAAGTATGTCTTTGAGGCACCTATACCAAATGGCTGTTGGTTCAATTCTCAATGTGACCCACATTTTATAAAGTCACAAAATTTCACAAAACATTACAGAAACAAAAGTAGGGTAGGGTTAGTAGTTCATTGGCACAGCAATGGTAAGTAATGGTATAATATTGCAAGGCAAGGCACGTTTATTTGTAGAGCACAATTCGTACACAAGGCATTGTATTCTTTAAATTACTAAATACTGGTGGGTTCCAGGCAACTGGGATTTTAACCACCTCTAACCACACTGACATATTAGAACATTAGCAATCACCACATAAAGTAGATCTGAGTAAATCTGACAATATACAGTTATTTAACATATTAGACACATAACATTTAGACTTCTTTAGTCTAAGGTTGAGCATTAGACACTGTTTACATACGAGTTAATTCAACTGGAACACTTTGAAGTCAGATATTGTAACATTCAAGTGGGATCACCAATCTCAGTTGCCTGGAACGTAGCATAAGGCCTTTTACGTGTGTTCTTGATAAGATAGTTGGAAAATGGGTATATATTTGGGGGAAAAGTACAACCTATAATCTTTGAAAAGCTCTATACTTTACCACCTTCAACTTAGGCTTCAGAAGGGGCAATGCTTTACTTTATGGCTAGTGTCACTATGGAGAGTGGGAGCTCTCAATGTTTGTGTGTGGTCGGCAGATTAGTATGGGCACCATTAGATCCTGCTCAAATCCCTATTCATGTCATCAGAAAAGGTGAAAAGTCACAGGCTTTTTTCTGATGTAGAGTCACTGGAGTATAACCAAGAATGTATATTCACACAACGCAATGGTCTGTCACGCTCTGCTGCGACAGGCACCAAACATGATCTGAAGTCATGGTTTAATCTATTACTCATCATCTATGACTCACTGGCTACTTAAAGGTGCCGTAGCTCTCAAAAAGCATGAAAAACAGAACGAGTTCATTTTAAACTCTTTTCAGCAGTCCACATGTATCGCTCACTTACCAAATGCATTCTGAGCATCCTAAATATTCACTGCAATGAGTTTATAAGCGCTTTTCACAACTCCCTGAGGGTGGAGCGAAGTTTGCCGTCGTGGTTAGCTAAGGTAGCAAACAATCAGCATGCTAACAGTACACTTCCTGTTTCCCGGAGAATAAATGGTTTATAATTAGAGACAAAGAGCACACATCGGTCTCATTTTCCCCCTAAGAGCTGCTTTTACAATATAATGTAATGTAATGGGGAAAAACAGATTTGAATTTATTACATGAAAAACATGTGTGTACAGCCCCTTTAAGAACAACATTTATCAAAAACTAGACAAGAGTCCTAACACAAATATACCACAGTAATAATAGAGTAGAGCGATATGGAGGGAAAAAACCAAAAACTAATTTAAAACAAAAATCTTGTTTTGATTGGTTTGCCAGGGAGGTTCCTCAGTATGGCATTAAACGTATCTATCTCCATGGAGACAAGCAGGCGGTGGTACTAAGCAAAGTTAAAGGTCAGATCCGTGGAGAGGTGAGCCCGCTACAGTAAGAAGGTATTCAAGGTCTTTTTTGAGCGGTAAAAAAACTTGAATTCAATAAAGGCAAAATAAATAGAGAATAAAATATGTCCCGCCAAAGTTCAAGTCTGTTCCAAACCACATGCGTTTACCACCACATGATGGCTACATAGATTTAGAGCTCATCATTGACATTTTTGGAGGATTTGATCGTGATTCAATAAAAAGTAGAGTATTAATTTGCGCAGTCCCAATAATAATGTATGTATGTAGTTATTCCTACATTCATTGAAGTGAGTATCTTTGTACTTGATCTCAACCTTACAAAACGTTTAATATCCTACAAAATTAGAGACAGAATAGTTGTTTAGTATGCTTTATTACACCATCTACACCATCTTCTTGCACAAGTGTCACATTCAATACAATCCATCGCATACAAAAATTGGCGAACACTTCTGAAATCAACTGTATAATAGATTAGATAAACAATAGCAGAGGAGCTCGAGTCAGTCTCATTGCGTTAAGAGTGGACAAAATGCTGGTGTGGGGGGTGAGAACGGTTCAAAGGCCTCTGTACAGGTCGACCCATGGTGCTCCGTTTAGCCACCCAACCCAGCCATAAACCACAGTATCCATTACACCTACACGAGATAGTCTTACTCTGTCACTGAGGCTGCCCAATCCGCCCCAAACCAAAATGTGGCTCTCAGATGTTTGTGTTTTCTCCAGCACATTCAAGTAGCATCTAGATCATTTTAATATGCACAGGTGTGTGTCCAAAATGTTACACCGTTGTCATTGCAATGAACAACTACCGAAATGTAATATCATTTAAATGGTAAAAAATATTCAAATTGGTGCCAACAAACTTTTCAAGGGTGCTGCCCGGTGGTCGAGTGTGGTGAGTTCGAATCCCGACTCCAACATTTGCAGCATGGCCTCCCCTCTCTCTCTCTCATCCCCCATTTCACACTTTCCTATCCTGTCTAATAAAGCCCACGGGCCAAAAAATCTAAAAAAAAATAAAAATAAAAAAAATAAACTATTCATGGATAAATATGATAATAAATTGTTCATCAAATCACTACATAAGCAAGTAAACAATAGCAATAGCAACAAATAATACATTCAGAATACTGAGAGAGAAAAATGTCTTGCATTGACATTTCTTTTTTTCTTTTCTTGCCTTTTAATGCAACAACAATGATTTTTATACTGGCATGTCCTACAATGTAATATGTAGACTTTGAAATGAACAAGAATATGATAATGTTCCAAGCATATTATTTATTAGTGTAGCGTATGCAAACTTTTATCTTCTGGCATTTAGTTGAATGAAACTGATAAAATAGAGAGCAGATGTTTTCAGGTGGTCTCTTTCTCCTGTTTTCTGTCTTTTACATTTTCCAGACTCTACTTTCCTGGTCTTTTCACTTGCAGTGTCAGGTTACACTTATTGTTGCTGCTGGTTACTGATAAATAGGTTGCTCGGTGACTACTCTGGCACGTGATTGGCTCTTTTAAACAAAAAGCGCACACGTGATTGGTTCTTTTCAACAAAAAACGCAAATAGGAGGGGCAAGTTTAAAAGGGGGTCGCCGGGGAAACGGTGAGACTTGTGTCAATTTAAATAAAGTTGGGACAAATCCTCGCCGGGGCATTTGTGTGTGTGTGGACTCAGTGATGGGACAGAAGCAGGGGGGACATACTGATCCATCCCAAATACCACACTGACCCCAGCTGAATGCCCCACCCTTGCATTGGCATTACGTCATCATAGAGACTAGGCCTAATATTACACAGAGCAGCGAAGATGCGGTTGCAAACTGCCCAGAAGCTTAGCAATAATTCCTAGTACATTTTGATGTCACACTGCGTCGCAACATTCAAGAATCACACCAGTTTAAAACTGAGCTGGGGGTCAGTTCAAAATCCTTAAGTTGAATTTGCTGTTCAAATGTCAGACAGCAGATTTGGCGTGGTTTTTGTTTATTTATTTGTTAACCTTTATTTAACAATTTATGACCATTTATTTTAAAACCATTGGGATCGAGACCTCTTTTACAAGGGTGACTTACTTATGATTAATAAGCAGGTCACTGTAATTACTGGGTCCATCCACATGAAACAAAAACTGGCCTAAACGTCTTATCTGTCTGCATAATTAAACTGGAACGTGAATGTAACTTATTGCATAGGTAGCTCAATGGTGGTTTGGTAATTAAATAATTACGTTCAAAAAAACTTACTCAAATCGAATTGGTAAGAAACTGATAAATCTCCATGCACAAAAATATGTATTGTGAAGGCTTGCATCTTGACAGACTGATTTGTTCAAAGATCAAAGATCAAATGGCCTCATAGAAGAAATGTTTGGTTCCATAAAACATAAAGACCCTCTTTGCACAACTGTGATAATAATTAAGCAAATGAAGGCATTATTTACAATGAAATCACAAATTAACTGCATCCAACAGGCCACAATCTCATTTCTAACACCTTTGTGGAAACACCACTCCTGTTACTTCGGTCACATTGCAAGCATAGCCCTGTACAAGTGTGACTGTAACATATATTTGACCTTGCCTGTTAAACAGCCCCTAAGCAAGTCACATACCAGCCATTCCTCTCTTTAAGTGCAGCGTCGGCCCACTAGGACAGTCCTGCAGCATCAAACACAAACTAAGTTTCACAAAAAGGCATAATTGTGGCTCTGGTCTTAATTAGCCGCAGTAAAGCCTCTGTCTGTCTGTTTGAGCTGCTCTTTGTTTTCCTATGGAGTTTTCAAGGCCTGGAGGGCACAGCTTTCAGTCCTGCTGTCAACTTTAGGAAGTCAATGAAACACTGAAAAATAAATACATATATATATATATATATATATATATATATATACATACACATAAAATACATTTGTCATATCTCAGAGCAAACATGAAAGCCAACAATTTTCATGAGACAACTTTGTTATAAGATCTTTACACCATAGTCAATTTGGTTGAAACAGATGTTTTTAGACTAGAAATGTCTCTGTTTTTCAGTTTGTATATAGATAGAAAATGTTAAATTGTCAGTGTTTACGTGTGTTGTCACATAACATTGACAATTGGCCTAAAAACATAGACATAATGTTGATTTGATTGTTGGACAGTATTGTTTATTGTCATTATAATTTCTAGTGCACGGCTAATCCTTAACATTGCATTTAGTCGAAGGGGTGAAAGACAACACCAAACACTGCGTCTACTGTACATCCCTGAACATAATAGTACATGTAAATCCCTGGCACTGTCTGCTTGTCCAGGGCCAGTTGGTCATCTCACTTGGCCTTTGTTAAATTAATGGGTCATTCATAAGTCTATTGAAACATGTAATTAATCGCTGTGTCCGGTCACTGCTCCACTCAAGCGTTCATTTCCCCAGCAGGACCAGCCAATCAGGGGGCAGCCTCGAACAATGTCCCGTCAGCGGACACAGATGTCTGGGCAGAGTCCTGGATCAGACCCCTGCCCACCTGGAGCTGTGGTCTGCCAGATGACCTCTTGATGTTTCAATCCTTCCTTTGACCCACTGCCGCTAACACAGACACTGTAATTGTGTTTTTGTTAAAGAGGATTTGAAAAGAAGGATTAAAGTACAAAAAACTGCACTTCTGAAAGTTTTAATTTAAGTAACCATAGCCTCAACAGGGTTATCTTATATTGTTTTATTTGAAGATGTTGCAATTAGAGGTGGGCGATATATCAATATTCAGATAAAATAATTAATAATGTTTTGAAGATGCAACATTTTAATATTGACGGTTTCTACAATTCTAATATTGAGTATATTGTTTATAGCAACAATGCTACTTTTACAGACATTTCAGGTTTGTCTGATAATTGAACCTCAACTATTACATTTAAAAGGCATGTTTTAACACATTTCCATTGGATTTACATAATAGCATCTGACTATCATTATCGGGATACTCCAAATAAATATTGAGATATAATAATAAAAGATATTTTTTGTCAAAATTGCCCACCACAAGTAATTGTTGTTGCTTTTTTAATATTTGTTCCTAATCGAGTTCTGGGAGGTTAAAGTTTTCCGTTTATTTCAAACTTAAATTTCAGGGTTATTGACAGGAACCAGGGTTAGAGTTTCTGTTAGAGTTTCTGTGAACAATACAGCTTGTGCTTTGGACATTTACAAGATGTGGTCATCTTTACTTCAAGGGATCCTCTTAAATCTCTCAAAGTCATTTCAAACAAAGTAAAACAGCAAGTCCTTTACCAGATACCAATACCAGACCATTTAACAGCAGTAAATGCATGCAGCTGCCATGACTTGTAAGGTAAAAATCTCAAAAACAAAACGGTAAGCTTGAGTGACGGTCAATAGCTTCTTATTCTCAACAGGAGAGTACAAAGAAACAAGATGGTGGTAAGAAAAAAAACATCTGAAGATTTCTCTCTTACATCCAAACATCTCACTTCATTTGAAACCCCACCACGATGTACCATGAAGAGACCTGCTAGTTATTATACCCATTTATTTATTTAATCCTACTTTAAGCGGCCAATAATTATCATCAAATATTTTCTGGGATTGAACTTGTGAGATATTTTGCGAACTATCTCCCAGGTTTATCCTCCCTCCTGCTGCGTTCCGAGGGTCAGATTGGTGTCAGTGCATTGTGTTTGGTGACAGGATTGCAAGAATGGTGTGAGATAATGAGTCAGCGCTAAGACACAACAGAGGGAGGACAGCGGGACGGATCGGTTACTGTCAGCGGGACGGGGAATCTCCCTACACCCCTGCTGCTGCTCTGTGTCCCACATAAGTACAATAAAGAATGATTACCGGGTTGTTAAACTGAAGGTATGCAACTTCTTACCAGAGAGGAAAGCGATGACATCCCCAGAGCAGACTTCTATGAATTAACAAGATCTTCTTTCCCTCTGCCTTTGGTCTCATGAACACTTCTCATGAACACCTGCCACTTTAACTACAATGTAATCAAGCACTCACTGCACTACATCTGTAAACTTAACTGTAGATCTTTGTGTACATAGTAAGCCTATTTTTACTTTATCTTATAGAACATTTTAATGGTTTTCTTTAATGCTTATTAATGCTTATTTAACGCCCATTTGATTTCATATATGTTGCTTTAATTATTGCTCAGTGTTTTATGTTGCACCTTAATGCCGAAACAAGTTCCTATGTGTGAATTTTGTTCATTGACGATGGCAATAAACCTTTTCTGATTCTGATTCTTAAATCAAGCTTTGTCATAGTTTTAATAGCTGGACAAAAACAGGCTTGCATTGAAGAGATGTCCAGTTAAAACGGTGGTAGGAACTTATATTGCAATCAAATATTTTTAGTTTCATCATGAGTCACAGTTCACGTGCACTTTATGGATATCTAAAAATTCAATTAAAGTTAAGGCACACAAAGTCCAAAATAAAGGTCCCAATTAGTCCAGTGTCTGTCAAATTTGTCAATTTTCCGATTGAGTCCACGTGATCTTTTTTTAATTTTGCGTCTGTCAGTTATTATGTCGGTCCAGTCCTTAATCATTTCCCCAATTTGGTTCATAATTTTTTTTTGTGACGCTTTTTCCCCAGCTGCCAGAAGTATGTTCCAAAGATATCCATCTATTGTGTCCATGGAGTTTTGAGGCCCACAGTGCACTTTTTAACAGTGCAGGAACATTGAGATGACAAATGAAATACTAAATGTTAAACTGACCAACTAATCAATACATTTCTTTACCAAAAAGACCTGATAAGATCATATATTTGGTTGTGCACTGCAAGTATGTATAAATCCGGACTATAAATTACGGATATTACAGCACTGACTTTAATAGTTTTACTGCAACCTACTGCAGTTCTACTAAACCAGACCTCCCTCTTTGTCCTGCTGTGCACTAACAGGGGATTGTAACTTCTTCTCAAAACTTGCAGAGACATGACCCAGACTTCACACAGGGATTGTAGTGGACCCCCGGAGAGTCAGACTCAATAGAGCCGTGAATTATAGCCTATAAGTGCACCTCGATCAATCACATGTACAGAGAGAAGTTTGCTCTGTGGGACTCGGCTGACAGGTCTCAATGGAGATGAATAAGAAACCAGAGGGTAAACTTACAACTAGTAATGTATTTAGAAATGAAAAGTGAACGAAAGACATTTTCTTTTGATTATTTGACGAAGCATTTGCACATGTAGTACAGTAGTGAGAATGCAGTGCATATCAAAAGAAAAACTACAGCAAACCAGTTTAAATTTGTATATGAACTAACAGTACGAGCCCAAAATTTAAATGGCATTACAATAGATGTTTTATGTGTACATATTAGAAAGACAAGTAGTTTACTAAAATAGTACTACATGCAGGACTATATTTAATCTCTCAGCAGCATTGTTTAAATTCAAACACACAAAGTGTGTATCGTGCCCTTATCACGATAGGCCCGGCTAGTTCCGGTTGCCATTAAAGTGAGGATCTTCAATCCTCCATCCGTTCCATTAATACTCTGTGGGAATTAGTCTCGCTTAAATAAATCTAAAAAAAAAAAAAAAAAACTTACAAAAAAACTTACAGCAGAGAGTGAGTTACAGATGGATAATCACTGGCAGCCTGTTAAGAATTTTACGTACGTCGTAAATATGTCATCGGAGGAAACCTACGTGTTTATAAAAGCATTAGCTTGGAGACAAAACCACTTACTTTTATAAAAATATGTCCCCCTCGCTCTCCGCTTTATTATTTATTCATTTTAGTGAGACTCGGCTAATTCCCCATGAGGAAAGAATGGAGCAGGAAGTGGAGCTCCGCATTTTTAAAGCAACCGGAAAAGGGCCAACTGCAGACTATCGCCAGAATGTGGCACTTCACCTTTCTCAACAGCTCAATTAACAACATTTTGTGTTATTTTTCAAATTTTCATTTTTCAAATTTGTAAAACTAAAACAACAAAACTATTTTTAAGGGGCATCCTGGCACAGATTTCCCATAAACTCTGGGTGCATACAGTGTTCTTGTTGGTTTCTCTGCAGGTGAAGGCGTTCCTGTGGCAGAGCCAGGAATGTAGAGTAAGTAATAAGTGTGACAAGTTTGTGGACCCTTTCCAAATCTGCGAACAGAATTAGCTGCAATAGCCATATTACTGCACAAGAATGGATCCAGATGGGCTGTCTGGACTATTAAAAAACATTTTGGGTTTGAATCGTTATACAAAGATAGTTATATATTATGTTTGTATTGCCATGCCACATCAGATGCACAATGTATTGGTTTTTGCTTGCGTTTGCACTTTCTCACACACCATATTGACATAAAATTGCCACTAAACTGGGACTAAAACTGGAACATATGTTGGACTAGACCAGGACTCAAACAGGGGCAAACCAGGAGTGACTTAGATGGCACCATGATCCCCTGTTGTTATTTGTTTATTATAATATTTACTCCATTAGGCCATACAACTAAAATGGTCACTCCAGTCAGGATGAACACATGCATCATTCTCCTTTTTGAACTACGATATTGGACAATTATGTGGAAGTGAAGTCAAGTGCAGTGGTTGAAATATTTGCCACAGTTTGAACCCTGCCACTGTTTCTGTCATCGGGTCACTAATAACAGACCACTTCTCCTGGAGGAGCTTCAAGCTGCTATAGCCCCAAGTGGGAGTACAAAGGAATTAAAAGGGCTTATGTGTGTAAATGTTCATACGTCTTTTTGTGTGTGTGTGAATTTGAGAAGGTGTTCTGTAAATCCAGCCCCCCGAAGCCAAACCACAGTTAACCGCAGTGTTTCTCTCAAATTTTATAGAAACTGCCAAAAAAGACTGATGGGCCCTGACTCAGAGCCGTGTTTGCCCTCAGACTAAAGTGCAAGAAATGAACCACAATTAGAAGTGTAGGGGGGCCATAATATACAATTTGAAGAATATTGTGAGAAAAAACCTCACCATTTCATTATTGGCACTGAGAACAAACAACAGTGAACACTTTAATTCGCTTTCATTCACAAGTTTAACGGATTAGCACGTCTCACTAGTGTTATGAAATCTAACTTTCTGAATGAAAAGTAAAGATATTGGCACATATACAGCCTGATATAAAGGTACTTTATGCATGCATTTTTGGATGTCGGTGTAATCCCTCATTCGTTCAGTAGTGTTCTGATTCTACAATACATTTTTGGAGTACAAATTGAACTGAAATGACTCATTGTTGCTGCCTACGATTCTCAAAATTATTGTTTTTTCAGTTCTTATATTGTGACCTGAATAATCACAATTATCTATTAACCAAATATTCTTGACGTAACTAGTTGAAATGTTTCTAGATACAATCCCAGGAAAATTCTGCCAAATACAAACATAGTTATTGCTTCTTGACGACCTCATAAAACTCCTCATCTTTGGAACGACCTACCTGAGGATGGCTAGCACTATAATCTTCTAAATAATTTATTAAAACTCACTTTTATCGAACAGCCTTCCTTTAACTGTTTTATTGTATTTTATTATTGCTTTACTGACTTTGTTTATTTATTTATTTGTTGCTTGGGCTCTGTCTGTCTGCGTCCACTGCCTCTTTGCTGTTTGTGTTCCCTTTATTCTATTTTTATGCTATTTGTATTATTCTGAAGCGGAGTGTGCAGGTCTTTGTAAACCTCGTTTTTAAAAAGTGTTCCATAAATAATTATTACTGTATTAATATAATCTTTTCTTATTATATCCAAGAATTAATTACTAAGGCTGAGGGTGACAGCAGTCTATAATAGCCACAACTACATAACATGAGGTGTGATTACTTACAGCTAAGTAGTCACACCGACACGTCTAATACATTGCCAACCTGCCAATCATTCTCATATTAATCCTGCATGTTGGAGTATGCCGATTCATCCCGCTGCAGCACAGGGAGGACAAGCATAAAGCCCATTCCTTCTGCCCACGGACTGTTTACATGTATTGCTGTTTCTTTGCCCCATGACGGATGTGTTTGAGAGGGCCAGCTGTCAACTCAGGAATCTACAGAAAACTGAACCCACTCATTCCTCGCATCTCTCCGTGGTCCAGCCTCAGTCCAGTCTGAGTATCACAGACTGAAGCCCCAGAGCTGGATCAGATGTATGACACAGGAGTCACAAAAACAACACGCATGGCATACCTGAGCGCCCTGCCCAGAGTGGCCACTGTGGACTAGGGCAGCTGGCCCGATAAGCTATAAAGCACAAACCCTGCACAACAAGAATCTATAACTTACATAAATTGTACCACAATTCAGGACAGTGTTTTATATGTCGTAAATATGGGGGATTGTTGTTTTCCAAAATCTTGAGCCACAGGAATCAGTGTTACATTAAATTATTTCAATACCCTTTTGTACTAAATATCTATATAGATACACAGCTAAAACTGTAGTCCAACATGTGCGCGAATTCAAACAATCCCTTCTCTCTTTACAACTCCAGGACAAGGTAATAGCAATAAAGAAAACTGACCTTTTTTAATGAAAATCTTCCAACTGTATGGGAATTTATTTGTCTGAAAATGTGAGGTCATTTTATCGTTCAATAAATTATAGATGGAACAATCATTTTCGGGGGTCATCATTTATTGTGGGATACGCTTCCTAGTACTTAGCTCCTATATTAGTAACTATATTGGACCAAAATCATCACAGAGCTATCCTTTTGATCACATATCAAATAACAACATACACTTGTATATATTCCTGCTGTAAATTGTATGCATCCAACTTCATTGTGAAAGATTTTATCGTCTAAGAGCATTAACGCACTATGAAAATCATAATAAATTATTCATATTTGCTAATGCACCATAGATGCTATGATCAAACTAATCAGAAAAAACAAACAACTAATGATGGAACTTCCTGCTCAATCAATCATTTCTATTCGCCAGAACAAATATTAGCCCTGTTTGTGAGACAGAGCAATATGCTAGAGTCTCCTTTAGGGCAGACACTATCTTCGAGCTACAGATGCTACCAAAGTCAATGACCCTTCATTACTGGTGAGGTACAATCTTGGTGGAGGTGAAAGGTCAAACAGGCCATAATCTTGGGTCAAAACACACTGAGCTGTCTAATTTTCACATAAGGATCTGACATGAAGCGGCGTGTTGAACAGCTGAAAACAGTCAGTAGGCTGGTAAAGGTGAGCGCATACAATGGGTTTATTCAAAATCACAGTCGCCACATTGACCACAGTAACCACCGTGCAGAATCCATAAAGGTCTGGTCACTCCTTGTTGAAGCTTTGAACAAAGAGAAATATGTTTACTTTTTCAAGCACTTTATGACAACATCAAACGATATGCTCCGAGCTATTGGTTTAAACTGTGCAACATGCATAATGAAACTATTGCGTTCATCCCTTTGAACAAAGAAAGACATTTCAGATTAAAAGGCAAAAAGCAGTCTTTGTTAATGAAAAGGCCAGATCATTAAACTACAAACAAGCAAATAATATGTACGGCACACAACTGAGTATGAATAGAGGTGGATGATATCTATTAAAATTATATTCATGCTGTTGTTGTTTTGGAAAGGGAATATTAAGTATATTGTTTATACTAATTAAAATTGCTGCAAAAAGAACAGATTAAACAAGTGATACCTTTCAAATAAGGCTATAAAGAGATATTTCTGTATTATTATACTTATTTACTTACAGTTCATTCACCTTTCGTGCAATACTGATATCTCAACCAAGACATTTCAAGACAAATTTGGATTGCCATAATATTGTCTGAAAATTGTCATCAAACTATTCCCAAGAATATAGAGCAATTTGCCAATATTGTCCATTCATCAGTATGAATGAAGATGAGTACCGGTAATCAAAATAAAAGTATAATCTGAAATCTTAAAATAACTCCAAATCCATTCCAATAGAATGACTATCTTTAACATGATCAGCGCCACTATAGATTTAAGTATCGTTTTGACAGCCCACTTTTCTGCAGTTCATCACAATGATCTCTTCAACCAGAACAGAGGACAAAGGGTCAAGTGGAGGTCGCTGGGGTTAAAGTTCAAGCATCTATATCTAGTTACAGGCTAATCCTTCCACTCAAAAACTCACCCTAATGAGTCAACAGTAAGAGAAACACACTTCAGTTCCCACACATTTTCATTACGTAGTGTATTTTTCACACTCTGGATCTCACAGCTTTCCTCTGTCTGTAGCTGATAATTCAATACGTCCAGACCAGCAGCACGCATGTCATTTCCACGCATCACATGGACTGGAACAGAGAGGGTCATTGTGGGTAAAGCAGTGTCATCGCCACCTCCTTAGAGCAGTTTTAGCACACTCCTAACAGGACCTTCAACAGGGTGAGCGTTCGAAGGGTGAGCACATCCGAATGCTAAGTGGTGAGTGAAGTGTCTTGCCCAGTGACACAATAGCCACGTTCCGACTGGTTCACTCTGGTGCGGATCGGGGCGGTTCAGAAGTGTCTCCGCTTTTGTAAGTGAACCGTGCTGGTCTAGTTAAGCGATCCAAAGGGGGTCGTGAGTGGTGCTACCTCCCATAGTGCACTGGCTCACTTGGGCTTTTGAGCGGAATGATTGGATAAGAGAGAATGCGGACTCGGGTGAAAACAAAACGGCAAACAGCAGATATAAACAGAAAATAGTTATTTAATGCTTGCTCATCTCACAGTGCCACAATCATAGAATTACTAAACATTTTTTATGATTTGATGAGATCGGCCTTATGAAGAAAAGGTATAATTTAGGCACAATTTAGATTTTATTTGGCGAGTCATTAACAGAAGCATTCCAAGACGCTCCAAAGTGAACCGGTCTCATGGCAGAATGCAACACTAGTACCAGGTCTGCTCCCATTCTAAAACTCTTTCAATCTTAAGACCAGCTCTTAACATTTGTGGAGGAAAATTGGCTACATTTTATGACGCGTGACTGTTGTTTCGGGTTTGAAGAATTTAGGTGAAGAATAACAAACTTCGTAATTGGTCATTAAAAATCTAGCATAGTTATTACAAGTTGTGACTTTAGCCACAAACAAAACAAACAAAACAAAAGCAAAAGCATGCAAACCTCTAAATTCAAACTGGTACGGTCCATCACAGTACAACAACCAGCCAAAATAAACGTTATCCTCCTTCTTGCTCTGCACATCTCCGTATCAGTCTGGGTGTTAAAAGACAAGGCCGGGAGCGAGAGAGAAAATACACTTCAATCTTCACGTCTTACTCAGAGTCTTTGAAATGTTACCGAGGCCTAAGCTTCGCCCCGAGCTGCCATGGCTGTCCCGGGTCGGCTGCAAACTGCATTGAAGCCCTGCGTGTGGTAATAGGAAGTATCGGGATGCAAAATCATAGACAACATCCATGTCATATTTCGACATTTAAGTAAGGATGGTTGTTAAGTCTAAAGGTGACTGACACAAAGGGATTATGGTGATATTGTGTAATCTAAATAACTGCCTAGTAGCTATGCCTTTTAACCTTTCGAGACAGTACAGCTTGATCTGGGTTAAGCTTAGAGCGTGTGAACGATTCCGCAGCATTTCTCACTTTCTGTCAGGGAAAAACGCACATGTTGCTGATATGATTGGCTGAATGATACATTTTGGCAGGGTAGAATTGTCAACAAAAAGCATGCATTTTATTAAATCTACTTAGGTTGCATCTTTGACAAATAGGGTTCCTTTAGGATTCTTAATAGTATGGTAATAAAGGAATTAAAGACACAACCATTTACAATCGTGTAATTAAAAGTAGACGCAGTAAACCATGTGAGTCACAAAAGAAAAGTCAAGTGGCTCTTTGGCACACGGTGAGAACCCAAACGGACATCAAACTGAAGCCAAGCGTGCATCGACAGGTTCATTCACAGGGGATTAACTGTCAGACTACACCTGTCACCATCAGAGCAACATCTGACACTTCTGAGAAACAACCTGATTTATATAACCAACAATAACATATGGGCAATTAGAAAGAGAAGGAGTGTTCATGCCTCCTTACTACAACCAAGACTCCCACCTTCCATGCACAAAGAATAAAATAATACAAAATAAATGCTACTCTGCTACTGTTGCTACTGCTGCTGTTACTAGTAATACTGCTGTATACCTTTGTGATCGCTATACTACTTCCACAACAGCTATGGCTACTGCTGATTGACAGGTTTTTATTATAATAGTATCCTGCACATTCACGCTCAGCCCACAGGGTTTACAGATAAAACAAAGTGAGATACAAATCATACAGGATAGTTGCCGTCTCCAATCCCAGGATTTATATATGTAAAAGACTAAAGTAAAACACTTTTTCTTATAAAGCCAACTCATAATTGTGGAATCTAACAACCAAAACACATCAGGGTTAGAAGATGTGTGTGCAAAACTATTCCTCAAATGAGAGTGAGGAAGACTGTGTAGAACTAAATTATACCTGTCCACAACCAAACCCAGGTCACACAAGGCTACTCCTACTCTAAAACTATGTCATAATCAACACAGCTGGTGCAATGTACGACCAAGGTCAAAACCTGCTGGGCTGTATCCTAAAAAATGCCCGTAAACTAAATCCATTTAAGACGTTTGTCATTTCATCCTAATTCTGGTATTGTCAGTAGAGTTGCCAGGTCTTGATAGTTGGAAACCAGCAGCTCGGTGCATTACATACTGGCCTGTGACACAAAGGAACAAGGCTCCGGCCCTAATAATGGCAGGGATACGGTTACATACTCAGATTAATAGAGCTGAAGTTCAGGTTTTCAGACTTCCTTGACAATTACAATGTGCTGGATAAGGTTACTATGGAGGAGGGAAATCTGGTGAGTTTTGGAGCCAATTTTTTTTACCAACAATTATAAACATATATTTTGCATTTTGCAGTACATTTGTGTTTTATAGACTTTTCAACTTTTGTGCAATAATATAATGACAAAAAAGGACTCGTAAATGTGAAGAGTGTTGTGTAATAGTGCAAACTGTTGGATTATGACTTGTGTTTACTACTTTTGAAGGAACTGTCATGACAACAACGCATCTTGTCATTCACACAATACAAAACATTAGCCTCTGCTGAGCATGATTAAGCTAAAGGAGAGGATTTGTGATGTCATGATTGCACATTGGCATCCGACAGGCCGGCACAGGTTTTCCTATTAGATCCCGCACAATCAGAAAGCAGTCATAATTAGTAAGTAAAAAGCCCTGCGGTGCGAACAAGGCCCAAACCAAACCATACTTCCTCTTTACGCTATCATTTTTGTACGTCTTTCTCCCCGTTATGTGTGTCTCTCAGCCAAATCAACAAGTGTCTTAGCCAAGCCCCAAACACTTAACATTTAGCAGCTGGCCAGCCTCTTCAGTGTAATATTAACCACAGGAGCCATAGAGCTGCAGTACAGAAGCAAACAAAGACAACTATTGTGTTATTTGGAGGAGGATAAAAAGTGAGGGAGCAGAAGAGGTGTGTTGGGTTACAAACATGACCCCTCCTCCAAAAAGTGTAGTGAGAGTGGTGAAATCCCAGTCCTGTAGTTTGTTGACAACAGATAATGCTGATATGAGTGAGGGTAACGGAGGGGGAGGGTCAATTTAGGAGATGGAATCCAAACCAAGACGTTATCTTTTTATCACTTTGTTTTCAATTGCAAGTTGAGAAGGAATTACTTTTATGTATCAGCTAATTATAACATGTATTTTTAGGTTTAGTGGCCAGATTGATTGCAAAGTTATTTTTAAAATGGACTAATTAAAGCTGGAGTACCACAAAAGTAGGTATTTACCCAGCTTTAACAGGGGCTGTTCATGGGTTTATCTTGCACTACTTGAATTCCTATTTGTATGGGATATTTTGAAGACTTTTGCCAATTCAAAAGATATAATATTTAGTTTAAATTGTTCATCGCTATATCAGTGGTGCTAGATTTCTATCCCTCTGAAATCAAGGGATAGTGAAAGATGTCAGACGTGAACACATTTGGTGTTAAAAAGACAGTAACACCTCAGAAATTAACTCTATTGTCACCATGCAAGGGAATTGGTCTTGGGCAAAGTGCAGACAGTGCAAATACAAATGTGAATAGCTAACTGTGTGTCATCATAATATACACACAATAGTGACAGTTTCAACTACTTTGTAAAATGCCGACACCTGTCACTTCAGTTTGTCATTTTCTTCTTCTATCAGCCTGAAGCATTGTTTAGAAACAAACAAAAGTCACATCCTACAAACAAACATGTGTGTACAATAACAGATAACAATCCTATCAATGCGATAATACCACTTCATGTATAACCCACCCTCAGGTTTCAGAGTGATTAAATATAGGGACTATCAGATTTTAGTGTTACGATTATTGTGCGACTAAACATTGCGATTTAACGATTATTCACGATTATTGAGACAGCGACAAAACAACAGTGATATCTTTAAGTTTCTTTCATTCCCGTGGTCTAACATGGTTAAGTTTGTGACCGGCTTTAGAAAACTGAACTTTCTGAAAGACAAAATAAAGTTCAATGTGACAAAAACAGCCTTAACAGACTTAATTTTGCCTCTAAAATTGTCACTATTATTATTTTTTGGTACTTACAATTCTATTGTGACCTGAATAATCCCGATTATAATCTTGACATCCCTAATTGGGACCGCTGTCATAACAATTCATTCAAAATAAACTCTTTTTAATAGTAAAAATATTGCACATAACAGGAAAAAGCATGTGACTGAAACTCATGAATAACACTTTTTTGTGTGAGTGCAGTTCTAAGTCACAACTAAACGAAGACACTCCAGCACATTCAAAAATATCATGAAACAGACAATAAGCTTTGACAACCCCATTACCATATTTAAGACATTAACAGCCTCTTAAAGTTCAAAATTTGTCAATTGTGCAACAACACTTTCCAGACATACAGCCCCAGGTTGTGCAGTTTTGTGGCCTATAATTTGGAAACTTGAATGGACTCGAACCAGTGACCAACGCTGATCCCAGATATTTACACTTCAAACTGCCGTCTCCAGCCCCGAGGTGCACAGACCACAACATTAAAGCTATCGGAGAGTGTATTAGGCCCAAATGTAGATCCCGTCGTGCTCACTGGACAAATACACCTGCTCAAGCTAGAGACTCTCTCCTCTGAAGCAGGATTTACAGGGGCAGTACTAATAATACTAATAATCTGCTGCTCTAAAAAGTAGAAATTATTGCTTTGAAGTTACTATAAAAAGGAAGCTGCATGTTGTCAAAGATTGTAGTCTTAACTGACCAGCATATTAGTACAAATGTAAGAAAATCGAAATAAGGTATAATATTGCGAAAACAGTTGCACTCGCCATTTAATTTTGAATTAAGTAACTGCAACTAAAATGTATATGTTATGTAGGAACTATTACATCATTGTACAAGAATGTGCACGCATAAGTAAACGTAATTATAAATTCGAGGAGGAAATATTGCATTCAAGGCCATGTACAACTTTTTGAACCATGAGTGAGGAAAATGCACAGCTCCGCGCACTGATGTTGCACCATGATAGAGAAACAACTGAAATGTGTGAAATACGATTAAAGATTAAAAAAAAACTTGCTAAGAATATAATGCACATATAGGCGCGCAGACTCTGAGGAGGTTATCTAATACATTTCCCCGACCGCCGTGGACAGATTTAGATCTACAAACTCCAAGACGGCAACACTTTCCAGGCGCGGGGTCCAGCGGCAAGGCATTGTAGCAGCAAATACCAGTGCAGATAAAGAAGTGGAGTCAGAATAAAGACACACAATGAGACAAAGTGAGGGAAGAGAGAGAGAGAGAGAGAGAGAGGAGAGAGGGAGGGAGAGAGAGGGGTGGGCTAAAAAAAAAGGAGGGAGGGGTTAAAACTACTGTGTGGGATATCTAAGGAATGAATGGGATCTACGAATATCAGTTACTCAAGGAGCCAAACCCAGCTATGGCAACATGTGTGAGGGGCAGCAGGAAAACAAGATATGGCATGGCACCAGGCCTTTTAAAGACTGGGGGAAATGATGTGAAGCAAAAATAGTTGTTCTTGACAATATTAAACTTTTCTTTAAAAAAAACAAAAAAAAACAAGCAAGCTCAGAACTATGATTGGCGTTGTAGTAGCTTCGTTAGTTGGCAAGTCAATTATGCGTGGAGAAGACTGAGTCATAGAAGGCCTCTGATGAAGAAAACCACAAAAGGAATGAGAAAAGCTGAAGCAGTCAAACAAGGCTTTAACCTGCAGATGAAAATGGTACATACAACATCCAAGACACAAGTGCAAAAAGCATCAAATTGACCAATGCAAGAAGGGAGCGGTGACTGGGTGGTCTTCTACTTGCTAAGCTATAACTTTCTCATGACTCATTTCATGATTCACGCATTATATTAGGAAGGCAGTGTTCAAAGAATAAAAAGAAATGTGAAGAGTCTTTGGGGCAAAATGTGTCAGCCATCATTACAACGACTACATGAGTGTGGATCGTGGGGAAGATAACTGTCTGACTGTTCTGATTGAGTCATTGGCTTTAAATGGTGTAACATTCAAGATGAAAGATAACCTTTATACAATCATTCAAAAGTACAAACAACCGCACAGTTCTCATAGAGTTAGATAATCATTTTCACTCTGACATTTTGTGAATAGTAACGACTGGCCGCTGGTGGATGAAGTCCCCAATTGTGTTACTAAAGTAAAAGAACAGATACAGGAGAAAAAAAATACTTAAGTAAAACTATCATATTAAAAAAAAACACTAAAGGAAAAATGTTTAAGTACCTGTTTGAAAATGTACTTTTAGAGTAAATAGCAAAAGTATTTCAAACAGAGTTTGAAACTTATTTAAAAGTCAAATGTAGTGATCTTTATAAAGAATTGTGCTGCTTTTAAGTCAACAGTGACGACAGAATCAATAACTGAATTTTATTTACTTGTTTTTTTGTTGTTGCTCAAACTTAAAGTTCAACCCTTCAAGCAAGCAACCCTTCAAGTCATTTTTTTCAGTCCAGTTAAAAATATAGTGTATTGGAGAAAGTGCGGATATCTATATATAAATGCAGTGAAGTGAAAGTAAAAATTATCCCGCGCAAAAAGTACAGACACCTAAAAAATTTACTTAAGTACAGTACTTACTTACTTTTGTACTTTGTTAGTCTCTACCACTACAACTGGCCCAATGTATGCTATCAGAGAATCTTTTCATATTGATCAGTCACACTTTCTGAATTGATTTCATATGTTATTGTTTATGGCTCAAGTATCATTTAAAAAATAGATCTAGAAAAGAAGTCCAAATCCATGCCACAATACAGAGGAGGGCAATATTGATAATATTGTTTTGAAGATATAAAACATTTAAATATTGGGTATATTGTTATGATTAAAAAATTAAAATGATTGATCCACAAAGTGATCTAGAAAGTACCTGATACAAAACCTCAATGAATATGTTTAAAGACAAAAAGCTAATTTCTGTTGGATTGCTAAAATGATCAATGATCAATTGCAAAGCTTTTTTAAACAGTCACTATGTCGCACACAGTTTCACCTGCAAACTACAACCAAATTAGCACTGTAGAGCAACACAAAACATCATTTGCCCTAGTACATCCATTGTTGTGTCTGACCCGTCTTTGATCTCGGAGCTAAGACGTCATCTCTGTGTCTACCTGTGTAACTGCTTCACACCTGCGCAGCACTCCGGGTCGTGTTACTCGCGTGTTCCACAGACTCCGGCACAAAGATGTCTTCCACCCTGACTCATCCGGGACGTCCTGTTTGTCACTGGGTCATTTGTCTTTCGCAACATGTGTTTGTGTACGGAAGGGAAATGTCTAGGTAAGAAATAATGGCTCCAAAACAAACAAAATATGTAGGAACGCACAAAATAACATTCTACTGTATGGTAACATTATAGCCTCTTAAATAATATGAAATTGAATGACACATTTCACAACAAACTTCCAAATTAAAGAAATAGATTATTTGTTTTCAGTTGTGGGAACCAAATTTTAGGCCAAGACATTGAGAATTACGTTATGTTGTATGATGTATGATGCAGAATTATTAAAAGGTGCAGTATGTAACTTTCCTAGTGCGTCTCCATGGAGACGTTTGTTTTTCCTAGACATTTCCACAGCATTGAATTGAGGTTGTGAGAACTGGTCTCACTTCAGGGGTTTTTACTTATTTTTTAAAAACAAAGCGAGAATCTTACAAATCTGCGTTTGTAAATGTAGATTCAATTTGAATTTTTCTTAAACATCACTTTTAAATGTGTAAATATTTCTACGATTTGTGTGCTGCGAGATTTTCACTTTGCCCCAGGTCATCCTTGATATAGAGGTCTCGATCTCAATGGGTTTTTTGTTTGTTTTTTTAATAATTTTTTGGCACGCAGACTTCATTAGACAGGACAGCTTAACGTGAAATGGGGATGAGAGAGAAAGGAGGACATGCAGTAAATTGTCATAATTTGAACTCGCAACACTGCGGCCGGCTGCACGTGGAGCCTCATTTATAAAGTGTTAATGTTACGTACATGACTTTATACCTTACATTTGTGATCTATAAAAAGCCAACTTTACACAGAAATGAGCGGTCTTGTCCAAAAATGTTGAACTTTGAGCATGATTTATTTCAGAGCTGAGGAAGAAGGCGATCTGTGCCTAGTGAGACGAGAAATAAGCAAGTTTGAAAAAGTTAGTGGAAATTTGTGTTTTGTCTGTATGTATACTTTTAGTAAGAATTTAATGTAAGTTTCTTTCCCTCTGCCGTTGGACTCATGAACACTTCTTAAACATCCGCCACTTTAACTGCAACTATTCATCACTTTCTGCACTACAACTGTAAATCTAACTGTAATTCTTGTGTAAGCCTATTTTTATTTTATACTATAGTCATTTTAAATCTAATGCATGCCTTTTAATTTCATATATGATTTTTTTCTGATTTCTGATGTAAAGTTTTATAAATTAGACCCCTTACCTGTTACTTGGCCTGGCCTGAATATGGAGACAAGCAGGTGGTCACCAGAAAAGTTACACAGTGCACCTTTAAAGGAATATAAATTACTTTTATGAGCTTTAACCACCAATCTAAAAGCAAAGTAAAAAGGCCTGTGGTGAAGACAGCGAAGAGGGGTGGACCAGTGCATGTAACGGCACGCCACACACACACACACACACACACACACACACACACAGTCTACGTTCAAGAGATCACAACTGAGTGGGAAAAGGATGACATTGCATCAATCATTTTAATAATGTAAGCAACAACCTGCCTCTCTGCATTATTTTATGCTATACTCCATCTGCTCTATCCAGTTAGTGCTTGTCCTTAAAAAAAGCAGCTGGAAACGACTCCTCATGCCAAATGCTTTCTGGAAACTACATACACGCTTTAATGGGCACTCTAATGTTTTTGGTAGGAGGCACATTGACTACACTATCCCATCTGAACTACAGTCTGAAGCCACAGGGAAAAGCACGGAAAGTAAAATGAACCATGATAAATGTCAAGGTCTTTCTGAAATTTATTTTACACTTGATAATTCTTCAAAATATCAATATCAATATCAGTTTAATGTAAACTATGGGTAATTGTTAAATATGTTTTATATTAGATTGTTAAAATGTATACAACTATATGTTCAAATCTATTCCTTTTGCTATTACATGTTTACAATATTTATATATTTATATATTAAACCAATTAACCAAACTGATTTGGTTGAACATTTGTGCTCATTATAATTTCAAAGACAATGCAATTTTTGGGAGCAACTGCATATCCTTACTGCCCCCAAATACAACTATTCTAATGCATTCGATTCAAAAGTTGCTGTAGTGGTATCGACCTACACCTGTTGTGTTGATAAGAATAAAAGTAACATGTGTCTATATTACAACTCAAATACCTCTCCCCTGTCCAACCCGTGAAGCCGTCGGTAAAAGCTAGTGGATAAAAATCTTTGAGAGAGCCGAGTGAAAACCTCAAATGTTTTTAGTGAAATTGGACGAGTTCAGATAAGACTATGGTACAATGGGAACACACAGGCCTCGGCCATGGGGCCGTCTGTACAGAGACACATGGTGAGGGGTGTTGTGGCTAATACTGCAGCGTCTCGAGCAGCACACCTCAGGAGACTTATCAGGAACGACTAGTGTTACAGACATATAGAGCAGGACTTGAGAAACAATCCGGGTGCTTACTGTCCCATATGAGCACCTGGACATGGGCCAGAACAAAAAACACTAAAGTTCGTTTATAGACTGACATTATTTAAAGAAGACATATTTTGCTTTTATCTGGTATATTATAATCCATGGCAAACATAGATCTTTTTTTTTATATTTAAATATTTTAAATTGCAATATTGATCTAACAACTTAATAAAAGAAACACATCTGTTGACTAGAGCTGATTTCCACCTCCTGCTTTACTGTAAGTCACTGCAAACATCATCACACACCATCAACACCAGAGGGCCTCACCATCGATCACAGTTGCACGCAGTGTCATTGGTTTAGTTTTTTCCCATTGTGCCAAAATGGCTACATGTTATGTTGCAGAATCCTACATGTATCACCATTTAAGACAAAAAAAAGCAATGACCTAATATAAATTGAGCTCAGAAATATTTTCTATTTGGTTGTATAAGACAACAAACAAGTGAGTTTAATGTCCCTTCGTCATCCATAAACCATCATCATTACACTATGTAATTTGTATTTCCGGACAGAAAAATTGGTCACGAAGTTGAAAAGCACTGCATGTTAGGATGCCTATCAAAGGATTATAAAAAGAGAGAAATACAAAAAGATTACGCATGAATTGATTGTGGACAATTCTGACAATGTGTGAGAACAGAAACTCTTGTCACAATTTGTAAAGAGTCAAATCAATACTTCAATCTTTTTGGCTATCGATCCTATTGTATGTGGAGGCAGGAGTGCACTAAAGCATTCTAATCAGTGTAAAGGGGCACAGACCATTTGTTTACGGAAAGAAACTCAAAGTTAAGGGCGGTAGGGAAATAAAACATTTATAGAGCAGAATGCAAATAGGAACATGGTCCATATTTAAATGAACCCATTAGAACATTTGCAATTGCTGAAATACTGGAAGCAACTGTATTGTGTCAACATTTGCATTTTATATATTTGTACCATACTTTCAAAATAGACATCAGAACACCATCAGAGTACTTTGAATGGGAGTTTTTGTGGAAGCGGCTTACAATCACAGTCTTGTCCATTACTGGCCGTTTTTATTGTGTGCTCTGAGCCTCCAATCCCCTCAGGTCTTCCTCTCCCAAAAAGCTGAGGTCAAGGGTCAAGACATCAGCAGTAATGGCTACCTAACACTTGACATCAGGGCGAGGCTATGGAACTATGTTTTTGAAGAGTGTGCAACCAGGCCAAATTGAGAATGGATTTGTCTGTCCAATTATGAAGCTCCCATTGGGACGGGGCATCAGCTGTTGGAAGCAGAGGTGGCTACAATGTGCAGAAGCAGGTATTATCTTTCAAATTATATTCAGCAAGAAATAGGAATTCATTTCTGATAAAGTCATTGGCAAATGTCATGGCTCTGAAATACAAATGAATTTCAATCGGAAATTCGCAAAGTACCTACATTTTTTCAGCAAATATAACCATTACCTGCTATCAAATATGGTCATAAAATGGACATTTGGTGGAGTTATTGCAACAAACTACGACTATTGTGCCAAATCAAGGCACAAGTTCAACAATTCAACTGCAACATAGATTTAAAAGAAATATTCAGAAACGTACACTGCAGGCTACAACATTTTGAGTAGCATTAACTAGAAAACACTACAAAAAACATTTCCATAACAATTCTAAAAATGGCTTGTTAAACATCTTCTAGGACATAAAATAAATTATGACTTTTTAGTAAATATGTGCGCACGCAGATATTTCCCCGAGTCATAGTTAATTTCAACAATACAGAACTTAATTTACATTGCTGGCATGACATTCTGAGTCCTTAGTTTATGTAACTCTGGACATGAGTGTGATAGAGAGGAATAATATTTAAAAGATACAACATAATGGAGGTGGAGCAACAGTCTGTCAATCGGTGACTTTCTGGTTATTCTGTATGTGATAGATCCTGCCTGCTTTGGTGCTGCCGATTATTCTACCAAACTCCTGCTCTAGTGAAAGAATGTGTCTTTGTGGAAGCCCATTTAGGTGTGAATTTGTGTTTGCATACAGTCTAATCTTTAACTTTTAAGAACAAAGTCTGCTTCTGTAGTAACTAAAGAAACAGCAACAAATTCCTCATGCGTGACCTTCAGGTTGAACTATGCAAAATTCAAATTATGGTTTATGTAAGTTACAGCTAGCAATGTGTACTGATTAAGGGTAGTTAACCAAGTATCTTACGTGTTTCTAAACTGACTTGTTCTTGATTATATTAGCCTCTCTTTATCTGTTGTCTTCATTGTATTATACTAAGATGTCACGAAAAATAAAAAATAAAAATATGTCCTACTATTTGAAGTTGTAGTTTGTTTTTCAAGTTCTACAAACTATACATCAAATATGTATTACTTCTAACTATTGTTGAATTGAAATTGGCAAAAAGTTTTAACTTGCTTGAGATTCATTATTCATTTGCCACAAGCAGAGATTCTCTTCTTCACTGCAGAATTGTGTGTAAATGCTGGCAGTGCAGGTATGTGGTTGTCTATAGCAGAAAGAAACCCACAAATCCTAGGCAACAAAGAAGACTATAGTTATATGGGTGCCCTCCTGATGGCACTTTTTTATTACCTCAACCAACCACTTCCAAACAATTCATTTATTAGCACAAAAGCAGCTCAACCAGCTCCTGCCAAGAGCCTCAAGCAAACAGTGCAGAGTCAACACCAGCTGAAACCAGCCCCAGGTCCATATTCAGCAAAGTTTTACGGTAAATCACGCACAATTCAAACTTATAAATGTATACACTTCATGTTCAGACTTTTGACAAAAATGTCATTCAAGGACTCGAGACTGCTTTTATGGATAAAGTTTTTGCATATGGTTTCACACTTCCACATCAATAACACGATTTTCTCCGTGCCAAAAAAAAAGATTGAAACATGTTTTGGGTTCTGTACCTGGCTGGCGTGTTTTCAACATTAATTATTTTAACATTAATCGGCACAACTACTTCTCAATAACACCACGTCAACTTGCAAACAACATACATCATTTTTGAAGCCATATAAATGCCTCCTTATTTTTTCTTGTAGGTGTTATGTACATTTTACAAAACAGAAACAAATGCCCCTTACCTGTCACGGAGATGGTCATAGGGGCCACCAGCGCTCTGTCGTTGTCCAGGTCTCGACTCAGCCTCAAATCCCCAGTGTGTTCATTTAATTGAAGTAAATTCAAATCATTTCCAGATATAAACTTGAACTTCAGTTTATCCGCCACGTCTGGATCATGAGCAGGCACCTTCCCAATAATCCCAGTTGGAAAACTGTTGGATTTGTTTGTGACGTAGTTGTTGAAAATAATCTCAAAGTCTTGTAGTTGTGGTCTATTGTCATTTAAGTCAACCAAGCATATATGGACAGTGGCACGGCTGACCAAGGGGGCTGAAGTGGCTTGTACTACAATGACATACTCCTTTTTTGTCTCGTAATCCAACTCAATGAGTGAAGTAAGATCTCCATTGAATAAGTCCAATTGGAAAACTTCTGGGAAATTCCCTTCAACAATTTGGTACATAATTTGGGCATTTGTTCCTTCATCCGGATCCGTAGCAGTGATTTGAGCCACCACTGACCCAACAGGGCTGTTCTCCTCAACTTTAATAAATAACTCATCTTTCTCAAAAACGGGTGCATTATCATTGATATCTTTGACTACGATGTGGATATTTACCGATGTTTTGAGCGGAGGCGTGCCCTTGTCCACTGCGAACGCTTTGAGGTTATAGATTTGGACATTTTCGCGGTCAAGTTTTCGCAATGTCCTAATAATTCCAGTGGATACCTCAATATGGAAATCACCATCTCCGTCATCACCACCGGCAAAAGTGTAGGTCACTCGGCCATTTAATCCTGAATCGCGATCTGAAGCCGATATCTGAAGTACGCTGGTGTAGACCGGCGCATCCTCAAATACACTCCCTTGATACATGTCGCGAATGAAATGAGGTTCATTATCGTTGGCATCCTGGATCATAATATCTACATGTGTCATGCCAGACTTCTGCGGGATGCCATTATCTTTTGCGATAATGGCTAAGGTATAAGATGCTTGGTCTTCATAGTCAATTTCCATTTGCGTCGTAATAACCCCTGTATCCGGGTCTATCTTAAATTGAGGAACACTGTCCTCCATCATATAAGTTACACGAGCATTTTCACCTGTGTCCTCGTCAGTGGCAGTGATGTTCATTACTATTGTCCCTATTGGTTTGTCCTCACTAAGTATCACCTGGTAGTTAGTGTTTGGGAAGATGGGTGCATTTGTGTTTGCATCCGTAACATTGATATAGACTTGTGTCGTATCAGATCTCGTGCCGTCGCTAGCCGTAACTATTAGCACATACTGTCGTTCTTGTTTGTAGTCTAATGGCAAAGCTAGTGTTATGAGACCTCCTCCACTTTGGCTTGTGATCGCAAATCTATTTCTGGTGTTGCCACTGGAGATCTGATAGGTCACTACACTGTTGACATCTCGATCTATAGCTGTGACAGTCAGCACGCTTGTCCCCACTACTGCGTCTTCATTGATTTTTTGCGAATAAACTTCCTCGGTAAACGTTGGTACATTGTCGTTAACATCTAGCACTGTTATGGAAATGCTAGCTGATGAGGACATGGAGGGAACGCCATGGTCTCGAGCCTCAACCCCAAATGTATAAAACTCAGTTGTCTCTCTGTCCAATTCCACACTGACAGTAATCCAACCTGTGCTATTATTGATCGTGAAGGGAAATCCAGGAGTTGTGCCAGTTAACCTATATTCCAAACGTGAATTCTCACCCGAATCAGCATCATTGGCTTGGATATGTATGACCGAGTGACCAATCGCAACATTTTCTAAAACACTAGCTTGGAAAGGGGTGCTGACAAACATTGGTGCATTGTCGTTCACATCCACTACTTGAATAACAACCATCCCAGTGACATTAATAAGAGGAGGCCGGCCACCATCTTGGGCCTTGATTCCCAAATTGTATTCCCTATTGGACTCATAGTCCAGTGAGTTAATCAAATCTATGACACCAGATGAAGAGTGGATGTAAAATTGCCCCTTTACATTGCCTCTAATGATGCTGTACTGAATTTTGGCATTGATCCCTTCATCTCTATCTGTAGCTTCGACCTGGATAATTTTGGTATTAACTCCAACATTTTCTGGGACTTGGACAATGTATTTCTTTTTGCTAAACTGTGGGTAGTTGTCATTCTCATCTTCAATATTGATGTTAACAATGGCAGTAGCTGTTAGAGGCTTTGGGTCTTTGCCTTGATCATTGGCTTCAACAATAAGTGTGTACTTGTCTCCGGTCTCCCGGTCTGGTTTTTCTCTGATCCTAACCAAGCCATTTCGGGGGTCAATTTCAAAAACGGAGCCAACTTCGTCCTCATTCACGATTTTGTAGATCATATTGGCATTTGATGGAGAATCTCCATCTGTGGCCCGGACCGTCATGACTTCAAAACCAACTTCCATGTTCTCCCTTATGGTAACACGATATTGTGTTTGTTCAAAAACTGGACTGTGGTCATTGGTATCGCTAACAGTAACAGTGAGGAAAGAGGTGACTGATCTTTTAGGAGTGCCATTGTCATTGACTGTAACTCTGAAAACATGTGTGTCTTTGAACTCCCTGTCCAGAGCCTGAAGCGTGGAAATGCTGCCAGTTTGTGAGTCAATGGTGAAAAAGTCGTTGGATCTGCTGTCAAACACGGCGTCCATGGTGTACTCCAGCCTCCCCGCCTCTCCATCATCTGGGTCAGTGGCTTTGAGTGTGATCACCCGGGTCCCAGCGGGCTCGTTCTCGGGCACAGACACCTGATAACTGGGCAGCTGGAACTGGGGAGACGTGTTTACCTGACGCTTGTCTCTGTGAAACACCTTGACAACCTTTTCCTGGACGGTTTCTGGCACATATTCATGAGACACAAGCGTCAGACTGAGCAGCACGGAGAGCTTACCTCCCGGGTGGCTGTGGAGAGCGCACTGCACGTTTACTTCTCCGCGTTCAAGACAAAACTCACTGGCCAAGACCAAACTCCCGCGTCTAAACACTGAAGCCAGTTCTTCTTCAGCACAGACAGAGTTAGACAAGTCTATACTGTGCGTAAAAGTGGGCAGCAGTTCTGTTACATTCAGAAGCAGTTTACCTGCGCGTATGCAGGAAGTTGGCTCCAGTCTAGAGTGGTGTTTAATGCTAACATCGTGCTTACCTGGCGCACTCTTTCTCTTGTATTTAATATAACAGTCTTGTCCATGGACAAACACGTTAAAACGTGTCATAACAGTGTCTTCAGATGACAAGGAGCATGTAGAGAAGTACAGAGGTGCGGGGTTTCTCAGCGTGGACGCACACTGAACCCCGTGAGACAGGCGGACAACCCCATCCTGCTTTCCAATTTGAATTAAGTTTTGAAGAAACGTGGGAGTTAAAGTCCTGTCCAGTTTGTACATCCATCCCGGACCAAGTGACAAGTTTGCCAAAATTGTCCCGGGCTGTAAAGTGTCCGAAAGGTGTATTTCCAAAGCAAGCGGCGCACTGAACAAGGCACAGAACCATATCCAATACATTGATAGTCCCATGCTTGTTACCCAACAAAATCCCAAACAACTTGAAGAAAGTCATCCGAAAGAGCGTTAACTCTCCCTCTCCCAACAACGCGCGTTACTTTTGTTCCTCATTGTAAAGTTTCAAAGTGGAAAAAGTGGCCGCGTATCCATAGTGCCAGTGTATCCACAGTGCGCAGCGGCGGCGTTCACTAAGTTTAAAATGAGTACAAAATGGCTCCGTGGCTCTCCTCCTCCTCCTGCAGCTCTCCTCCTCAGAAGGCTGATTACCATAAACCTGCTGCGTCCCCCTCTGGGACGCTTTCGCAGGGGGGCACTTTTTTTCTCCTCTTTTTCTCATGGAGATTTAGGAAGTGGTGCTGGCCGGGTGAGCAATGCGCGCACATCTATTGTCATTATAATAGAGTGAGAGTGCGTAAGATTCCTAATGCACGTTTGATACACGCTCCCTTTTAGCTTTTGTGTGCTAATGTTAAGTGTCAACACTGACAACAACCACAGGGAGCATTGTCATTTCCCAAGTAGAAACGTTTTCACTTCAGATTCCACAGGACATGAAGCCTACTGTAACCACATTTCCATCCCATTGGTGCATTCAAAGCCAGTGTTAGGCATGTTACTCTGGAAAAGTAATTCGATTATTGATTACCTTCCTTCAGTAAGTTACTTGAGAATACCTTATTTCTAATTACTGATACTAAAAGGAAACCTGCAGCTCAGGAACCATTATAAACATCGTTTTAGAGGAAATAAGAATCATGAAATGTTCATTTATCTGAATGGATAAGCTTTAGAAGCAAGCGCGCCAAAAATATATTTAAAGTGTCTCCCGCCGTCTCAGCCCAATCTCTAAAGTAAGTTTGGTGTACAATATTATAACAGTGATAGGACCACATTTAATGAGATACATTTCAGAAAAAGTCAATTACATCACCGCAATACAAAATCTAATCTAATTACAGTAATCCCTTGCTTTGTAGTTACTGTCCAACACTGTTCGAAACTATATTATAATTGAAGTCCTATTAGCATCTTTTAGGCGTTACAGTATTACGCATGGCCAACGTATATCAGTGCAAATTAAAATGAGACAATACAATAACTTTGAAGTTGCAGTGAATGTAATTTCCATTTTGTCAATAATGTACATTACTTGATGAACTAGACGTTTGTAGTAAAAAATATTGGCGTCACGTGCGCTACTAAACTGAGGCAAACTATAGACATTTTACTACCGGTCCTACAGCGCCTCTGGGTGGACATAAAATGTCCTACAGGAACTTACAACATATCGTCACGCATTATAAAATAAGGTTAAAAAGCATTTAACAAGGGCACAGGTCAGTTTATTTAGGTATTAATTGTAATGAGTTGTACAGTTTAGTAATTCAACAGGAAAATTATTATTTTCCAGCCCAAGGCACACACTATACTTAATTTAGTAGTACTTAGCAGTACTTTTCCGTTTTTATTTAAAACAGATTTATTTAAGCTGACTGTTCCAAAGTGAATCATTAGCTATTTAGGATTCAAACCCTAAGATGGCCTGAACATGACATACGCAGGATAGGAAGAATCTAAATTAAGTTTGAACAAATACAGAATTTATCATCCGATAAAATAATTTGTAGGTAAAAGTCTGGTGGTTTGAGTTATATTCAAGGTTCTGAAAAATACCAAACATTTCAATAATTTCTGTAATGTTAAAAAAAACCTACAAGCTCCCTTTGTAGCTAATGTACTGTGGGTCCAAGATATGCCGTTTACAATAACATGAGCACACTTTTTGGAAAAAAGTTCTATAAAAAGAACAGTCATTGCTCAGGATACAGAAATGCATTAGACGGAAAATGTTTGTCCTGGAGCCAGGGCCCATTTTAGATGCAGATGCACTTACACTGGCTCCACTGGCCTCAGGCGGGACAACCAGTGAACACAATGCACCTTAATACTGTCTGGGACTCTTTACTTCAGCTGACCGGCTCATGACTGGGCTTTTTTAGTTGTGTGGCTGCTAACAGCCGCTCTCGACCCCGCTGCAGAGTGAACTGACTCGGACCCAACTGCAGGATCTTCCCACTGCCCAGGCACTCATCACCTTTGTACAGCACTGCAAACTGGAAAAGGAAAATTACATCTTACTGAAACAAACTAAAAACAAACATGCATGAGACTTTTTATAGTTTACCTGTCCCGACGTAAGAGCTCTGACAGGCTCAGACAGTGAGATCCATACAGTGCCATCCATGTTCAGAGTCACAGTGCACGGCACTGAAGGAATGAAATGGAGTGTTTGTATTATATCACATGTACTATATAATAGTGCCTGACTGTCCTTAGTAAAACACTTACTGAGGGGCATCTGATGAATAAAGCGGAAATGACACTCCATCATCTTGGTTTGAGCTAATTCTCGAGGCGGCTCCATTGTGATCCAATGAAAACGATCCGTCTTTATTGTGTCCCGAAAAAGAGCAGGATGATTGGTGGTTGGAGCCTTGAGAAAAATGAAAGGACAACTGAGGAATATATACTACATATTGTTATTGAACCAGGCAATACCAAAATAAATGGATAATATTTAGTTTAAAAAAGTTAACTTTCTCACCACCATCACATCTCCTGTAGCTATGTCTTTGTCCACAACAAACCAGGGGTCCCTCTGGCCTCCTATTCTTGCTCTCTGTCCCAGTGTCAAAGTAAACCAGCCTAAGTGAAAAGAGTGGAAACACAAGTTTAATTGTAACATTATTTGTCAAAATACATGTAATAAACAAACCTTTATGGTTTCCTTTTACTGAACCATCTTCTATAGATACAAAGTTTCCTGGTTGAGGCTCAAGATACTACAACAAAAATAATGTTTTAATCTTTAAATTGACTTGAATTTTCCACTACTAGTTATTTTAGTCACCTCTAAAATAAAATGTTCAAAATTTCTCTCTCCAATAAAGCAGATCCCCATACTCTGCAAGAAAATACCATAATAATTTGGTGTCGTATATTTAATATACAGGAATAAAATAGTGTTGAGTACACAATCACTTTATGACATGTTTACTGCACCTCTTTTTTCTTGAGTACATGGTGGAGACCTGCCTCTGCCGCTATTTTTCTGACAAAGTCTTTGGTGAGTCCAGCCAGTGGGAACAGTGTGTGTATGAGAGCATCTTGTGGGATTTGACTGAGGAAGAAGGTCTGGTCTTTGATGAGGTCAGCTCCTTGGAGCAACCTAACAGCTGCGCTTGACAACAAAAATGTATTAATCCAATTCTAGCCTTGAAAAGAATAATAGTGACTGAGTGTGACTTACGATTTCTGATCTCAAATCTGTCTTTGAACAATTTGGATGGAAGTGAGGAGAACATCTGCTGAAATACTTCTTCATCTTCTTGGGAGGTCCTGGCATAGTGTCCAGTTGCCATTGCATCAGCACCTACCAAAGCAGAAAACATATCAACTTGTGATTAAAAAAAAAGAGAGAAAAAAAAGTGGAAGTATGGTTTACAGAAAAGAACAAATATACCTAGAGTCTCTATCGCATACTTGTAGAAATGGTTAAACTTGATATGCTTATTGCACATAATGTCAGGATTTGGAGTTCTTCCTTTCTGGTATTCTTTTAACAAATTACTGAAAGAAAAAAAAAAAAGTCAATAAAGACTAAATAAAAACAGCACTTCAAATACACAGAAATGTTGATATACCGCACCAGCCATGATTATTTCCCTCAAATGATGTAGTTGTACAAACTCACCCACAGCTCTGTTTTCCCACAAACCTATAAGAGGTCAGTGTAGTCCTGTTTTGTACAGTGTCCTCAAGTGTTAAAAAAAAGCTTTATCTGTATGTGTATTCTTTAGGCCGACACTACACTATATAGTATAGTATTAAAAGGAAAATAAATACATTGAAATCATGCATACATTATTTAAATTGTTATTGGCCTTTAAACATGCTCTTGAGTACCTTTAGTTTGGGATCTGATGTTTTAGAACTAAAAAAGAAAATATTTATAACAAACAAAATTACATTGAGATCTTATTTCACACACTGCAATTTGTGTCATTTCCCCTTGCAGCCAGTAGACAACGCCACCACTCAAAGGTTTAAGATACAGATTTCATAGAACACGCTTTCAGATAATTTCCTGGTCTCAGCACACAGATGTACTGATCATGTTAAGATGATAGAAAAGCCCGTAGCTAGTCTGGCGATGATTTATGGACTAAAGAACAACAAAGAAGATTCTCAGAGCCACGTCAGAGCTACAGTTATCAAAGAAACTTATTGTGGGGCTGCAGAGAACACTGTTTTTGACTGTAGGAGGGGTGAGGATTTTCTAACCAGGATTCCTCAACCTAGTGTGACTGAAGCTAAATGCTGCTCAAGATATGTTTTTGATGATGGAACAATGTTAGAATATAGATCCTAAGCATTGTCCTAATGCTTAGGACAATAGAATGAGCCACATATGTGATTTTGTTCTGCCCATGTATAGTCCATGTTGTTTTAGACTATGTGGGACCACCAGTCTCCTTTATCAATGGGAAAAACTCAACAATGTATACATAAAGTGACTGATACTTACGTAAAAACCTCAAGCCAGTACTCTTTGACATAGGACACTTGGTGAAAGGGGATATCTAGAGTTTGACACACTTTGTAGGCATCTTCACAGTCTTTATCCGAGGAACACACACCAGACTCGTCCAAAGAATCCCAGTTCTTCATGAACACTCCAGTCACACTATAACCTTAACGAAAATATTTGTAGAAGTATTGTTTGTTTGAACATAGCTTAACCTTTTTTGGTATTAGGTATGGAACACGTGTCCACACCTGTGTCCTTAAAGTCAATATAACAATATGACTCTCCTGTTTTTCTAATCATGACATCGTTCGGTAGGATAGCGCCCATGTTAAATAGTTATCATAGTTTTACTTCTGTTAAGTTGCGGTTTGTGTACAAATGTAGAAAACTAAAAGTTTAAAATTCCAGAAAGTAGTGCTGAGTTCTAGGTTCTAACCGAATCCCTCTGTGATGTCATCATCGTGCGATGTGTCATTGAAAATACATGACACAATTTACACTTTTCTGACAGTTTAAATGATCATTCAACAAAATAAAGGTGTTATTTGATATTATTGTTTGTCAAATCATAACTGCTGTGTAATGTATATGGATTTTGGCTCCCGTTTTCAGTAGGGTTGGTAGGAGACATTTGAGGAATTATCTCTACCGATGTCATATTTTCTGCCCACGTCCCACCAGGAAGTAGAATTCTAAACTTTACAAAAATGGTCAAACTAGGGATAAACAGGCAAAATGTTGAGTAAAATCTGAAATGTGATTGTGTTCACTACATTTTAGTGAAATCTGTAGTCTAACCTGTCATATGTCCTTTAATAACAATGAAATTAATGAAATTAAAGAACTAAAGGCATGTGTTTTGGTGTCACCTCACCTCGTCTCTTCAATAACAGCGCGGCCACGGAGCTGTCAACGCCACCTGACATGGCACACACGACGTGTCTTACAAGCCCCATGTTTTCCCAGCAACAAAATATGCCAATCAAACCGTATTCACAGCCGTTTTGAGTCGTATTTTTCTTTTCGGATTGTGAAATTGTAGAAAGCCGCCATGTTTATTTGCGATCCGTCGGTAAAACGTGTCCGTGTGGAAACAAATGAGTCTTCAAGAACTGACGCGAAGCAGCGGCACAACACAGCGTAGACGAGCTTCAGTGATTCTAGTTATTGGAAAAATTGTGAAATTCCGAGGTGAGTTATTTAATCAACACCTGAAACAGTTCCTTAAATAGCTCTTTTGCATTGAAAGTTAAGGAAGTTAAGTTACTCTGCTGCACATGAACAGATCAAAGGGTCAAGTCTGTGCGACTCAGAAGGAAAACATTCATGCCATTCATTTTGAGGAAATTTTCCCATTCAAAAGACAGAATAATTCGTTTTTTGTAGCTATGGCAACAGGTACAACGGTCCTTAACATTCGGAACCCATGGATTTGTTGTGTTTTGTGTCTGAGTTTCCACTGCTGTTTTCTGTACAAATCATAAAAGAGCTACTATTAAAGGTCGACAATGTCACTTTTTCTGGTGGAAGGTCTGCCACCTGATATACATATATATATATATATATATATATATATATATATAAGATAGAGATATAGATATAGATAATAGATATAGATATAGATAGATAGATAGATAGATATTATATATAATAAATAATATTATACAAGTATATGGCGTATCCTGCCCTGGAAAAGTTACATAGTGCACTTTTAAAACTATGAACAAATTTAAAACATAAAAGCCAAAAACCATTCAAACATACTAACTTTTAATGTGTTGTGTTCCAGATGACTCAAGTGTCTGCTGATACAGTGACCCTGGAGCTGCTCAGAGAGGCCCAGGAGGTGGTGAAGAGCAGCCCACTGGGGGTCATACAAACTCCCATGATCCCCTGGGCACAGACAACCCTTCCGCTGAATATCAACTGTGACATCCACATCAAACTAGAAAACATGCAGAGAACCGGTCAGTGACCATATTCATCGATATTAAGCAGTTACTGTTTGTCAATGTGCACTGACCGTCGTTTGACAGGCTCCTTTAAGATTCGAGGTGTTGCTCACCAATTTGCTCAAAGACAGAAGGGTGGTCATTTTGTCACAATGTCTGCTGGGAACTATGGAAAGTCTTTTGCATATGCTTCAAAGCACTATGGATCAAAGGGGAAAGTGGTGATGCCAGAGGCAGCCCCATTGTCCAGGTCTATTCTCATACAGGTCAGATTTTTTGGTGATTTTTAACCCCAACACTATTTTTATCGAAAACATGAAAAAGTTATCATTCCAGACTATTAAATTGCCTGTGGCCGAGTTCAGTCTATTGCACTCGCCAAACACATTCATAAACTAGTAATATGTGGGTAGACTAGGTAAAAATTTTACTCAAGTTCCTTCAAAATAATATTACTCGAGTGATATTATTTTAAAGTAAGTAGTGGAATGAACTACATTGGTGCAATCAGAGAAGCTGTGACCCAAAACGACTTGCGAGTTGTGGCAACCAACCATACACAGGACGGAACACAATGATAATGAAAAAGTAGTTGTCCAAGAAATATGAATGGTTTTTATGTGTTAATCAGTTAAGCCATTAGATGCTGTAAATGATGCTCTCTGGTAATACTTGTCCTCAGGGTTTTGGAGTTGAAGTTGAGAGAGTTCCTACCCCTTGTCTGATGAATGTGGTGAACCGCTGTGTTCAGGAGGAAAACATGACATTTCTGCATTCGTACGATGATCTGGATCTCATAGCCGGACACGCAAGGTACTGGATTTAAAGTGTATTCATGTCTGTTTTGTAGTTCTACCAATTATCTTAGTTTTGTCATCTGCATGCTCAGTCTTGGCCTGGAGGTGCTGGACGTGCTGCCTGACCCTGACGTGGTGGTGGTTTGTTGTGGTGGAGGGGGGCTGCTGGCCGGTGTAGCTGCTGCCATTAAACTATCTGGATGTGAAAAGACCAGGATATATGGTGTGGAGCCACAGGGAGGTCAGGGAGGAACCAGTGATATCGTGATGATTAATACATTCTTGTTAAGATTACTGGGGTCATGTTTCCCTTTTTCAGCCTGTACCATGTTCCAAAGTTTTATTGAAAAGAAGCCAGTTGGTATGGATGCAAAGAGCATAGCATCAGGACTTGCACCACCGTTTGCTGGTAAGAGCTGGTCAATGAATCATGCATCATATCTATCTCATCTATTTCATATCTATTTAATTTTCATTCATTTACCCACATACATAGCAACAAAATGGCTATATATCATATTTTTTGTATTTAATCTCCTTCCTATTAGTGGGTTGTGAATTGCTGGCTGGAAACATACTTTTAATATGAGTAATAACAACTGACAAATACTTTTTATATTTTAGGTAATTTGCCTTTTGAGTTGTGCCAGCGTTTTGTGGAGGAGATTGTCCTTGTAAGCGACGAGGAGATCAAATCGGCCGTGTCCACCCTATACAGAGCAGGGCTGGTGGTGGAGCCCTCGGGGTCGGCTGCCTTTGCAGCTGTTGTGAATAATAAAGTCCCTAATCTGGAGGGAAAGAAAGTGGTCTGCATCCTCAGTGGAGGCAACATTGGTAAAGATGAGCTCATGAACTTTCCAGACTGAGACAAGCGCAACTGTTTTGGGATTAAGATTGCATATGATGTTTTCTAATTTATAATAATTACTTTTAGTACACTAATATTTGTGCAATGTAAAATCTGGTTGTGTCGAATACAAAACTACTATTCATTTTATATTTTTTGTAATTTATCAATGAACTGAATCCACTTCAAACCCAACCAGAACTTGTTTTTATATGTTTATTTTTTTTTCAAGATGCATGTACAAAAACAAATAACACACGTCAAACCATACTCAAAACACTGTACTGTATAAAACTCTTTCAAAAATCTTGTGGCTACAGAACATCTTTAATGGCCATTCTGCACACGACTGCATCCAACAGTGTCCCAATCTTCTCCTCTTGTGGAGTAATTTTAAAGAACTGCAGGACAAAACACCAAGTTAGCAATAATGAAGAATGATTCTATGGAAAAGAAACATAGATAATTGCTAGAAAGTATTTGGAATAATAATTTACAAAAGCAATGTTAACAGTAAATTATAAAGTAGACCTTTTTGATTTTGGTCGTGTCCGAGAGTGAGGATATGTCATGTACTGGGACCTGTTGTCCAGCCACTTGATTCATGATGTCTGACAAAGGTGGAGTGTCATCTTGATTATGAACTAAAACCACCAAAACTGAGCTGTCTCCATCGGAAATCCCAAACCTTTTAAAGGCTTCTGAGATCTGCAAAAAGATTCATTACATTGGAAAACAACATTGGAAATATTTATATCTGAACCACTTACATTATTAGTGGGTGAAAGATTGAAAATTATCTCAGAAAACAGACTTCTTGTTTTCATTTTACCAATTTTCTGTAAATGCACTGCTTTGTTTGCAGCTACCAGCACCTGGAAAGGGCTCACCACCTGTAATGCACAGTAAACGACATATGTTCAAATTTGTTTACCGACACAGCACTCTACTGATAAATTACTTAGTTAAATACAGTTAAATATCTGATTTAATATAATCATTTAATATTATTCCATGCCCATTCAAACTACGATGGAAGTTTATTACAGTCATATTATTGTTGTTATTAAATCAGATCAAAGATTATTGTACTTATTTTTGTTTGCAATTTAATAGGCATAAATATTCAAAACAATAAAATGTTCCTTTAGTCGATGACTTACCATTGTAGGACTGATCAAAGCTCCATTGAATTTACCCTCCACGGCATTCTGCTTGAGCTCGGCGGCGTTTTTAACATCCTTGAACAGCATCTGAGTGACTTTATGGTCTGGGAATAACTCTAACTCTTGCGTTAAATGCATATTTAGAAACTTTACAGAGTAAACAACACGTTTTACTACAGCGCTTCTTCACGTGAACGTCAGCGCAGGGGGAACCATAACACAGTGACACCATCCAAAGTAAAATGTAACAAAAATAACGAGTAGCAGTGCAATGAAAATCTAATTTATTCAAGATTCTATTGCCTAGTACTAATGCGCTTTGGTGTATTTAAAAAGAGAGTGTGAACAGCTTTATTTTAGTATAGGAACCTTTATAACCTAACTGTGTTTGACGTAGAGTGATTTAATGAAGCGCACCGCCAGCTGTTAAATATCAAACTCTTCCGCGCAATCTCATCTCCACTCCAAATATAACAACAAATCGGCGTAGGATTGCTTCTGAAATCGTGTCGTGATGCGTTTCAAGCCTGATCAAAGCTAGTCTTCTTTGAATTGAGTTATAGATCGAGTCGGTTAGGTAAAACCATGGAGAAATTTGAAGGCTACATTTTTACAGCTCTTTGCAGCACCAACTTCCTCATCTCCTGCCTGGTCTTCTCCAGAGTCACCCGAGAGCAGAGAGAGCCTTACATGGATGAGATTTTTCACGTCCCACAAGCGCAGAAATACTGCCATGGAAAATTCAACGAGGTAAACTGACTAAATATAAGTGTACAAATGAATACATTGCTGGTTGGGGGATTAGCAAACAGCAGCTCACTTAATGATGGAACAAAGCCTCTTTTAAGCTCACAACAATCTCACATAATTGAACTGTGTTTGCTATTTTCAGCAGATTTGGATTTATGCAGAAAATCTCTCCCAGTGCTTAGCTTCAATTTACCATATATTTGTTGGATAAAAGGTCTCAGGAAAATGTATCGTGTTTTTATAGTTTTAAATATAGTAGTTCTAGTGTTCTTGATATTTAATGGATTGCTTAGAAATCTCAACATTGCTCTATTGATTAATTATCAATGCTAGCTAGAAGACTGAAATATTAACTAATTAACATTTCAGAACATCATTGTAGAACTTCAGGTACAACAAGATCTTTATATAAAAAGACAAGACAGTTTGACACAATAGATAGACACTCCATCGTCTAAATAACTGCAGACTTTGCATTTTGATAATCACGCCTTCTCAAATTGCAATTTCGAAATTTAAAATCTTTTATTTATATTGAACACGAAGCTTCCATTACATTACCATTGTCTTCACATTTCTCTATACAGTGGGACCCTATGATCACCACCCTCCCCGGCCTTTACCTCGCCTCTGTGGGGGTCATAAAACCGATCGTGTGGCTGGCCGACCTGAGCGGTGATGTTGTCTGCTCCACTGCCATGCTGCGATTCATCAACCTGCTCTTCAACTGCGGCAACCTCTACCTGCTCTATCTACTCACCTGCAAACTACACCAACGAGAGAAGGTAGAATAGTGTTAATGGACAGTTTACCATACCACAACAAACCTGTAAAACCCTGGTAGCTAAAGCAAACAAAGAGTTTATGGTACATTCATTCTGGCCCCGTTTGTCAGAACATTAATGGAAGATGTAGCACACCTGCTTATAGGGAGCATTTAGCAGAAATCAGTTGTAAAGCACTAAACAATAAACATTACGGTTTATGTGCCAGTTTACCACTTCCATTGGTGACATTGACTAATTCAGGGTTATTCACTCAGTTATTGTGAATTTGGAAATTTGCAAATTCTTGCTTCACTTTTTGCTACAATGTTCTACAAATATTGATAATGAAAAATATATTCGAGTGGATTTGGCTTTTGAAAAGACTGCTGTACCAAAAAATACTTTTTGATTATTTGATTTATAGAAGTTAATTCCAAAAATGAAAAGGCAAACTCCTCCTGTGTTATTAAATAAAGCAAATGAACCACTAAATGGCTGCTAAACAGTTTAGATATGTTTTTAAGCTTTACGTCTCACTATTGTTTAATTTTTTTAAATTCTTTTTCCAGACTCGCACTGCCTCACGTCGTATCCTCTCGGCACTCTCCCTCTCCACCTTCCCAGTGCTGTACTTCTTCAACTTCTTATACTACACTGACGCCGGATCTACTTTCTTCATCCTCTTCACGTACCTTATGACACTTTATGGCTGCCACAAGGCCTCGGCACTCCTCGGTGTATGTGCCGTACTTTTCCGCCAAACCAACATCATCTGGGTGGCTTTTTGTGCAGGATGTTTAGTTGCTGCCAAAATGGACGAAACCTGGAGGGCAGAGCAGACCAAGAAGAAAGACGAGGCGAAATCCCAAGTTCCTTTGAATTTTAGCGGTGTTAAAAAAGTCCTGGTTTTCACATTGGAGTTTGTGACTAATCCTGTTCATGTCAAGTCTGTTTTACTATTAGTCTGGCCTTATGTTCTTGTAGCCATTGGATTTCTCCTGTTTATAATCTTAAATGATGGCATTGTAGTCGGTGACAGAACAAGTCATGAAGCTTGCCTAAACTTCCCCCAGCTGTTGTACTTCTTCTCCTTCACCCTGTTCTTTGCGCTGCCCCTCACCGTTTGCTACTATCGTGTTGTACGATTTCTCCAAACTCTGAAAAGGCAACCATTTTTCTTTGTGGTGGTGACGGCTCTTGTTCTGTTTCTTGTTTGGAAGTTCACTTTTGTTCACAAGTACCTTCTGGCTGACAATCGACACTACCCTTTCTATGTGTGGAAGAAAATTTTCCAAAGGCATGAGCTGGTCCGATATCTTCTTGTTCCGGCATATGTCTTTGCTGGTTGGAGTTTTTTGGACTCCGTTAAGTACAGGTCGTTATTTTGGATCTTGGCGTTACTGGTTTGTATTGTGACCGCTACTGTACCCCAAAAACTACTTGAGTTCAGGTACTTTATTGTTCCATATTTGATGTACCGCTTGCATATGCCACTCCCTTCTCTCCCTAGACTGATTATAGAGTTTCTTCTGTACACTGTGGTGAATGCGGCGACCATCTATATCTTTATTAGTAAGACTTTTCAATGGCCGGACAGCACTGCCAAACAAAGGTTCATGTGGTGAAAGCAATGTGCTGGGTTTGAAAATGACGTTGACAGTTTTACATTAAGATGATACATTTTGGGTGAAGTTGCAGCTTTCTGGTCTACACAACACACATAAAAAATGTGTGAACTTCATGCATGTTTTATTAAATGCATCAGTCAAGCATATTCATCGTGGACATTTGATTACAAGCCAACAGCAGGTAAACATTTGGTCCCCAAAGTTGAATGTTATGGAGTTTTGAATATTTGGTAATGAAGGCATGAAAGAAAGGGTGAACATGCATTTTGAAAGCACTCATTTGACTAAATACCCCTGAATAAGCATTGTGTTTATAGACTGAACTGTAAATATTTAATGTAACATTTGAAACGATATAATCCAAAATCCTCAGAATGTACATAAGGAAAAATGTTGCAATGTAAAATGACTGTACTACAAATTTGTAAAGCCAAATGAGAAGATATAGCCATATTGTCTATTTTGTATGATGTGTTTTTGTAATGGGGACTGTTAATGTGTGATGTACACTGGGACCATATATGAAACGTTACAAGGGCAACACTTGTTCTTCTTGTTTTGATTTCTCTTTATCGCTTTGTGCACTGCAATCTAAACGTGTCTGTCTTGTCCATTGTGTTTTTAATATTTGTGAGTGGCTGTATTTCATTTGCTTTGGAACATTAACCAGTAATTAGAATGGTTTCAACGTATTAATTGCCATTATCTGTGTTTATCCCAAATTGTGCTGATTGGGCATTTCCTTTCCCAGCACTTGGCCTGTAGAATCTTTGGTGACATATAGTATTTTCTAAAGAACAATGTGCCACTTTTCATTTGGCCCACTGTGAATGTGTCCTGTTTTGTTTTCTTGCATTATTAATAAAGTGAATTGATTTTTTAAGAAGCACCTTTTCCTTGGAGTTTATTTTGTGGGTGATTCTATTAGTCAGCCACTAGGAGGCACTCTTTATCTTTATTTGTATCAGTTCAAGCTATGAACACTACCAAAACTAGTCTTTTTCACGTTCAATAAATGTATCTATTCTAGCACTTATTCCTTAATGCTTATTATGGAGTATTCTTTCTCAAATATCCTTTCTAGATTTGAGGTGAGTATTTTGGGGGTTTATGAAATCAAAAGCTGTTTATCAAATATGTATTGAGTTTAAAACACACTTTGTATTCAAGCAATATCTTCTGTACTTTGTTCGTGAGAAATGCTTAACAGTGCAATAATAATACATGTAATTACGACCCTACGTGTGAAATTTCACACACAAGTAATTTGAAGTGCTTTACAGAACAGGAACGGTGTGTAATAAAACTCCAATACAATGATTGCTGATAAAAATGTATCAAAGCATAAATAGTAGTGACATTTAATTTGAAAGAAGACGATGAGTGGTGAAAAAATAATTTCAGTTCTCTGGCAAATGTTCTCAGATGTAAATTACGCTCATAAGCATCATGGATAAATATAGGCTGCGCAATAAGTGATGAAGGGTGAATGGACTGAATTATGTATCAATGCTGTGAAGATATAATTTTATACAACGCAGAGCAGAAATCATACATATCAACATTATTTCTTCTTGAGATGCCAAAAACTTATCCAGATTTACAAATAGATCTTCATACTCAATATATACAGTATATGCATTTATGCCTCCTGTCAATTAGGCCTGAGTCTACAGGGGTGCAGAAGGGTACATGCGACATTAGAAAATGTGTGGCCACTCATTTGAAGCGTGTGAAATATTTTTAGGAAGAGTATTGTCCCTTTTAAAACTCAGATGCACCCTCAGTCAGTTTGGGCTGGACGCTGGCCTGTCAACTATAGGCCTATGAACATGTTTTGCTTTGTTTTTGTTCAGTTTTAAATGCTTTTAAACAGAATTAAATAAAAACACAGATCTGAACAGAGACAGAGAGCAAGGGAAATTAGGAGAAACAAAAGCCATCCAAACAAGCTACGGCCCATTCTGTCCAACATAAAACCAGAGTTTGTCAAAGTTTTTATGTCCATTACTATGTCAGTCCAATCCTTGATCGTTGGTTCAGTCCATGGCAGGAGTTTTAAAGCCCAAATACATAGTTCTGAAGTCCAGTGGGATGTCAATGCTAAAAACAATTTGCAGTGCCCTATTGATCTCAGTACTCTATTTTTGAGCAGTTGAACAGTCCCAAAACAGATGACGATGATAGTGATGATTGGCTGCCACAAACACAAACAGCCAGTGTTTCCCTGTGAAGAGTGAACCTTTTTACAACACCATTTTCCAACAGAATTCTTTGAAAACATGGGATTTTTTTGTCCTCCATTTTGATGTGTATATATATTTTCCCATTCTTCATTCCAACTTAGTTCACAACACTATAGCTACTCCTCACTAAACATCTCAGAATTTCTCTTTGGTTTTATCTCCAAAGCATCAAAGTGTAGTAGTTTCAAATAGTTTTATAGTTTCAAAGTGACAAAAAGTTACTAGTAGTTGACATGCATGGTATATCTTCCTACGTTCCTGACATTTGTAAGTTATGCAAAATGTACCATATTTGTCTGGATTGCAGTACATTGGGCTGGAGTTTAACCAGTATCCCCAGGCCTCAATGTCTGTCAGCGTTCTCTAATTACTGCATGTTTTTCCTTATTACTTCCTACTGTGATGACATGACTTTCACAAAAACAAAATCTTCTTGTGTGCCTTCTGCACTTTCTGTTTGTGCAATCTTAGGATGCTCCGAGCAATTAATTTGAAAGCAGCATTTGTTTTTCAAAGCCATTGATGGCATCAGAGGCAGGAGGAAGAAACACATCTTCAAATGCAATCAGTCCTTATTGCCTAATTATTTCACTGTTATGTAAGTTTATGGAGGGAGAATAATTAGTCTGGGAAAAGTGGTTAGACGACAAGGTGAGTTGTAAAAACAGTGCATCACTAAGGTGCAGGGTTAGTTATTGTGTTAGTGTGTAACATAGTGTGTAACATCACTGACGTAGAGCAGCAAATATTATATAATAATTTAGGCTGATGGCAGAGTGGTTAGAGCTCTTGCCTTCCAATAAAGCTAACATGGGTTTGATACCAGACCAACATCACATGATCTCTCTAGGTGCAGGGTGACCTTCCTGTGCCCACCGTCCAAAGACATGCATGTGTCAGGGAAACTTGGCAACCGTAGACATTTCCCCCAGTGAATGAGAGTGAATAGTTGTCTATAAGTGTTTCCTAAAGCTTAGGCGCTTTGCCTTGGTCTGATCTGGGCGTGGTTAGGCATCCACATCAGCCAAGTTGTGTTCCAATGTTTGTGTCCTTTGTTTATTTACCAAGGATATATTAGTTTTAGAAGATCAGAAATAAGAGCGTGGATCTTATTGCTTTTGAATCAACTAAAGTTTAAAACATACTAAACATACAAACTATACTATAGTTAAATAAGACCGCCCCCCCCCCTAAATATAAAATAAAAAGATAATTTGAATTAAATATTAAGTCCCTCTACCCAGAAAGACTTCACCACCGCATTATTTACCCCCCAGACTATATGCGACCCCCCCAACAGAATGTGTGTGCCCCCCGTGAATATGTGACCATCATGGCCTCATATGTTTTGGTTTTTTTCAAAGATTTTGTGCCCATAGGCTTTATTGACAGGAAAGTGGTGTGAAATTGGGGCGAGAGAGAAGGGAGGACATGCAGTAAATGTTGGAGATTCAGGAATTGAATTACTGCTGCCAGCTGCACTTGGAGCCTGGCATACGTGTGCTACGCCATAACCACTCGACCACCGGGCAGCACCTTGCCCCCATATGTCTCGTTGCTGAGGAGGCAAGGTACCTAGGCTTTGGGAAACACCCTCTTTCTCTGTGTTAACCCTGTGATGAGCTGGCCCATGTCCAGGCTGTCTCCCACCTAAGGTCCAAAGTCACTGGGATAGGCTCGTCACCCGAAACCCCTAATTGGAACAAGCGGTAGAATGAGAAAAAAAGGATGAATTCATTATAGCTTTATAGTGCTCACCGGTGGAGCAGTGGTTTGCCGAATGTCTATATCACCTCTCTCCTTCACGTAACAACTGTCCTCGCAAATAAAGCCCTCAGGCCTAATCTTTCAATCTACAAACATCTCATAAAATAAACAGCTTTTTAGTTTATCCATGACAAACAAACAAACAAACAAACAAATCTGTTTGTACTCCTTTTCTCTGCAAAAGGTGATGTAGGCTAGTCTGTTCAAAGTTTCAGACATTCTAATTTGACAGGGGCCGTTGAAAACATAGACATACGGGTCTCTGAGAACAACTGCAATCATGGTCATTTCAATTTGGAGTGAAAGAAACAAAAAATTGTGTTGCTTAATTCAACTTTGGCACAAGGGAAGATATTGATAATGCAATGGTTGTAGTAAAAAAGCAATATACACGCATACTTTATAAAGCTACACGGCAAACTTTATTCCACAAAGAAGTTGTCAAACAGTGAAAATATTTAAGCTTTACAATTGACCACAGAAATCTTGTTAAACTAAAATGGTGCCTGTTCCAGCTCCTCCGTCTTGTGCCAGAACAAATGAGCAGACTGGTATTCTAGTGCGGCCTGTGTGTCTCTGTGCAGATGGTTCAGATGAGCTCCAGACGTCTCCATCCAAAACCAAAACTGAACTCGGAAAACATTCCACCTCACAGTCTTCCTCTTTCTGTACGTGTCCAAAATAATCAGAATCAGAATCAGAAAAGGTTTATTGCCATTGTCAATGAACCAAATTCACAAACAAATTCACAAACATAACGGCAGAGGGAAATAAACTATTATTGTGGCGGGAGGTTCTGGTCCGGATGGACCGTAGCCTCCTGCCTGAGGGGAGTGGTTCAAATAGACCATGTCCAGGGTGAGAAGGGTCGGCTGTGATCCGACCTGCTCGTGAGGTCCCATAGAGCCCTGGAGACGTACAGGTCCTGCAGAGATGGAAGTCTGCAGCCGATCACCTTCTCAGCAGAACGCAGCAATGCGCTGTAGTCTCTGTTTGTCCCTGGCTGTGGCTCCAGCGTACCACACGGTGATGGGAGGAGGTGAGGATGGACTCAGTGATGGCCGTGTAGAACTGCACCATCATCATTGCACTGGCAGCTTGGCTTTCCTCAGCTGCTGCAGGAAGTACATCCTCTTTTGGGCCTTCTTGATGAGGGAGCTGATGGAGGGCTCCCACTTGAGGTCCTGGGTGATGGTGGTGCCGGAGAAGCGGAAGGAGTCCACGGTAGTGATGGGGGAGTCTGTCATGATGAGGGGGGGCTGGGGGGCTGGGGGGCTGTGACTTTCCTGAAGTCCACGATCATCTCCATTGTCTTCTGGGCGTTGAACTCCAGGTTGTTACTGGTTGAGCAGTGTTTGGTGAAATTTTAAAAAGGGTTAATTTAAGGTCAGCTCTACTATGTAACTTTTCTGGTAGAGGGTCTGGCAGCTGCTTGTCTTCATGGAGATGTTACTGCTTTGTCCGGAATGTTTCCCAGAATGGCAAACCTTTCTATCTCCACAGAGAAAAGCAAGTGACGCACCCAGGCCAAGTTAAAGGTCAGATCCATGGATAGGTGACCCCACTCACTGTAAATACTTTCTTAGTCTTGCAAGTAAGACAAGTTTACTATCATGCTACGGAATATTCCAGGCAAAGCAATAACTGAAAGTGCGTAAGGAGGGTTGGACTGCACATTTCACTAAAACGTAGTGAACGTGATTTTATTTAATATTTTTCTAAATATTTAGCTGATTTTTCCCCAGTTTGACAATTTTGGTGATGTTTATCATGTTACTTTCTGGTTGGACATGAGCAACAGATGTGACATAGGTAAAGGTATTTCCACAACTGTTACCTAGCAATTACATCGTAAACAAGGGCCCAAACCCACCTAAATTACACAATAGTGCTGATTTGAGAAATATTACCTTATAACACCTTTTGTTAAATTCTTTAAACTGAAACATTGGAAATTGTGTCCGTTGTGTGTAGATTGTCTCTGGACTTTGAATGGAATTTCACTTATTGAGGACAGACAGAGGTATTCTGTTTTAGAACTCAGCTCTAATTCCTGTAATGTTTCACTTTTAACTGCAACTTGACTGATGTAAAACTACAATAAATATTGACCACAGTGACTATCATGCCAAACACAGTTATAATTAGAAAAACATGAAGACATGTCATATGCGCTTTGTTTCCATATGGAAATTAAATTCTCTGCATTTGATATATCCTTCAATGCTCCTGGTGAAACCTGTCGGGAGCAGTGGGGGCCACAATGCAGTGCCTGGGGACGCATCTCAAGATCTAGATTTTCCCTATGGTGTATGTTTTGGGTTGATGGAGGAACCTGGAGTGCCTCGAGTAAACCCACCCAGACAGGGCCCGGTCCGGCCTGGGAGTCGACCTTCTCACTGTGAGGCATGAGTGTTAGCCACTGCTGCCAATGACACAAGCAGGTGGCTGACCCCTTAACCCAAAAGTTATGTATTGCACCTTCAAGGAATCTTGTAAAGTTCTCTTGGATAAGCAACACAAATAAAAGTACTGAAAGTTGAAAATGTTTGCATAGTTCCCAGTAACACTAGTTCTCACAAAATTGTAAAAGTTTGGAGAATCAACATCTTGATGTACATATATTTAGTTCGTTTTGATATCTAATAAGTAAACACTTTCTTGTTTTGTCTTGTTCTGAGTTCATCCTGGTTTTTATAAAATATTCACTTTCTAATGATCACCAGTGTGGACTCTGTTTTAGAAAAACAAAACGTTTCGACTCTCGTCCAAGAGTCATTCTCAATCTGTGAAACAAGTCTGAGAACTCTATATCCTACTGTGTGAAACCACAACCACAACCACAAACCACTCCATTAAAGACAGTGAGGTGGAGATTCTGAGCAAGGAGAAAAGATGGTGTGAAAGAGGAGTTAAGGAGGCAATCTTTGTTAAAAAAGAGAATCCTTCCTTAAATCATAATGGAGGTTTAAGATTCAACCTTCCGGTTGTTTATAATGGTCTGCTGAAACCCTGGAGACGCCCGAGGCGTTCGGATGCTAATGAGGTACTCAGGGAGGAGGTTGCCAAAGTCAGTGAACAATAGGCCCATCCCAGTTGGTTTCGATGGCCGCTTATCAGGGGTCCCGCCCTGTGGGCAGGGCTTTCACAGAGTAGGATATAAACCTGAGTTCTCAGACTTGTTTCACAGTTTGAGAATGACTCTTGGATGAGAGTCGAAACGTTTTGTTTTTCTAAAACAGAGTCCAGATGACAACAACTGAATCTTTTTCTACAATGGAACACTCCTAGATGAATGAGGGATTACGCAGATATCACCAGTGTGTGTTCACCACATCCAATCACCAGCAGCATCAGCATCAGCATCAGCAGATCTGTCTCCAACTCTGCACCAACAATGTATTTCTGTCTTTATCAGAGGAACCTAAAAATATAAACACAAATTAGACAAGTGAGACTAGTTAGAAATCATATTGTTCATCATGTATACAAGTATATAAAGTAAAGTCAACGCAAAAAATTTAAAATATTAAATCACTTAAAAGTTTATTCAAATCCAAATGTTACACAAATACTTTAGAAAATACAACACAGCTAAAAAACTGACTATTGCAAACTGTATGCTTGCTATAAAATCTGTTCAGAATCGCTAATGATATTGCCCATAAATGAAGACCAGGATGCAGGAGGTTCAATCAGTTTAATTATTTTCTTTCTTTGGTTATTCTTTTCCTGCCTTTATAGCCACAAGCATGCTTGACAATCCAACATGTTTCCGTTAATCATCATATCTGCTAGTCCCACCCGATAAATAGTAGTCTTTTAACATTTCAAGACCCTGCGATACTTGAACTCCTCCACACTCAATATTATGATTTTGCTGTAACTTGCACTGCTTTTTAAAACTATGGATGTAAGTCATGAGGGTAAGCCATGTCCAACTCATGAAAAAGAAAATGTTCCACTTGTGTGCAGAACATTGTGGAAATTTTATCTTGTGAGAAGTTGTTCCATCCTGTGAGGAGGCTCTGTTTGTCACTGCCACTCAGTCACTGTCTATACTCCTCATCTCTGTAGGTACCACACAGAGAGAAAGAGAGTGAGTGAGAGAGAGAGAGAGAGAGAGAGAGAGAGAGAGAGAGAGTGCAGTGAGAGAGAGAGAGAGAGAGAGACGAGACGAGAGCGAGAGATGAGAGTAGAGAGAGAGAGAGAGAGAGAGAGAGAGAGAGAGAGAGAGAGAGAGAGAGAGAGAGAGAGAGAGAGAGAGCCGAGAAAGAGAAGACAAAACTCAAGATATAGTGATTATAACTGTGTGATTATTTTGGTTAAATGCAAAAACAATATTAATGCTTCAAAAGTGTAAATGAAGAACAGTGAAAAGACATAAACGTTAGCATTCAAGAGAACACAAATGCCAGGGGCCTGGATGGCCGCGTGTGATGATATTTACAAATGCCAGCTCTAAATGGGCCCAAAGCACTGAAAGTGCCTCATGACTTAGATTACACATGAGGAGGTTATTGTTTACAGTGGACTATGCAGCAGATGTTTGTCATTGTCAAGCTTTTAATATGTGATTAGCTGCAGAATTAACAGACAAATAGTCAATACAAGAACTCTCTCACAACATGTCCTTTCATTATTGGCTAATTTGAATGAATGATTCACAAGTCAATATCAACAAATCTGTACTAATTAATATAAAGGCATTCCGATCTGTCTTTGCTAATACAAAGTCTTTATGTCACCTTTCTTCAGACTTATATTTATACATAACTGGAAGTGGGAGAGTTGGGCGGGGGGAGTGGCCTAAACATGTGTTTTATTGGCAGCACACAGTAATTAAAGGCTGCCCACGTTGTTCTCCAAAGTCTGGAACGGATCCGTGTGAGTGTGGAAGAATCTAATCCAGGCGTGGGCATGTCTGCTCCGTGACACTTTAACAAATGCTCCTATCTGTTTTTTGGCTGTGGTCTGTGCTGAGTTTGATTACCTCAAAAACTCGGATGACAGGAAGAGTTTGTTGACCTTCTTCTCACTTTTCCCTCTTTTTCCATGTGATCGGCACTTTCGTTGTAATCACATTTCTGGTTGAGGTGAAACTCTATTGGTTTTTATGGAGAACGAGGGAAAAGTCTCGCAGCTAAAACATCCTATAAAGTAGATTGATTTGTGTAAAATGTAAAATGATGTTCACGTGCACCAACAAGTCAACAATGCACTGATTCCCTGGGCAGTCCGAAAACGGCTTTTTAGTCTCTGTAGTCTCTTATTTTCTCTCGAGGTCGGCAGCCCTATGTTAATTAAAATTCAATAGATCCATGATGGCGGTGGCCAGATGGGCTTCCGGATTAAGGTGAATAGTTCTGTGCCAAATGTTCTGTTTTATTCAGGGTTACAGCAAAAGCAGATTTACTTAAAAATTTGTGAATGACACAAAACTCAACTTCAGGTATTTAATAACTGATTATTCTCATTTTTTAGGTTATTGTTTACCATTCAAAGTGTAACCTTTGATTATAACAAGAAATCACCGTACACATTTCACTTCAATGTTGCTGCAAGAGCAAATCTAACATATTCATGTCCACATCTGGTGAACACACACTGGTGATATCTGTGTAATCCCTCATTCATCCAGGAGTGTTCCATTGTAGAAAAAGATTCAGTTGTAGTCATCTGGACTCTGTTTTAGAAAAAACAAAACGTTTCGACTCTCATCCAAGAGTCATTCTCAAACTGTGAAACAAGTCTGAGAACTCAAGTTTATATCCTACTCTGTGAAAGCCCTGCCCACAGGGCGGGACCCCCTGACAATGGACCATAGAAAGTAACTGAGATGGGCCTATTGTTCTCTGACTTTGGCTCCCTCCTCCCTGAGTACCTAATTAGCATCCGAATGCCTTGGGCGTCTCCAGGGTTTCAGCAGACCATTATGAACAACCGGAAGGTTGAATCTTAAACCTCCATTATGATTTAAGGAAGGATTCTCTTTTTTAACAAAGATTGCCTCCTTAACTCCTCTTTCAAACCATCTTTTCTCCCTGCTCAGAATCTCCACCTCACTGTCTTCAGTAGAGTGCTTTGTGACTTTGAGATGGAGATGCACGGCGCTCTGGGGTCCTGAACTCAAGTGTCTTCTGTGCTGATAAAGCCTCTTGTGCAGTGGGTGTTTAGTCTCCCCTATGTAACGCTCTTTACAGCTTTCTTCACTGCATTGGATAGAATACACTACATTGCTCTGTTTTTGTGTAGGCATCTTGTCCTTAGGGTGAACCAGTTTTGAACCTATTATACATATTGAACCTTTATGCTATGACGTCCTATGAACACAACCCATCATGTAAGTAAAACATTTACAAGTTTTATATCCTATTGTTTCATTTCTTGGTATTTTCTGTGTCATTTCTGTGGCCATGGCAGGTTGCTAAGCTACAGCCGTGTCAGAAAGCGACAGAGAAACATAATTAGGGCTGAAGCTGACAGACACCAGCACAGTGTTCATTAGACCTACTCAGGCATTAAGACATCAAGCCTTCACCAAACCCCACTCTCCAGTCTTTGTGTTGTCTAATTAGCACACTACCACTCACCGAATAAGTATTTAAACAATTAATGAAAAGGGTTAGGAAAAGTGTAGATGCTGGGATGTAATGACTTGCTCACTTCTGGAATAACTAATTGTATTTACATTGCTCACATTTACTAAAATTTTGCTCTATTATACAGAAATATAATGACTAAACTTAACTGACTTTAAACATGCTTTGTTGACATTATAATATTGATACATTACACTTAAAGGTGTTATGTTGAGCCTTTTTCAAGACATATTATGCTTTTGTCTGCAACCCTGCAGTAAGCGCGTATCGGAGGTCGGTGAAAATGGGGTTTTGGGAGGAATGGCGCGTTGATTGCGTGGAATAAAGCTCAAACATGAATCACTCTAAATAAAACGTGGGTGGGTAGATGAGAAAGTAAAATATTGGCTAAAATCTCTCAATGAGAAAATATTTATGCATCTTGTATTGTATTGTGTTTGTATTGTCATTGGCACTTTTGAGTACATAATTTGGCATCTCATGTTTTAGAACAAAAAAAGGTGTACAAAAACACAACTTAGTCACTTAGACATTTACTACACTAGGAATAGAGTGTTGAATCCATCTACTGGCGGCAAAGGGTATTACATATTGAAGAAAAAAGAAGAATCGATTGCCTTGCCCCATCGTCTAATTTGCATTTGCCGCCCTGACACCTATGCATCTTGAACACAGACAGTTTGTATTTACTTTACAAACCCCAACAACGGAGGCTCGATGACTTGTCTGTGTCCATGCGATGCTACGAGAGGAAATCAAAGTTTGGTGTATTTCATCATTTGCTCCAAGAGCTGGATGATTTTCACTGGTGCAGTGTTTGTTTTGGTCCTTTTTCCGGATAATGAAACACGTAGGTACACCACTGGAGCGTCAAACGCTCAAAACTCAAAACCTCAGATGGCCCAGACGCGCATCCACCATAAACGTTACAGGTCAAATGGATGCGTGAATGCATCATCACACAGCCCCCATGCAATGGTTGTGATTTGACGGCAGAAATCCTTAGACATTTATGAACTTACAATCAGCGGAAATTTTGGAGCAATGTCATAGGTGGAATATGACATTTACACAACAGGGAAATTCAGAATGGAGCGTTTTTGCTGCTCACAGTAAGAGGACTTTCTTAACAGGATTCATCAAACTAGCCTGAATGAAGCTAAATACAATTCCAACTATGTTTTTGCTGAGGGAAGAATGGTAAAAGCTCAAAAACCTAAATTTTTTTTAATATGTGACCTTTTAAAGATGGCTTTGTATAATATGGCCTCTTTAAAATGTATTTTCTTTGGGGTGCTGCCGGTGTGATGCTCTGCACATGCTTGTAATTGGTGTATGTCGCCCTCTACTGGAAACAGTGGGGACTGAAGCAGGTTCAAGTGGCAAATGTGCAGCACGGCAAAACAACATGACACCAGCTGATACACGCTTCAGATATGTTTTTAATGAGTTTTGTTGTGTTTGCGATGCACTAACATAACACTGGGGGCATGTTGTGGACATTCCTGCTGTCTACATCTATCAAGGGTGTTTTCATCTCTACTCTACTCTTGGACCACACATTACATTAGAGTTGATTGACAGTGATATTTGCACCTCCCTTCACCCCTCTCAGTACATCCATCTCCTCTATGCAGGCCTCATGGGACACAGTGAGCGACAAAGATATTTATAGAAAAGCTCAGGTGAGAAATAGCCCCAACTGGAAGGAAACATGGCAAATTAAGGATGACATTACAAACATATGGACGGTTTTTGCACTGCTCACGAGTGACTATGTTGAAAGTAGTGTGATAAATGGTAATAAGCTATTAAAAAATATGTCCTGAGAATTCTAAGGTGTCAGAGGGGACAGCCCTCAGCTGGTTTAAATCCTACCCTATCGGATAGGTACCAGTTTGTTAATGTAAACCAGAGCTCCTCACCCTGTTCTAAAGTAACCTACGGTGTGCCACAAGGTTCAGTACTCGGACCAATTCTGTTTACTCTTTATATGCTGCCGTTAGGTAACATTATCAGAAAGCATAGCATTAATTTCCACTGCTATGCAGATGACACACAGCTGTATTTATCTATGAAACCCGATCAGACCGATCAAGCAGACAGACTTAGTGCTTGTGTGAAGGATATAAAAACCTGGATGACACTTAATTATCTGCTTCTTAACTCTGAAAAAACAGAGGTAATTGTACTAGGCCCTAAACATCTACGAGAGGCTTTATTTGAGCAGACAGTCACACTGGACAACGTCAGTGTAGCCTCCAGCTCCACTGTAAGAAACCTTGGAGTCTTATTTGACCAAGAGCTCTCATTCAAAGCACACATAAATCAAGCCTGTAAAACAGCCTATTTCCATCTGCGTAATATAGCCAAAATCAGAAAAGTCTTGCTCTTACCTCAAAGATGCTATAGTACCTTATCATCCAAACAGCTTCCTGTCCATGTTAAAGAGAGAGTCTCTTCATTTAAGACCAGGCTTAAAATTTTCCTCTTTGAAATATCCTCTGCTTCTTACTACTTTTCTATCAAACAATATTCAATATTTAATTCACTTGCAATCTGTTCATCGCTTTTCCTTCTTTTTCTCTCACTTCCCCGACGGGAGTGGAGCAGGCACACCGATGACCTGTGGATCCAGATGCTCCCCAACTGCCTGGAGAAACGGTCTGCCTGGAGAAAATGTCTATACTCCATATGAAGGGTTCGTCATCAGCCTTGAAGAATTTGTTCTCCTTCTGAGTGGTTCCAGCTCCACATAACCAGCATAAAAACACTTGAAACACAGAACACAAAACACAGTAATGTATTCTCAAGAGCACATAATAAGCACAGTTTTACACTCATGCATGACACGCAGCAACAGATCCCGCACTCCAGTAAAATCAGGGCATTGTGCTAGGAATCTCATATCCATCTGTAGCTCACAGCAGGGCAACATCACATGGACACACCCAGACAGACGGGAACATCTGGGCCAAGATCATCAGACACTCACCCCGACAGACAGACACATACGCAGGCACACGTGGCACGCGTGGCAACAAGAGGGACACTGTCACAGAAGGCCCCCACACCAGAAGGGCACCACGGCGCACGGTTGACGGTCCACTCTGGCATGGTACTGGAAGAAGTACCCTGACACGAGCGTGCTGGACAGACCCTGGAAACATCAGCCACATGGTTAGCCTCAGGCAGTCCACCTCACAAACAGTCCTCGTCCAGAAAGCGCCCAACGTATCCTGGCGGCAGAACAGCAGTAACCCTGAACGCTATACTCATTCATCGCAAAGCAGAATGTTCACCAAATGGACGAGGGAAGCAGCATCCCAACTTGCATGACTCGTGCTCCAAGCCCACCAAGCTAGCAAACTATCCAAGTTCCGGGCGATGGTAACACTATGCCACCACGTGTTGTTGGGTGTCCAACGGCTGGCATATGTCGCATTTTGACGATTTGTACGTGTACGAACCCTTGTGTATGGCCCCTAAACACTCTAGGCTTCACACACTTGCCTTGGGACGTGTAAACTCATGTTTTGTGCAACTTTTGAGAATAGTTTTTTGCTCCTTTGCTGAGACAATGTCAGCACGATCAGTCACAATCACTTTGATTGTTCTGCGCTAAAATTAACTTTTTTTATTTGGCTAAACATTATCAGAACTATCACGTGAATATGAGAACGGGGACTGCAGTATGGCTCAGGGGCTGGCACCCGGCTCAGGGGTTTGAATTTTTGCGTCCAGCTTTGCTTTGTAAGCTGACAAGAGCCAACCTGGGCTGGGCTATGTCTGTGGGTCTGCAATGAACAGGAGCAGTGAACAAGAAGAAAAAGCTGGTTGAGAGTGGGCCGTCGAAGTGTGACATCAAGACCAGTGTTGAGCAAAGTTGACAGTTACCGGCCCAAAAGTGCACTGGCCCAACAACTCTCGGTGCTCCTGATCGACAGTCCCGGCCTGGTTCACTTAGGTATAGTATTACAATGTATATTTCTTTAAAGAAGAAATACATGATCCAAACACTGATACAGATGAGATTCTCCACAATGAGTTTATAAATGTCATAATTTTCAGAACCCAGAGCTGAGTTTTTCCGTCACAGTATTACAATGGTATAATGAGTAATGCTCTGTGATACCAACAACATTCTCCTGGAAAGTAAACAAGCTGCTTAATAGTTTGTCATAGGTGGACAACTGTCTTGTGTGTGTCAACAGTAACAAGCAATCCAAGACAGTTCAGATGAAAGTAAGTAAGGAGATTCAATGATACACAGAGGCAACGGCCAGTCTGCAGTATGTCACATGTGGACCTTTGACATGTAGCAAGGATGCTCTTTCCTCTACACTTCTTCCGGGAAGGAAGAGAAGAAACAGTTATGTCAGTCAGTCTAGACTAAAATAAAGGTAAACATGTCAGTCACAGGAAGCATATTGCTTGTGGAATAAGTCAACAAACAATAATAATGCAATAATATACAGTACTTTTTAATATGATGTCAGAAACAATATTGATGATGTGTTCCACAGTCTCAAAGCTGCAGGTTTACAGGAGAAAGAGTATGATTAACACTTGGAAAAATTGCATTTCTTCCTTTGACTCTCAGGTTGTCATATCTTTCATGTTACAGACAAAAGTAGATGTAGTATTGGAAAACTTGCAAATGCAAATATTCTGCACATTTTTTGCACTAAAACTCATATTATTGAATAAATGAAATATACATGAGTTTATACCATGGAACATTCCAGGCACACAATACATTTTTTATGAGACAAGCAGGTGATGGATCCTCCACCAGAAGTGTGTCTCTGTCACAAAACTCTTGCCATAAACACAATAAATGTAGAGCATACTTCTGGCAGCAGGGACTAGGGCATCACAAATAAATGGATGACACAATAAGGACTGGACACAAATTATATTTATATCATATTTGGCAGATTTTGAAGGGACATATACTATAGAATCAGAATCAGTGAACCATTTACAAATTAGCAATTTACTTTGGTGTTAATGAACAGCATAAAACCGTGTATAATAATAATAATAATAATAATAATAATAATAATAATAATAATAATAATAATAATAATAATAATAATAATAATAATAATAATAATAATAATAATAATAATAATAATAATAATAATAGGTTTAGGATTAGGATTAGGATTAAGGTTAGGGTTAGTGTAAGGGCTAGTTAATGTTAATGATTTTTTTTATTGATTAGTTAATTATTATTAAACATTTATAAATGTTTAGTAGATATACCTTGGATTTAATGAGCAGTTCAATTTAGTTGATAATTAGTAAATAATGTTAAACATTTGTAAATGAGTTTTTTTTGTCAATGATTAAATAATGACAAACACGTATATATGCTTTGTATCTATGCCTTATTCCAAAGTGTTACTGTATATTTTATTGTAATACTTCCCTTACATTTCCTCAGCAAGTCAATGTAAAAAGTTCAATTTCCAATGGTTGACAGTGTCCTTCAGAATTCCCTCAGCGCTGGTGTTGCTGCTGATAACAACGCTCCTTCATTAGTCTAATTTCTGAGAGCTTCACTAATCCAATCCAACTCCCACTCTGCACCTGTTTGTGCTGCACTTCTCCTATAATGTGCTGGCAACACTTCAATATGAGTCTGCTGGGGACAATATGGAGAGTTACCAACACACGCCTTTGTCTCCAATTAAAAACAAGAATAAGGATAGTTACTAATAATACACTGTCTATGCAGATAAGTAGAAGATGTTTACAGGAAAGTCAGAGGCTTTAAATACAGACATATTTTCTCATTCTACCACAAAAGGAATGTAATCATATGTGAGAGGAAATTATTTGATTCACCATTGTCTTACTACCTTTTTCAAATGAAGATAAGTTTTTTATCTTAAGTTCAGGAGGAGAAACACACCCCTTTCACACCCCTTCCGGTGGCTACACTATTTAAGCATCCAAGTCACACATCTGCGTTCTGTGCTTCTGTGCTTCAATGGGAAAAGCCATGGGGAAAAGTCTTCAAAATATTGGATAAAACAGAAAGCTAAAACCCATGAATAGCTGATTTAAGACTGTCATTCCCCAATTTGAGTAATTTACCGAAATTGGGTCAGTCATGCTTGTTTGTTATTCTAAATATATATTAATTATTTAAATCGTCAGAAACGCTTAAGAATGTCAGTTGTAGCCGTAGTTCATCATTAATTTGGCGTCCGTCTGTCCGTCCGAGGGAGTCGGATCTCTCCTTCACTGGGGAGCTCAGAATCAGAATCAGAAAAGGTTTATTGCTATTGTCAATGATCAAAAATCACAAACATAGGAACTTGCTTTGGTGATTTGGTGCAACATACAATGATGAACAATAATAAAAACAACAACATATATGAAATCAAAAAGGATGATATTCTACTTTTGTACATTTTCAAAGCAAAAATGTTGATATTTTTGATTACTTACTAATGTGATCATAATGTGAGCAGGCCGTTACAGTCTAATCTATTACAGACAAATGCTTGGATAAGTCTCTCCAAGTCTAGTTTAGACACTGCAGCTTTGATTTTGGCAATGTTCTTCAGATGATAAAAAGTTGCTGATGTTTTGGATAATGAGTCCATTATTACTCATGCATTTCTCAATTTGTTGTTTTTAAAGTGAGACTCTGGAGGTGACTGCAAACAATTTATCTTTGTTTCTGTGGGCCAAAGACAATAAATTCAGCTGGAGAAAGATGTTTTGCATCCACACGCTGATCTGTTAGATGACAGATTGGATCCACTGGTCCATATTCACCTGTCACCGTCAATGAAACATAGATCTGAGAGTCGTTTGCATAATTGTGATTATACACATTTCACATTACACATTTTTGCTGCGTATCAACTGACCTAACTGCAGCATGTAGAGGTTGAACAGAATGGGTTCCATGATGCTTTATGCCCTTGGAAATGTTCCAGATTGAAGCGACATGTTAACTATGTGAGTGAGTGGTGCTAACAAACTGTTCAGCACAGACTGTAGAAATCTGGTGGGTAACACATCGAGGCAGCATGTAGATGAAGTCAGACCGGTGATGATCTCTTGGACAGTTTTGTCAGTTACAGGTGTAACGTGAGTACGTTTTAAGTGTATAGGTAGTTTTAGAGTTGTTATTTGGGTTGTGGAATTTACAGCATTATAATGCCCTGAACTTTTTCAATAAAGAATAATGCAAACTCATTACACTTGGATGTGGAAATGAGTTCTAACGGCAGCTGAGCTGGAGGGTTTGTTAACCTGTTTACTGTGGCAAACAGGACACACAAGTTGTTTCTGCCGCTTCCAATTATTTAAGAAAAAATCTTCCCTTGTTCTACATAAAATGAGGTTGTACATGTATAACTTCTCTCTGTAAATCTCTTTTTGAACCTGGAGCTTTGACTTGCCCTAATTCCGTTTGGCCCAGCGACACTCCCTTTTCTGTGCCCTGACTGAATCATCATTTCTCCATGGCGCCTTCTGCTTATTTTCAACAATTTTAGCCTTCATAGGGACAATGGTGTCTAGAACATTCAAAACACTAGATGTAACAGAGTTCAACAAATCATTTACATTGGAACAAGAGACATTTTTAAAGTTTATAATTTCCATAAACAGTGGTCCTGTGCTGTCATTTATGTGTCTCCTCTGAACAACTGCAGGACCAGCCGGGGGTTTGGGAAAAAATATATTGTTCAAAATATATTGAGAGTCTAGGTTAAAATTGGGCAGTAGCTACTCTAAGGTGCCAGTGTAGAGGGGGAGAATTCAAACCATGGAGGTGGTCTGGGATAAGGGGCTGTGAAATTGGCGATGCCTTGAATAAGGCCACGCCTTGCCAATTGCGGGGGCCTTTTCGCAGCATTTGTCGCCTCCAGACCTGTTTCCCCCTGAGGGCCAAGCCCAAGCTCTCATCACTGCACACCTGGGCAGGGTGAGACACAGAGAAAGAACATCCTTTTATACATATTTAGTTATTTATTTATTTATGAAACTGTGGTGCTTTTATTACCCTTATTCCACCCACTTTTCCTTTTTCCTTCTTTTCACACGTGATCGCCACTTCCGTTGTAATCGCACTTCCGGTCCAGCAGGAATTCTGTTGGTTTAAATGGAAAATGAGGGAACAGTCTCACCACTAAAATATGCTTTAAAGTAGATTGATTTGTGTAAAATATCCAATGTTCACGTGACCAACAAGTCTACACTGCACCTACCGTCTGTGTAGCAGTGACGTTCATGGCTAGTGAGGCACTCACTCTTTCAGAGACAGATTTACCAATGCGAATGAACCGAAAAGAGCACCTTAAACATAATTCGATTGACAACAGACAATGAGTTGTGCTATAGATCTCATTTCAGCATTCTTTACACAAACATGTGACATATTTGATTTAAGGTCAAAATTAATTCCAATTGAGCCAAATTCCAGCCTATTTCAAACCAAAATAAATAAAAGTTGATGGTTTTACTTTTACATTTTGATAAGCCAGATTGTAAATAAGAAATACAAGAGAAACGAGTTCAAGAATGAAGAAGATTGAGCCACAGTCCACAGGCTCAGAAGCGCCCTCTGCCATGAGTCAGGTGTATTGTTTGCCTCACCGAGTGAACTTTTACTGCTGTTTTTATAATGAATCTGCGAGCCGAAACACGTTTCAGAAATACATTCCATACATTATCCAGAATATGGAAGTACAGAGCACATCGTCAGGGTGTTTTATTTGTTATATACAGAGTGACAGAGTGACAGCACAGTTTGTGAGGCATTACACTGTGCACCGAGAGGCAGAGCGCGGTGCTGCCTCACGTCGCCCCTCCTCCCTGTATTTGAACAGGAGTTACGGGACATGCGGAAATTCTGATATTCTTAATTGAAAAAAAAATATTTCCATATTGGATTCAAAGGTAAAGGGGGCTTATAATACATATCAGATGACAAATATCAACTTTTATTATATTTCATAGTTCAGTATTTTTCTTCCAAGATTGACAGGTGAGGCTCTGCCTCTCCTGCCTCCCCTGAATGCACGTCACTGCTGTATAGTACTTATTTTCTCTCGAGATTGGCAGCCCTATGTTAACTAATACAACTGGAAGAAGGATTACGTCGTATGGCGGCACCCAGACGAGCTTCCGGAATAAGGTGAATAGGGGAAGAGTGATTGTTCCCAGCTGCACTTGCGTGTTCACACACAAACTACAATCACAGCAAAAGAAAAATCCACTTAAAGATGATACAGCTAACGGGTGAAGGTACAGGCGCATTGGACGCGACTATGCAGATGTTTTCTATTACAACCCAATGCAGAGGCGCAGCACGACTGAGGTGTGAGATGCGTTTTCCGCGTTTCGGGCGATTGGAGAACAACAACAACAACGTTCAACATGTGATGGGCCTAAATTAGATGTGTTTGATAATCATAAGCTAAAACTCCCTTCAAGTCCAACTTTGTCCCTGAACACAAAGCTTTGAAATAATAGAAACTGTGTCCATGATATTTTTCTGTTTGGCCTTTTTGCTTGATTATCAGAATAATTTGATTTGCCCAAATTGAATGTTTAATTGGTCATTTTAAGAAAGCCCAAGCTGCTGTCTTTATATATATTTCACAAGCAAGGATCACGCCACAACAAATGGAATATGAGAGAATGTTAATTGATAATAGTGATGATAGATCGATGATGGATCGATGATGGATCCATCAAAGTCACTTTCAACAATGACAAACCCTGGTTCACACCTAAACTGAGGCAGTTAAGGCAGCAGAAGGAGGCAGCACACAGGGCTGGAGACAGAGAGCGCTACAAAGATGTGAAGTATGGATTTAGCAAAAAGGTTTCTCGAGCAATATCACAGTACAATACGCGTCTGAAGCAGCAGTTCTCTGACAACAACCCCGCCTCCGTGTGGCGGGGGCTCTGGCTTCTCACCAATCATAAGCCCCAAGCCCCCCCTGCTGCAGACAATAGAAAACTGGCTGAGCAACTTAACACTTTCTACTCCAGGTTTGATGAGTGGCCACCTCTGCCAACCCAAACCTGGTCCCCCCACCTCCCCCACCACTCTCTCAGTTAAGGAACAGGATGTTCACAGGCTATTTCAGAAATCCAACCCCCGAAAAGCTGCTGGACCAGACGGCGTCCCTCCCGCCACATTAAGAAACTGCGCAGGAGAGTTAACCCCTGTCTTCACAGACATTTTTAACACCCCCCTGGGGTCATGCCACGTCCCAGCCTGCTTCAAGTCCACCATCATTGTCCCTGTCCCCAAGAAGCCCCGGATCACTGGATTTAATGACTACAGGCCAGTGGCACTGATGTCTGTAGTCATGAAGTCATTTGAACGCCTGGTCTTGCCCCACCTCAAGTCCTTCACCACCTCCCTGCTGGACCCCCTGCAGTTCGCCTACAGAGCCAACAGGTCTGTAGACGACGCCATCAACCTGGCACTCCACTTCATCCTGCAGCATCTGGACTCCCCGGGAACCAACGCCAGGAATCCTGTTTGTGGACTTCAGCTCTGCTTTCAACACCATCCTCCCTGCTCTGCTCCAGGACAAGCTCTCCCAGCTCAACGTGTCCGACTCCACCACTGCAGGTGGATCACTGACTTCCTGACGGATCGAGAGACGGCAGTGCGTCTGCGGCTGGGGAAGAATGTATCAGACACTCGGACTATCTACGTCACAGGAGCTCCGCAGGGCGTGTTACTTTCTCCTCTGCTCATCTCCTGTACACAAACTGCTGCACCTCCAGCCATGACTCCGTAAAAACTGATCAAGTTTGCGGACGACACCTACCTCATCGGGCTCATCTCGGACGGGGATGAGCCTGTCTACAGAGGGGAGGTGGACCGGCTGGTGTTCCTGGTGCACGAGGCGAACAACCTGGAGTTCAATGCCAGAAGACAGTGGAGATGATCGTGGACTTCAGGAAACGAATCATCAAGCACCCCCAGCCCGCCCCTCATCATGACAGACTCCCCCATCACCACCGTGACTCCTTCCGCTTCCTGGGCACCACCATCACCCAAGACCTCAAGTGGGAGCCCTCGATCAGCTCCCTCATCAAGAAGGCCCAGCAGAGGATGCACTTCCTGCGGCAGCTGAGGAAAGCCAAGCTGCCAGTGCAGATGATGTGTGCAGTTCTACACGGCCATCATTGAGTCCACCCTCACCTCCTCCCCATCACCGTGTGGTACGCTGGAGCCACGAGCCAGGGACAAACAGAGACTACAGTGCATTGTGCGTTCTGCTGAGACTGAGAAGGTGATCGGCTGCAGACTTCCATCACTGCAGGACCTGTACGTCTCCAGGGCTCTGGGACGAGCAGGTCGGATCACAGCTGACCCTTCTCACCCTGGACATGGTCTATTTGAACCATTCCCCTCGGGCAGGAGGCTACGGTCCATCCGGACCAGAACCTCCCGCCACAAGGATAGTTTCTTTCCCTCTGCTGTTGGACCCATGGATACTTCTTAAACACCTCCTCACTTTCTGCACTACAACTGTAAATTTAACTGTAATCTTGTGTACATAGTACTGCCTATTATTATTTTTATTTTATTTTATACTATAGTAATTTTAAATTGTTTCCCTTTTTGATTTCATAGATTTATTATTGATCAGTGTTTTATGCTGCACCTTAATGCCGAGATAAGTTCCTATGTTTGTGAATTTTGTTCATTGACAATGGCAATAAACCCTTCCTGATTCTGATTCTGATTCTGATCGATGATGGATCGATGATGGATTTGAGTTGGCTGGGTAGACTCTGGATGGGGGCTCGGTCTCGGGTAATCAAACCAGCCGATTCAGAACCCCCCCTCCTTAGATGATGATGTGTTAAGGTGAAGATGATAGAAACATGGGGTGAGAGGGTGGGGTCGAGAGAGCAGACAACAAGAGATGCAGGGATAGGCCTGTGCTTCTGGGTAATTAGAGTTGTGGTTGAAGAGTGGAGGTGTGATTGCTGAAGGAGTTGGAGGTTGAGGCATGGTCCCGCTCCCAAATCTCAGTCAGTGATTACATCATCAACTACATTTCACAAGCAAGGACTACGCCACAACAAATGGAATATGAGAGAATGTTTATTGATAATAGTGATGATGATTCGATTAGACTTGGCTATGGAGCCCCCATCCAGAGTCTGTCTCGGGTAATCAGCCCAGCCGATTCAGAACCCCCAAAGAGGAATTAAAATTAGCAAAGATGGTCTGGATCTCGACGTAAAGCCTGGCTGAAAATGAAGATGTCAACTGAGTTGCACAAGAGAAGAGGGGCTGGATAGTTGAGGACTCTCTGAAGATTAGCTTGATGGAATCTAAAAGCAGTCTGTCCATTACTGGAGAAGAGGATCAATACCGGTGCACTTGAATAGATCAACTATTCAACTGCACCAGTTTTGAAAGAGTTTTACCCGATGAATTGGAAGATACAGAGAGAGTGCGATAGAGTTGGCGGTGCGGTAATACAGTCTCAAGTCAAATGGGTGGCATAAAGACAATGCGTTCATGGGTAGCCGATGGAAGTGCATGGGTATGAATAAGGTGCAAGAGTGTTAAGGGGGTTGAGGTTCGGACGAGCAATTGTTAAACAGTGTGGATTAGATGGTCGGCGCCTTGCTCCGCAGTAGAGGTTGAGGAGAACGGGATACTTATCTTTATAAAGGAGTTGACGAACTGCAGATAGTAATGAAATCACTATGAGCGATGGATGAGGGAACTTAATGGAGAGCTGAATGAAATTGAGAATGTGTGGAACGGAAGATAGATGAGAGGGTAGTCTGATTTAAAATGGTTCCTCAAGATTGAAGAAGAGGAATTAGGATGATCGTCGAAGTTCGGTGCTGAGAATCGGATTTTGGGACAGCGAATTGTGAGTAGAAGTTGGCTGATTATGGTGACTCGAGTACAAGCCATGCGGGTGACGTACTGAAAGAGGAGACTAGACTAAGAGTCTTGACAACTATGAGGTACGGCATAATAGAATATCCCTTACTGATCTACTAAGGTGGTCGAATGAGTGCCTTCTGAGAAATTGAACCTCCAAAAGAATTCCTGGAACGATAGTGGGGTATAATTCGAACAGAGGTGAGAGACTTGAGAGGTGAGAGGTCTTCAATGCATCAATGGATGCACGATGGATTGAGGTGCACGCTGAGAGATGTCTCCTATGTAAAGGAAACAGGAAACCTGATCGCCGGAGCTATTGAATCGTCAGGTGGAGGAAGAATGATTGATTGTTTAGTTACAGTGATCCGCCTTGATGAGAGATGAGATGTACGTCTGCGCCTCTGGAAATGATGATGAAAGGGTGAACAGAGGTAGAACCCTGGCCGCGAAGGCCTGTAAGATAGAAGGATGTGCCCGGCGACAGCTCTGGAGAGGGATGGCATCCCGATGCCTGGCGACAGCTCTGGAGAGGGAAGGCATCCCGGTGAGGATGCGGGAAAAGGCTCAAGTAGGATAAGGATAAATGAGAAAGGGGTCGAGTGGATAAACGGGGAGGGGGGATAGGCCTGTATAAATAGGGATTCTGGGTAATTAGAGGTGTGGTTAAAGAGTGGAAGCGTGGTTGCTGGAGGAGTAAGAGGTTGAGGTGTGGTCCCGCTCCCTAACCTCAGTCAATGATTACATCATCAGCTACATTTTGAATATAACGTCTACACTTAACGCACAAATTCAATTCACATAGAACAGTAAAAGAACATGAAACATGCGTGACTTACCCTTTTACAGTGTAGCGTGTAGAAGAAAAGAACCACCAGGACTCGTCTGAGTAATTTCAAATCAAGTTTTATTGCCTCAACATCAATTGGTAATACAGAGCTCTGGTCAGTCTTTCCCTAGTTGCCTGCACGACTATACAGGACTTATGCCAGGAGCACTGACAGCCTGACTAACCCTCGACCCAGCATTTTTATACATAGATCAAAGCATAGTATGCAACAGGGAGAAGACGTCCTCTTTTTCTCTGGTCCGAGCAGAGAGGTGAGTCTGCAGCAGATGTTTCCCGTCTGGCTCAAGGACAGGTGGTTTTGTTAGTTAGCTCCCAGAGTTCCTACGATAACTAACTTCAAAGAACATTAGTGATAAATGCGGCCAGGCCGCACGAACAAACAGCATAATATTTGCCTCCTTGCCAAATTACCAAGATTGAAATGTCAGAGTGTGCTTGCAATGGAATGTGCTTGAATAAAGGCATGCTTATTTACAGAAATATATCTTCAAGAGCCAGTAGAGAAGAAAACATCAGAAGAAAACATAATTGTATACCATCAAAAGAGCCTAGATTTAATCCCCCTCTCGTCTGCGTGTCCAGCTCCGAGAATTCCCATAACTTTGCACGTAATTCCATCAGCTCCATAATGTTTAGATTCTGCTCCAGTATATTTTCCATACAGAAGCCTATTCTATCCATAAAAAGCAGCAATCGTCCTGCATTTATGGTAGACAGGCCACTTGTGCTTTGGAGTGCAGTGTGTCGCAAAACAAAACATAAACACGAGTGTCTGCAGCAGGCTTCGACCTCAGAATCTCTGCACACAAGCCTCTACCAACCACAGTACTGATATAGCTCCGTTCTGAGGGGAATGAGTAGAACAGGTTGGGGCATGCCAAGAAACTCTCATTTCCTTGCAGGGCAGGTTGGTTATAAAATACTCATCGCCTTATCGCATGTCCGCACTCCATGTGTATCTTTGCATTTAAACGTGTCTAAATTCACTTCCTCATTGGACTGATTTCAGTGAATATGAGTCAGATTGTATTAAAACCCTCAGCATTTTGAAGCTGATTTACCTGTGTCTGTCTTCACGTCTGCCTCTGCTCCTCCACTTGTAGTTAGCAAGTGAGCAAGAGAGAGAGAGCTTCCTGTTAGAGCGCCCCCAGAGGCCTTTGGCCCATGGTCAATCACTGCTTGCCTTGATTGCCATAACTGCACAGCACAGATGTCCAGATAATATAATTTTAAAGAACTGTAATCATCTCTATTCAATACTGCTTGTCACAGCCCTCGATATATAAATCTACTTCATTTCCGACTGTCAAGATGGCCGACAGCCTGGTAAACACATGGACAGTCCGGCCTCATCCGTCAGTCTCTGTACAACACTGTTCCCACTTCAAAATATGTGCCAATCTATTTAGAGACCCTAACAAATGTTAAGTATGCAAATGTGTTACCGAATCATCCACAAATTGATTTGCCACATTAGCATGAATTAGCTAAACTAATTATACAGCAAGACGAGGAATCCAATAACCTTAAAATCTCTGTGCACATGTGAGCAGTGATGGAACCATATGCAATCTTTTTGAAAACATGTCTATTTTAAAAGTGCTGTTTATTCATTCAACCCTGACGTCTTAATTGCTACTGGGGAAAGAGGAGTTGTAAAATGTCACCAAGGAAAATGTTGACAACTAACTCTTTTTCCAAATTTTATCAGCAGCAGTAATAGCCGATAAGGTTTTGCTTTAAAAATTGTCTGGGGAGTTGAGCTTATCAAGTGTACACATGGCGCTGTCAGCTGCATGTGGAGTTTGTTATATTTGAGTATGGATGCAAATTTAGAGGTGCTTTACTGTTTTGAAACGTGAAAATGGAATTTTAACAGAGTTCATTTTACACACATGTATTGGTCACTTACCTAATGCATTCCCATCATCCAAAATATTCCCAACGATGCATTTATAAGCACTTTTCATCTGTAAGCCCAGAGCGAGTTTTGCCAGCAAAGCTAACAAAAACTGAGATGTGAGATGTTTGGAGAAATGTGCCCTTCACACACGTTTGCCACAGGTTTAGAACAAATCATGGCTTTGGCCTCTTGCGCAATACGCGCTCCCTCGTCGGGCTCGTCTGTCCTGGTCTTTTCCCTCCACTTTTTAAGTCTTAGTTTTAAACCTGCTCCGCTTGTGACCGCTCATGTGGCAATATATCTGAAGACTATGTCTGCATTTGTTTCCTTTCTGCTTTGAGCCCATTTGCTTTTTGTGTTAAATGTGAAACATGAACTCAGCGGTACAAGCATGGAACTATTATATTATCGTACAAGTCAGGTCGTAGAAAGCAGCCTGTGTGTGACGTCGTGGACCAAGTGGTAAAAGTGATCCACCGTGAGTGCGTCTTCTCCTTGAAACGCCGGATTCACTGCAGTGAAAAGCCAATTCTGTGCTGTCCCACAGCAGACAGGTGACTGACCTGTCCTGTCTGCGCAGGAGAATAGCCAGAGGGAGAGGAGAGCACTCAGAAAGGCTCGTATATTTGTAGAGCAGTGAGGCTTTGTGTTGTGTTGCAATTTCTTCTTATCTTCAAAGCACAAACCAAAGAAAGACACTAAAATTGATATAATAATTATATATATTTTAATTTGTATTGTTTTATTTTATCATACCATAATTTCTCGAGGGAGGATACATTTTTGATCTCCTAAGGTTTGAGAAGCCCTGGTGTAATGAATGTCCCAATATTTATGGGCCTGATTATGTATTGTATTTAACACAGTTTTTTATTCTACTCAATATTTTATTTTGCACTTAGCACAACAACGTGTGTTAACAGTAAAAAACAACTTCATTGATTTGGTGTAAATGTAACATGCGTAAGGACCGTGTGCTCCGAGTGCTTGGAAGTCTGCTTGACAATTGTCCCACGGGTCGGGTTATAAAAGGTGGACCACGGCCTCGTCCCGGGACATGTGCACTATTGCTTTAGGAGTGTCTAAATTCATAAGCTAATATGATAATAATTAATAAAACACACTTTAGTTTGTTTTAGTCCTGCTTTAGTCCTGCTTTAGCTCCACTTTAGTCCTGTTTTAGTCCTGCTTTAGTCCTGCATTACTCCTGTTTTAGTCCTGATTTAGACCCGCTTTAGTCCCGCTTTAGACCCTTTTTAGTTTATCCATGTTTTTTTGGTCGGCATGGTTTGTTTAGTCTTGGTTTAAACCTGGTCTTGTCCTAGGTCTGCTTAGCACTAGTCAAGTTAGGTTTTTGGTAAACACTGGGTTGGCATTGCCTGGCTTTTAGTGCTTTTGTCCTGTTCTTAGTAATGTAATATTATGATATTTTTACTTCTCTGAAAGTAAAGTTCTATGTTGAGTTCTATTGTGGAATTGTGCCACTCTGAATTGTTTGTGGATCTTATAGCAATAAAACATAAAATTGTGGTGTGATTTGGTAATCCGCCCCCTGGACCTTAGCAATTTGCCCCCTTGGAAAATATAATAGGTTTAAAATTGAGCTGCATTTGCTATGATGCAACATTTGAAGAAGACTGACCTGAAAAAGGCATGACCAGGACCGCCAAAGGTAATGCACCATATTGTTTCCTTGATAAAGGTGACTCAAATTAGGTCATTAATTCTCTTCCATTCTCGTTTTCTCTCTTTTTAGCAGTAATTACAAAACCAGGAAATATTACAACTTTTTTTCTTCTTTGACAATAATGACAACTAGGGCCTCCTCCAGAGACTGAAATGTGAAACTAGGTCCATGGCCATCCACATTTGACATCAGTACGTCTCTGTCAAAGCAGCAGGAATCTGGAATTCCTAAAAAGAAGTTCTGACATTTACTGACATTTTACCAGAAAAGTCACTTAGGGTTGTTAATCTGCAGTGCTTGTGGACATTTTTTAAATGTTGCAATTGAACAACTGATTAAGTGCTCTTTCGGCAGCAGTCTAATCAGGGACTCCCTGATATTTCCTCAAGCTCCTCCGGGGGCATCCCGAAGCATTCCCAGGCTAGCTTAGAGACATAGTTCCTCTAGGGGCCTCTTCTCAGTGGGACAGATGCCCGAGCCACCTCAGCTGGCTGGCTCTTCTCAACATGGAGGAGCAGCGGTTCTACTCTGAGTTCCTCCCGTGTGACTTAGCTCCTCATCCTTTCTCTAAGGGAGTGCCCAGCCACCCTGCGAAGGAAGCACATTTTGATCTTGTCCTTTCAGTCATTACCCAAAGCTAGTAGTTGCAACCACATCACTGCAGATGCACCAATCCAACTGTCAACAACTGTCTTTCACGCTCTCTTTCCCTCACTCGTGAACAAGACCCCGATGTAAAACATATACGTCCCAAAAGACATTTAAAAGACTTATCTTTTCATAATTCAAAAATGACTGACACTGGCTGTTGTAGAATGAAGCAAAGGGATTTTGCTATGTGAACCATCACATGACACAACAGCCCTCAGTTTTATGATCCCCCTTTGGGTCAACACCTCTGATAAAGAACACACAGGACACAAAATTCTCTGGACCAAGGAATCATCCACTGTAACAAAATCCTCTTGTTCTGCTGAATGGAAAGTTTCTCAGGATTAAGTCCTTAATGACTATATTTCACATCTAAACAGACTTAATGCTTACTGTGTGATCTAAACTTAAAACTAAATCATGTTTTAGTTTAGTTTGGCTTAAGAACTGTGTTTGAAATGTGTTAGTCATGTTTAATGTACTTCCTCATTACCTGCTAATGATGCATGACGATGTTGCAGTATTGTTGTAGTATTACATGTCATTTTGCTGGATTAAGATAAATTTGTGCATTATAGGAATAAGATTGATTTCGAGTTAAAGTCATTCCCACTCTAGGCCACACCTCCGAGCTCAGATGAAATGGACCACTGGGAGGGTTGAAAACTGTCTGTCCAAGTTTGTTCAGGGCCTTTACTGGGCCTGTTTGTGTGTGGCATTTCTTTGAGCTGCCGAAAGTTTCACACCATCCAAAAACTGAGAGGCGGCCATTTCGAGAATGACTCTCTTACATGTGTTGACTATTGGCTTGTGGACATTACCTACACACACCTCCAACTACAACCCACCCTAGATCTAGGCGTTGGGCAAGGGGTGCATGATGAGGGCCATTGACTTGTTCCCTGACGTTGTGTGCACATAAAACATCTCGCTAGTAGTAGAGTATCTCTGCCATAGGACTAGCTCTGGAATATACTTTGCATTTCACTCTTATTGTTAGGAATGCGGTGGAGGACCAGGATGCATGACTGTGTCGTAGCTTGTACATTCACATTCAGAGCACTTTACTGTAAATCTACAGTCCTTAGCGAGATGAGTGTCTGAAGAGCAGCACTTGAAACAGACCCTCTCTTTGAGGAAGGCCTTTCTTTCGTAGAGTAGTTTGTTCCTGAATGTCCTGCATTTCTTGAGGGGGTGTGGTTTATTGTGCAGTGAACAGTTCTTGTTAATGTCCTTGATAGGACTGTATTTTGTGCACAGAGATGTGTTTAGCAGAGTTTAAGTTTGCTTTGTCAACAATTGGCCCAATTCCGTAAGAAGTATCCAGATAGAACAAGTAAGGCAGATAGCCATCCTCCTTTGTGCCTCTTCTGTAACAAATCTTATCTTTTGTTGTTAGTTTGGGAAAAGTGTCCAATCTCTGAAATAGTTATTTTTCAATTATTTCAGGGGCTGCATAACACTCCTTCTGCAGAGCTATGGTTGGGTTATTGACATAAACTGAGCAAATACATTTCACCTAATTGCTTGACTCCATTCCTAACCATTTTGTGATTAGGTCAAGCTTTTGAGTTGGTGTGAGGTGGACCTCGACTGTCGCGCTAGGGAATGAAGAGTACCATGCTCTGAAGTTCTCTGGCCTGTCATCATACTGGTAGAAACCTGAAGTGATGAGGTCACGACATGCCATGTATTGTGCGAATGGCTCTGCTGAATGCGACATGCTTGCAGGAGTGTCGTAAAGAGGTGTGAATGGGCTGGAGAATGAACTGAGGGCATTCTTTTTTTGTTTAACTTTCATTTTAGTCTCAATTTTAGGAGGGCCAGTTGCATTGTGAATAGGCAAAGCTTTAGGATTCTGCTTTGGCGTAATGCTTATGCGCGATCTGTGACTGAAACTTCAGCTAAGTTCCAAGTTATGAATGTGCCATCTGAGGGCCCGTTTTGTTGACATGTCGCTGGTACTGGTGGGGAGCCTTGAAGTTTGTTCTTTCTCTTTTTACACTATCTGATACACATTTTCTGCTCTCAAATCCATCTTGTATTGCTTCCGCTTCCTCCAGCACTTCTGCTTCAGCTGCTGCTGCATCTGCTTCTCCATGTAATGTTAGCACTTGTAGCTCTGCATCAAATTTCCTTTCCAGTTCACTTATTGCTTTTTCCAATTTTAGCTACTTTAGCTTGAGCATGGGTGGCACTGTTTGCAGATGAAGACGTGATGCCTAATACACTTGTTCCGGATCTGTTGCTGGCAGCCACTTTGACCACAATGAAGCGTTGAATGCTGCCTTTTCACAGTAATGTCATCGATATAACACTAAACACTAAACCTCTGAAGGAGGACCAGGACCACAGGGGACGTTTGGTTGCGTTTCATTTCCTTTTCCAGATGGGGAAAACTGCAGAACATATACAACATGCTCTTAGAAACTGAACAGAATGTATCACAAAATAAAGTGCTTCATCGACTGAATAAAATTTACATTTTGACAAAATGATACCCAAACACAGAAGACTAGACATATATCAAGAGCCTAAAGTTAGATGGCGACAGATAGAAGTTCAGACTGCTGGCTTTTTCATGCGTCAGTTTACCATTGAAACCGGAAGTGGCGTTTTGAACCGGAAGTAGAATTATATGGTAATGAAAATGAAATGCTCATGCAAAATACTTCTAAATAATAATATAACCATTTTTACCAATTTTAATACAGTTTAAACACTTTAACTTTTATTTAATAAAGAAAACAATTGCCCAGCTACTTTCAATTTGTTCTAATTTTCCACAGGTGGCTTCATTGTGGGGGATGTGGGAGACAGAAATGGTGGCGTGTCCCATTGCATTGGTACAAAACCCTGGGACTAGTATATTCATCTGTCACTTTGATTTTAACACGCTGAAACCCCATGAGTGGCTTTATGGAGAGGTACCAGCAAGCAGTCCTGAAAAATAAAAAATGCCTTAGTTAATCAAATAAATGACTTTTTCCTCTCAGGTGATTGAAGGGATTATTCATCATGTTACCAACCATCAACAAGTCCTGAAATAAATGTATTTGTTGGACCACTATACAGTTGGGGTCATGCTGTATAAGGAGCAAAGCTATTTGGAAAGACATCTGTTATCAACTGTAAGTGTTTGTTCTTATGTTACACACTGCTCCCGTAGACACAGAGGGATGGTACCCGACAGTGAGGAACAGCTAAGACGGAGAGAGAAAGATAAAGTGAGATTTTTGACATACCATTATTGTGTCTTTCAAAAATAGTTGACATTCACATATCCACCTCCTGTTTAGATACATCGCCATCTTGGCCTGTCCCAACAGGAAGCTCATCAGTTTCCCCTTTTTCCTACTCCTGTGAGATCTAAAACAGAGTCCAGATGACTACAATTGAATCTTTTCAACAACTCCTGTGAGTTATTAGCCCTGGCCTTTCTTAGTTAGCATGTGTCTGCCCGTGTATGGTGGGTTTACTTTGCATGCTCCCCATCAACACAAAACATATACAATAGGTAAAATCCCCTAGTGAAGATAGTCCTGACCAAGCCGAGCTCAAGATCTGGAGATGTGTCCCTTAGTGCTGTACTACTGCTGCGACCACTGCTCCTGAGGAGATGCCCAAAGTGGCACATGCAGATGATAAATTTCCCCCAGGGGGACTCTAAAGTGTACCTCAACTGTAACATTACACCCCTGTTTGAATGGCCCAGAACATCCTCGGCCTAAAACTTCCAGTGCTTCAAACTGGTCCCCGGCAACTCAATGTTTCTCCTTCATCAACAAAAGCAAGAGTGGAGAACATATACTGGAAAGGTGGCACACTAGTGTGCTGGTGTATAAATGAGAGAGTGTTGTGAGAGTGAATGCCAGACAATGGATGAAAATTATCCCATGGCTACCATTCAGCGTGTTTACATCATGTATTTCATGTATGTTCATTAACTGTTCTGACCAAATAAATAAACCAAATTAATACTGAGCCTATAAATTGGTGAAACCTCAAGTGTCCTAGCACATTGGCCTATGCTCGAAATCATCATGCGGAAATGCATAAGGGCTTGTATATTTGTATAGCACATTTTCCAAAGTGCTGCACACAAAACAGTAATTAAATAATCCAAAACAATAAATAGTGGCTAAAAAGGATAAATAGAAATAAAACAAGAAAAAAAACAACAACCAAAAGGTTATAAAATAAGCAATTAAAAATAATAGCAATCATATTAAAAAGCACAGAAGACCGTTGGAGTGTTGATTGCGCAAATTATATTTCATTTTTAATGAATTTTTTCATTTTTCATTTTTAACACCAGCCTTCTGCATTTTGGTCAGGCTACTATATTGGCTGTATGATGTATGATAGAGACACCCTTTCTTCTTACAAGAGAAGACGCTAAGGAGAACCGCTTGGCCTTTCTTGATTGTTCCACTATCAGAGGAGAGGACAGAAAGCTCCAAATAGAAGTATATAGGAAATCTACACACACGGATCAGTACCTGCTCTTTGGCTCAAACCACCCACTACAGCACAAGCTGGGAGTGATCAGAACACTACAACACAGAGCACAAGAGGAGCCCACCTGCTCAGAAGGCAAGAGGAAAGAGGAAAAACATTCAGAATGCTCTCTCAGCCTGTGGATACCCAACTTGGGCTCTTAACAAAGTGAAGAGAACCAAAAAGCAGGACAAAAGGGACAAAAGGGAAACAGAACCAAGACGAAAGGGTGTCTCTATCCCTTATGTCTCAGGACTGTCGGAAAAACTGCAAAAACATTTTTTGACGACATAAAATCCCTGTTTATTTTAAACCAGGCAACACGTTAAGACAAAAACTGGTTCACCCTAAGGACAAGATGCCGACACAAAAACAAAGCAATGTAGCGTATTCTATCCAATGCAGTGAAGAAAGTTGTAAAGAGCGTTACATAAGGGAGACTAAACAGCCACTTCACAAGAGGCTTTATCAGCACAGAAGACACGCGAGTTCAGGACCCCAGAGCGCTGTGCATCTTCATCTTGAAGCCACAAACCACTCTATTGAAGACAGTGAGGTGGAGGTTCTAAGGAGGGAGAAAAGTGCACTATTCTGTGATAACTTTTGTAACTATAACTATATGTATCTTAACTGCATTTTAGATCAATGAGTCGTCCAACCTGGCACTTTAATTCACTTATTTTTCGTCTACATCACCTGTTTCGCCTTTCGGCAGTGTCATTTTAATACCTTTCCACAATAAGGCCCTTTATGCAGCTTGTCAATACAGCTGGTTTTAGTTTGTAAGAGCCACAGGAAGTGTTGGTGTTAGTGTTACGGGCTGAAAGGTTAAATTCATGAGCAATTCAACATGGCATTTTCTATCTCTGTTTATTCAGTAGATGACAGAAATAAAAAGTGAGCGGGAACAGTCCAAGTTATAAGGACACCCAGGTTCAGGGTGAAGAAGAAAACTCTTTGTGAAGAATAACCGGAGTCCATACTTGAGAAGTTTCAATGCAAAACGAGTCTTTATTGGCGAGATGTCAAACACCAACGACCCGGGACAATTTTCTGCAGGAAAAAGCCGTAGCTCAGACCAAAACAAGTCTTTATATTTGGTCTTTATTTATGAATATTAACCCGACACTTCCCCCCGTAAAACAACTTGTCCTATAGCCTCCTTACATTTGGCACGCGTAAATTGTACCAACCTACAACTTCATTATTATTCCGGATCTCCCCCCTGCTAAGATCCACCTCTTAGTGAGCTCATCTCCGCAGCTGCATCAACTCTTTGACCTTTTCTGTGACCGTTATTTCACCCCATTCCACTTGCTGTGCGCTTTATCTCTCCATCTCTGATTTATCTCTGCCTCCAACTGTTGGTGGCGGCCCCAAGTGGCATCTTACAGTAGTTTTCAAACTTCAAGATATAAAGACTTGCCTACTCTGCATTCATTTTTCTCTGTTAGATAGATAGTAAAATAAGAAGTAAAAGAAATATTAATAAACAAAATAATAACGCTCTAAAGTTTTAGCATGATCTATAATGCCAAAATAACCCTTGATGTTACACTCTTATTATAATGCTTCATACATTTGTGAGGCTTTTGGAAATGCTTCATCAAGGGGGCATGACGCATGCGGAGCAGCGGAGCCTTGACAGCGCATCACACATTATACTTTTCAGTGGTTTTAGGCCATAAGTGAACAGACAGGACTTGAAGTGTGATGTGGTCAGCAGTGAGACAAAGAAGAAAGAAGCGGCATACAGAACGGCCGCTGACAGCTCCTCAAGGAGCGTTTGTGCGGCTGCACCTGCCTCCTTCAGCCACGCAGTTCTCGCAACTCCCCCCGTTTTGCAAGTGCCTACACAGCATGGGCTGCCGTCTGACCAGGATATCTTGTGCCTCCTGATTACTCCCTTGACTGTATATAATGTACGATTCTTGTTTGTGTGAGCCAATTTATGTAATGTCGGGCTCCAAGTGCAAGTGTTGTAAGTTCGATTCCCGACTCCGACAATGTACTGCTTGTCTGCCCTTCTGTCTCATCCCCAATTTCACTCTGTACTTTCCTGTCAATAAAGCCTATGGGCAACAAAATCTTAGAATCTTCTACGTTTTTAGTAATAGAACATTGTGTGAGCCCAGTGCATGGAGCTGTGCTTTGGCCCGTGTGGTATTGAGCGGGTTTTGTGTCAGCAAGAGTGTTGAGACTAGACAAGGCGTCAGAGAGATGTAAGGTATAGCGTGAATAGACTAGAGAGAGAGCTTACTATGTGTATGCCATATGGCCAATGTATAAAAAAGTCTTGCGTTGGTAATGTTGATAATGAATCTGAATCTGAGGCATGCTTCACACTCGGCTCGATCGGGCAGTGGAAGGGTTACGGGGGGCTGAGCTCGAACCAGCAGGGTCCCTAGCCACCCCATGCCCCTACATAACTATGCTGTTGTTAGGGCCTAAGTAGAGCTGTGCGGTATGACCAAAAATTGATATCACGGTATTTTTCAAAATTATATCGGTGTCACGGGATTTGACTTTTTTTTTTTTCATGCATGATTAGGTGTTAACCCCATTTCCTAATAATTTAGAGAATAATAAATGCAGTAAATTGGCTTAGAATGACCCGACTAGTATTAAGCCAGGTTTGAATGGTCCAGAATATGCTGCTGTTCACATTAAAGAGGGGACCGACAGTGGCACTCATAATTGAAGCCATATTTCTCAACAGTACTAAGCGGCACCATGTCTTTGGCTAAGTGGAGAGTAATAGCGTTAGAAATATTGTTCCACCGTAGCAAACGTGTCTTTCACTGACGTCTGTGTCGCGTTTTGTGTTGCAGGACCAACGTTACCTGCAGACGTGGAAGCGGATGCAGATCTTAGTTTCATGCATTCTTCATATTCCAGGACATGTTTGTGGCGGAGGTGGTGAAGCAAATTGCTTGTGTTGACTCCTGTGGCTACAACTTTAGCCTGACACAGATAATAGTTGTTTGATCAGCGTCCAATTTTTTAAAGCCAAAGTACTTCCACACAACCGACACGGCTCCTCTTTTCGGTATGAGTTCCTCTGTGTCTGTGACAATTTCTTCGTTCATGTTGTTCACCGCTCAACACACACACTTCTACAGTTTATGCATCGCCAGAGAACCACTCTCATGCAGCCCCATGCAGCTTGTTTGGTGTCACTGCAAAACAGTCCCCCTCTCAAACAATGTCCCGCGGCACAACGTTACGCCCCTGTGTGTTCCCGACGTACGCACACACTCACCGGTATTGGGGTATATGAAAAATTCATATCATAAAAAAAAAAACACCGGTACACCGGTATAAACGGTATACCGCCCAGCCCTAGGCCTAAGCATAGAAAACGTTTAGACGCTTTAGACCACCAAATGCCAGTTGATGTCCAACGTGTGATATGTGGATGTTTGATTTGTTTGTGATAAAGGCTGAATCCTCCTCAGGCTTAAAGAGTGGCGGAAGTGAGTTTGCCCAGCATTTTAACAAAATGGCAGATTGTGATGTCATTGTGATCATTTTTTGTATTACTGTAACTGCAATAACAATTGAGAATTCTTTAGTTCAAGACCAGGAATAAACTAGGTCAAATAAATCTTCTAAGTATAATTTTGTTGCAGTTCAATAGTGCTTGTCCCATAATATTTCGTATTATAGTTTTATATTACAACAAATTGAAGAGGACTTGTCATGCTAATCTTAAAGCAGTAGTCTACATCTACAAACTAAACCAGGACTAAATCATGCATAAATGCATAAATGATGCCATTATTTATTTATTTAGTTACATTTTGGAAATACCAGTTTTGAAATTTGGAAAACAAAATTCCATGGTTCAATTGTCAAGTTGCTCAGGTAAGGCTATACATAATGTTGCCCGGATATGGTAAAAAAACAATATGTATTTTAATAATCTCATTGTTAATTTGTGGATTTATCATCATCAACTTTATTACAGACTTTTCAAGTCAACTGTAAATGCTTGTTACCTATGTTTTATTGTATTTTTCTGGAAAAAAATAAATCCAAATTTAAACAACAGTAAAGCCTTACTGTGCCTGTATTAACATTCTCATACATGTGGTGGTACTCGAAAATGTTTTGCTTAGCTATTGCATGCTATTACACCTCACAGTGAGGTGTAATAGCTTAAATTCACAGTGAGGAATGTCAAGTTGTGCAAGTAAAGATGCCAAATGCAATTGGAGTCAACTACAGGCAGCCATCTCAACCACAGCTTGTTTCTATGGCCAAAAGGAGTCTGTGATGAGACATAAGATGACATGTTATTAAATTTAGAAAATTAGCTTTTGTGACATAATCTGCCCAAGAAAATATGTGTATTGTGGAGAAAATGTTGTATATTTTGTGAAAATTAAATATTACCCATATTTTCTGGGTAATATTTTCTGCAATATCTGATCTATAATGGAAAGGCAAGGCAAGTTTATTTGCAAAGCACAATTCATACACAAGGCAATTCAAAGTGCTTCACACAACAGGAAAAAATGCATTAAAATCCAATAGTTTAAGACATAAGACATAAGAGAAGAGTGCAAAGAAAATCATTTCAGTCATATGCACAGCCAAACAAAACAGTTTTTAGCTTACATTTGAATATTGGTAGGAGCCTGTCTCACATCTTCAGGAAGATTGTTCCAGATTTTAGCTGCATAAAACTGAAACGCAGATTCCCCATGTTTAGTCCTGACTCTGGCACCAGCAGGAGGCCGGTCCCTGAGGTCCTCAGAGTCCGAGATTGTTCATATGGCACTAACATGTCCGAGATGTACTTTGGTGCTAGGCCATGGAGAGACTTGTATACAAGCATGCTTGTTGAAGTCTATTCTCTGAGCCACAGGGAGCCAGTGCAGAGACCTGAGCACAGGACTAATGTGATCGTACTTCCTGGTTCTAGTCAGGACCCGAGCAGCAGCGTTCTGGATGTACTGCAGCTGTTTTACAGCTTGTTTGGAGAGACCAGTGAGCAGGCCGTTACAGTAGTCTAATCTACTAGAGACAAACGCATGGATAAGTCTCTCCAGGTCTGGTTTAGACACTATACTTTTGATTTTGGCAATGTTTTTAGATGGTAAAAAGCTGCTGATGTTATTGATCTGACGTGGCTGTTAAAATTCAAATCTGAGTCCATTATTACCCCCAGATTTCTAACTTGATTTGTAGGTTTTAGAGCGAGACTCTGGAGGTGACTGTTAACACGTTCTCTTTGTTTCTGTGGGCCAAAGACGATGAATTTCAGCAGTCCCTGTCTCTGAGTTTCAGGCCTGTGCGAAAAGAAACTGGAGGAGAAAAATCAGTTAATTCTCCATGTTTGCTTTAGCTCCATCCAGCACTCTGACTGTCTGTTGCGATGCGAGGTGCAACAGACCGACTGCAGTGGAGGAATCCAGGTCCCCACTGTCTCTCATATTCATACTGGGTCCGTCCCAGCATTGGATACACCACAGATCTTGACTGTCGATCTGTCGAGTGAGGAGTGTGTTCATATGAGCACTAACATGTACCGAGCACCATATTGATATGCTACTTTGACGCAGTACTCAACTGTACAGCTGCCATGAGAGAGAGATCTTTGTATACAAAGCAGAAGGCTGCGTATTTATGTAGAAGAGTTGACTCTAATTCATCATGAAAGCCAGCCAGGGGTCGCCAGCCAAGTGATTGACTCCCGTTAGAGACCCAGTGGACAGCACAACGCCCGTACCTAATGTGATGCCAGCGTACGTCGTCGACCTTGGGTTTGGCTTAGCTAGACAAGTTGATCCCAAATTTCCACAAAAGGTAACTTCCTTCTTTCAGATTAGACCCTATAACCAGTCATCGAGAGCGGCAGTGGACCAGTGATGCCCACACAGTCACGCGAGTGTGGCATGTCATTGATGTCACCCCGCTTTGACAAGACGTGCGATGACGCAGCTTTTACGTATGCTCTACGTGGTCTGTGCTGTGGTCTACAAACCTGACTGGGAATAACATCAAACTGAGTTGTTTATGTTAAGAGGAAATCATGTGAAGCTGTTGTGATAAACAACCTCTTGCAAGGAACTTTGCCGCCAAAAAGATTGGCAGAGTCTAGAGATGAGGCCCGGCAAGTTACTTCAGTACATGCCGGCAGATCAAGACTGCTCTAGTGCTTCTTAAAGGAGAGGCTATTTCGTGGAACCGCAGGATTTTCCAAAGACAAATGTCTGGAAAACTTGTGTCGGCGAAATTGTAACGACATGTCTTGTTAACTCTTCACTTTGAGTGAGTGCGTGTCGCTATAGCAGAGTTCTGTTTCAGTCGTCAAGCAAACTTAGAAATTCTGATGCTTTTGATTTTTTTGGTGCCCGGATAAACAACATCGAGGCAGCATGTAGATGAACTCACTGGTGATGATCTCCTGGACAGTTTTGTCAGTTACAGGTGCAAAGTGAGTCAGCTCTAAGTGTGTAGGTGGTTTTAGGGTTATTATTTGCGTGGTGGAATGTATAGCATTTTTAATGCTGAGAACTTTGTCAATAAAGAATAATGCAAACTCATTACACTTGGATGTGGAAATGAGGGTTTGTTAATCTGTTTACTGTGGCAAACAGGACACGCGAGTTGTTACTGCAGCTTCCAATAATTTCAGAAAAATATCTTTCCCTAGTTCTACATAAAATTAGGTTGTTCATGTACAACTAGAAGATCTAGAGTGTGCCCTCTGCTGTGGGTGGGGCCACTCAGGTGCTGAGTAAGACCTAAGTTTCAATGACAGCAGCGTTTCTGTTCCAAATAGTATCAACAATGAACATTGAAATCACCTGTAATGACCAACCCATCAAAGTCTGAGCATACGACTGAAAGCATCTCAGTAAAATCATCAATAAAACTTTTGCAGTGCTGAGGAGGCTTGTATAAAACAATGAAGAGAATGGATGGAGACTGTTTTAGCTAAATTTTAAAGGATACAGACTCAAATGTTGAAAACACCCCAAAGGACAACCTGTGGGTAACTATTTCATGTCTAACAAATAAACACACACCTCCCCCTTTTTGTTTTCTCGTATTTCAGATTCAAATTTAAAGTTGGGTGGAGCAGATATTAGAACTAAATTTCCAGTGTTTTTGTCAAGCCATGTTTCAGTTAAAAACACAAAATCAAGATTATAAGAAGAAATAAAATTATTAATTAAGAATGATTTGTTACATAAGGATCTGTCATTTAGCACAGCAAGTTTCAAGTTTCAGTTGGACTGGGCGTTATCTTTTCACATGGAACATCAACCAAATTTCTCATATAATCAGAATGAACCGACCATCAAATTGGATTTTGATGTTTCACCGCTAATCCAAATGAACCACTGGGAATCAGTTACAATTCCGAATCACCAGTTTGTGATTGGACACACAATAAATAATAAGAAAATATTGTTACTTTTAAATATGAATATTTATTTAAAAATCCATACTTTAATACAGAAATAGTCATCTATTAAATGTATATTAGACAATCAGTACTTCAGCCATGCTTTCTCTGATTAATCACAATAATAATGATTAAAACCGAAAAAAACAAGATAATATATTTGTTATAATTGAACTTTCGCAAAGAAAATGCACTAAAAAGCTATTTAAAAACACTTACACAAAATATATCACAATTACTTTCTTAAACAATTTCTGAAGAAGGCATCGCACAAACCCAAGAAAATCAGTGAAAGATTTAAGGCAATTTTACAATTTGATATAGATTTTATATTTCAAAACACTCAGTTTTTAACAAAAGGAACTGGTGCATCCTTTGTAAAACTGTACATGCAAACATAGTGCACATTGTTCAGAAGATATAACAAGCAACAATATAGTATTTGGATAGTTTTAGTAAACAAAGATTCATGTGTATACTTCACTCACTGTCCACATTCAAATCATTCATGTACAAACTCAAACATTTAAAACTGTACTTATAAAGGCATTCACTCGTTCACAAAAATACAGGCTCTACTCTAGGCGTTAGCAAGCTTTTTCGGATTTATTTAACTGAATAATAGAGAATAATGGCAGAAATGGTTATAGTATGTGAACACATAAGTATAACATTTATATTATATTACAATCAAATCCTTTTTGTTTAGTTTCTGGCTGAGAATGTTTGTTTAATTTTTCATTTTTAATGTTCATTTTCGATTTCTATTGTTTCGAGAATGCACCATTTTAACCTGGCTAATATTTGCACAAATACAGCAATTCGGATTATAAATCTTTCTTTCTGGCAACAAAAACAAATCCCTGGTTTTCAGTAAGAGTTGAAATACACCAAATAACTTTCAACTACAAATGACTTGGCACTATATTGTGTTTCTGTAAAAAAAAAAATTTTACCTCTTGGTATCACAATTGGTTCTGCACACTTGTTTCTTTGTTGCCACACTGTCCACCGGTTGAAAATGTCAAATGGGATCTGATCGTCATTACATAATCAGGAGGTAGATCAACATTAAGAAATTTGTTTGCTATTTGCCTCGAAGCAAGTTAAGCCAATTGTGTTTGAAAAATACAAAAGCATGTCTACATGTCAAAGCCAGAGGAAACACATTTAAACTGTTACAAAAAACTGCCTCAAAAAGTGTTTCTATCTGCTCCTCTTCTCCTTTCCCAATCATCAAAGCTACATACTGTAAGTGTCGCCCCCTTCTGTTTCAGATGCCTAACAATTTGGAGAGATAATGAGGTGCCTTGGTTGACCCACATGTGCCCAGCTCTGAACCCAAACTGTGCTGGTTACTTGAGACCAACTGTAACTACGCAACAACTCAATCGACTAAACACTGTTGCTACTGCTACACTGTGCTACACTGGCACTGGCGGAGATGATGAAAATGAAAGCAAAGAAATCCAAAATTGTGATCGTAATAGTAGGATATACATTTTGTACATCAAAAGTTGATGTAAGTAACTGTAAGGTTTATGTTCAAATTGTGCAACTCAAATTTGTTATTTTAGAAACACATATAACACATAAGAATTAAGGTTATATAAAACAATATCGGACTGTTCCATAATCAATGATAGCCTCAACAGATGTAAATAATAAAATTGCCAATGGTTTAATGAAGTATGAGTAATGGTCTTTTTGAATTCATTGCTTGTTTCTATTTGCTAGAACCTTAACATTCAACATAATTTCTCAAAATGCACTCATAGGTTCATACATACAACATATACCCTTATCCATTTTCGACTCACTCAATTCAACCACAAAAAATTCTTCACATTCTTTACAAAATCTGCAAATTCTTCTTTTAGAACAAATAAAAATTAAGACTTGAACTTCATATCACCTCTTTACAGATGATGGGCACTGTACAAATATGCACACTAATAACAAATATATAAAAAGCTATATAAAAGCTAAAGGTGCGATTAAAACAGACACAATAAAATTAAATTGACAAAGCAAACTTAGGGAAAATATGTTTTCTCTGCATTTTTGACCACTGGGCTCTTTTTGCTCAAACTGTATTTAGTTTGAGAGCAGCTGCTGTTACATTTCAACATGGGCAGGGATGTAGATTTGGACACATAGTGAGACATTACCCCCTGGAGTTGAGGGCATCATATTGCCAAGACAGTTTGGAAGAGAGAGAAAGAGACAGACATACAGTCACTGTGTTTCCATTCAATTTTAACATTCAAAAAAGCTTATGACCAGATGGGGTCGAATGTACTTAAAATGTAATAAAAATACAAAGGGAGTTCCTCAGGATCAGTCAGAAGACTTCTCGACCTGCAAAAGATGCAACCTTCAGAGAGATTGCTGACTAACTAACTAAATTAACTAACACAACTGACAAAAATAACATTGCATGGAAACACTGCTCTGTATTGGACAAAGTAAAGAAGGAAAGAGCCATTTAGACAGTAGGAAAATAGTCTTTGTGACATTTGACAGACTCCCAGACTCTCACCTCGCGCACGACGCACACATTCAATCGATGGGAGAGGAGGTAGTGCAGGGCCACTATATGCATGCACTGAGCTACACTCATGCAAAAGTCTGAATATAAACACCAGAATACAGTACGGTACGGTACAGCACGGTATGGTACGGTACGGTACAGAGGAGCTACCAGGACCTGCACTGCTGCTACCTGACGCACATGCCAGGGATAGAAAGAGATAGAAAGAGGAAAAAGAGTGGAGAGTATTACAAGGTAATTGACACTGTGTATAAAAATCAGTAAAAAGCCTTGTTAGTTAACTGTAAACATGTGTGAGTTGGAGAGCAAGAGAGACAGACAGAGAGAAAGAGATTGAAAGTTATTTACAAAAAGTTCAATCAAGTTATTCCTTTGTAGTCTGAAGACATTCAATTTACATCATTCTAGAAAATACACCTCTTCATCAAAATATTCTGCAACCTTTTCTCTGATCATCAACAATCCCTAACTTTCCCAGATCCGTTAATATGTCCAAAAAGAACATAACATTCCAGACACAAACAGGAATACTCGACACTTGGAAGTAAACAGACTCCGATTGGCTTCTCCGGTTCTCAAACGCGCGACTCTTTCACACTTCCTCCTCAACACGAGAAACACCACTGGTATCCACGACGACAAGAGCTGGCCGCAAGGAAATGGAAGTATTTCTGGTTAAAATTAATTGTTGGCACACATACACAGCGCCCCCTTCTGGTTGCTCAGTGCTCAGATCTGGGTTTGAAGTGGTTGGCAAGGTGGAGTATAAGGGGGCGGGGCGGGCGAGGGCTTGATCCCACGGGTTTTCATGTAGGACAGGAACTGGTCTGGAATTTCGGCCAAGACGTCCTTCGCCAGCCGCGCCATGCTGAGGATGTGGTTCCCTGTCCGGTCCACGTAGTCTCTGAACGGGACGAACTGAAAAAGAGGAGGTACATGGTCATTTGAAAGTAACGCTAATGTTACGCTTTGATATTGCCAGATTACAATTGTGGAAAAACAACACTAATGTAGAAATATAATATAACATACTCCATTTACCATTTACCACTCTCAAAAAACATCAGCTGAAATGTTAAAATTTGAATAGCTTTTCTGCATGCTTTTGAGCTTTCAAACACGGTAATTACAGCAGGAAACTGTTCCAAGTGTCTATTTCACACACACAAAAGCCCAGGGATCTACTTAACTGTCACAGTTTGCGGATCGCTGGTGCATTTGTGCCCTACTTAAGTGCATTGCATTCATAAACAAACCATCCAATTTAGTGGGAATTTGTTTAAACATTTTGGGATTAGAATACTTGGCATTTTTCATACCTAGTTCAGTAAATGTGTTAGATCAGTTTAAAAACAGAGATATTTACAGAAAGTCTTTGGTTTGTATTACAGCTAAAATATTACAGTTGTACAAACCTAAAAAACATACATTTTGTGAGTGTATTTTGGATACATTTGTATATTTTTAAATTGGCAAACTCTGTACACAGTTGGGGTGTGATTCCATTTGATTTTTGGAGCCACAATTCAATTAAAAACTGTTCTTGGATTTTGATTTAATTGGCTTAAGAAGTTGTTTTGGTAAGTGGCAAGATGAAAAGACAATGTTCCCTATTGAAACACATATTTGATATCCAGTCTAGGAAGGTCAAATGTATTTGTTTTATTGATAATCTTTATTTTTTTTTATCTCTAAATTAAAAATGGCAAAAAATGTTTTTACATTAATGCTTCAAAAAAGTCAACCTTTTGCTTTACTGTATGATTCAGAAATTGATTGATTTCATAAAGCTGGTCACATATTAGTGACTGCAAGTGATGCTAAGGATTTCACCGTTTGGTCATGGAGTCAGTAATTGTGAATTTTTAAATCTGTTCTCACAACACACGGAAATTTGCTATTGTAGGGGCAACATTACAAAAAAAACCTTGAGTCTGAGTGCATTCAACCGTTCAGACACTTTCATTTGCATTTCCTTCTCTGTGGGTTTCTATTTACATGTTCTCTACATGAGTTCCTCTCACTGCGGAAGTGTTAATACCTCTCACCTCAGTTTGCTCCAGGATGATCTACACGTGTCACTTTACATGCACACATAATGAGCTTGGGTTTCATAGTATTAATGAGTTGTTGCCTAATTGCTGTATCACATACTATAACTACTCCAATTTGTGCAGAAAACCCTTGCTGCGATGGCTCTGCTCTTTGTGTCACCCTGACTTATTAACTTGCTCATAATGAGAGGCTGTAGGCCGAGCTGTTATAATGTTCTGAAAGTTACATTGGGTCTGTTCTTCTGCACAGACTTGCGTGTGAATGTATGTATATATGAGTGGATGTGCAGCTTGTTAAAAAGGCAGCTAACGAGCACCGCTGCTGCTGCTGCTTCAGCTGCTTCTGCTGTGCCCACGTGAGACAAGAAAAAGGTCTTGAGCCGACGATGTGACAGTTGGGGAAAAAAGGGCAAAAAGTGGGAAAAACACAACTTCAGTATATTTGTGTTGAAAGAACAATCTGAAGCTACACAACAAAGAAACAGAAAATATGTCTGGAACTATGTTTGTCGATAAGTATAATATTATGATTAGTATTGGACATAATTAGAAACAAAATATTTAAATAATATAAACAAATGCTACAAATGGTGGCAAAAAAACCTTCCACAAGACAATTTACATATTAAAGTCGTTATTGTGATGGACATTGAATGATTTATGTCTCACAAAAAAAAGGTTTTACTATGAAAGGACTGAGGCAGGATGTGGGTATAAGTTGTTCGAATTGATGTTGACACATATGCAAACTTGCCTTTTTTGAGCTTTTGACCCTGTTCTACATTGTTCCTTCATCAAAAACATACCTGAAATAGCATTTAGCTTCATCCTTGCTAGTTTGATAAATCCTGGTTAGAAAGTCTTCTCCCCTCCGAGTATCAAAAACACCTAGTTTTGAATCTCCTTGATAACTGATTTCTTCTTCTGGTTTTTAAATCCATAAACATCTCCAGACTTGTTCAGTGAATTTCTGCCATCTAATCACTATCAGTGCAACTGCATGCTGAGACCCGAAAGTGAGAGGCTAGCTTGAAATGCATTGAATTTTTAAAAATCTTAAATTGTGTGTAATTCTCTCTGCAGCCAGTAGATGGTGCCAAAACTCAATTAGTCCCATGGGAAACAGAAGAGATCCAAAGGTAAATTTGGTTATTATAAAAAAAAAAAAAATTTTGTCTAGAAAAATTAGATGCCAGACAAAAGGCACTCATGAGCATGTTTAAATGTTAATAACGACAAATAATGCATAATATTTCTACTTTAAAGCAGAGACTGAAAGAGACCATTGTCTCGTTTTCAAACTCTCACATTTTATCCTTTAAAATGATGCATGGTCTCATTGCAACAATTCATTCTTTGTCATGTCATATCAAGATCATCTCGTACTTTATCTCAGCTGACTCCTCTTACATTTTTCCATACTGCAATGTTCTTTCTGCTTATATGTGACTTCTTTCAGACCTCCTGCAGTCCTTTACAGTTCTAAAGCTGCTCCGGAGTCACCAGGTAGGAGCTCGGTCTCGACTATTGTAAAGTAAAGGACAGGCTACATCGCATGGGTGGTGTGGGGGCGGCCTGTCTGTACGTCCAGCTGCTCCATTGTGAACTGCAGGGCTGAGGTGAGCTGCTATCAGTCCCATCGACAGGCTCAGGTGGTGGACAGTGACTCACCATTGGAGACAGCATCGCACTTTTGGTAAAAAACACCAAAGGTCAGAGAAAAATGTGGAGAAAGACGGAAGACAATGAGACTTAAGCTTGGTTGCTTGACACGTCCGCGACGATAGCGAGGGTCCACGTGGTGAAATGTAATCATTTTTGCTGACACCCCCCCTCAAGCTGTGTCCACAAGGATGGCAGCGTCAGGGAAAATTGTTTAACTATGCGGACGGTCCTAGTAGCACGCTCAGATTTATACTAGCATGAAACATACGGACTATAAATACTGCCAACATCTTCTCTGCTGCACTCTGTGCGTCTCATTTCGGTGTGGAATTGACATGTGGGAAGTATAATCCAAGCTTAAAGCTATATCAGTGTTGCGTGTGTGTTTATGTTCTTAAAGTTGTATTATATTACAATGTCACATTATGTAAATGAGGGGCTACAGTGGAAAAAACCGAATAAAAACATTAACAATAATTTAATTTAGAACTGTATGTGGATGGATATACAGCTAATATTTTATGATTATTTGAAAACTTTTGTTGTTTGTTTACGGCAAAGATTTAGTAAAATGGTCAATTCTCATTTTTAGAGGAATAGAAACATGTTTTTTAATCATACTTTTTAAAAAAAAAATTCTAACAAATATTGTACGAACCTGAACAATGTCTCTCTCAGCGTATCTTCCTCTGGAGGAGATCCGGATTTCGTCCCCGTCTAACTCCACCATTTCTGAGGGCAACAAACAATTAACAGTTTTAAGACTGTATTACACCGCAGACATTTGGATCTATGTTTTTTAAAGAAAGTAACATGAATTAATATGGAAAAAAAGGAGATAAAAATTAAGTATGACTATAACTAGATACATATATACAGCATAAATAGATAGTGATTGTGAAATGGCACAACAGCAACTCTTCATCATTCTTTTAGTAATAGTGACATGACACAATAACAGGGTTTTTTGGTTATGATTTCATTTCCATTTGTTTTAGCGAGCATGATTTTTTATGAAGTTACTCTGAGGAAAGAACATTCCTTCCTGCCATTCCTTAAAAGACAGCATTTTAGGGCTTTTCAAAAAATGTTGGGCCAATCTCAAAACAGACACAAATCCTGTGGGTACGATTTTAAATTCCACCTTTCAACCCTTCAAACATGCTTTTGTCACATACAGAGCTAAGGAAATTACCATCTACGACTGATCAGATTACTTAAAATCAGATTATATACCTAGATTTGAGTAGCTAAGAGACTATTTCAGATTTATACATTTATTAACTTAATTTCTAGATTCTAAAATAATTCTTACAGTTTTCAATAAACAAGTTTTTAATACTTTAGATTAGTCGACTAGTCAAACGATTATTGCACATTGAGACTTCTTAAATACATTATCAACCAAATAAAGGTTGAAACAAGGGGACAGAGTAAAGTGTTTCATTGATGAAAGTAAGAAATGGTTTATTCATTTTTGACATTTTGATTTAGTAATGGCACTGTCTTGTTATATTAATTATGCTTTTATTCATGTGTCTCATGTCGCATCTGTCATCAAATCACGTTCCTTTGTTGTGAATTTTCACTGACAATGGCAATAAATAAGGTCTTTTGGCATGTGTTTTCGCGGCTATATAGTGCAGACAACAATGATCAACATAAAATTATACAATTTCAATTATAGTCGATTAGTCACGTTTAGTCAATTAATCGTTACAGCACTAAAAAACAATTATAGATATTGCCTCATCTTGAAATGAGCCGAAACAATTCAGTCAAGATTATTCTGAATTCAAGTCATTTTACCACTTTTTTCTTTTTACATTGAAGTTCCTCCCTTACCATTAAACTCTGCAGGCCCCACTCCCACAATAATGATGGACATGGGCAGACAGGAGGCCTAGCAAAGAGAAGAGATCTGTTATTATTTGTTATCCAAAAGTTAACATCACGAGGCGCAAAATGTGATAACAGTGAAACCCCCCCGCGCCTTATATTTCTGCCTATACACAGCAGCATGTAACTGTGAAACGTGTGTGTTGGCGAGCATATGTGTCTTCTTTGATGCCTTGCTCGTATGGCACCTCCCGGAGCGCTGCGTGGGTCGAGACATCGCACTGTATAAAGCTACAGGGACCAATAGGCTGACGGCTTACAAATGACGTGCTCCAAAGTGGTGTGTGTTGGAAGTGCACTGCAGCTGGTGGTTGTGTGCGCGTGTAGTTTGTGAGTAATGTTGTGACCCAAGGAAGCGGGGGGGGACAGATGATCCAAAACATTTATTTTGGCGATGCCTTTAGGACGAGGTCTTCTTCCTGCCTCTGTCATCCACTGACACATCTTCATTTTCCCATTGGGTTTGTTTTGTTTTTTTCCTTGTCTTCAAAAAGCAAAAATCTAGGGAAAAGTGGTTGTTTGCGGTTCATTTTTGTTCACTTGTTGCCTTTCCTATAGTGTAGGTTTGACGTGACAGTGATGAAGAGTGCGCCGAGGGGTTTAGAGCATGTTGTCAAAAGTCAAGGCGCTGGAGCTCAGAAGAAAAAATTACCCAAGACAAATTAAGGTTTGGATATCAAGGCTGGGATTAATAGTTAATAACCCATAGCCTGGATTACAGGGTTCTTAGAGAGGCGTACATTCATAACTTGTAAATGTATGTTTAAATTATGTATGACTATTGTGTGTTATGCCTAAGAATGGAGCTTCAAGAGGAATAAAAAAAACACCCCAAAAAAACACTAATAATAAGCAAATTGACTGACTGCAATTATTTAAGTAACAAGATTTCTTCAGCAAACATGTTATTTTTCCATCTACAGTGAATGTAAAAAAAAATTCTAAATGGATTGGAAATAGTGGAGCCAGAATATAGCTCGCAACATATTGGTCTTGGTTGGCCAGGCAACCAAAGTTCTTTCTTTTGGGTTTGTGTAAAGACTCCTAATGTTAAAATGAGCAAAGACAGTAATATTAAGACAAGTAAATCTTAAATGTTAACTTAGCACAAAACAGTTTGACGAAACCATCTGAAAAGCCTTAGACACCATTTTCTGCTCTGACTCAAATGTCAATTTTAATTAGTTTGTTTTAGGAAAAAAAACATTTGTGTCGCTAAAGAATACTTTTCTTTCTTTCTTTCTTTCTTTTTCAGCATTTTTATGAGAAACAATGTAAGTTATTTCTCACCTAAAGTTAGGGTTGGAAGAAAAAATCTGCTTCCACAGAAATGCAACTTAACGCTTTATTTCATGCATACAATACATTCAAATGTTTATTGTGTATTTTTCCATCTAAATTCATGTTGAAATGACTGAGTTTAGAGCTGCAAAGATTACTCAAATAAATCGAATAATTCGATTACAAAAAAGCTTCGATTATTATTATATTGCTTCGATGATTCGTTTAATTTACATATTTAATTAAAAACACGTGAATCTGTGGCGCGCGGAGCGCGCGTGAATCTGTGGCGCGCGGAGCGCACGGAACGACTTGTGGCGCTTTTGTTTCACACGGAGCTTGTTCCGCTCTGACGAAGGCGCAACAAGGAAGAGAGCGGCGCGTTTTAAACTCACGAGTGCGACTGGGAAGAGTTTTCATGAGTGAAAGAGCCATTATAATAAGCTGCAACTCTCAACACCGCATCTAGCTCCGCCCACCCCAGCCCCGACACGCCACCGCGGACCCCGCGCCCCGCGCTCCCCCACTCAACAACTCTGCTTTCCAGTCACAGTCGTACTTTTAAACAGCCAATGCACATGGAAACAGCACGGAGGACCGGTTATGTTAGAATAATCTGTTGTGAAACAGAAAGTCCGAGACGCGGAGGCTAAAGTCACACGGAGCCAAAACGGCAAAACGCAAAATGCTCAAAACGCCAGGACCACCGGTCCACCAACATAACGTTTAACAAATGTCTTATTTTAAGTGATGTGACAGAGCCACTGTAACTGTTTACAGTCTATGACAAGTTAATTAAGTCCTTTATATATTCTTTATATACAAACAGAACAGTTTGGACTGAAGTGAAATGTTGCTGTTTTGGGGACAAATTTATATGAAATTAAGAATAAAATGTGTTATTTTAAGCAGAAATTCCTTATTTTGTATTTGTTTATTACTATGAGCTATAACGTTTATCTAAAAAACGATTCAATATGTGTTTAAATGGTTTACTGAATGTACAAAAAAATCAACCGATTACTCGATTAATCGAAGAAAAGAATCGATAGATTACTCGATTACTAAAATAATCGATAGCTGCAGCCCTAACTGAGTTTAGTCTGAGGGTACTCCGACAGTTTCTATGATTAAACCAGTGGGAGCACATACAGGTGAAAATTGCAAATTGCCACACCGAGTCACACACAATTTTAAGAATATTTTAGGTTTAAGTGCTTTATAAATGCTTTTTTATCGGCAGCCAGACAAAAATATATGCATAAAAATCTATTATTAAGAAGAGTATACAGCTTGCACGAAAATAGCCCTTTGAATTAATCAAAATACAACTTGAGATAAGTACATGGTTAGGTACCATTGTTATAACATGTTTAAAACTCATAAAACTGGATTTTATATATAATATGTTTCCTTATGACTAGTTTTTTCCTTAATTCTTCTATATCACTTTACATTACAGCACAGTAATAATATGGTAACACATTGCAATAATATAGTATTTATTATTACAAAGTTAATTTCTAGGCAATTACCCAAATATGATGACGATAATTCTACCCTGCAAAATATGATTTATGTGCAATAACAATTTCCGTAAAAAGTTCCTAATAATATACAGTGGTATTGTTATTTCCACTTAATAAAACAGTAACAACAAAAAAGTCAACTTTGTAGCCCTGATTCCCCTTTATTTAATCAAATGTACCAAATGTAAGTCAAGGGTATTTTCATATAAATAACTCAAACAAACACCAATCTATGTTGTGTTGTTACATATAGTTTTAAATTAAAGATATAACGCAATAATTGTACTAGTATTGTGAAAATTCCCTGTAAATTACACACAAAACTGCAATTATATATAAAAAATATATTATATATTTAATAATTTAGGCTTAGAGTGAGGCATTTTTTATGTAATGCCGTTAAATTTAATAGTAAGAAAATAGTAACAGCAAAATGTGCATTTGTTACCATATTATTACTATATTATTGCAGTGCCGTAATGTAAAGTGCTCTTCATTCTTAATTAAGATTTTTATCAGGAAATCTCATAACCTTAATTACTAATTTATGTCACCCCATGCAGAATTTTATAGAAAAGTCCATTTTAAATGTATTTCAAGAAATGAATCCCAAATGAAGTGGCAAAGTTGCAAAAAAGCAGATGGACAGTATTCTCTGCGATCTCTCCCGCTGTCTTGGCCACGACTGCCATGGAAAAGAGATGACTAATCTCAATGAGACTTTCCTGGTTAAATAAATGTTCAAATAAAAATAAATCATAAATAATAAAGAGACAATAATCCTTACATTGACGATGGACTCCTTGGTCTGAGCCATGTCTGTGATCACGCCGTCTGTGATGATGAGCAGGACAAAGTACTGAGAGCCGTCCTTCACGGAGGATGCGTATCTGCACAAAAGAGACGAAGGGGGAAATCTTGAAAACACATGCAGACAAAGAAAAGTTCAATTCCACTATGTTCCAGTTACACAATTTAGATTCATATTAGGTTTCTCCAAAGCAAGTATGGTCCAATATAAGATAAATTAAATACAGTCTGAAACAGGCTTGAGTCACACATGCTTATTATGCACAGTGATATACAAAATAGTAAGTATTCACAAAAACAAACCTTTTCTCATGGTTTTTTTTGTTTTTTTTTGGCAAGGTAAACAAGTTTATTTTAGTACAAATCGTGCACAAAGCAATTCAAGGTGACAAAATATCAAATGTGTTCAGTTGCGGCAGCCAAATGTATGATAACAGAGTATTTATTTTGCTAAAGTTAAAATTTCAGACATTTCATTTTCATTATTGATCATGGACATGATTCAATCAGAATTAATCAAATAGATTCATCCATATTTTCATAAAATTTGACAGGTTGCATCAATTCATTGGAAACATCCCATTCAACGCAATTAATCATCAAAAAAGGAGGTCTTGAAGTCCTCCTTTTTTATTACTCGTAAATTGTTGATTACATGTCTACGTCAGGATAGCCTATGCTGTAACACAAAATACTCCTCTTTTCTCTTCTCTCGAGGTCTCAAGTTGCTCTGGTGCCAGACATGATTTGGTCTCAGCTCTTGACTCCGCAGTACCTTATTACTTACAACTGTACATCCTTCAGAAATGTAATAGAAATGTCCATCTTCACAGAAAAGTAGGCCAGTGGAACCAGCAAAAGCACAATGGACAACCTTACATGACTTCTCTCAGAATCAGAAAAGGTTTATTGCCATTGTCAATGAACAAAATTCACAAACATAGGAACTTGTTTCAGCATTCAGGAGCAACATAAAACACTGAGCAATAATAAAAACAACATATATGAAATCAAAAGGGCATGCATTCGATTTAAAATGACTATAGTGTAAAATAAAAATAAAAATAGTCTTATTATGTACACAAGAATTTACAGTTAAATTTACAGTTGCAGTGCAGAAAGTGAAAGTGCAGTGAGTGATTGATTAAATTGCAGTTAAAGTGGCAGGTGTTAAAAAGTGTTCATGAGTCCAACGGCAGAGGGAAAGAAACTATTCTTGTGGCGGAAGGTTCTGATCTGACCTGCTCGTCCCAGAGCCCTGGAGACGTACAGGTCCTGCAGAGATGGAAGTCTGCAGCCGATCACCTTCTCAGCAGAACGCACAATGCGCTGTAGTCTCTGTTTGTCCCTGGCTGTAGCTCCAGCGCACCACACGTGGTGATGGAGGAGGTGAGGATGGACTCAATGATGGCCGTGTAGAACTGCACCATCATCTGCACTGGCAGCTTGGCTTTCCTCAGCTGCCGCAGGAAGTACATCCTCTGCTGGGCCTTCTTGATGAGGGAGCTGATGGAGGGCTCCCACTTGAGGTCCTGGGTGTTGGTGGTGCCGAGGAAGCAGAAGGAAGTCCACAGGTGGTGATGGGGAGATTTGTCATGGTGAGGGGGGGCTGGGGGCTATGTCTTTTCTGAAGTCCACGATCATCTCCACTGTCTTCTGGGCGTTGAACTCCAGGTTGTTGCCGCTGCACCAGGACACCAGCGGGTCCACCTCCTCCTGTAGACAGACTCATCCCCGTCCGAGATGAGCCCGATGAGGGTGGTGTCGTCCGCAAACTTGATCAGTTTTACGGAGTCGTGGCTGGAGGTGCAGCAGTTTGTGTACAGGGAGAAGAGCAGAGGGGAAAGTACACAGCCCTGTGGAGCTCCTGTGCTGATAGTCCGAGTATCTGAGACATTCTTCCCCAGCCGCACGCACTGCCTCCGATCCGTCAGGAAGTCAGTGATCCACCTGCAGGTGGAGTCAGGCACGTTGAGCTGGGAGAGCTTGTCCTGGGGCAGAGCAGGGAGGATGGTGTTGAATGCAGAGCTGAAGTCCACAAACAGGATCCTGGCGTAGGTTCCCGGGGAGTCATGCAGATTAAGGGCAGTGGATGCTGCAGGATGAAGTGGAGTGCCAGGTTGATGGCGTCATCTACAGACCTGTTGGCTCTGTAGGTGAACTGCAGGGGGTCCAGCAGGGAGGAGGTGAAGGACTTGAGGTGGGGCAAGAGCAGGCGTTCAAATGACTTCATGACTACAGACTGTCACTTTCTTACTTTCTCACTTTCTACACTTACTTCTCTTTAAGCTCTGTCTCCTGTACATTTCTAAAACATGGGTTGATTAATATAAGCTCAGTATGGTTAGCATTTTCCCCATGATATTGTGCCTGACCTTTTGAAGCCGTACTCTCAAACATATGTGATATTTACACAATGATATCATTCCAGCTATGACTGATCCTTGTCTGTGTCATATATGCATCATTTTCTCACAGTCTTTTTTTGAACCATTTCAGCATCAAGTGGTGCAGACCTCTTTAGAAATGATACATTGAACTCTTCCAATGGCTTTATTTTTTTATTTATACAATGGTAGAGCAACATGGCACAACTACTGTTTGTTTGGTGGAAGAGAAAACAGAAGTAAGGAAAGAAATTCTCCCATGAACTACTGTATGTGTAGGATTTCACATAAAGAAGTGGTGCTATTATTTAAAAAAAATAGGTTGCGTGATTGCAACCTATTGACAGGCACTATAGGCAGTTCCAGTTTAATATAAACTATTGCAAAAAATGTAAAATATTTTATGGAATTTTGGAACAGTATTATTCTGTTTTGTGTTTCTATAGCAATGAACCAAATATTCAAAACCAGGACATTTTTACTCACAAAGTGATGTGTCGCTCCTCATGTGAGATTTGGACTTAGGTGAACTTAGGTGAAGGAAGAAGGTGTGGTGTAAAGATGAGTGTGATACAGTAGTGCTCCTAAATGGAGAGAGATGGAGCTAGACCTAAGAGTGTGGAAAAATGAGTGAAAGGTCAAAGATGGTCTACAACACAGATCCAGAGCAGAGAAAGTAAAACTGCCTGTCATCAAGACATTTGGAAAATCATATTCCACGTTGGTTTAAGAGAGATGCCGTGTGTCTGTGTCATTCATTTCAAATAACACAGTCAAGTTTTAAAACGTTTGCTTTGGAAAACGTCCTACCATTTTTACTTTAGGTAACTAACATTACTTTGATCATTAAACACTGGTGTTATGTCTTACTTGCACAAATCTGTCTAATCATGTGAACGACTGACCGTAAACCTCTAAATATAGCAACATCAAGTGATGTCAAGTGTGGAAGAGTTCCCAAGTTATTTTGTTCATTTTTCAACTCGGAAAAAAACATTCAGCATTAGTCAAACAAAAGTTGTATTAGTCGACTAATTATTTTCTTTAGATTCTAAGGATTTTTATGAGACAAGATATTTTGACAAGATATACAGACAGCTATTTTGTGAGTTAGCTGAAGATTTGAGAATGGATCATAAATGTAATCTTTCTGTACTGTCTAAAGTATGTACTAGTACTTTTCTGAATAAATAGTTGTTATCCGTAAACTCGTTCAGCTGTGGGCTTGTGAATGTCACATACATGGTTAGATTATAGAGATTTGAGTGACTAGTTTTGAGAGCTTTTGATATGCTGTTTTATAGTCGATTAATCGTTCAGCAGGGCATGTCTTTAATCGATCAAGAATTGTATTAGTTGACTAAATAATGCATAATACAGCTTTGAAAATGTTTAAATAAACCGAAATAAAAGATCTAATGAGATCCCTAATGACTTCCATAAGAACAGGGGCACACACGAAATTGCTTTGTCACCGCTGAGAACCCGCCAATTAATTTTGAATCCGATCTAAAACAGAGTGTCCAAGTTCTTGTTTTGCAAGTTTTAATGAAGCTGAATCACTTGAAAGATGTGTTCATTCTACCAATACTTACTGTTACTGTGGTCTGCTATCAATCTTACAAACTTAATGAGGTTGAGCAAAAACATTTATAAAGTATGTATTTACATAAACAAGAATTGAGTTTGTTTAACTTCAGTAAAATATGTAAGTGGCACAGTTGGATATATGTTTGGTACAAACTTCAGAGTCAAGCCCAAATCAAGCCCAGTGTAAACAATGTTGCTCCTCATTTTCCAGTCCTAAAAACAACATGTTTTCTAGTTATTTAATATTTTCCACAAAGCAAAGGGAACCCTACTGAAACGGTGTGAAAAATTAACATTCACAGAAAGCTGTAGAGAAATGACATTAATTATACAGCGCCATGTTGCCCCTTATGTCCTCATTTTCCTCCTTCTGCTTCTTCAAGTGTAACTCTACAATTAAAGTCTTGCTAAATCTTCCTCCAAAAATACGAGAAAAGCTAACGAGACTTCAGTTCAGTTTATCTTGTTAATTACAGGCTTACCTCAATAGCTTCAAATGCGCCCTTTTCTTATAAGGTGGATTTTTGTCAGTGCAGCACAAATCAAAATAACATATAACAAACGTGCAATCAGCTTCAACTTTCGCTGCTTATTACAAAAACACACTTGAGTGTCAATAAGGGAATAAAATTCATTATGTAAGTAGAAAAGGATGTGAGGATGCTGAGGATGTAACTGTGAAAAGATCAACTATTCTTGGAGCTGTAATTAAGTTTCACTGCAAGAAATGTATAGTTATGGACAAATTCATTGTAATATTATTTTGACTCCAATCATCTCTACATTGCTCAGCATGTTCCACAGTATGGCTTTAAACTTAAATCTCCATGGAGACAAGAAAGAAAGCATTTTTTCATGGTATTCTTGAGCAATAAAGCACTGTCTGTCCGAGGGTTTGTTTGTCGAGGTTTCTACTTTTTCCCAAAGAGGTTTGGTAGTTTTTCTTGGCCGAGAAGGAGGGTCTAAGGACAGGGGAGCTTGGGACATCTGTCTAAGGACACGGGATCCTGGGACATTGCCAATTCCCTATGAACATTGTTTAATCTGTTCTCACCGTCACACTTTGAGGAAACCGCCGATTTTGGGTGTCACAAAAATAAATGTAATTGAATTGAAACATGTACTACTGTATAATATATAATAACAGGTTTACTAATGGCGTAATGTGGAACATTCCAAAGCAATAGAGATCATTAATTCATTGGAATACATATTTTTGAGCCAAGGGAAAGTGTCCTTTATCTCCCCCTGCAGTTAGCAAACAAAGCAATGACCAACAAATGCACTTGATACTGATTACATAGTAATCATAGTAGTCAAATTTTACCACTATAATACAGAGTGAAAAGAAAAGTACTGTTAGCATAAGAGGCATATAGAACTTGCAGTTACCTGGCAACGTGATTGATGACAGGTGAGAAGTTGGTTGGTCCGTAAAGCTGCACTGACTTGAGGCTCCGATAATAAGCCTCCATCACACCCTCAATACCAGCACAGTAGGGGTTCTGAGGGTTTCCATTCTGAAAAAAAAAAAAAGAATAACGAGACGAATATTAACATCGTAAAATTAACCGGCCACATATTTCTTCAGTTATTACTTCCACCAGGGTTATTATTTTATATTATAAAGACAAAATCTGAATTTAAAAAAAGCAAAACTGAGAGCTACTTTGAATTTTTAAAATTGCATAATAAAAAGTGATTATGGAACATGTACATGAAAATATTCATGGTTTTCGACTGCCTGTTATAGGCATTTTGTGGACCTTTCACCATTCAAAAGCTAGGATATTATAAAACAACAACAAACACAAACAAACAAAGACAAGACCAGAGAAAAACAAATTGGGTTTGGTAATTGAAAATAAGAATTGAGGAAAAATAAGGCATCCAAAGAAAAGAAAGTTTAAGGGACACAAGGTCCAAAAATAATCAGGTCCATTTCTAGTCCGTGTATGATTTTTTCCATTGTCAATATGCCAGTTATGGTGTCAGTCCAGTCCGTAATTGTTGATGCAGTTTGTGTCATCCATTTCTTTTTGACATGGTGTTTTAAACAGACAGAATTCCTTCCAAACATGAGATTTTGTAGTGCATTCATTTTCCAACTCCTCATCCGTCAAGACAAAATTACACTCTTTTCCCCATCTAATTTTAATGTATTTAGTAGATTTAGCATTTATATATTTTAGATATTATTCCCCTGGAAAGGTCTGATTTATATGTCTTAATAAAGATTTCAGTCAAAGGGTTATGGTAATCATTGCTTAGTTTTATTTCTTGATTACGGTATAATAACTCCAAGACAAAGGATTCCGTCAACATATCAAAGACTTTCTTTTATGATCTTGTTAAAAAATTCGTATGCCTTTTGTTATTCAAATCTTAAATCCCTGGTCGGGGTTATTCGACCAAAAATGTTGGCCAACCAGTTTAAGATTTTAACATCTTCGTTTAATTTATATGTTTTGATTTGCTTTTTTCATGCCATAAGCACAGATTTTACCCAAGGATTCTCAATCTCCTCCAGAAGACTTAAGGCCTGTACAGGGACCTTCGGCACGGCATTACACTCAATATTTCTCCACTGAGACTTGTACTTTGGGTCACATCAGTAATGCACTGATCTGAGCTGAAATAAAATAATTTTTCAGACAAGGTTTTTCAGACACCTTTGTCTTTTGGTAGTTGTAGAGTTTTAATTGGATGCAAGGTTTTTTACCATGCCAAATAAATCTGATGATTGTTTTATTCCATTCATCAAATAACCGGCTGGGGATGGAATATATATATATATATATATATATATATATATATATATATATATATATATATATATATATATATATATATATATATATATATATATATATATATATATATATATATATATATATATATATATATATAAATAAAATATATATATATATATATATATACACACACACTCAAAAACTAAAACCAGACTAGAACTGAGTTTGAGTTTGAAAAGGTGGGTGATATTGACAAATATGTTTATATTTAGTAAAACGTCGGAGTCAGGTTTCGAACTCACTATTTTCAATTAGCTTTTTAATAGCATTTTTTCTAAAAACAATAAACTCGATATTAAAATTTTGCATATCTTCCCAACAACATTCACAAAATGATCTAAATTTCTATATATTGCCCAGCTCTAGTAGTATATTTAAAAGTTCAGTGCTCTGCGTCAGAAATGATTGAAGGTCATTCCAGTCTTTGGCTACAGCACAATTAAAGGCGTTCTCCATTTAGTTTATATTTTTAGAATGTTAGGCATGATCAGATGTGCTGTCAGTGGCACTTTTACGTTACACTTCAGTACATTACAGAGATGGTAAGTGCTGGCCTCTGTACTCTCTGCTCCTCAGCAAGTGTGAGTGTAACAACCTGTTGACCTCGTCCATAACACTGTTTTTGAGCTTGAGGCTCATGTCAACGAGAAAAACACCATTCATTTTAGCTCTGAGATGAAGAAACGACAGACTTTTAATTTAGCTTTCTGCATATTTCAATAATAAGACTTCCACCAGACAACACTAATGACTGTCCTTGGTTTGAACTGTAAACTAACTGCTCCACTCCCTAAATCTGCTCTCTATCATTATAAAACTGAATGATATAACTTGAATTTGAATCTGTATTTAGTAGTAAGATCATATTTAATTGTCAATGGGGGAAACGTAAAATCTCCTTACCCCTTTGACAATATTAAAACTAGTAATTTGTTGCAGAAAGGGAAATAATCGACGTCCATCTAGTGTATAGATCTGAACTTGTCAATACTTCTTAATTTAATTCAAGAAATTTTTACTTTTAACTAGAAATTCATTTTTGCAGTGCTCTCTCTACCACTCTCTCTCTCTCAATCTCTCTCTCTATCTCTTTCTCTCTTTCTCTCTCTCTCACCAGGGCAAATTCGTGGGACAGTCGGCCGTCCGGGGGCAGCTTGGCCCCAAAGCCGAGCGCGGGAAACATTTTGTCGCTGTCGTAGTCTTGGATGATCTCCCCCACCGCCTTTAGGGCCATGGCATAGGCGTTCAGCTGATACGGACTCATGTAGTGCAGCGAGGTGGGCTGGGCAGGGTTACCTACAGAAACACACGCACAATTTGCACACAAGAAACACATTTGTTTTACCCTTTAAACATCAATTCGTTTCATATATTTTAATTAGTCTTATCATTTCTGTGACTCCACCGGGACTCCCTAAATATTTGGTATTTTGTTACGGAGCAGGACAATCGTGTGCCAAAGCCTTAACCAAATGATCTGTTCCTAACCCTAAACCCTATAGCAGGGCTATTCAACATAAGGCCCGGGGGCTAAATCAGGCCCTCCAAGTGATTGATCCGGCCCCAAACCATCTTCCAAATATTAAAAATAACAAAAATAATAAATCATGTTTGCTGGTTTAATTCTGGGTTAGCACAAGTTTAGACCTGGTTTGGTCTTGGTTTAGTCCTTTTTTTTTCTGCTTTAGATCTGTTTTGATTCTGGATTAGTTCAGTACTGGTTTAAATCTGGTTCAGTCCTGGATGGGCAATTTTGCAAAGCAATGTTGAAAAGAATTTTGGACGTTATTTCTCACAAAAATCGAATTGTCCGTAGTAATGCTATTGTATTAACTCAAAGTACACCGTTGAAACACTGTTTCATTAAATTGTGTGGCCCAATTTTTTTTTTTACAATAGTGCACCTCCGGCCCAGAGGTAAAAAAAAATCTGGCCCTTGGGAAAACTAAATTGAATAGCCCTGATCTATAGTGAAATAATATATAATCAAAAATAAACATTTCCTAAAAAAACAAAAATAAAAGCTCCACCCCTGGATAAAATGTTAAACAGTTGACAACATGGTTACAACGTAAGTAATAATTGTGGAATTTCCTAGTCTGACGTCATGACCTATTAGTAAAAAATTGCCAAACTGGGAAAACATTTTAAACAAAATATTAAATTATCTTAAGTGTGCTTTAGTAAAATGAGTATTCCGAATAGTCATAGGCGCTTTAACATTTTCGTAATCATAGGCCTACATGTTTTATTGGCTCATTTATAATATTATCAAACAGACCTACAAATGGTTAATCCTATTATGTGAAAATGACAGTGTCGATACAGTTTGAATTCACCGTTGCTGTACAAAACCTTTAAATGAATGTTTACGTGCCAAAATGTCAAGTGACTGGTTTAATTGATTACATTCATTCATTTTCTACCGCTTGTTCCCGTTAGGGGTCGCGGGTGACTGGAGCCTATCCCAGTGCCTTTGGGCCCTAGGCGGGGTACACCCTGGACAGTGGCAGGGTATTAATTGATTACATAAAAATGCCAATTAGTTCAGGGTCGGAGGGGAATCAACACTGGATCAATAAAACTAATATCAATACAATGCTATGTCTTTATATTGGTTATTTTGATGCACAGACACGCTCTGACTCACACTGTTTTTTTCAACACTGTTTGAATCTTCCCTTTGGATATATATTTTTGGACTTTTGCATTTCCTCTTGCTCGAGGCTTGTTATTATAAACAAAGACACAGTATGCATTGTCAAGATTTGCATACTAATTAGCACAAGGAACGTATTCACAAAGGTTTGTTAAATGAGGGCAACACCAAAGAGTTTTTGTACAGCAGGGGTGAATTCAAACATCTCAAAATGACATGGAAATAGCCATCTGTCTGCAAATCTGCACTCTCTAATTTGGTATTATCTTGGGATTCTATAAAACGTGCATGCAAATGATATTCAGAGGTGAGCTTAGATACTCACCACAAAGTTTCCAACAGAAAAAGAAATATTGACTTTAATAAATCAAAACAAGCAGCTTTCATGAATAAAATTTCCCATTTAGTTTCTCAAAGCATCTAAAGTAACTTGAACAAGGGCTAATCAATGATAAAATTCTCAAATCTAAATGTATTCGATTTTTTGCTTTTCTATTTCAATAAATAACAGATTGGGGCTATTATTGTTATTATTAATATTATTATTATTATTAACACAGATGCTCAGTCTTGTTTGAGCCAATTCCACTTTGATGTAATTAACAAGATATTCAATGGCTGTGTATTGCCTGTTATTTGTGGAATACATCAATTCTACAAAAAAAAATACAAAATTGAGCAATTACTTTACTTTCGATTGAATATTCAAACTGTTTAGGAAAATGTTTCCTCTTCTAAATAAGTCTTCTTGGCTGACCTCAGAGCCTCTCCATGTGCCAGAGGAATAGTTTACTTTAGACTACATGAAAAGAAATTATGCTTGGCCTCCTCACCAGGATTCAAACCCACAAACACCCACTCTTCCTCAAAGGCAGGGGGATAACCACTCAGTCTATCAATGCCTTTTAGTCTGTTGAAAGTACTACATTAGGCAGAATTCAATGGTCCCCAAAAAAATGCTATATTGATTTGGAGTGTGCTGACTTTATTGAATGCGCCATGAAAAAGCCAGACAAAACCACTTTTTACACTTACAGCCTTGAATCTCTCATTGAACCTAATGGGACTTGGGTGTATTACCGGTGGCCCTCATTCACAAGGATGGACCAATAACACGGGCTTAAATTACACTGTTATGACAGTGGATGGGCCTGCCAGGTGGGATGAGAGAGAGCTATTAGGAAGCACTCGATTTTCCCTTTGCATAAGATTTGAATAAACGCTTTCGAGCTGTTAAATACTGTGTGGTTGTCTAATGTCGGCGTCAAAAGTCAAGTAGCTGCAGCTGAAATTGCATCAAATTAAAATTGGACTCAACAGAGCCAAATAAAAAAAAGGCTTCTTAGTATTGATTTATTCAAGAATTTAAAGGTGCACTATGTAACCTTTCTGGTGGAATCTGCCACCTGTCCACGGAGATGTTATTGGTTTGCCTGGAATGTTCCACAGTATGGTATTAAATGTATCCATTTGAAATGTTTTGACATTTTTAGTGCAAAACAAGATCATGAAAACATGTTTTCTGACAGTGAGCGGAGACGCCTTTCCATAGATCTGACATGTAACTTCTGAAATTCAATTCAATGTACAATTCAATTCAATTTAATTAGTACAAGAGCAGTATCCTTGGACGTTCCAGAATTGTTGATTCAATTGTTATGGAAAAAATATAATTTGGCCTTTATTTTAAGTGACGTTATAGACTTTTTGTCTCCAGTCTGTGCCCCCCTGTTAGCATATACAGTAACTGATAATTATGTGTCTGTACTGTGTTCCTTTTGATCAAAGACCTGTTTCTCTCCGTTTGGGGGACACCCAGGGGGTCCAGGACGTCCCCATCCATGCCTAGTTTTGGTCTTTCACACTAGGGCATTGTTTTCTGTAGAATAGTAAGAAGTGTGAACTGACTTAATGCAAATGTGACCAATTGCCTCTGTCCTGGGGCCTGTGAATCCTTTGTTTTCTTGTACCTGCCATTTGCTTCTCTGAGAAATGTTTAATTTTCCTATTGAAGTAGGTCATGTGATCATCTGCTCCACCTGTAAACTATAAAGTGAACGTGACCCCCTTGGAGGAGACCCGAGATCAGAGCAGGGGGAGAGAGACGTGTGGACAAATTGGTTCTGCACGAGAGTGACCAAGACATCCACAAGAGGGAGCGATTCATTCTGATTGTACAACAGAATTAAACAATTCACTTTTGAGAAAAGGCAAGTCTGCTCTATTGTTTTATTTTACTTTTTGATAATCGTTAGAAGAGAAATTCCACAACACAATAAAGAGAAGGTTAGAGAATCAAACAATCAGAAACGGATTAAACAATGTTCATAGGAATTTTGCAAATGGATAAATGTCCCAGCACCCCTGTTCTTAGACCAGGGCTTAATTTGATCCAGAACGTGTTTCTCTCAAAATTCAGCTACCACCAATCCGTCTAATCCGGTAATTATAAGGCATGCACAAAAAGCGTCAGATTGGCCGCTCTTTGAACTTCTTCTAACTATCGTAAATCCTCGATAGATGCACAATTGTCACAATTCAAACAGCTAATGAAAGCTGAGATCTATCATGGTAGTCCATGTGGGGAGGGGAGGGGCGGGAGCAGCATGACTGAGGTGCAAAACCTCAGTGATTTAGTACAATTTTAGTTAACTTTTAGCACATATTTAGTGTTGTATGAGTATAATATTATAATATTAATAATATTCTATATTAAACAAACAGCTGTTTGACAAACTTTATAAAGTAGACGCACCATTTTGCCTTCGTGTGTCGTGTTTTTGCGGTCATTTATCGTCAACCAAAGAAGGAGAGAAGACCCCAGTGAGCCGTGTGGATGAAGAGGGACAGGAGAAGACCTGGGGGAGTGTGTTTTATCTATATTAAGTAATACAGTTTTCAAACTAGTCTTCAAAATAGTATTTTTGCTATATTTTAAACTGAAGTGATTTAATAACATTTTATACTGTTTTGAATACTGTCTGAGTTTCTACTGAGCTTATATACTTATATACATGATGAACAATAAACTTTTCTTTACAAACATAATCTTTTGGAGTATTTTATGTAATTGTCTAACTTGTATTTATTTTTAGGTTCTTCTGATAAAGTCCTTCTCTAGAAGCAGCAGAAGTACAGCAGAGTTGGAGACAGGTCTGCTGATGCTGCTGGTGACGCTCAACAGGTCAAGTGTCCTGGTCCGACCTCACCACCAACGACCTGGTGAGGTCTTTCATGTCATCAAATGAACAGAATGTTTCAAACATCTCTAAATTGAAAGCTAAAAGGCTGAAGAAAGATTACAGCCTCTAACATGGGCACACTGTATGAGTTTGTGTAAAATGGGTAACGTTTTATATTTTCAATCTCCAAATTCGGATCTAAATAAAAGCGAAGGTGATCAGACAGAAATTTAAATTCTGTTTTTTTATTTTTTTATTTATTATTATACACAGGTTTATGTCATTTTAAAGCTTCTAATAATCAATACTGCTTAATTTGTATAAAATAATATATTATTATATAATAGCCTACAATAAATTTGTGTTACATTACATTTGCATCACTTTTTGTGTCTTCCTGTAACTGTTTTGGCCTGATCCACCTGCCTGTTCACCCAGTCCACAAGTGTTCCTGTAACTATCGTTTTACAAATTAAGCACTGCCTTAGCCCCTCTTTCTCAGCAAGAAAAAGTACACACACAAAAAAAACATGGGAAAAGATGGAAACCTCGGGGAGACCCTCAGTGAAGGAGAGCTCGTATTCCTACAGACGTGAAATCTGTTGCCACCCCTCTGAGTGGGCAGTAGCCTGGGGGTAAATAACCATTTTAATTTAATTTTACTTGCAATATTGCAAAATATAACGAAAAAATAGGAAATAGACATAAACATTTACAACCTGGATTATTTGAAAATATGTATTCAGAAAAGTAATCAATTTAAGTGTTCTCAAATGTATTGCCTTACTTGGGTCGGCAACCCCAGTGAAAAAAGTCTGCACATCAGCTCGTCTCCATGGAGACAGATACGTTTAATGCCATTGTGAGGAACATCAGGTGGTGTACCCGCCACCAGAAAAGTTACATACACATTTGTAAAATAAATATTATTGAAATGATTCTATCCATAATCCATTGAATTAGTTGGAATGTTGAGAATATACCTGTTTTGGCTAAAACAACAAAAATGTAGTTCTTGCTTCCAATATTTTTCAGTAAGTAATTCAAACAGATGTTTTCCCGATATATAATTACCCTTGTCTTACAAAAACGCTCCTCGAGCTATTTTAACATTTCTGTGTACCTTTTGTTACCACTTTATATAATCCATAATGTGATTTTTGGAACCTTACCCTCAGTTAAATTGAAATCCTTTTGAAATTGTGTTTGAATAAACATGTGTGACAACACTCACCATTGGAGGCAGTGAAATCGATGGCGACGGTGAAGTTTATTTGAGTCCTTGAGAAGAAAAACAGAGAAAGAGACAGTCTCGTTAATCAAACAGTATTTTACTCCTTTGCACTGACTGCAGACACACAATCAGGATGAACTGTGAACATAATCGAATCACACTGATCAATGTTTGAAAGAACTCCCCTTGCCCTTTAGCAGCGGCAGACAGTGTTTATAAAGGAATGTACAGAATGGTGACGAAAGCTTACTAAAAGGAGTTTGACAAAACCTAGCACTACATAGACATCATCTGGCAGTCCTAGTCCTGGTTTAGTCCTGCTTTGATCAACCTTAAGAATTCCCTTTTGCAATGTGACTACATCTTTGAGGATATATCCAATCAATGCAAAACGATTCAATATTCTAAACAAGGAAATTTGAAAGTGACTTTTAACTAAGGCTGAATGTTAATTATCGAATTGCATTTTTTCAAACAAGTACTGTATTACTAAGGCACCTAAAATCAGGAATCTATTCAGAGTTCACATTTCAAATCAGTTCAGGAGCATTCACATTTGAAAATAAGACTGCAATATTAACAGATAAACATGAGAAGCTATAAGTGGGACCAGGCATAAGCCTTTGATATAATTTATAGAAAACCTAAAATCAGTTAAGACCATAGCCTTCTCCGGCATGTACACAATAGAGGTTATGCGCTGACATTATGGTCAGTACAACTGAAAAAATGCTATTTTTTGTTGTTGTTGGTTTTGGCCTATATTTTGTGGTTTTGCTCAAATTAACTTTGTATAGTAAAATGTAAACTGAAAGTAGTTTCTCTGTTGTCGCTCTGACTGGGGCAGTTGGAGGTTTAGGACACAACAAATCATTTCCTCAATAAACTGACTCATGTTAAAGGAGAGAAAGGTAATCAATCCAATTGTGTATGATCACAAAGTCTACATCAGTGATACACGTGAGCGTGTGCATTGATATGCAAATTGCATGTGCATATGTAAGGAGTGCTCCAACTAAGCAAATACAGTAGGTCCTCTCCCACTGAATAACTGCTGCATGGGTGATGATCTTTCAGCTGCAACACGGTATTTAAACCCATCTGATGCAGGGAGGGGCTTATTTCTGAAACAACCATGTGGAAAGGCAAACATGTCATTGTGAAGAGAAGGGTCAAATCATTGGCATCAAGCAGAGAAAACATCTAAGGAGAAGCAGAAACGAATCTACAACAGATCTGAACCCCAGTGAGAGTGTTTGGGACGAGCTGGAGAAGGCTTTGTGCAGAAGTCACACACTCACATAATCAATACAAGATCCGAGTGAAAAACCATGCAACACTGGATGGAAATAAATCTTTTAACATTGCAGAAGCTTATTGAAACTATGCCAGAGAAAATGTGTGCTTTAATCAACGCTAAGTATTAGAGCATGTGCCCCTTTTATTCTGTGGCAACTTTTTTTGGACAGGTAGTGTACTTCAATTTACTTTACTTTTATTAAAAAGCCTTGACACGAAAAGATAGATCTGCTTTGCCATTGTCTTTGTCAGGTTTCCATAGCAAAATGTAAGCAGGCTACAGAATGTTAATAGCGTCAGAAATCTGTCTGTTGTTGAGGGAAAAGCACCAGGATCCTGATTTGAACATATAGTAACTGATGTATATTTTTAATTAGACTATTGCTAAATTAAATTCTTGCTGATTAACAATAATTTTAATTTGAACAAAAATGATAGTACTGGCAAACAAAATAAAACTAATTTCACCTCTTTGTATGAGTGGATTGTTATTGAATGGCTGCTCAACAACATGAATTTACTCTGGTGGCTCAAATTGAGATGTTCAAGTATTCTTAGAGGATACTTCTCTAAGGACACCTGAACATGTTATTTGATGGAGTCCATATTCTTGTTGAAGTAAGTCTTCATTATAGTGTGTGAGCCTGGAGTGGTTAATAATACGTGCAGCTCTGACAGTCTGCCGCACAAGGATAAATACAGGCTGAGTGGGCAGGGCCTGTACAGTCTGGTTTAATATTCACACATAATCTTTGTTTAATGACTTTAGAGAGAAATCTACGATGAGTCATGGACCAATATTCAATTTGATTAAATTTTTTATCCACGCTAAATATTGAGTTATTTAGCTGAAAGAATTACAACGCTTCTGTTCAAACAAAAAACAAAATAGCAAACAAAATTTTATTGACCTCACTGTCCTCGATTTGAATAAACTAGAAACTCAACCCAATCTCTAGTGGAATGCAAAAAAACATTATCAACTATAATATTGTGTTTCGTAGGAGTTTTACATACGGTATATGTAATCTCAATGAAAAACTTAACAATTACATTTTTGATACAATTTCATTTAGGCCCAGACACTTGAGCTGAACAGATTTGACAACTTGACAGCTGCGTCCGAGCATCTTCAGTAAGCAGTGGATTCAAGTAAAAGTACAGTTAGATGGCTAAAAATAAACTTAATCACAAGTACAAGTAGAAGCAGTGCTACCAAAGTAGAATAGAATTAAGTAAAATAGAATGCACCATTCATAGTAGTAGTTACTTTGTTTTAAGCAATTGCAGCAGCATTTTAGATCAGTCTTTTATACAAAACTTGATTAATTCAACTGTTTACACGACTGAATGAAGAATGAAAAATAATGTATTATTTGTATTGTGATCAGCCTTCAGTTTGGCATCTCATGTTTTAGAACAAAAAAATAATTGTTTATAACAAAATTACTGTTTCCCCTGGGACTAACTGAGTTTTGGCACCATCTACTGGCTGAAGAGGGAATTACATAGTTTAAGCTAAACACTGTTCAACGCATTTCAAGCTAGCTTCTCATTTCTGGATCTCAGCATGCAGTTACACTGATCGGGATTAGACAGCAGAAAATCATAAAACGAGTCTGCCGATAATTTATGGACTTAAAAAAGGTCTAGAAAACGTCACTTATCAAGGAGAACAGAGTTTTGTTTTAGAGGGGAAGATTTTCCAACCAGGATTCATAAACTAGCTTGAATGAAACTACATGCTACTCCAGGTATGTTTTGGATGAGGGAATAATGTTAGAACAAAGGTAAAGCTCAAATAAAATTCAATTTAGCATAATATGTGTCCTTTAATATTATTGATTTGCAGCGGGTAGTAACTATTGATTGTGCATTCCGGTTTGATGGACAAGACATTTATTGTGGACAAATATCAAATTGTAACCAACCTAACTGGGTGGATAAAAAAAGCTACTTTTCTCAGGAACTCCTTCTAATGCAGGGGTGGCTAAACTTTTTTCACTGAGGGCCGCATTTTGAAACTTATACGGAGCAGAGGGCCACAGACAACCCGACAACGAAGTAAATCATTTGAAATGTTGCATTTGACGTTGTTTTGATGAGCCTCCACACCTTTAATAAGACTTGGAACATTAATATTAGGTTGGTTTAACATCAAAATGCTTGAATTTGTCCAATTTTACAGTAAAAGTACCACTTTTTGTTGTTTGGACCAACTTACCAGGAAGTCAGAGGGCCAACAGAAAATTGGTCTGAGGGCCGCATTTGGCCCCCGGGCCGTAGTTTGGACATGCCTAATGATTAGCTCCTCCAACCTCTGACTGAGTGACAGGTGGACAAAGCTAGTTGTAGTTTCTTCTTAAAGGTGACATATTGTGCTTTTTCATGGATCTTTTTTCACAGATTTTCATAGTTCATTAGTAATAAATTATAACATACATAGATCATTTTTTAATATTTTATTCGTTAAAATAGAAACAGGTCCATTTAGGCAGGAACTAGGGGTAGGTGAAAACATAACTTTTCTGAGCATTCAAGCTTCAAATGTAGAACAATACAAAATGACTTAAACATGAATCAATCAAAATACAACTTTGACTAAACTAATGATGAGGAACCACATAAAAAAAAGCACTGAAATTACAAAATCTGTCCCATTTAAAAGGCAATATATTAAGATACTATATTTCATGAGAACATGAAAATAGTTGTCAAGCCTTTAAGAAAACTTTACTGTGATTTTTATTTATTGCCATATCAACCCTTGTTAATCACAATAACACGCCAACTTTGTGGGCAACAAAGAATAATTTTAAAAAGCTGTATGACAAGTAGCCATCCTAGTCTTTCTGCAGCAGAAATTAGGACAGATGCGATGAATGCAGACATCGCATGAATTTCAGTCTGTCTTTCTCAGCGCCACAGCAAACTCCAGCCTGGAAGCATCAATTATGTATGCCCTTTCTGCCCCCCCTCTGCTGACACTACGTATGTAGATGCACACAGCATAGTCTCTGACATGTGCGAGTGGGCAGGGGGAGGCGAGACAAGGTAGACTGCTTGACAACTGATAAAATGCCACAATTGTAGAGCAGACAGTTAAGTTGGGGATACGTCACTGGACTGCAAATGCGTCAGCCAGCTATTGTGTAGAGTTTAAGGGTTGTCAGGGAAAAGTGAGTGAAATACGAGTGCTTCTGGAGAGTGACGCTATGTGTATGGATTAATGTTAGCAGGAGACCACTTCAAATAGCAGTTGAGTGGATTTAGAGCTACACGGTTGCAACGTTTTATTATTGGAAAGAGTAAAAGAGTTGGTAGACACGGAGCAGCACTTGAATTTGACATCCCCATAGTGACAGTAAACAGTGAATATTAATATTTGAAGCGGAACAAAGCGCTTTGTTAAAAGGTCAACTGTTCCTTCCTTCCTTTAATCAGGCAAAAATGATGATGTTTAATCAAGCTTAATACATTATTCTGCTTTCAAAGGTTTTGTGCGCAAAACAAAGTTTTAATAAGCAAATTGTCTGCCTCCATCATCCAATCCTCACCACTATTGTCTTTTTTCCTTTCCAAATATGGTTACATTTTTTCTTAAGTTCTCAAGTAGACTTGTACTCAAAGAAGAGTACTGCTGCTTCAAAATAATATTACTCAAGCAGAAATACAAAGTAGTGGTCCAAGACATCCAAAAAAGCAATTAAAAAAACACATTAGACAATGGACAAACTAGAATAGGATGTACCAGTGTTTCTCAAACTGTGGATCAAGAAGTTGTAACATTTGTTTAAATTTGAGTAATTAGAACTACTGTAATGAGCACCATAAACCACTTTTTGGTACTAATTCACAATCTTAGAATTATGACGAATGAGGTTTAAGTGAGTTTTTCTCATGCAGTGAATATTGGACTGGATTTTGGTATGTCCTTTTCTGATTTGCATGCAATTTTATAGTTTGCTCATACTGTTAAATCCAAAAGCCACAACTGCCTATCATTATTATAAGTCAGCCTGCATTTTAGGATGTGCCCTGAAAAATCTGATGCCCACTAACTACACTGCGGTCTAAATTGAGAAAGTACGGGGATATGAACCCGACAATTTCTCTGCCAATAGCGTAAACATGATGATTTGGCGGACTGTTGGAGTGAGGTGTGCAGAGAAGCAACGGTGCAGAACCTCTTTAAAGCCAAAACAGTCTGACGCAGGAATGATAAGAGCCAAACCCAGGTAGGAGTGTTGTGCAAACCTTATCACCCACTGTCCTCAAGGCGCTGGAAAATGCCTGTACTTAAAAAGGCAGCTAATCATCTAAGTTCACGCGCTAAAAAATCTGTGTGAATAACTGAGATACACTTACAACTTTATCTGCGCCTTTGACTGACGGTCATGTTTTTGCATCACAAAAGTATTCAAAATGTTTACTCGTTTATCTTCAAAAGGGAGTTTACTCATAATAGCACAAGTGTGGGAGAGATATGGTTCAAGGTCTAGTCTGCTTGATCTTTCAAAGGTCTGAACTAAAAGATATGGGCACTAACTAATGTTTCTTATTAGTTCAATATTACTAGAGGGGCTGCATATGACAGGTGTGTCTAATTAGTTTGGTGGGGTAAATATTTATCATAGTTTTACATCAGTCAAAAGTGGCAGTTTGTGAGGAAAAAAATGAAAAATAAAAGTTAAAGGAAGTAGAGCTGAGTTCTAAATCAGCATCCCTCTGTCTGTCATCAATAAGTGACATTCCATTTAAAATGTAGAGACCATTTATACACAACTGACACATTTACAGTTTAAAAATTCATCAAACTGCTGGAAAATAGGTATAATATTTAGTAAAATCTTAAACATACATGTTCACTAGTTGATAGTGTAATGTATTGTCTAACCCTGTCATTTGCACTTGAAGGTGAGGTTATTGCTTTGCCTGGAATGCTCTAAAGCAGGGGGGCCCACACTTTTTCAGCGGCGAGCTACTTTTAGATTCGGCAAAGCCTGAAGATCTACCTGTAGATTTATATTACTTTTTTTATAAACAACTATAGAAACATGTACAGACGTGCAATATAAAGCAGGGAAGGGAAAATCTTTTAATTCACTTGACTAGACCCATTCATACAGACGACTGTTTTGAAAATAAAATAATAACTAGACTAAATATTAGAAGCTTATAATCACCTCACTTGAAGCTCTTTTTAACAATATATTAGTTATTATAATAAGACAAGCCCCCATGGTAACGCTGGGAGGCGGGGCTTGAGAAACAGCGCTCAAAGCGTAATCCTACCTGTCTCCTCCTGCTCCTCGGCCTGACTCCTCCTCCTCCGGCTCCTCGGCCTGACTCCTCGGCCTGACTCCTCGGCCTGACTCCTCCTCCTGCTCCTCGGCCTGACTCCTCCTCCTTCTCTGGCCTGACTCCTCCTCTCACTCCTCCTCGCCTGGACTCCTCCTAGTGCTCCTCGGTGCTCCTCAAGGCCTGCTCCCTCCTCCTCCTCCTGCTCCTCGGCCTGACTCCTCCTCCTCTTGCTCCTCGGCCTGACTCCTCCTCCTGCTCCTCGGCCTGACTCCTCCTCCTGATCCTTGGCTGACTCCCTCTTCTCACTCTCCTCCCTCATGTGAGCATTCTACGTTTCCGCGGCTGCTCAGCGCGAGCCGACAATACAAGACGGCTGCGGTGTGCTCCTTCCGAAACTCAGTGAGAAAGCGGACAAAATCACAACTGTAGTCTCGCGCTGATCGTAACTCAAGGTTCACTCCCGCATTTGCGCACCAACTGGTAGATCGCGATCGACGTAATGGGCACCCCTGACCTACACTATGGCCTTTACCATAGTTACAGGTTAGATCTGCGAAGAGGTGTCGCCACCCACAGAATGGATGTTTTTCAAGGTATCTTTGAGCAATAACAACAGAAAAATTCCAGACAAAGCAATAACATCTCCATGGAGACAAGCAGGTGGAACCTTCATCAGAAAAGTTACATGGTGAATCTTTAAGTATTGCATCTGCAGAACAAATAGCCTTTTCACATTGGTTTGTACAAAATAATTGTACATCTGTTCTCTAATTTCTTCCTCTCTGCACTTCAGTGTGAGTGATCCATTTATAACTGGTCTAATACAGACAGTATGAAACCCATCTTCACAAATTCTTTATAGTTTGAGCATCAGAAATATTCTGCGATTACATTTAGGGAGAGGAGTGGTCTGTCTTCTTTAGCAGCTGGTTCTCTGTCACTTACTGTTCTCCCCAGCTGTGTAACTCAGTCAGGGACCAGTGCTACAAAATACCACACAGCCGGAGGGAAGGCACAGGCTTTCCCAAAGACTCGACAAACCAGAGTCTTCTGAAGTACTCGAGCATACTGAACAGCAGCATACTCATTTTCATTTGTGCCATGAAAGAATAAACCCTAAAGCAAAACTTGTGGCAATAACTTTGACCAGAAATACTAGCAGAAATTTGCATGTAGTTTTTTTTTTTTAGCTTAAACTTTAACTGTTGAAAAGCAGGCAGGATTAAACGAGAAGATTTAAGCGTAGTATGTAACCAGCCACACAACTGAAAAAAGCAATCGAAAACTCCTTTTTCCTACTGTGTTTGATGTGCCCAATCATTCCATTTGTTAAGCTTTATATTTATTGACTTCCACCATAGACATTAGATTGATGTAAATGCGATAACAATAATGTGGTGTGTATTGCTTTCACTGAGAATTAAAAAAAAAGTTACAATATACAAAAGGAAATAGACTATATGAACAAAAATCTTTTTGTCCCCTAATGAGGTCATATTTATTAGCTTTAATTAAAGATGATACATGCGATTTTCTAATTTAACAAATTTCCAAAACATCAATTGCGATATTATACATTTTTCAACATATTTCTCACCTCCCCCCACATACCCCCACATATCAATATTATAATTTTTGGAAACTTTCATGAACAAGAGCAGTTTTGCTTTCATGACAAAACCATATGGAAGTATAACATCTGGTGTTCAAATTGAGGTCTAGACTACACAAAATGCACTAGAATAAACACTTTGCCATCAACTTGCTTGACATAAATGAATTCCTATTTTTAAACCTAAAATGTGGCTTTAAATGCCCTCTTTTCCTCATAAGTCAGAAATGCCGGAGGGTGGCTTCATGCATGAGTGGACAGAGTGGCCTAAAAATGGAACGAGGGCTTGTGGTGTACCCTGTCCTAAAGATGTCCCGGCAGATGTTATAGTTCTGAATTTTCTGTGAGGAACAACAGGGAAAAAGACGATATCCTACCTGAATCGAGCCGCTTTTATTTTGCATCGCTATTCTTTCAGTGACATAACCCCAATGGGCTATTATCCAGCTTCCTCTTCAGGATTTAATTGTACACAAATCACAGCTAATCACAGGCTCTCAAAATCAATTCAATACAAGAAGACATCCCCTCCCGCGTCTATTCTGTTTTTCCACCTCGAATCCCCAAACAAGGGGAAACAATATCTGTCAGAGTGACTGACAGTGCAACCCTCAAAGCACAACTCTGCATGAAAGATACACTCAACAATTCTTCATTTTTATTCCTTTGGCGGTGATAAGAAGGGCTTTTTGTGCGGAGCGATGGGTGGTACTAACGCTGAACAAAATGAAAAGAATCAAGGCAACGTTGTGGTAGATTTAGGCACACTCAAATGAGTGATTTATGCTAATGCTAAGCGGCAGATCGTGTTTCTGAGTGCGAGCGAGTGAACAATTAGCTGATTGGGCTGAAGCTTCAAAAAGAGCTGTCAGTCAGGAGATAAGTGAACTGTGAGGGGCAAGGTTCAGTGAGAGGCAGAGGCTTTTTGAGGAAATGCAGAGGTCGAATATCTGGGCGTAGAGCAACAATACACACACTGAGAGGACTTTTTGCTTATATATACACTACTATATCCCAGCAAGATATTCAAAATGAACTGCTACTAATATTATCATTATTGCACATTAGTTATGCAAATAGAATGGTACTAATACTCCTACTTTCCTCAAGATACAGAAGGGTGTCTTTATAGAGTTCGGGTTATCCATCTGTGATTTCCATGTAGATTTTAGGGGTGTTATGCATGGGGCTCTTCCTGCCAACAATTACAGCAGGATTTGTGGTGGCTATTTAAAGGCACAGTATGTGAATAAAATTTTTTGTTTTTTTATTTTGTACATGTATTGTATTTGTATGTACATATTTATTCATGGGTTTTAGTCAAAGGACATTGTCATCGTCATTTTTAGGACGCCGTCTTATGTTGTAACTTATCTCCGCTAGCTAGTTAGCTAGTCATGAAAAATAGCATGCCTCACTGAAAATGAAAAGGGGAGATACTAATAAACTACATAGGAAGTCGCTGACAACACTTAAAAGCTGCAAAATTGTGCCACAACTAACTTTTGTGGACACTTACATCTAAGTTTCCTCGTCCACAACCTATCTCTGTACAGACAAGCCCTCAAAGCTTTCAAGAGCACGGCCTTTGTATCTGTCAGGAGGGAGCTGGATCGGCTCCTCCCTCTTGTTATTCTACCCTCCCCTTGTGTCGTTTGTCCCCTCCCCGTCAGTTGCAGGTGTGCTGCTGCCTACCTGTTCCTCATCAATCTGTGATTTAAACCTTGGAACTCCACCCTGCCAGTGCCAGCTCGTCGTCTGCGGTAGAGAACCACATTTTGAGCCCTCTTGGCTTCATCCTCTTAGCTATTGGTAATTTTTTATTCCAGTTTTTCCTCAGGTGGAGGTGGTTTTGGTTCCTGGAGCTGTATCCCTGAGCACCTTTGACTCTAAAGATTTGTTTTATTTTGTCACAGTCTACAGGCCTCTTTTGTTAATCAAAGGCATGGTACTTTAATGTGTTAACTAGCGTTAGCCAGTGTTAACTATCTGAAAAAAAAAATGCTATTTCTAGGGATTTCTAGGGATTTCTGTAAGTCCACTAGTTCTTGATGACGGCCGAAATCCATTTCTGTCGACAACAATGGCTTTTAGGGATGTTATAAGAATGAGCCTTTCTTTTGAGACTGCTTGTTGGCACAGCCCGTAGCGCAGCAAGCAGCTTGTTGGCACAGCCCATAGCACGGCAAGCAGCTTCTGTCCTCAAGATGGCAGTAGCAACAAGTGTGTCACGTCACTTGGCACCCATAAATAAAAACCTGTGTCCTTACAGTGATTGAGCTTGAGTCTCCAAAATGTACTCGTACTTTGCCAGCAGGAGCCTCCTCCTGCTTTTTTCTGTAGAAATGTTCCTTTGGCTAAAATATTCCACAGTATGGCATAAAACGTATCTGCACGGAGAATGTTCTGAAGAATGGTTTTGACTTTCTATTTTCAGGGAATTATGCAGGGACTTTCCACCTTCAGCGAGTTACATACTGTGCCTTTTAAAGTACTGGCTCTGCCAGATTAATACAGTATATGTCTCATATGTATCTAAATTGAGTGATACACAATATCAATCTGGACAAGCTCTTGCCGAAAGCAGTCGGGGAAAATGCCTAATGTCATTATGAATATTTTAATCTGATTGGTCAAAGCTTCACAGGAACTTCACTGTGCTCAAATATGCAAAGCGCTTCTATGTGCATGTTTTTAAAAAACAGAGTAGTCTGCAAATCTGCTAAAATAAGCCTTTTGACTTCCGCCAAACTACAATGCATGCAATTGGTCCGTCACTCAGCGGCGGGGCTCAAACCGAAGAGTGCGAGCCTGTCCAGATGGATTCTCAAGAGTATCACGAGAATCTATCTGGTGTGAGCCAAGTTACTTTTAAAGGTGCCTTCCATGACATTTCTGATGGGGGTCCGCCTACAGCTTGTCTTCATGGAGAGATTATGTCTGCCTGGAATATTCTACACTACATTTATGAATTGATCAATCAAGCATGTTTTTATTGCAAATAATTTATATTTATTTTAGAGAGAGTTATTTTTATTGCTCTACACAGATCTGACCCATAACTTGGTCTAGTGGTCACCTGACTGTCTCCATGGAGATAAGTTTAATGCAAACAATATCTTGATGGATGAACCATCCACCAGAAAAGTTACACAGTGCACCTTAACATGCTACCAAACAATCTCTGTATCTTTTTCTCTGTGTGGCTACAGTTTGAATTTCTGGTTAACAAATAACATAAAGCAAGAACCAAGGAAAACTCTTCTCTCTAAAATTTGTGATTTTGGGGACATTTATTCCCGACCTTTATCTTAGCTAATGCCTCCAGCAGATGTAATATGATATTATGCCAAAACAATAAATTACAAACGGTGATTGAATAAATGCAATGCAACACTGACCTTCCAGATTTAATCACATTACTCTTGAACTGAGCCAAATTGTTGTTTTTTTTAGATAAAAGAACAAAACATTCGGACAAACAAGTTGACAACATAATTTCAGGTTGTCTCCACGTGGCAGCTAGTGCTCAGGTGAAGGTGGTGCAAGAGACGAATGCAAGTGCAAGGGCAGGAGACGAGAAAGCAGGACTGTTGTGGAGAGTTTCTATAATTACACACAGGCTGATTCTCCCAACGGTCTCCCCCTCTGAGAGTCTAATGAAGGGAGAGAGAGTGGGCGAACAGCCATGACATGCCTGGGTGCTCTGGGTCTGCTCTCCTACGCAACATGCAACTAACCCAACACACACTATGAATAACGCACACTACATAAATCAAGCCTTGGGTCATGCCATCTGTCAGTCTAGACTTCTCTGCAACCTCTCTTGAACCATTTGACCAAACAGGCAGTTTTTGGTAGATGTTGGAAAGTGGCAATAGTGTGCTAACTAAAGCAGGTCATCTTAGACTGAGGAATGAAGGCTGAATGAGGTTGTTTATAATATGTTTGAACACACTGATTAGGCAGCTATTTGTATATTTGCCATTTTGAAGCAAATACATTATACAGTGATTTTACAATACAAAAAAGTAAACGAAAAAGCCGTGGAACAACACGATAAGCTGCTGGGTCGCCGGTTAATACATTCATCACTCTATATTGTCAGAGCTCTTTTGAATGAATGTTAAGTTTTGTATTTAGCATCTTAAAAACTAAATTACTTTAACATTAGGTTATAGAGAAAAAATATTTCAATAACCATGATAATCATACAATTGCAACATACAAAGTCCCAAAACAATATCCTGAAGTACACTAGGGATGTCAATATTATTTGTTTTATTAATGTGATTATTCAGGTCACAATATAATCATGAGACCTAAAAAACTTTGTATCATGAGATTTGTAAACTGCAACATGAGTAATTTCAGTTCGATCTGTTCTCCAAAAAAGTCAAACTGCATATAAAATACTTTTTTATCTGGCTGTTTATGTGCCAATATAGACTAATTATAACTAGACTGTTTGGGGGCCAACAATAGAAAATAATTGTGAAGTCGTGATGTTTCTTCTCACAATAATCGAAACCGTAACATTTGATATCGTGACATCCTTAGTGTACGCTAAAAGCTACAATTGTAAGTCACTGACTGTGAGCTGTTGAGTGTGTGGTTGTCTGCTCTGTGAAGGTTTTTCTGTCCTATGCTGCAGGAACAGGAACCAGCTGAAAAAACAGGCCTGTGTCAGACCTGTGGTTTTTTCCCTGTCAAAATACTATGAAATTGTTTTCTATATTTTCTGTTACAACATATGTTTTGAATTGCAAGCTTCTACTCTAAAATTACTGTTAAACAATTTGAGGCTTTGGAATATGTAAGGCAAATATTAAAGTACTTGCAAGACTAGTCCCTCAAAATATTAGATAATATATCTATGATTATAATACAGTAACCTTTTAGCTGGTAGCATCCCTAAAAGCAAATGTACCCTGGTCTACAGGGTTGACAGAGAAGATCATTATCTTAGTTAAGGCACTGTGGGGTTTTCATGGCCACAGACAGACAAACAGACAGACAGACAGACAGACACTCAGCGTGGCCCTCCTCATTAAACAGCATGGACCCTCCTCTCTGTGGGAGTCTAATGAAACACAGCATATGACCCACCCGCCTTTGATGTAGTCCAAGAAGGTCACCTCCATGTCCACCAGAAAAGACAGCAGCGTCACCTAGAGCCAAAGGAACACATCCCACTCTCTTAGTCACACAACATCATTTGAATTGTAATGTGTATTTTATGTACTATCATTGTGCCTTGCAGCTATTCATTAAAAGGTAATAAAACTGAAGGCGGCATGTTCATATAGATAGTCTAATCACAATATCAAGTCCCTTGACAGAGCTATTTCATTTTACATCATGATGCCTTTTGGAAGCAATCACATACTGGAGTCATTTTTTATGATTTAATGGCATTGTACATTTATAATACATTTATTTCTGGATTTGTGAAAATTAGCATTGGTCCATTATTATAAACCAGGGGTGTCCAAACTTTTTTCATTGAGGGCTGCATTTTGAAATCTATACGGAGCAGAGGGCCACAGACAACCCGACAGTGAAGTGAAGCATTTGAAATTTTGCATTTGAGAATGTTCTGATGAGCCTCCACACCTTTAATAAGACTTGGAACATTAATATTAGGATGGGATAACGTAAAAATGCTTGAATAAAAAAAAAATTAAAGTAAAAAGTACAACTTTTTGTTGTTTGGACCAACTTAGCAGGAAGCATTTGGCCCCCGGGCCATAGTTTGGACATGCCTGGACTATACAAAATGTCCAAATACATTCCACTTTTAATCTGAATTAAAACTGAGCTATGTTTGTTGACTCACCGTTCCTGAGTTGAGGTACTTTTTCTTCTTTCCTTTCTTCTTTGGATTCACCACCTACAATAACAAAAACAGAGTTATTTGTGCCTTTCTGTATTGGCATTCAAAGAGCATTTTGAGTCTGGTATTTAAAATGCAGACAGGTAAAACGTTTATTAGATCAATTTTTATGCAAATTTTTATTCAGCCATGCTTCAGTGCACCCAGGAGCAAAGCAGTGTGCAGACCAATGCACAAAAACAATGAGGTCATCTGTTGTTTCTTATTAAATTGAAAAACAGAATAGGCTACTGGCCACTGGGGTCTGTTTATACATTTTATACATTTATAAGATAATTTGACGTGCGAACATGAGTGATGTGGACAATAATGTCATTTTGGGATGAGGTATTGATTTTTGCAGCATACATTCAGTATAGTATTCTACAGATAATTTGTACTTATTCCCTTTCCCACCACTCCCCACTTTCTCATTTAGCAATAAATTTATTTGAATATACATACTATCTGGAATATACATTCAAATACACGTTTAGCTAAAGAGGCCCACTACTCCTGTGAATATATCTGCCTAATTTATAACGTGCACAAAGGGTTTCAAGATATCGTCATATGCCACATATTGTGCCAGTGATTTTAACCAAGCATCAATTGCAGGAGGATCAGATTTTTTCCAGATATCAGACTTTTTGCCTGTAAAATAGCATAATCTATAAACTGGATTTGATGAGATCCCAATTTAAAGTTTTTGGGATATAAGTGTAAGGATATCATCTTAGCATCTAAAGGGCTGCTTGCAGATAAAATGTGTCTGACTTTGTTCATCACCTCGTGCCAGATGTCTTGGATTGCTTTACATTCCCATATGCAATGCACAAATGTCCCTCGGGCTTCTCTACATTTGAATAAATATAATAGCACCTGATACAGGGGTCTGCATTATCCAATTATATTGTAATAACTATTCCAAATCGGATTTACTCTTATTCATCCCAAAGGGTAAGTTTAATTTCATTACAGATATACATTGCCACAACCAGAAAAAAACAATTAATTATATCAATCACAGTTGTCACAAGATAAAACTTTCAACTTCATTTCACAGATTACAGATTTCGAGCGCAATAACAATTTAAAAGAAAAACATCTTTTTTTTTATGCTTATGTGTTTATATATATATATATATATATATATATATATATATATATATATATATATATATATATATATATATATATATATACTAATAGATATTATAATACATATATATATATATATATATATATATATATATATATATATATATATATATATATATATATATATATATATATATAGTATTGATTAGCTCTGTATTAATTCTCTACATGAAATGTGTTTAAAATAATACAATTCACTGAGTAATAAATAAATAATATGAAATATAGCTACATTTTTGACGGTACACACTTTATTTAGCATTTACATTTTGTCTACTACAACTATAACCTCATTCATTTCATCCTACATATAGGACGGGATCAAAATGAATCTTGTAACTTATTTATTTTGAGTTTGCCACCAATATACAACCACTATAGGTTAGGTTACATTAAGGGTGCAAAAATGATCATACTGATTTGCCATGTACCCAGGACCCCAGGAAAAATAGTTATTGCTGCAGTAATAACTAATGGGGATCCTAAATAAATAAATGTAATCAATGCTATTACTGAAATTATTCCAAATAATTATGCTATGATATTAAAATGCAAAACAATAAATAGACAAATATGAACAATACTAATTAGGTCTAAATATCATATTGTCGATCCTTTTGTTCTTATATTGTTTCTTATACAATCTTGTGTGATATCCGTCTCGTCTTTCTGATGAATAATACATTACATTCTTACATTTCCAACCCATTTCAACACCTTTAGTTTATGGAAATAGCAAAAAATCTGTGTGAAGAACTGAACTCACAACCTAGATCCAAAGAGGAACACATTCTCGAGTCCTAGAATTACACAATGAGTAAATCATATTTTTTTTAGCTTGAGTATAAAGGAGTATAAAGTGCAGTATAAAGGACATCTGCACAATCTGATCCAATCTAAGAAGACATATTATACTAGGCTCGCTGTCTCTGCACTTAAAACCCTCTTTGAATCTCAACTAGCTTTGAATGGAAGCTTTAAGGTCCAAATTGAACCAAGCCAAGGTTAAACATGTAGAGGGACCCCGGGGAAACAACATACAAATGGTGGGCTTTATGCATTTCACCTTGGTTCAGTTTGGAGAGGCCACACAAGGACAGCGCTGCCTGTGGAGCAGGAGGTGCATTGACTGTAACATGGGGACTTTTAAAGCCACCTGGACTGGGGCTTCTTGTGAGAACCCAGCCTCTGTGGTGCAAGGAAATGCCAAGAATCAGCCATATTGCTTTGGTGCACATATAATAATTAAAGCAGTGTACCGTGGAAAGATCTGATGTTTTTAAAACGCAAGAAGAAATACAACTGCTGCAATTTATTATTAAGTCTCTGCTCCATCGCAGCCAATGTCGGATAGAAATGTTCTCCACAAAATCCTGGATTTCGGATTTTTCTTTTCTCCTTTGAGATGTTACTGCCTTGCCTAGAATGTTAAACTGATCTGAATTTATTTAGTTTCAGGAGATTTTATTGCAAAACATCACAATAATAAAAGCATATATTCTCACAGTGAGCAATGTCCCCTATCATAGATCTGACCTGTAATCTGTCCTGGTGGCGTCACTTGCCTGTCTCCATGGAGATAGCAAGGGCTTTAAACTTAACTATCTCCAGGGAAACAAGCAAGTTACAAAGTACAACTTTAAAGGACACGCATTATGCTTTATTAAACAGGACAGCTTAATGTGAAATAGGGGTGAGAGGGAAGGGAGGACATGCAGTAAATTGTCGAAGCCAGGATTTGAGCTTACGACACATGCCGCGGCCTTAACCACTTGACCACCAGGCAGCACACAATTGACTATTCTTTAAACATACCTGGAGTTGTATTTCGCTTCATTCCCGCTAGTTTGATGAATCCTGTTTAGTAAGTTCTCTCCCTCTGAGCCCCAGAAAACACTCCAAACACTCGTCATATGTAGATATGTTTTAAGTCCATAAATCATGGCCTGACTCGATCTGAGCATTTCTACGTTAAATTACGTTCATCAAAACTAGTGTGTCTTTATGAGTCAGTCAGCGGCAAGCTAAGTTTGTTTATCTCTCCTTTGTAAATCCCTGTGCAGACAGGAGGCGAGCCCAAAGTCAAAAACGTGGGGAACGCCAGACTCTTATGAAGTCATGTGTTCTTTTTGTAGAACAATTTTATTTAAGTTCTGAAACATGTGACGTCAAAGCAGAGGTACTCAAGCATGATTAAAGGTAAATAACAATACAAATAATGATGTATAATGTGTGTCCTTTAAATATTTTTGGTTTGTTCTGATGAGACCATAGATACTGTATATCTGGGGCTAGGACTATCACCTCTCCATGCATGTTTTAATTAACTTCAGATTTCACTGGAGTGACCACAGTGTGACTATTCTTAGGCCCTGCTGAAATGGTTTTAAATTACTTCGGACTCCAGACTCACTTTTAATAAGAACCTGACTTTTATTTTGGACTATGTGTGCCTTAACGTTCTTTTCTTTGGATGCCTCATGTTCCTAATTTAGTTTAGAAAAAAACCCAAAAAATTAAACCTAGTTTGTTTTCTCTGGTCTTGTGTTCGTTTTCGTTGTTTCATGTTTTTAATGAATCAAACCTTAAAATACGTAAGGCAGGTTTTTTTGATCTTCTAATTTAGATTTTATTTGGCGTATTAATACCTGTACATTATAGTTTTACACCAATAAAGTAGCCATTTGTGGAGAAAAGTTTAAACATTTGTTGAAATATACAGGAGGTGAAAACAAATTGATGACATCACAGACTCAGACTCATTTCATCCATTCCAAGTTTATACATAATATACACAAAAGAAACCACTTTATAAACATTGAACAACATTAGATCAGTTTAGGTCCAGTGTACAGCATGGTTGCTAGGTAATTTCCCAGCGTGATGTCATCTTTTACTACAATGTACATTATAAACCTAAAAATATTGTTGAACTGGAATACATTTTTGCCAACAATATTTATCTTAACTGTTAAATGTGTAGTCCAAGCTCAACTTTCTTTTCTATTGTTTTTTATATATTTCAAAACACGCACATGCGAGCACAGACACACACACACACACACACACACATATATATATACATATATATATATATATATATACACACACACACACACACACACACACACACACATATATATATACATATATATAAGAGAAAGAGAGAGAACGAGAAAGGAGGCTCGTGCATTTCTGCACTGCATCTGAGCGTTATTAGGCAAACAACAGCAGCTTGAACGGAGATCTCTGGAGCTCACGTCTCGGAGCGGCGCTGGGCTAATCAAGACGTGTTGACTCTGAGGAGATAAGTCCTATCCATCAAAACTGTCAGAGCACAGGGAGGCGTGGGAATAAGGAGGAAACAGGCAAGACAAACTGGGGCTGATAATGGTTTTTTTAAACAGTCTAATCAATTAGCTATATTTTGAAATGCCGGAGTAGAATATTAATGATGGTTAGTGATTTTGCTATGAGTTTATAATACACTTTTTATTCAAAGTGCAAATGAAACACTGCAGAAACATTGTTTCTGAAAAGGTCATGTTAAATAAACAGGGACAACGACATCTTCATGAATAAACACAATGTTTTTTTAAGTGGCACCAGCCAAAGGGTAAAAGTTGATACGTAGTTTTAATAACTATGCAAGATTTATTTTAAAATAGTAATGTAAACAGATTCTGCAAACCTGGACAGTGCACACAGATCTGTGGTTGGAACATTTGTATAAACAAGAGCACGTCTCTGTTTTACACCGCTTTACTTTGTCTCTCTTTCAGAATAATCCTCCATTTTAACATCGAATATACGATTTCGATGTGCCACTTCAGTTACAAAGCACTTTACAAAGGTTTTGATCAATGTACAAAGGCTTATACTATTACTAGTAGAAATGCACCGATATCAGCCCGATATCGGTATTGGCCAAAAGCATGATACCTTTCGGCCGATATTGTTCTCTGTTTCTGCCATTCCATCACAGAAACAGGAAGAAAACAGTTCCATGGATAGAGACTGCTAAAGATCCAGACAGAGGGGCATAGGCAAACCAGGCCGTTGCTTAGGGCGCCATGTGGTGGAGCGGGTGCCAAATTGTAGTCTTTACATTTGAGCCATGGCGCACGTCCTTTGGAATGGAGGCTGGAGAACAACGTAGTCATTTGTTCTTTTGTTTAAGAGTATCAGAGCACAAATGATGAAGGCTGATCTGCTTCAGTCCTCTGGATATGCAAGGTACGACATTTGATTTAAATAGTTTTGGGCAAATCATGGAGAGAGCTTTTCATGTTTCTAAAACTAAGTCAAGTCTGTGTCTCGCCTGGTACGCTCTATCTCTCTCTTCCTCTCCTTGGATGCAGCGTGCAATGTGTTGGAGAGAGAAACACACTCTGACAGAACGTGGTTCTGGAGAACAGTTTGTTTGTAGTTGCCATCGGTCTTTATTTTACAAAAAACAACCTCATAATCACAGAAAGAAATTCATAAATTGTTGTGCACTGACAAGGAAAGCAATGCGACACCGCAACATCACAGCGCGAGTCTTCACCACTCAACCAGACTGGCACAAACTATCACTATGCCGCAAACATAAAACAGTTCAGACGTTCTCCTGACAGGAGTTTGAGCTTAGTGTTTCCTCCAACACAGTGAAGGTAGATCTGTAGCTGTTGCAGGGGCACAACAGAGAGTGGGACAAACCTGATCCAATATTTAACCAACTCAAAAGATAATGTCAACATATTATCTTTAAAATGACAGGCTGCAACCCCTGTCTGTTAAGAGACAAAAGGGTTTAATATTTTGCAACTGCAAGTATAATACACCATAAATACCAATCACATATGATTGGTTCAAAATGTTCCTGTCTTTCCTGTTTTACATACTTTTCAAGACAAAAAAAGTATCAATGAAAAACAAAGATAATCAAACATAATGTAAGTGTAGGTCAAGTAACAGGGCAAAATAAGACTCAACTTCAGCGTGAGCTCTGAGTGTGACCAGAACACAAGGACTGAGGAGGAGCTGCTGAGGCAGACAGGGCAGGCACAAAACATTTCAGCTACAGGATTTCTTTGTTCACAATATATAAGTGTTCCAAAGGGAAAAAAATGAGTCAAAAAAAAAATTGGCCCAAGATTTTCCCTATAACATCGGTATCGGTCTAAAATGTCCATTTCCTGCATCCCTAATTACAAGTATTAATCTATAAATTCTATGGGACTTTTTTCCAATTCCTGTCATGTTCCTGTCTTAGTTTGTTTCAGATTCGTCTCTGACTCTGTGCTGTTGCTAATAAATCTTGACAACTGCAATCAAATCTCATATCCCTTCCAGCTCATTCACATTCTGGCTGTCCACAGAAATTCTGAAAATGTCAGAAACATAACAGATCACCACAGTTAATTCACCCGGATGGGCCTGCGGTAAAAGAATGCATCATAATGTTTTCAAATGTCGAGTTTGAGTTTGCTGAGCCATCATCTGTCATGACAAAATCCATCTGCTTTTTGACTTTATGTTTTGACTTTAAATACAATAAATGCCACGTACTTACCTCATAAACATTGAACTGGCTCTGGCCTCTTGAAAGTTCTCTGTAGCTGGTGCTGAACTCTCCAATGAAGTCATGACTGGAACATGCATAGTAACATGACAGTTAATATAACAGCAATTTGTACGGTTGTTCAACATGCCATCACACTGGAACGTTCACCCAAAGATCAAATGTTGCTGTGTTAGCCAAATCCCAAAACAAGTTCAAATTTTTGGTTAGGAATTCGAAAGTATTTAGTCACATAATCTTAAATAATCTGATATATTCTTTTGCCTTTCCGTTAAAAAAAGGCATCGCACTTCCCAAAGTCTTCCCAACCCGTCTTGTGAGTGACATTTACTATGAATGTGAGTTGCTTTCCCCCAGCAGACATATAATGTCTATATAGTTAGAGTATAAAAGACACTCCCCTCACTCCCCTCGACAACAAATGTCACTTGTCTCGTTGTGTCAGTCCTGATCCAGATGCACCTTAAACACAGCTCCACAGTATTGGCTACTGCAGACACAAGCTAGGATTGAAATAATATTGTTTATTTAAACACTTTGAGACCTGGGGAGAGTACCACTAATCACATTTGCATATATATTTGTGTAGAAAACAAACTGCAAAGAGAATAATTATTATTTAAAAAATAAAAACACACATTCATAACCCCCTTCTGCACTGATTTCTTTTGCATATGTTTTTTTTTTTTTTTTTAAATAAAAATGTTGCAGACGTCAAAACATTTATGTTACAATACGGAGAGCAAATTTAAGTACTTATGTCTTTTCATGAATGAGCATGTTGATCTAAACACAAAACAAAAGTTTATTGTTTTGTGACCTCTAAAAATCAGAAGAATTACTGTTTTATATTTTTTTTTACAAAACATCTTTATCTAAAAAGGTATAACAGGTAGAAACTTCAAATACATCAGATTTGGAAAAAAAATAAAAATTGCGAAAACTATCCAAAAAGAAAAAGAAAAAGGAATGTATGGGCATTTTAGTTATTTGACATGTTAAACATTCACATTTATAAACTTCACAGTAATTGTCAAACTAAGGAATACAAAGAAATAAAGTTTGGTAAAAGACTACATTTTAGTGCAGTGGGTATTTCAACCAGTCATATGCACTTTAATAGCCTATCCCGAGCAGTAATTTGAAAGGTACATATGACCTTAATTTGCATTTCCATGTGCTTCCTGACATTTGAAACATTTTGCACAAAATTCAAGTAATATCACTGTTTTGGTTGTCAAAATGTAACATTTTTAACAACTCACCCAAATGTTTCGATAACTGAGTTCAGTCAATGGTTTGTTATGCATCCACTTATTTGAAAGAGACTGTATATTTCCCATGTAAATAAGTAACACATACACATATGTTCACTGGAAAGGAAATATAATTGCAATAAATTAGGAGGACAACTGTGAACATTTTCATGTGGAGACTGATCTGCATTTGAAACGTTTGTATAGTTACACAAGCCTTCATAGCCACAGTCCAACTTGACAGCCACGATAGAACTGCATTTTATTCCATACATATGAAAGCTGAAAGATAAAAGTAATAGCATACCCGCCGTCTCTGTCCCAGTCATACACCTCCACTTTGATTGTTCTGTTGGAAAAAATAAATAAAATAATTGCAAATCATGTCAAATTAAGAACATTTGTTGTGAAAAATGGATATTTCATCTTCACAGACAGTCACAAGCACAAATTATAATCACAAAAGAACAAAACAGTAGATGATTGTCCATGACCAGCAGGCCATGAATTAGTCACACGTTATTGATTACATTTGTGGGATTTCCGTCAAATTAAAAGCATATTTTTTGTATAAGATCTACCTCAGTAACTTTAACAACAATAGTAACAAAATAAATGTTACTTTTCAGAGCAGTTTTCTGAAACCATACTTTTACATTAGTAAAATTTTTGCTTAAAGTAACAGTGCTCTTACTTGAGTAAAACTACTACAACTACTACTACTACTACTACTACTACTACTACTACTACTACTACTACTACTACAACACAGGATCTTATGTTTTTACAGATATCAGAGACGCCAGAATGAATTTGTAGATATTGCAATAAGAAGTCTGTTCACTAGCTCTATTCTCTTTTCTTTCTCCCCCCCTTTTTCCCCGTTCCCATCTTTTTTTTCTTTCCTTCTACATAATAACAACATTTTGACATCCCTAATAACCCCCAAAGCAGCATATATCATATTATACAAATGCCTCAGTAGAGCAGAAACATTTTACATAATTTGCAATACAATTCCTTATCAATTATACATTAAGTACACATAAACATATCTCTTTATGAGAAATACCGAAGAGAAATTGGAAAAGACATGGTCTTAGTCTTTAGAAAGAGCTTCCAGGCTCAACAGTACAGGAAACCAAAGGTCCTGAAAAATGTGTCCATGATTATATTTTTCAAATGTAGGAATTCAGACATTTCAGAAATAACTTGAAAGTTGGAAATGAATCATCTTTCTAAAGTAAAAATATGCATTTGTTTGCACCTATGCATTATTTAAGTCATATGCTTCATCACATTCTCCACCTCTACTTAGTACTCAAGTAGTAGCATCTCCAATTACTCTTCTACTCTTACTTGAGTATGTCTGTGTAATCCCTCAGTCGTTCAGGTAGGTGCCAAAGCAAAAGAAAATGTAATTCTGTCAATTGGACAAAGTTTTAAGAGTGAAGATGTTTTGCCACTATTAGCATACACTGATAGGAGTTAGATGACCCATTAGGGGCATCATGAATGATTATGCAAATATGACTGATACCTTAGAGTAGTTCAATACATACATACGTTGAAAAAAGGTAGTCTATTTTAGTATAGATAACAACAGTTATACCTTATTGTAAACAGATAGCTTGTGTTAGAGTCAGTGTGGTTAGCTCCTCCCTGCAGACAGATATAAGGCAGTGACTCGCCAGATCCCTGTCAGAGGAACTGAAGAAGTTGCAGATGAGTGGTGAAACGTCTTCGCTTGCATGACTTATGTCCAGTTGACAGAATTACATTTTCGTTTGCTATCTTATTTGAGTAATTATTTAGGTTACAATGTTTGACTTCAATAACGGTAATTAAGTAACATTAATAACAAATTTTGGCTACTCTCTGACGATAATTTATTTATTTTGTACATTTACATTAAAAAATAAAGTTATTTTCATGAATGTACTCTGAATGTATGAATGTAATACTATTGGCACTACTATTATAGAATTAATATCAGTATTAAGTCAAGTTAAGTTGCACTTTAGTGTCCCCATAGGGAAATTTGTCCTCAGCATTTGACCCATCCCAGGGACCCTTCTCCAGCTCTTTGTGCTGGGTTTGGTCAGGACTACCTTTGCTGGAGGATTTTACTTGGTGCATGTTGTTAGTTGATGGGGGAAACCTGAGAGCCCGGGGGAAACCCACCCAGACACGGGGAGGAACATGCAAACTCCACACAGAAAGGTACTGGTACTATAAAAGTTTAGTTTACTTCATCAAAGTGTCTATTTTTGTCATAGTATCACTTAGAGGCATGAAAGGCAATTCATTATTTACCATAGTGGTATTTATACAAAATAAAATCACCTCCGTAATAGTAGCAAAAACTCTTTATTTTCCACCTTTACTTGAGTAACTTGAGTGTTTTCCTTTATTACTTAATGAGTTAAAATGTTGCAGCCTAAAATAAATTTTCCCCCCTTGCTGTCACAGCTCAGACCGCTGCGATGCTTTGTTGCTTATCTGTATTGCTGCCTGTCTGTCACTGCACCCGCCACAGGTAATGCGTTTCCTCATTTCCAAGTACATTTTTTCTTCTGCATCTCATTTAGCGAACACGGAAACGGTTCAAAATCGAGAATAGCGTGTGTCAGATGAGATCCGTCCACATCAAACTCCTCAAGCACAGGGTCATTTGTGTCTGACAAAAGCCCAGCTGAGAGGTGAGAGCAGGGATAGCAAATGGACACAGAGGATGCAGAGCACAAGATGGGAACAAGTAGGGGACTGTGAAGAGGGTTGAGAAAAAAAAACAAACTATAAGGGTGATTGCAGGAGAAAAAGAATAGATGAGCCGCTGCAGACCTGGTGCCAGCCTATGAGCTTTGAGCCCTTGGTGATGGTTGTCGCTCAGTGCGGGGAGCACATCAGCTGTAATTTCGCTCAGGCTTGGCCCTACTGTTGGTTCACCCCAGAAACAAATAAAGGGTTAGGTGAACTCTCTAATGTTCAGTGGTTCTGAAACTTTTCATACCTAGTACCATCAAAGATAAGCTTTGCTTTTCCAAGAGTAAGGTCTAAAACAGGACTATTTCAGGTCTAAACTAGGGCCTGTCTAAACAGACTGTTCCAGTGTTGGCAAACAAAAGGCTGCGTTCCATGAGCCCAGTATTATTTGACAAGTTAGCACTAATGCATTTTCAGTTAGCGTTAGCTTCCAAACATCGCAAGCTATGAAAATCCAGGTCTGTTTTGTCAATTACTCAATCACACGTGAGTAACACCAGAGCATTTAGAAAACATTACCACATATGGTACTGTTTTGTGTAGATTGTTACCATTAGCGATTAACTTGTCGGTGTAATCCATGATTCGTCCAGGAGTGTTCCATTGTAGAAAAAGATTCAGTTGTAGTCACCTGGACAAAATGTTTCAACTCTTATCTCATCTGGGAACTCAGGTTTTATATTCTCCTCTGTATAAGCCCTGCCCACAGGGCGGAACCAAAGTACATCCCTGAAGACCTCAGGGACCGGCCTCCTGCTGGTGCCAGAGTCAGGACGAAACACAGGGAATCTGCTTTTCAGTTTTATGCAGCTAAAATCTGGAACAGTCTTCCTGAAGATGTGAGACAGGCCTCTACACTGGCAATGTTCAAATCTAAGCTAAAAACTGTTTTGTTTAGCTGTGCATATGACTGAAACGATTTTCTTTGTACTCTTCTCTTTTATGTCTTAAACTGTTTTGTGATTTTAATGGATTTTTTCCTGTTGTGTGAAACCCTTTGTGTACGTATTGTGCTCCACAAATTACCTTGCCTTGCTTTGCCTTGCCTGAAGAAGAGTCTGCATACCACCAGTGGTAAACGTATCACAGTTTGAGAACCACTGCTCTGGGTTACATTGCGCACCGCCATAATCAATCCCCTTCGCCTCAGAAAAGCTTTTAGATGTATTTTGTCTTAGCGTCCAAATTCTTGTATTGTCCACGTAAATTGGATGTCCGCCATTACTCTTTGCTTTGATGGAGCGACAGGAAGCCCACAATGATTGGCCTAATCTTGTGCGCTCATTGCTCGTCGTGTCGGACTGAGCACCGCGCTGAACATACAAGACACAGTTTCTTTTTGTTGCCAACAGAGCTCCTGCTTATCTCTCCTCCCAGACACACAGATTTGATGTGTACTTGTGTGCACTGTAAGTGTGTAGTCTAGTGCATGTCTCCTCTTGATAAGCCTAGTGCGATTCTCCTCTTCTAATAAGATTATAGGAGCGAACTCCAGATTACTGTTGTAGTCGGGGAGACCACAAGATGACCACTATTGACTTTAGATCAGAGGCGGGAAACACATCTTTATACATGAGGCTGCTGGTGTTTCCTATAATAAAGTTGAATTGCTGTGTACCAACTGAGAACTGACAAGAGCGGCAATATGAAAGAACTTTAGCTACTTTGGTCATTTAAAAGAGCACTCAGATACAATATGTACATACAATAGACGATATTTTCACGATTGGAAAGAAGCAGATATGGTGCTCGCCGGTGGTGCACAGGTGTGGTTGCTGCCACCACAGCATTGTGGGTTTGATTACAGCCCTTGCCTTGACCATTTGCTGATTTGTCTAAAATGTCCAATGTTCATGTGACCAACAAGTCAACAATGCACCGATTCCCTGTGTCTGTGTAGAACTTATTGTCTCTCGAGATCAGCAGGCCAATGTTAACTCATACAACCAAAAGAGGGATTACGTCGGAAGGGGACGCTCAGGCCAACTTTCGAAATAAGATGTATACCCTCTCTCTGCACATTTCATGCTGCAACTGTCCTGTCAAATAAAGCCATCAGGCCAGGAAAAAAGGATTGAAGGAAAAATGATTGTCCTTTTAGGTATTTAAATTATTTGATGGTCTTACCATTTTTCCATTTCCCATAACCCCCCCATTCAAGTTCATATGTCAAGCTGAAGTCTGTAAGGTACTCTTTAACTTCTCTGGTGGGGGGTTGGCTTGTTTCCATGGAGATTTTGCTACTTTGCCTGGAATTCGCCACAGAAGGTATTTTAATTGGTCTATCTCCATAGAGACAAGCTTCAGACGTCACCAAACCAAGTTACAGGTCAGGTCTGTGGAGAGGTGACCCCGCTGACAATGAATGTATGTTTTCAAAGGTATTTTTGACAAAAAAAAATCTGTGACATCTCCAAGGTGGCGGACCCCTCACAAGAAATGTTCATCTATGACAAAAGGTTAAACTCCTTGAAAACATATTCACTGTTCTGGCTCAAACTGCATCCAACCAAATATTTAAAAACACTAAACTTATGCAGAAAATATATATATAAATATCAACGATTTATATAAAACAACATGAACAAATTACTTGGTTAAATCGTGAATAGCATTTTAGCACCATGGACAGCAACATTAATTTAACACTTGCAGTTTGTGCCATTTTTCAAGAAAACCTTTCTCGGCATAATCTTTCTACTTTAAAAACAAATCATCCTAACTGTCTGTTGTTGTTTTCTGGTTCAATTTCCTAAACCATGAGCCATTAACTATATTGTATAATGATAATATAACAGACATTTATGATGACAATAAAATTCAGGAGGGAAATAAAAACAAAAATTCTTTGTCTAGTCCACAACAAAGTTGCACTCAAAGCACTTCACTGTGGAACTTTTACGTAAGCAGTCTTATTTCTATGTTTAATTTTATGCAGCTGCAGTATCCTAGCCTGACATAATACAAGCATGTTTATAGTGTATTACTAAACTTGAATAAAAAAATATAATTCCAAAATTGAGACAAAGTTCTAATCCTTCTTAACTGTAATTGTGTCAATGAGCTTGAGTCTTACTAAGGACAAAGTACAGTGCACAACTTTTCCACAGCTTGTTTTTAAATAATTCATCTAAATGTAGCGGAGACTAAAAATAGACTCCAAAACCAAAACCTATAACTACTTAGGGCCTCCCAGAAGTAAACTTTTTAAGTACAAGTACCCGAAAACTGCATACATTTACACAAGCATTTGGGCCAAACATTAAGTTGAAGTTGCCAACAGCAGTGGCCAACAGCTGAGAAACAGTTATCATTTTTCTACCAAACATTTGTTTGCTTAAGTCTCTAAAGAGGTGTGGATATTGAGCAAAATTATATATATTTGTCCACGCGCAGTATAATTAAATATCTATCTTGGAAAAATGACTTTCTTTCATTTGAGAGAAATTAAAAGTGGTCTATAATCCCAAAACCAAGTGAAAGTAAACAATAGAGCTTTCTTCTTCCCTTTCTTCTTTCATGGGCCTATCTTTTGAGGCACACATTTATTGACTTTACCTTATCATAGTCAGTCCTAAACATGTGGCAATTTCAGCCTACAGTTTTCCAAGAATCTAACACACACTTTAGTTTTCTCTGAGGAGCAATGTCTCCTCCCAGGCCCTGCTCCTTCAGCTGTATTGGACAAATAGGTTTTTTCACCTCGTTTAGGTTGGTCTCAGGACATGTACGTCTCACTGACCTGTCAGAGTCTCCGTTACACAGTGCTCTCATTGGGATCTTAAAGGCCTGCCACACCGGGTTCAGGGTGTTCTTTATCACTTCCGTCTTGTGGCAAATGGTAAACCTGCCAGATGGGAGAGTAAGAAGACAAGAATTATTACATAAAATGACTAAATTAAATGCAAATAAATGGATACAGTTGGAAAAACTCTAAGATTCATCTATTCAGGGGTGTCAAACTCATTTGGGCCGTGGGCCGAATTTTGATGCTCAGGCTGGGCCAAACATAAAATAAAACAATAAAAACTACTAGAAATAAATAGCTTTATATAGTTTAGTGGAGTAATAGTTCTTTTTGGACACTGTTGCACAAATCTGCAGAGTCCATATTCATGCTGTAGCAGCAGCAGCAGGAACAGGAACATGGACTTATGACTTGGGTTTTGACAATTCTCTGAAGCTGAAGGTAAATTCACTAAAAACTAGTTTTAGGGACTTGTAATAAAGCAAAAATGTCCAGGCACTAAGCGTAAGGTTAACCCCTTACGGACCTTTATGTTCCGCGGGCCAGATTAAAACGTCTGGCGGGCCACATTTGGCCCGTGGGCCTTGAGTTTGACACATGTGATCTCTGTTGTCCTGAAACCGAATATCTTTTTCTAATTGAAACTTCATCTTTTACATAAAAAATATATGTTGCACGATGTCTCATTTGAAGAAGTGAATCATGTCTTTAAACTACTTCAGCCACATTTACTTATTTTTTGTCTACAAGAAAGCATAAAGCATATAATAGATAACTGTATTGTAATCTTATGGAATTTCACAATCTCAATTAAAAGCCCCAGACATGTCACATACTCTTACATCCAAGGCAGATAGGAAATTATCCTACAGTTAGTTAAAAAAATTACTAATTAATTTAATGATTTTTTCCCCCCGCATCTAACTGGTCTTAAAAATCCTACAATGTTATAGAAACACTCTTAATATGCACGCTTTCCCTACTGTACAAACACAGCTATGCGATTCCCACAGTTTCTCTTCTTCCTGGCAGCTCAGATCTGAAGCCAATCAATGAAAACAATTTCCTCTGGCACAGGCAGGGTTGAACCAAAGATGAAAGAGGAGAGAGAGAAGAAGAGGGCTATACTCACGTTCCATCCTCGTTGCTCCGATAGAAAACCAGAAAGGGGTCCGATTTCCCAAAGAAATCCATTTTGTCCAATTTGTTTCCGCAGAATTGCATCATGACGGATTCCTAACAAGAGCAGCAGATAGAAGACAGAGTAAATAAGGATTTTAATGACTAAACTAACAGTGGCCTTATTATCTCCGCATCCTAAAGCCTCAATAATTCTCCTCACCCTGCAGTTGTTCAGCTCCTCGGCTTTCACGATAATGGTCCCACATTTCTTTCCTGAGATTCCTCTGGAACAAAACACAGCAAAAGAGCAAACACATATTAGTCCTCACATAGAACTAATTGGTGGCAATTATAGAAACCATAGCGAAGGGGATGGTGAGTGTGGAAGCATCATTTAACACAGGATAAATGCAACTGGTACCCGAGAAGTCACAAGGCAGGTTGGATAAAGCTCAGAATGAACCATACAATATAAAGAATAATGTATAGTCTCATATTGCGCTTTTCCAGACACTCAAATTTGCTTAAAAATTCAGTGCAATATTTGTTCACTCCAAATTTGGTGGTGTTTAGCTAGTATTGTAGACTGACAGGTATTGACAAGGAGGCTACAGTAGATTATATGTTTTCTATATCTAAGACACGTGTCAAACTCCAGATGTTTTAATCTGGCCTGCCGAACATACAGGGGGTTAATAACCCCTTACGCTTAGTGTGTCCCACCCGTGGGACGTTGGACTTTTTCATTATTTCTTTCATTTTGAAAACTCTCAAGCTGCTTGATATGCTGTAAATAAAAATAAAGCTTTAACCATCTTATTTTCAGTCAAATAAATAATTCTGGGAAGCATCAGGGTAAATTTTGGACTCCAAACCCACAAGTAAGAAATTACCCAAAATTAAAAATTAAAATGAATAGGACTTTTATATAGATTTCGCCTGGACATTTTTGCTTTATTACAAGTCCCTAAAACCCACTTTTAGTGAATTTACCTTCAGGTTTAAAAGAGAATTGGCAAAACCCAAGTCATAAGTCCATGTTTCTGTTCCTGCTGCATGAATATGGACTCTGTCTTTCACCTGCAACAGTGTCCACAAAGAACTATTACTAGGCTATATAAAGCTATTTATTTCTTATAGTTTTTATAGTTTTATTTTTTTACGTTACGTTTGGAGAGCATCGAGCCCGCGGCACAAATGAGTTTGACACCCCTGTTCTAGGATATAGAGTATAGGAATGTTGAAATGTAAAATACTAACTTTACAATTATTGTGAGAAGACGCATGATGATTTTGTGATTATTCACAGTTCTTATTGACACATGACCAAAGAACAGTGAAATAATTTATTTCATTTCACCATTCTTCTAGTATGTGACCAGCTTTATGAAATCAAACTTTGTGAATGGTAAAGTAAATGTGATGGTAACAGCCAGATACTTTTAATATAAATCAAACTGAATTGAATGTCTAATTTTTACTTTTAAAGTGATGCTGATAATTATTATTTTTAGTTCTTACAATTATACTGTGACCTGTATGACCACGATTTTCAATCAGGCGGTTCATCTTGAGATTCCTAATATACAGTGATGTAACTGCTGAAGATTAAGTACAAAATCCTTTAAATGCACTTGATTAACTTGATAAGTCCAAGTCCATTATTCATTCAGCTTCTACTGTAGCTACATCTGCTTTGGTGCTGTGAGCGATACACCAAAAAATTAAATGTTCCTAGAGCCAGATTACAATTTAGATTTATGTCACTATTTATGTGCAGGTAAATAAAAATATCTGTTTCGTCAGCCCATTCATACTTTACTGCAGTTGCTTAAATTCATCTATCACTCACTCAAGGCATAAAGAAGGATGACAAATTGGAGAACGATATTTCCCCAAAAAAGCAGAATTAAATGATTTTTTAAAAATTATAATGAATTGAATTTCATATGAACCATGTCATAATAAAACAATCCAAACTTGAATCTCTTTAATGACCTAACCTTCTTGAGAGTCGAACAGATCCTCATGTGAGAGAAGCAGCAGTGGATAATTTGCCTTCCGTTTGAGAGCACTGACACAGCTCCCCACCTGCAGGAAGCACCTCCACTCTCATTTAGACTGACAGGAATTGAGGTCGAGGACCTCACAGTGAGAGTAATTCAAGTCCACTTTAACTCCAACTCAATAGACCAGACAAGAGTGCTTCAGAAATGGAAGACAGATCACAATGAAATAGATACTGAAGATGAGGCATAGAGATAATTTTGAGAGGCTTTTTCTTGGAACCTTTTCGTGAATTTGAGTGGTCTATGAATAGGATCTTGTAAACAAAATTACCTAAAATATTACCAATGTTTCCAAAAGACAGACAGGATATCTCCAAGTCCATACATTTTGATTACTTTGAATCAGACTGTGCGGACCAGTGTATGGCTTTCACTACACTTGATATTTCGTCTGGTTGATATTTACAGATAGTGATGCTCGTGTCTGTATCCCATGACACGGCTGGCCTCTGCGTGGTGCGCTCTGCTTCTCTCTACTCCCTGCTCTGCCCTTTGGGACTCGCTATTCTGAGCTTTCCAGCATCTTCTGTAATGTCACCTATGATTTTTTAACTTTTCAACTCAAATGTTTGTCTTCCATGGAAGCACTGCTGTTTTCAAACAAGATACTAAAGAAATGAAACATATGACTCTGGCCATTAATAATTGAATACGCCCTTTTCACGATGGTGTCCGGCCAGTTCCGGTGGCCGTAAAAGTGCAGCTCTCCACTTCTCCTTCCATTCATCCTCAATGGGAATTAGTCGAGTCAAATTAAAAAGATCTCACAATGAAGCGCGAGTTACAGATGGGTAATCACCGACGGCATGTTTTCTGTACAATGTAAATATGTCATTGGAGGAAACCTACCTATTAATAAAAGTGTTTTGGTCTCAAGCTCAAAGCATACATTAGCTTAAATATTAAACAGACAAACTTGATAATTGTATGCTAGCATTAGCTTAGAGACAAAAGCACCTATATCTATAAACATATAGATTTCCCCAGGTGACGTATTTACATGGTACGTAAAGGTCTTAACATGCTGCCTGTGATTATCCATCTGGAACTCGCTCTCCGCTTTGTGTTAATTAATTATTGATTCATTTTAGAGAAACTCAGCTAATTCCCCATAAGGAATAAACGGAGCAGGAAGTGGAACACCGCATTTTTAAGGCTACCGGAACTATTCAGTCGGTTTCGTGAAAAGGGCCTATTAATTTCCTTGTATTTTTCAGAGATCAAACATGCTGTTGCTATGGATACAACACATTTTTCAAGCTCAGTGGTTATTAGAACACTGAATTTTGCAATGCACTTAATGGTCTGACAAGCTTCTGTTAAACTACTCTTTCAGAGTGCAGACTTCTCAACCTGACATTATGATTCAAGTTTTTGATTTCATGAAAGTTTATTTTTTAGAAGCATTGATTCCAGCTCGGAAGTTCATTCTCTGTGTTCTTAGGAAAGACACGTCACCCATCGTGCTTTATATGAGTGAAAGACGGTCGGAGAGGCTGATGGCCCAGATTTGCAGCCTCACTCTATCCAAAGGAAGCTGCAACTACAATAGATGCTTACCATCACTGAGTGTGAGTGTGGAGGGCTGTAGTCGACTAAAAACATTCTTGATCAAGTAAACTGTGACCCGTGCATTGACCAAAAGGGGGCGATGCTCGGGGCAACAAAAGCCCTCAAAACTATGAAGTATCACAATGATCAAACCATGTATCTGACCCAAAATGCACTGACAAGATCACACACGTACAAGCATTCATACGGAGATCAACACGTAAACAGTATATGAATCTGTACAAGCAAAAATAAGAAACTCACAATTCATTCCCAAAATCTCAAACTAACTCCATGTCTTCATCTTTTTGCTCCATAAAAAATCGTATAATCCCAATGAAAAAATGGACAAATAAATAAGTTCAATTAAGTCTATCGAGCAATTAATCAATTACAGATAGAATCAATAAAGAACTACAGCCCGAGTGGAGTGAAAGAATAATGACTACACTTTGAGAGGGACTCTAAAGAGCAATACAATAAGGCATATTATTATTAATAATATTATAATATCTGTTTAATTTTATAAATGTTAAATCCCTTATCAGTTTGATCAAATCACCATCATTTTTGCGAAGACCTGTGAGGCTGATGTTATATTGGGCTATACTAAAATACATTGAATTGAATGATTAATGTAGTACTGTTAGTGCATTATGTAGTCCACTCTAAACTAAGGAGACTTGTTTAGTAAAGTAGACTAAACATATACCAGTCACTTTCAGTATTATGTTCATGGTCCATGGCGAGCGCTAACAAAGCTGATTGCACTGTGATTTTCTGATTGACTTCTGACTGAGAACAGCTACTCCCAACAGAGAGATAATGAGCAGCACCAAAGGGAGCCCCACCTCCAGCTGATGCACCCACCCTTCTGTCTCCTCTGCTTTGTCAACTGTTAAACTCTGCACACTAGTTTATGTTTCACCTACAGCTACACTCCTACTCTCGCCCTCCACCTCTCATGTTAAATATACAGGTGAAAGATACCCAAGGAAACGCCATGACAGTTCCCCCTTGGCGACGGGATATCGAATGGGACATGCTGGCTCGTTATTTTGTCAAATGGCTGCTTTTTGCTCCCCTCTTGTGTTTTTCTTGAGCTCGATGTGGTCATTATTTTGGAGCCAGACGGATTCCAGACGTGGGTGTGCGCAGTGAGGGGCTGGAGTTACTCGCTGATTTATGGATGCCACAGTTTGTCTTATACATGCCGCTCCCACAATGTCATTAGCATAGAAAGAAATGCATTCATGCCACATTGTGGGTTTTCACATTGTCAACAGTTACAGTACACAGTACACGGTGGCTACATTCACTGTAAGTAAACAGGGCAACAGTTTAGGGGAGACATGTCCAAACTACGGCCCGTGGGCAAAATGCGGCCCTCAGACCAATTTTTGTTGGCCCTCCGGCTTCCTGCTAAGTTGGTCCAAACAACAAAAAGTAGTACTTTTTACCGTAATATTGAAAAAATTAAAGCATTTTGATGTTATACCAACTTAATATTAATGTTCCAAGCCTTATCAAAGATGTGGAGGCTCATTGAAACAATGTCAAATGCAACATTTCTAATAATTCACATCATTGTTGGGTTGTCTGTGACTCTTAAGTTTCAAAATGTGGTCCTCGGTGAAAAAAGTTTGGACACCCCTGATTTAGGGCATTTCTACTGAGTTTGGCAGCTTATTTATTTGTTTCAATTAGCAAAGTAGCAAATGACATTTAGCAAGGAATTTACCCCAAAATTGGAGTAAACAAATACTCTGTTCACAGTCCAATTCTCCTTTGCTGCTACTACGTAGATTGAACACATAAGTTAGTACTAAACTGACACGGGGTACATTTGAAAGAACTTTGACATTTACTTTTTGATCTGATCTTTCTTCACATCCAGTTTTGTTATAGTTGCTAGTATTGATTAGTATCAAGGTTATACAAATTTACAAAATATTGGTTTGTTTTTAAATAATGGATAATGTCGCAATTGTTGTTTAGAAGATATGCAAAATTAGGAATATTGAGCATAATGACAGAAAAAATTAGGGTGTTATTTCTGCTTTTGGAGTTCATTTTATCGTCCATTCACGTTTTGTGCAACACTTTTCAATGGTTGCTGAATATAATAATGCAAACAATTATTGAGTTATTCATTTTTCAATATCGTCCACAACAATAACAACTAACACATTTACGTAGAGGCAAACAACAATCCATTAAAGGGTTTATTTACTACTACAGGTAATTAGAACTGTCGGCCTTTGGTCGATTGATCGGTTGATGGTATTTGAGTTGAAAATATGTATTACCCAGTAGTCGACTAATAATTTTATTTAGACTATAAGGATTTGAGACAACAGCAATAAAAGGAAAAAAAATAACTATTAGTTCTCCTTTCTTGATGAGAGCATTGGCGGTCTATTCCTCAGCCTTACTATGCATACTATGTTACATTTGTGTGAGTTTATGTGTGTGGAAAGATCGGATACCACTATGAATCATGTAATCAAGAAGCAAGCGTCTGCAATCAGCGGCTGGCGAGAGGTGGGTAATTAAGATAGGGACCACTTCTGGATAATTTTTTTTTTTTAAAAACACCCAGGACACACGTTATGCACTGTTCAGCAAATAAACCTGAAAAGAATCTTAATTGTAGTCAACTTTCGAGAATTCAGCTAATTTGAGCGGTTTGTCCAAACTGAGACACAAGGGGATCATTGACATCATGCCCCGTCAAACTGCAGACAGAACGAATGTCTTGGTGTTCTCATCGTCACAAAGGCAACAATCAGCAGAGTATTCACTGCCATCAGCTTTTGTCTGAGATTTTCCAGCATATCACACACGGCCGTACAAAAACAATACTATATAAAAGATTATAAAAGAGTATAAAAGATATAATGAAAAAAGCCTAGTGAATGCAATAAAATCAAGGTGAATGAAATCATGGTGAACGAAAATATAGGTTTGAAAAAATACATTTCACAAAATGAAATATTGGCGCAGTGTACTCAAATTAAATCCTGTATTGACTGTCAAAGACTAAAGTGAAAATAAATAATGATGAATACAATAACATAATATATAATCATAACAATGATTCAGGCACGACTAATGAAGGTCTTTCCTTATAGTAGCATTTTTAACCTAAAACCAATGTATGCAACCAAATTGAAAGAAAGTGAAAGAAAAAAAAGACTAGAACTAATTTTAGCCAAATTAAGTGAAAATAAAAACACAAAATGTATTTCCTCAATAAAACTGTATAAACAATGATTAAATATTAATCTCAACTAAAATCACAACCTGAACTGAACTATAAATTGCGTGCATCACCTCATCCCAAGAAGAGATCATATCAGACGGCATAATAATAATCAATATTAGCATTAATAATGCCTGTTCGGAAAAGTACATTGCTCCTCCAGTCTAAAAGCAAACTTCACAAAAAGTGTCCCATGGGGAGCTCCACAAAAGTGTATTTGAAGCTAAAAGTAAGAGGCAGAATGAGGGAGCCCCACAACACTAAAACCACATCAAACTTTAATAGTGACTTTTGAATGCGCTTGAATTAATTATACAATTCACTTTTAAAAACACAAACTAAATGTATTGTAAAACATTTCAAATCAGCCAACTCTGAAAAAAAACCGACCCTAAAACATTTCAAATACTCCACAGATTCACTTGAAATAGGTCAAATGAGTTCTGCCTCATGAGCTGCCAGCATAGCAAAAAAATGAAGCCGTGTAGATGCAGAAACATGTCTGCCAACAAAACTACTGCCTGTGCGAGTACCAGAAGGAGCACTTCTGTGGGCTCTGGAAGAGGTATCAAAGGGGCAGCAGCAGTGGCTCAGCTGGCCGAGAGTATTCTCCGGTTCTCCCAAAGGTTCTCCGTAGTCTGTAAATGACTACGACCTGAATAAATATGATATACTACTTATGGTGTGTACAGATAGATAGACATATACTACAAAGGAAATTTAAAGACACAATAGTAGCAACATATTGCAACAGGTGTAGTATGTTTAGATGTGTCTAATGGTTCCATATTTAAAGTAAAGCCCATGGTCATTTAAGCCTGACCATGGCATGATACTCGATACCAACTTTTTAAATTTGCATCCTTTTCCACAAAAAATAATAAATATTCTTTATGTTACCATGAGGTCTTAAACGTGTTCTGAAAAAGTTCAAAACCAAGCAACCAAACAAGGAAAGGTCACATTTTGTGTGATTTTTATTTTTTTTAAGTATCGATATTTGCTCAAATTAGTATCGATTAGTATCTGATTTTAGATACTTTTGACAACCCTAAAACTAATCATAGTCTGTGTACCGAAAATTGCCTCAACTGAATTAATTCATTCTGTGCAAGTTGATACTAACCTTTATTGGAAAACGACTTTGCATGCAATCAGGTTAGCTAACATGGCTAGGAGTCAATAAAAATGCGGTGACTGCACATACCAGCACTGTTTTGTCCCAGTGAGAACTTTGAATCCTCTTTTCACTGTTGTTTTTCCTATTTGTCAGTCTCTCTCTTCGCACACTCCCTCAGCTCCTCAAATGCCCACCAGAGTTTGATTGAACAATGTAATTAGCTGTAATTAGCACTCATTAGAATGGTTAAAGATCCCCCTGTCGTGTGGGGCTGCAGGTGTATGCCTCTGCCCTGGATTCAACACACAATGACTTCTACAGCTGGTGGCTCCATACCTGCAGCCCTGATGCACACTGACAGCACACCTTCAAAGACCAATTGTTCATAACCATCAATTCTGGTCTCTTTGCCTCTAAAATGACAGCAGAATTTCAACACTAATGATAATTTTAGTCATAGAGCGAATTAGTTCAGAGATGTTGTAAATGAAAAAATATGCAATGGATGTGGAAAAACACAATAGAATATGTGTTTTCTTGTCTGGCAAAAAGATAAGGTTTATGAAGCAAAGTGATTGGCAGTTTAAGCACAAACAGTCACAAATTGAATGTCAAATCAATTTAGATGAACAAATATGTAGCGCTTACAGTGAAATGAAAGTGTTTGGTTTTCTAAACAGCTTGGAGCCTTGAAAATAAATTAAGCATTCCAAATTTAGCCACGTTTCAACTGACTCTGGTTCTCCAGACCGGAGCGTCTTGGACCACTTCTGTTAATGGGGGTCTGCGTTTCCATCAGAGGTCCTGGTCTACTATGTGAACAGCTGACAACTACACCGCATCTTCACATCTCGTTATGAAATGCATTGGGTTTGGATAAAGTTTGATTCACAGGCAATGTAATATTTTGGGTCTTGACGTGAGTGCCACAGCTGATGCTAACGTGCAATAGCTTTGCTTTGCTATATGTGTCGGCTCAACAAATAAAGTTATCATTAAACACGGTGGTATATCACAAGATAAAGCGTTTGGTGCGAAATCATTATTTTTTATTTATATCTGCTTTTTGCCATTTTGTTTTCACCTGAGTCTGCGTTCTCTCTTCCTCGTCCAATCATCTCGCGCTAAAGCGTTTCGGGAGCCAAAAGTGAACCAGCACACTCTGGAAGCTAGTACCACCCACGGCCCCCTTCGGACCCCTCAAACAGGCCAGTATGGTTCACTTTTATTCAATTCAATTCAATATATTTTTGTAACGCCCAAAATCACAACAGTAGTTGCCTCGAGGGGCAACAGTGGAAAAAGTAGATACGTTCAGACCATCCTGCTCCGCTCGCTAGTGAACCAATCGAAACTTGACTTTTGTTATGAAATTACTCATTACTCAGATCATGTAATCTTGCTGATTTGAGAAGTTTTGCCTCATTGGGGCATTGTGTTGATGTCTTAAAATAAGTCTTATTTTGGCATTTCAGCTTTACCACAGACATTGTGTTTAGGTTAGGGTGTAAAAGAAAGAGTAAGAGCAACAGTAATTTCAATAATTAGAAGGTGTTTATTGAAATTGTTATTGCTGTATGTCAAGTTCATTGCCCATTATTCAAAACCCCTGCACTCCTGTGCCATTAAGCTAATTGAAGAACAAAGACCCAATGTTTTCCCTGAACGCAAAACTAGCTGTAGGAAGATCACAACTGGTTTTCTAAGGACATTATAAAAGGTATCAACATTAAACAGCCTGCACTTAAACCAATTGGAGAGTGTTTTCCCCCAAGACATCATCTCAAAAGCCACTCTCACCACACGACTCGGCTCAACCCTCACTGCACACGACAGCATTTTGCACTTTAGTCCAACCTGGGCCTCATAAAAAAGACAACAAAAACCTGAAGGCAGGTGGAAATATAGTGTTCGCTGTTCAAGTGCTTGTTTCAGAGAGATGGAAAAATGAGCACTGTGGTCATAGCAACAACAAAATATTCTACCATTTGAGTAATAGAAATTCATTATCTTTGCCCGTTGCTCAGACTCGATCACATCGAACCTTCTTTTACATACAAATCAATGGTGAAGCCAATCCCCATATATTTGAATGCATCTGCGAGCTATACACGTGTACTAAAAACCCATACGTTACCAAAGTTGAAAACATGTTTAGCTCATTGCCATTGTTGCCACAGTTACCACTCTAGATATCCAGAATATTGACCTTATTCTGCCCCACCCACTTTTGTTTTTTTTTGCCATGGATCAGCACTTCCATTGTAATCACACTTCCGGTTGAGCTGGAACTCCGTTCACTTAAGTGGAGAACGAGGGAAAAGTCCCTTCTCTAAAATATAGTATGCTATAAAGTACGATGACTTACAATAACTTATTTTCTCTCCAGGTCGGCAGCCCTATGTTAACTGTTACTACAATTGGAAAAATAATTATGTAGTATGGCAACGCCCAGACGGGCTTCTGGAATAAGATGGATAGGCCCCTTTCACGAAACCAAGCGGCTTGCTCCGGTTTCCTTAATACGGCAGAGCTCCACTTCCTGCTCCATTCATTCCTTGAATCAGCCAAATCTCGCTAAAATATATCAATAATTAATTAACACAAAGCGGAGAGCAAGTTACAGATGGATAATCACAGGCAGCATGTTAAGACCTTTATGTACCATGTAAATACGTCACCTGAGGAAATCTATATATTTATAAAAAGTGTTTTGTTTCCAAGCTAATGCTAACATACATTAAATCTAATCAATAATGTTAAAATAACACAACAAATTGAAAGAACAAATTGAAAGAACACTTTTATCAAGTCTGTCTGTTTTATATTAAGTTAATGCATGTTAGCCTTTAGCTAACATGCATTAACTTATATTAAGTTAATGCATGTTAGCCTTTAGCTTTGAGACAAAACACTTACTTTTATAAACACGTAGGTTTCCTCCAATGACATACTTAAATTGTAGGTAAAAATCTTAACATGCCGTCAGTGATTATCCATCAGTACCACTTAATTATTTATTTATTTTAGCGAGACATGGCTAATTTCTTCCAAGGAATGAATGGAGCAGGAAGTGGAGATCCGCAGTTTTAAGGCAAACGGAATGAGCCAGTCAGTTCCGTAAAAAGGGTTAATTCAGATGCTGCATGTATATGAGTATCCTGGTTTCTCCAAGCATATGTAAACACCATATCCAGAATAATGTCAAAACCAGGATACTGCACAATAATCGGGTTATTTGTGCGCATCAGAAGTATCAGAATCAGAAAAAGTTTATTGCCATTGTCATTGAACAAAATTCACAAACATAGGAACTTGTTTCGGCCTTAAGGTGCAACATACAACAATGAACAATCATAAAAACAACATATATGAAATCAAAAGGGGCATGCATTAAAGAAAACAATTTAAACTTGCTATAGTATAATATAAGGAAGCACATCCTCTGCTGTGCCTTCTTGATGAGGGAGCTGATGGTGGGCTCTCACTTGAGGTCCTGGGTGATGGTGTGGCCAAGGAAGCGGAAGGAGTCCACGGTGGTGAAAGGGGAGTCTGTCATGATGAGGGGGGACTGGGGGGCTGTGACTTTCCTGAAGTCCACGATCATCTCCACTGTCTTCTGGGCATTGAACTACAGGTTGTTACCACTGCACCAGGACACCAGCCGATCCACCTCCCTCCTGTAGACAGACTCATCCCCGTCCGAGATGAGCCCGATGAGGGTGGTGTCGTCCGCAAACTTGATGAGTTTTAGGGAGTCGTGGCTGGAGGTGCAGCAGTTTGTGTACAGGGAGAAGAGCAGAGGTGAGATTATACACAGCCCTGTGGAGAGCCTATCCTGATAGTCCGAGTGTCTCAGGCATTCTTCCCCAGCCGCACGCACTGCCTCCAATCCGTCAGGAAGTCAGTAATCCACCTGCAGGTGGAGTCAGGCACGCTGAGCTGAGAGAGCTTGTCCTGGAGCAGAACAGGAAGGATGGTGTTGAATGCAGAGCTGAGAAGGTGAAGGACTTGAGGTGGGGCAAGACCACGCGTTCCACACAGAGGCGGGGTTGTTGTCAGAGAACTGCTGCTTCAGACGCGTATTGTACTGTAATCTAGCTCCCAACACCTCTTTGCTAAATCCATACTTTGCATCTTTGTAGCGCCCCCTGTCTCCAGCCCTGTGCGCTGCCTCCTTCCGCTGCCTTAACTGCCTTAGTTTTGGTGTGAACCAGGGCTTGTCATTATTGAAAGTGACTTTGGTGTGTGATGGTATAATGCTGTCCTCACAGAGTCGAATGTATGACGTCACAGTGACCCAGCGTTGTTGATGTAAAAACAGACTCCTCCGCCCCGTATTTTTCCCCCGGAGAGGTATTTTTTTCTGGAAGCCTTCCAGTTGCACGGCGCAGTCCGGGACCAACTCGCTGAGCCACATCTCCATGAAGCACAAAACAGGAGTCTCTGTTCCGTCTCATCAGTTAATCCAGTTTGTCGGAAAGTGAGCGATTGTTAGAAAAATCCCAGGTAAGGGCGTCCGAGTGTCGCGTTTACGGAGGCGGACCAGGGCTCTCGCACGTTTTCCCATGGAAACGTACTCACTGTATGTAAACGCTGTATGTAAACACACTCACTGTAAACATGCCTCTGTTCTCTCATTGGCTGGGTCATGCTACAAAAACGGTGCCTTTTGGCGATCAATTTGTTTTATTTATTTATATTTTTATATATCTGCACTATGAAGGGGACCTTTAACGTTCTAAAAACAAAAAAACAAAACACATTTTACCATTTTAGACACACATATTTATATTCTATTTTTTAATATTGGACCCAAGGAGCCTTTTGTGATGGGTGGTGCATTTTCTACATTTGAATTTTCCTTTCTATTCATTTAAAGGGGAAATAAAATATTAGAAGATTTTTTTTCCAATGAAAAATGTGTGACAGGGTGGTATGGTTAAGCTTTAAAAGCCTCATCTACAATAAAACAAAAACTAGATATCAATAAGTAAGTTGGAAACTTTTTACAGTTTTGGCTCCACAAATATTCAAGCGAAGTCACTAGACCATATGATGTACTTTTAAGAAACAGTATAATTATTTTTTTATAACCATCAAAGGTTAAGTGGTGGAATTTTACCACAACAATAAATACAAAGTAAGTTTTACTCTTTTACAAATGTCAATACATTATATGATTTAGAACACCACAAATAAAAAATGCAAACTTTAAAACATTTTCTGTCTATGGACACGAGATGCTGGGACATTACAAAGTTGTTCATTCTGTTTTTATTCTGTTTTTCACCAAAATTGAATTAAAATATTTTTAATTACTTTCTATTGTTAGTTTTCATAAAGTGCAGTGGCTGTATCTGTGTTTAGTGGATTGACGTTGAGTCATGAAAAGAGGCGTTAATATTCGGAATGTAAGCATATTAATTACCGCAATGCACACGCAATAATCAGGCTCACCACAGGCTCGTAATGTCACTTCAATAATTTAAGTCGAAAGAATAACTGTAAATGTTGCCTTTAATAAACCCAATTTAAAATGAATAGAGCCAAACACACTTTTTATAATCAGCTGTCCATAATTCATTTATTTTACATGACTAAATATATCGGCCATTTGACACCTGCAAGTTCCAAATATATCGGCCTTGTATCGGCCCCAAAATTCCATAACGGTCTGTAACTTTGCTGGTGGAGCGTTTGCCACCTGCTTATCTACATAAAGATTTGCCTGGAATGTTCCGCAGTAGCGCATTAAACTTCTCCATGGAGACAAGCAGGGGATTATCTTAAATTACAGGTAAATAAATGCTTCTGTCCTTGAAGTGCTCAGGTTTGAACTGCATTGTGGTATGACTAAGCCCTGCCAAACTGAGCCGACCTACTCACCCCAAAGATTTCTCCAAGCGGCTGCCAAGAGACCCCACCAATTCTCCCAGAGTGCAATGTGCCTGGCCCAAGAAGTCCTGTGAGGAGAAGAGAACAGTCAATAAGAATAGTCCCAAAAACAATCTTTCAAAGACTGTCCCAATTTACTATTGATTTTGAGCCTTCCTTCAATTACAGTCCAAACAAAGACTGCTAAATTTACCCATAAATGGTATACAAATATGAGAAACAGAACGGACAAACCATGGATATTTAATGGCTTTGATGTTGCCCGAATGTTCCAAATCTACAGCATAAGTTATACTGTACACCAGCATCATCCAGCTTGTTCTTTTGTACGGTTCATCCTGTTTTCAGACTATGCTCACACTCAAAAACCTACAGTCCTTAACACTCTGGACAAACTGTAAACCTCCATTATGCACTTGAACTATGTCATCTGTATGTTGGTATGTCATGTAAATGTGATATTTGATGTTTGTCAGTTTTTTTGTTTTTGTTTTTATATTAAAATTTATATTTATTTTTAAAATTTATAACAAAAGAAAACAAAGAAAACACAGCAAAACAATACAAGACCAGAGAGAGTAGACATAAACCAAAATAAGCAGACATCCAACAACAACTAAATTTAAGAAAAATAAGAGAAAAATCGGTGCACGGTGGCAGAGCGGTTAGAGCGCATGCCTCCTAAGAAGGAAATCATGGGTTCACATGGGGTCACATCACATGATCTCTCTGGGTGGAGTCTGCATGTCCTCCCCATGTTACCGTGGGTTCTCTCCGGGTTCTCCGGCTTCCTCCCACCGTCCAAAGACATGCATGTGTTAGGTAAATTGGCAACTGTAAATTGGCCAAGTTAATGAACGTGAGAGTGAATGGTTGTCTATGTCTCTGTGTTAACCCTGCAACGAGTTGGCCACTGTCCAGGGTATACCCCGCCTAAGGCCCAAAGGCTCTAGTCACCCGCGACCCCCTAACGGGAACAAGCGGTAGAAAATTTGTCCATTTTCAAATTAAGTCCAATATAATCTTTTCCATCCAATCTTTTATGAATATCCAATATAATGTTAGTTCAGTCCTTAATTGTCAGTGCATTTTGTGTCATAGATTTTTTTTGTGAGGGCCTTTTTTTGCTGCAACCAGGAGGATGTTCCAGAGATAACTGCTGGTTGTGTCCTTGGACAGGAGACCCTAATACAAAGTTCTAAAATCCATTGCGATTGAGTTCAGTCCTTGATTGTCAGTGCATTTTGTGTTCATACATTTTTTTGTGAGGGCCTTTTTGTTGTCCGCTCTGGAGAGCAGCTTCAGTGACAGACTGATCCACCCTCGCTGTGTGAAGGAGAGGTTTCACAGGTCTTTCCTTCCTGCTGCTGTCAGACTTTACAACAAACACTGTTAGTCCTGAACGTGTCATTCAGCTTTCATAATCATGTGCCATACTGTTTTACTCCTGCAATACTGTTACACTCCTGTGCAATACTGTGACACAATGTCAATCATCCCTGGTGCAATATTTTCTGTCCATATGACAGCTGTAAATAAGAGTGTTATTATTATTAAGATTATAAGAGTTTTCTTTTTTCTAAATTATCTGTTTTTATTATTATACTGTGCATAATCTGCTTCTGTACCCTTTGTTGCAACCTTGGAATTTCCCCATTGTGGGACAAATAAAGGTGATCTTATCTTATCTTATTTTAGTCCCAAAACACGTGATAGGGATTTGCCTCCTGGCTGCCAATTCCTCTCCAATTGGGGAGAACATGTGGGTTATAAAGAATCGAGACACATTTTTCCAACTGAATTCCCTCCAAACATGTGATTTTGTGGTTTTTCACTGAGATGTAAAATTACTTTCCCTCTCTTCATCATCCAGAACAAAGTGGCCCTCTCTTTCCCATCTACCCTTAATGTAATCAGTAGTGTGAGTGCCCAAATTCTAAATACATTTGTACAACTTAGTCAATTCAAGTCAAGTTTATTTGTAGAGCACAATTTGTACACAAGGCTTCACACAACAGGAAAAAAATAAATAAAATAGTGATAGAATATTAATCCCTTTTGAAAGTTCAGATTGATATGCTTTATGCAAGATGGAGTGGAGTGTTAGGTTGATGGCGTCGTCTACAGACCTGTTGGCTCTGTAGGCGAACTGCAGGGGGTCCAGCCGGGAGGAAGTGAAGGACTTAAGTTGGGGCAAGACCAGGCGCTCAAATGACTTCATGACTACAGACGTCAGCGCCTGTAGTCATTAAGTCCAGTGATCCGGGGCTTCTTGAGGACAGGGACAATGATGGCAGACTTGAAGCAGGCTGGGACGTGGCATGACCTCAGGGAGGTGTTAAAAATGTCTGTGAAGACGGGGGTCAGCTCTCCTGTGCAGTGTCTTAATGTGGCGGAGAAACACCCTTCTGGTCCTGCAGCTTTTCGGGGATTGTTTACATCCTGTTCCTGAACTGAGAGAGTGGTGGGGGAGGTGGGGGGGACCACGGTTGGGTTGGCAGAGGTGGCCACCATAGGGGAGGGGGGGCTTTTAGTTTGAGCTAGCTCTCAATACCGCTTTGCTAAATCCATACTACGAATATTTGTAACACTCTCTGTCACCAGCCCTGTGCGCTGCCTCCTTCTGCTGCCTTAACTGCCTCAGTGTTTGTCATTGTTGAAAGTGACTTTGGTGTGTGTTGCTATGATGCTGTCCTCACAGAATCGAATGTATGACGTCACAGTGTCCGTGTACTCATCCAAACTATCTGTAGCAGCTCTTATTCTGGGTCACACCAGCACAGCAAGGCTCTGATCTGGGCTGAAACAAAGTAATAGCCGGCCACAGCATCGTGAGTTCGAATCCTGACATTTACTGCATGTCCTCCCGTCTCTCTCATCCCTCATTTCACGCTCACCTTTCCTGTCTAAGGCCTTCAGGCCTTATTAGACAGGCAAATAAACAAAAAATACAGATAGAGAAACTTGGACAAAACATTCATTTTTATACTTGCAATCCTTTGATTTAGGCTTAAGTATGGCATAAGGTTCTATTTTTCAAGATCTTTTTTTATAATAGTAAAAGGGGGTAACATTTTTATCCAGGATTGTTGATAGGTTTCTATGGAGTACCACACCTAAATATCAAAGAGATTCCGTTGGCCATTTAAATGGGTAGGTCTTTCTAAAGGTCTGAGGGGGTTGCCAGTAAGGAGGCCTTGATCCACATCTGAGCCTTCCCTTGGACACGAAAGACTCGAGAGTGGATGATACTTGCATCATCAGTGGCATTAGAGTGAGGTTCCCTTGGATTATTCTACTAGAATTAATCAAAACTTATTACAAGCATTTCAACTAAGTTGAGCCCAAGCATGACCTGGGTAACCAAATGTGTACTTAATTGCTTTGATATTTTTGTTTATTAAACCACACAAAATCATCCTGGTTTATAGACCCTCTTTATGGATCTTTTTAAAGTTATAATTGTTAGTCAATGACTCGAGTACTCCCCTTTCAGAAAATGAGACTGAGTAGGTAATAATGTTTTGCTGAATAAGCTTCAGCTGATGCCCTTTTAAATATAAATATGAACATTAACTACCTTAAATCCTACACGTGTTGTCCTCAATGCAATGGCTAGTTCCAAAGAATATACTTTGCATCTTGGTGCAACTGCGTGAGGAGGAAACAAGTGAAATACCCTACAATTCAAAACTCTGTTCAAAAATGATTCAGTTTAAAATCAAAATTGCAACCCCCCCCCTCTTTGTTTTCCTTTGAATGATGAATAATAGGATTTTTCAATAACAGAATTTTGTTAGTTTTTGATGTTCAGTGTCATTCAAATGTGTCTCATGTAAATATAGAATGTCTATTCTTTTTTTTTGGTTTTCTTAAAATTTGTGTTTGTTTGATTGGGCTCAGTATGCCATTCACACTTGTAACACTTCTGATGCCATTGGGTTGGTTGTATTGATCCTGCCGTTGATGACTCTTGAATGTTTGTAATCTCTCTGGTCGGAAACAACAGACATACACAGGAACCATAGGAAAACAGAACAGCTGAAAGGGTAAAAAAGAAAACAAAAGGGTTCATGCTGGAAACAAGCATGGAACCCAAAACCTTATATATATAAAAAAAAAAGATTGTAAAGGGGAGGGAGATCCAATCCTAATGAAGGGCCCCCCAAAAAAACTCCCCAGGCAGTCATGACACCAAGCCTCAGAAGGAACTTGGTATATAACCTTAGCTCACCACACACACAGCTGCACTTGTATTTTCCAATTTCCCACTAATCCAATCTTCCACATTTGGCACATCGATGAGTAGATGCACTTAAATACAAAGATGATGTACTAAAGCAGACGACCAACATGGGCATAAAGTCTGACGTTAAAAACAAATAAATCATGTCACTATCATCAGTCTCTTCATATGAATAGAAATGTATCACCATGTGAGCACAACCCGAACTCACATTCCCCACATTGGTGGCTCCATCACTCATGTTGTTTAGTTCTCTGTGCGTTGCATCTTCCTGAGGAGCACCTCTGCTTCTCCTGGTGTTCTGAGCACATGTTTCTTGCCTTCAAAAGTCACCAGAAGAGTCGCGGGGAAAGAGAATCAATGTCTCAGTTTTCTCTTCCTGAGCTCCTCACAGATGTGATGGAACTTTTACCGTTGTTGGCAAACCTCGTATGGAATATCTGGAGCAAAGAAGACATGCTGGCCTTTGTAATGGAGGTTTCCTTTAACCCTTGCAGCCTTCAAGACACGTTCCTTCACACGATTGTTAAGAAACCTCATAATCAGGCCTCGTGGTATATCCGCTGCTGGTATTGGTTTGCCCAGGCGATGTGCTATTTCGATTGTGATGGGTGGGACTTCAACTCCTGAGCCAACAAGGAGCGCAGGTATAATCTTCTTCAACAAACTTTCTTTATCTACCCCCTCTTCTTCCTCCAAGACCCCAAAACCCTCAAGTTAGGACGACGGGATCTGGACTCCAAAGTCCCAGATTCTCCATCTGGGACGACGGTACCCGTTTGTCCGGCAGTGAGGGACTGCGGGTCTCGTCATGTTTGCTAGCCATGTTAACCTTGTTAGCATCGTTGGCTTGTGATGCAGGCTGTTTTCCAATGGGGCCATGGACCATCAGCTTTGCTTGTTTTGGTCCCGTAGTGTTTCTGGTTTTGTGTCTTCCTTGTTTACTCATCTTTTGTTCTTCCTCTTTGGGATTAGGTGTGTCAAACAATTATTTTAAAGCTAAATTTTGCAGCAGCGGTGTGAGATGCGTCCACTCAAAGCGTCACCATTACCGGAAGTCTGTCAAGGTATTTTCAAGCAATAAAAACATCCGCACTGAAGAAAAGACCAGAATAGATTAATGGGTTTAATGCTACACTATGGAACATTTCAGGAAAAGCAATGAAATATTGATGCAAAAAAGTAGGTGGCCCTCAAAAAAAAGGTACAGAGTGCATCAATAACAAAAGCGCAATTACATAACGTAATAATGGTGGACTGGATTTAGGAAGTTGCAGTTGGTCCCATAAAATGACCTCATATTTGGAATAAAACCCAGGCTGGTATTGAATCTATTACCACAATATAATATGAATAAATATGCATATCCATGAGCCTATGGTGTAAAACTGCCATGACTGTATTTCATGTTTCCCATTGATAATTTGCTTTGGCAGCAGTGGATTGAGCCTTCCTCCCACAGCCCAACACCTGCTGCACTCGGATCCCTTTCCACTTCGCGGCTAAATTAAATTGCCATCCTTGCCGACCATATGATGGAACAGAATAAGCAAGAAGGGGGCTGGCAACAGGGCAAAATGTTTTTTCTAAGTGCATTCAAAAATAAGAAACAACTTCTTTCAAGGATATAACACTTTTAACTGGGAAAATACTGAAATATTTAGTTTGATTGATTTTGGAAATTAAAAATACTCAATATTCAATGATGAACCATCAATCTAGCATATTTTAAGATTGAACTGACCCTTTTTCTGGGGAAAAATCTCCCAGTCACAATACAATTAAACAATTGTTTAATTGTAGTCCACTAATCAAAAGTTAGTTGTTAGCTGAAGCTGTAAGAATAAACACTTAATAGCCCCATCTTGTAAGATTGCAATCCAAAAATAGACTCACATAAAGGCATTTTCTTCATTATGGATGTTTTAAAAGTTCTAAGTACCTTGGAAAAAGAGGCACCCTTACTTTGAGGGGACAAGTCAAAATTTGACTTGTTTTTTTCCTGGTAGAGGATCCGCCTTCTACTTGTCTCCATGGAGATGTGCTTACTTTGCCTAGAATATTTCAAGGCATTACATGAACCTATCTCTCGTTCCAAAGTTTAATTTTCTAAAATTATTCTTTAATGGTACAATATTGTTGTCCTCGCAGCACCAATTTTTAGTGTTCCCACTTGCACATTTTTAGTGGAACACAGTTCGAACCAAAAGAAAATTTCCGAGCCAGAGTTAGCAAATGCATTTTGATGAAACAGCTTCATTAGTGTTAGTAATTATTTTTAATGCTGGGAATGTTAAAGCGATAAAGTTACGTTAATGTATTAGGTGCTTAATCGCGATAAATTATTTTGATGCATGTTAACGCAGGTCACATTTATCAGTCAAAAAACCTGTCTACATGCCGCGCTCTCCTTTTTGGTGTCTGCCTCCCTCTCTCAGTGCACGCACACACATACACGCGTACACACACACACCCACAAAGGGCACACAGACACACGGGTCTGCAGCGTCCAATGGTGTCTCTACTGTTTGAGGAATAGATCAAACTCTGAACAGACAGTGCTGACAGAAAAGAGTCTAAGCTTGAGTTTTTAAATTATTCAAAAAGACCCAGGAATGACAGATAAATGTCCCGGTAAAAACATCAAACTGAGAGTGGTGTAGTTGTTACCTGCGTATTGCAGGAATACCACGCTGTACACCCTTGAGAAGTGCAGCTGGATTTTCTCTATGTTCAGACCTGCACAAACATGACTCTCACTTTTTTTGAGGTGTCTCCCCTCTCTCTCCCCTCTTTCAGTTTTGTCTCTCACATGGGCGCAGGCAGCGAGCAGTGGGCTTAGCAGACTCGGAATAAACAAGATGTGCTGATCAGGGCCAATGGGGAAAAAATTATGGCACAGCCTTGTTCGGCTTGAGTCAAACTACAAAATGATTATTTATTTAATGACAATCAACCTCATATTCACGGAGAAAGATGCAAAAGTGTGAATGAATGAAGTGCAAGCCCACGTCAATGCAGCCAACACACTGACTGCTGCGCGATAAAATGTATCCGGAGGAAAGGGGGGAAAAGCCCACAAAAAACCCACATCATGCATTCAAGTGAATGTGAAATGACCTGGTAAAATAGTACATTTAAAATTCACCAAAATACAGGAAATCACTGTTTCAAAGTTGGACTGAGCCTCAATAAAATTAAGAGAAGTCAGTGATTTCAAGCAAATACTAAAAATAATGATGATAATATTAATATTTATTCCATAAAAGTAGGCCAATTGGTTTTAGAATAAGATGGATTCTGTTTAAGCATATGATTTGCTTATGTTGCTAATGATGACAGAACTGGTGTGGAGACTTGTACATGGCAATAAGTTTTTATTATCCTCACAGTGACACTGGAACTGCACTCCAGCACCCTTCACCAGTAAGCATTCCGACAATGCAATTACAGATCTCAGTTATTAGTTCAAATTAAAAAAAATATCGGGCCTTTGTGTGCCACATTTTCACACCAGCCATAATCACAATAAATGGACACCTCTGGACAATGTTCCCTCTAATTCTTCATGAGTCTGAGCAAACACACAAACTCCCTGGGCGGCCCCTTGGACCACTGTGAGCAACATCAGACGTGTGCACTGTGGCCAAACCCATATCACATCCGTTCAAGTTACATTCTTCAGTAAAATAATCAAATTATAGCAGTCATTTCTCTTAGATTACTTTTAATGAAAAATACCCAAATCTTGTTCATGATTTGTGTAGCAGGGGCAGATTGGATGAAAAGTGGCCCAGGAGTTGAAGTAATACACTCCTGAGAGTTCTATTCATTGCAGGGGGGTTTGGGGGACCACCCTCAGGAGAAAAAAAAATCTGAAAATAGGGGTAATTTCATGTACTTTGGTGTGTTTTTATAGACTCAGTTGGCCAGAGTTGTATGATATTCTACTATATAATGTCATCTCAATTCATTTGGTTTGTTATATAAACAAACCTGAATATTGGTTTGTATGGATTTTTTTTATCAATTTCATGATTACCGTATTTTCCGCACTATAAGGCGCACTTAAAAACATTTATTTTTCTCAAAAAATGACAGTGCGCCTTATAACCCAGAGCGCCTTATATATGGATTAATTCTGGTTGTGCTCTTTTTTGATCCTCGAACGATTTTATGTGGTACACTGTCTCAAAAATCCGTCAAAATGTTTTATACAACTTTGGTAAACTACAAAGCCGCACCACTTCAGCATTACGGTTACCGTAGCGAGGAGCGTCGCGGAGTAATACTGTGCTTCACCATAACATTACAGTGTGTGTATAAGGAATTTGAAGGATTTGTGGACGAGGAATAAACTGAAAAAGTGAGTGTATTATGTTTTATTTTACGTGATATAGTGTTAACTGAACAATTTGAGTTATTGTGAATCGCCAACGTTTAATTTAGCGGTATCTGACTGTTTTTTTTTAACGTGTTGTACCTGAGCCATTTTGAGTTACTGTGAATACGCCAACGTTTGATTTAGCGGTATCTGACTGTGTTTTTTCCGTGTTTATACCTGAGCCATTTTGAGTTACTGTACTGTGAATACGCTAACGTTTGATTTAGCGGTATCTGACTGTGTTTTTTTACGTGTTATACCTGAGCCATTTTGAGTTGCCGTACTATGAATACGCTAACGTTTGATTCACGGTATCTGACTGTGTTTTTTTACGTGTTATACCTGAGCATTTTGAGTTACTGTGAATACGCTAACGTTTGATTTAACGGTATCTGACTCTGTTTTTTTACGTGTTATACCTGAGCCATTTTGAGTTACTGTGAATACGCTAACGTTTGATTTAGCGGTATCTGACTGTGTTTTTTTACGTGTTATACCTGAGCCATTTTGAGTTACTGTGAATACGCTAACGTTTGATTTAGCAGTATCTGACTGTGTTTTTTTACGTGTTATACCTGAGCCATTTTGAGTTGCCGTACTGTGAATACGCTAACGTTTGATTCACCGGTATCTGACCGTGTTTTTTTTACGTGTTATACCTGAGCCATTTTGAGTTACTGTGAATATGCTAACGTTTGATTTAGCGTATCAGACTGTGTCAGAACGTGTTTCCATTGAACAGGTTGGGACTGTTTTGTTTGTGCGCCTTATATATGGACAAAGTTCAAAAATAGACCATTCATTGACAGTGCGCCTTACAATCCAGAGCGCCTTATAGTGCAGAAAATACGGTAGCACCCATTTTTTTAAATACATTATGTAACCAAGTGCTTTTGAAGCAATACAAACTCCTTGAACAAGAGACATGAAAGATAGATGAGTTCATATCATACTGTGGAACCTTCCAGGCAAAGCAGGAACAATTTTATGAGAAAAGGACCCTCAACTAAAAAACGTACATAAGCCAACTTTAAACATCTCACGTCCGCTGAGGAGCCTAATGTTCTGTTGGCCTATATCCTACTCTCTGTGGCCCATTTGCGAACCCTCACCTACTGGTTGAGAACCACTGCTTTAAACAAACTTAAACATGCACAATACACAATACAGCTTCAAATAGGCCTATATTACTGCATTGAGACAGTCCGTGAATGGCCAGTCCATTTTAATGCATGGGACGGTCTTTAAACAAATAAACTGAATTGAACAAATCCCACTGAAACTGTTCAGAGGGAGAAATGTATGACACCAATTCAATAGTTCAATTCATAAAGTTTCACTAGTGTTGTTCTACTCACATGGTAAAAGTGTCTGGTCCCAATACATCCACCTGACGCAGAGCTCTCCTGCTCTCGTCTCCACCCGCTCGGTCATCTGTTACAGCGAGTGGTCAAACGCTCACACGCTCACCGCGCGCACTGCCTTTTATTACCCCTCTGCAGCGGCCGCTCGTCTCTGCGCGGGCCCCTCTGACACTTTGGGACAGGGGGGTTCTCGAACGAGGCTACGCAAATCCGTCTGATCCTGCAGCATTTAACCCGCGGGAAATCCCATCTGTCACAGGTCTCTGGTCAGAGCTAAGGTAGGCGCCTCCACTACAGCTCGGCCAACACCGGCCCATTCACCCATCAGCCCACCGGGGAAATCCCTGTATGCCAGTCCACCCTTGCCTGTCACTCACTGAATCACACTGTATACATATCTATGTGTTTAGTTTATTTTCAATTCAGGTCAGATTTTAATTTTGTGCGCATTGCAGATTTTCTGTGCACAGAGACCTTTGGAGCAGTGCGCAATTGCACATGTGCGCAGTTTAGAGGGAACAGTGCCTCTGTAGCATACTTTTGGGGACGAGGAAAAAGGCCATCACAAAGAGATGGATGACACAAACTGCCGACAATCAAAGACTGGACAGACGTTATTTTTGAAATCCGTAAACAATCCCATTTGGACTTAATTTGGAAATGGTCAAATGTGACTGATTTTGGACCAAATGGGACATTTACTTTGGGATGACATTTCTTTGGATGTCTTCTGTTTAAGTCTATTTTCAGCGTCTGTGCTCACTCTGGTCTTGTTATGTCTTTGTTTTTGTGTTTGTTGTCAATTGTTTGTTGTCATTTGTAAAATGAAAATGAAAAATAAAATAAATGAAATTGAGTTGCCCAAGAGCTCTTTAAATTCACCAGAATTCAGGAAATATTGTCTGTTCTTTTCCAATTTTAAACCAGGACTTTGACAGTCTCGTAGAGAGCAAAAAGGAGCAGATACAGAGGACAGGCACAGGATTAGAAAACTTTGATTTGAAAAATTAAGTAATACTGATCCTATTGTTATTATTGAGACTTTAGATTACATTTTTAAATAATTTTGTCCAAGATAGAAATCAAAATCATATTCAAGTGAAAATAGCATCACACTGGGTAAATTTAACAACATATTTAGGTCTAAATTTAAAAGAAAGAGCTAATTACAGATCAACAACAGCCTTTTATTGAAAACATGTGATTAATCTCTGCCCAGTCCCAGTTATTTTACCTTTATTTGCTCTCTTCTGTCCACCCTGCGTTACAGTTGAGTTCTGCAGTCATAAATGCTTATGCTTATGGTTATGCTAATGTTGCTGACGTCTACAGCTAATGTAACGCTCAAACATAGATTTTTACACTGGAAATGTAATAACAATGTCCAGGTCAATAAATTGAATGCTGATTTGAGCACTTGCCTTGTTTGTATGACTTGACTGAGTGGTTACTGTAATACTGGTAATTGTTTGACTTGACAACTGGAACAAAAAACTCCAAGAATGACTGGAACGCAACACGCTGGATCCTTTATTGTAAAAAAACAACCTACATTAATTGTACAGACATCAAACATTCCAAGAAATTTTTGGAAAGCAAAACTATTTTATCAATCAATCAACTATTTTGATTGTTGTTGGCTGCTGTAACTCCGGCACTCGCCTAAAATAATGAATGAGTCATCGCTCGCTGTGTCCCAGTCTCTCTTTTAACAGAGCCCTCTTCACTGAGATGAAATGAGTGTAATTGATTCTTCTTGCCTTCATTGATCCTCCTCAAAATACTTGTGTCAGTCTATCCAGCAGATCTCACATCGCTACTGTAATGTGCAACTTTGTTCTGCCTCCAGTGGTCATTTAATTTAAGATACCCCTTCTCGTTGTAATTTCATATGACAGGGGTGGTGCGAAAAAGTTACTGATTTCCTAGCAACTGATAATATTATATACGGTCTACTAGGGCGGACATGAAACTAGCTAAATATAAACATCAGTATAAAGGCGTTGCTTGATTCTATTTTGTAAGTCATAAGTTTGGCAACTCCTGGTATAGTCTCTAATACAACTACTGGGAGCTGAAGGGGCAGAAAACACCTACCACCATGTTTACCTTGCAGTGAAAGGAACATTTCTACAGTGATGCACTTTAAGAGGCTTGCCAAGTTTATAAAGCACAACAAAAATCTAAGGTATTATGATCCTGTTGAGTTTGGGAGTAGCAATAATGGATATGAAAAACCACAAGAGAGACAGCTCAGATGTTATGTTATTTGTGAGGGACAGAAAAGGTTGGAACAAGCACAAACGAGAGATAGTGGATATGAATAAATCTGAACTTAGAGCTGCAGGGAAAACGAATAATGAAAGGTTTTACAAAGCAAGAGGAAATGGGCTTTGTAAAATATGAATATACTAGGGCTGTAGTCGACTAAAGACCTAGCAAAAGCTATCAAAATATTAAAGTGCATATGACAGGTTTCCAAAACTGATTATATTTAGGGTTTGGCTACTATATTTGCATATTTATTTTTTCTTTTTCAGTTAACTTTATAATGTTACTTCCTGGTTGGACATGAGCAACAGATGCAACATACAAAGAAGTAATTGTATAATTATTGTTAGTCTATTGTCAGCAGCAGACAGCCCATCACTTTACTTTGATGAGGTTAAGAGATTTAAGGCCCGGTGTGAGGACCCTTATCTGCTTTAAACACTTTAAAGACTAAAGATATGTTCTTTGATCCTAGGAACGTAACTGTACATGGTCCTCTGGTAATTGGCAGCAGGCAGCTTGAAGCAGTGAACTCCCTTAAGTGTTTGGGTATTCACATTGTCAACCAGTTCCAATGGAGTGACCATGTCGAGCCTCTTTGTGGGAAATTGGCCCAAAGACTTTACTTCTTGAGGAGGCTAAGGTTGTTTGGTGTCAGTTCTAAAATACTGATCACCTTTTACAATGCCGTGTTGGAGAGCCTAGTGAGGTATGACATGGCTGCCTGCTTTGGTGCATTAACCGTGAGGGAAAAAACAAAACTTCTTAAGCTCCTCATTGTAGAATGAGGAAAATGACTGGCTGCAATGACCACCAATCTATGCAAACAATCTTTGTGAAAACAACACTCGATTTAGAGCCGTTAAACATAAAAGTAACTGCTATAGGTTCTCTTTTGTCCCTAAAGCAGTAGCATTTTCAAACAAGAATAGTTGACACATGTTGGTGTAATTTAACGTATGTGCCTTTGATTTTAAGTTATCAAATAATTAAATTAATATTATGTGTAAATGCTCAGTTTTTAATTGCTGTTACACAATGATTTTAATCTTCTCAGGGTCCTTTTATGGGGACCTATTGGACTATAATGCAATTCAACTACATGAAAGTGGATGGACAATTGTAACTTATTATTATTGTCTTCTCTATTGTATTTTATACATGTACTTTATTTACAGAGTTTTGTACTGCCGTTAGGTGGTGACAGGGTTCATGAACCATTTGTATCTTAATTGGAAGTTGATATTGTATATACATTGATTTGAATTATGCATTTGTGCAATGCTCTTAGCGACTGTGTGTGGAGTTTTATGTCATGTAGCTAAGTGGCACTGTAGCCCAAGACAAATTTTCTCTTAGGGACAATAAAGTTTATCTTATCTTACCTTGTATCTTTTACTAGAAACCATGCAGTAAACAAGGGCCAAAGTTCAGCACTTTTCACACTAGTTAAAATGTATTTTGCAAAATAAATATGTAAACTTATTATTATCATACATTATCCTTGAATTTTGTTAGAAGGATTCCTTTTTAGAACTGCTGATTCTGGTTCTTTTTTCATTCTTTTTTTCCGTTTTTCTTCACAAACTGCCAATTTACTGCTGCAAAACTATGACAAATATTATTAACAGGTTATATAACAGGTTCAATCACACTAAACAAAGTAATAACTAGAAAAATATGAAATGCACTTTAAGGGTTAGGGTTTTGTTCAACCAAGAGACCATCAACGGATTAATCGACTAAAGGAGTTCAGCTCTTGAATTTATTTACATAAAGTATATGTAACAAAGGCCTAAAATATGAGTGTTTTTTGTGTCCTCTGGGCTGTCTCTGCTTTTCATCTGGTTCCCAGGTGCAGCCACAGCCCACTATTTCCAACACACTAATGCATTAGCTTCCGACTCCTCCCTGGAGAGACAGCTCCCCAGTCTGCGGGCCTGTCTCCTGTATGAGGGTTATTGATTTTTAAAAAGTGGTGGCGGTGGGGGACGAAAAGCACAAATGAAGATGGGAAGAGTTTTCCAGCTGAATGCAACTTAAAAGCTGACAGAAATGTGATAAAATGAAAGGCTTGTTCTGGGACTGAGTACATCTGGTTTACACTGAATCACATTATCAATTTTCTGCATGGAAATAGAAATATATTTTTTAGTATTGAAATTATCCTTAAGCGTGTGTTGACGGATGACAGATGTGTCGAAATTAAGTGCGACATGATAGTTACTGATTACTCATTATTGATGACATGTACATGTAGTAACTGCCCAAGCATGCCAACATTCATAAAAGTAATGATAATCTAAGCAGCATACATTGACTATAATTTGCAAGCAATTACAATAGCGCATATTAAATGACTACTAATACTACAGAGCTAAGATCAGGAGCATCAATGCACAAATTCTTCCCAAAACTATTATTTTCTTTTTCTATGTATCAATCTTAGGTGTTAGGTTGTTTTGTTAGTACATCAATTATAATAAATTGTTGTGCGCCATGTACAGCATGCCTTGTGCATGAAAGATTTTTATTGAAATATTCCAGGGTGGAACAATCCCACAGCTCTGGAACATGAATTAAAAGCTTGGTTAGAAAAAGGATGGGTGAGCAGTCTAATGTTCTGCTAGGATGCTGGGCTGGATGAGGATTTTTTGTTTCAATAATAGTAGGTTTTGTTATTGGTGGCCCGAGGGAGCACTCCATGCAGCGGCTTGTATTCATAGAACATCAAAGCAAAATTTATTCTCTGATTTAAAGGAGAAATAAGTAAAATGAAACGTCTTTGTAAGTCCTGTGATGGTTAAATATGTATTTTTGGGACATTTGAAATATCCGTTGTCTCCCCCTGCTGTCTCTGGGCAGAAAACCAGCCTTGCCACATGGCCGACCCAAAGACAACTCTCGAGAGAAACCCTGGCTCTTTTTGTAGTATTTGGCAATGTTAAATGTTTTTGTATTTCATCACACTTTTCTGTCAGCTCTCTGACAGTGTATTTTCACAAGAGAGATGCAGGGGGAGCGCTATTGATAAAGTTACTTAGTTCTGTTTAAAAGGAACCTCAGTATCTTTAACTGATTGTGCGTAGGGAAAGTGCAGTATGATCCTATGGATCGGCACTGGAGGTTCCTATACAGCACTTAAGAGTAAGAGTAGTGTGTGATCAGTAACAGAGAGAACGAGCCTTGGCAAGAGAAATATTTAAGATGCCACCTTTTTGCATACATAATCCACTTGTTTATCAAACTTCAGCTTGTTAGTTCTCTAGAAGCCAAATGAAAATGTGCTTTGACTATTTTAAAAGGAGAATCTTTAATTTGGTTGACAAAACGCTTTTTGTTTTGCTTGGATTGAAATGCATTCCTCAGGTTGTAGCCCATTGAGCGATGTCTGAAAGATCATGGTTTTCGTCCTCTGTCAGTGAGGAAAGCTGTTGAGACGCAACATATAGTGTAGAATCATCAGCGTAAAACAGAAAGCCAATAATAGTATTGGTTATTTGGTGATGAGCCTTTAGGGCTGTTCTATCACACACAAAGACTAAAAAGAAAATATGTGTTGTAGTAAATGATTTGTCTTGAGCCAAAAATGAACAATTTTGGATGCTGAATTTGTAATTTTTGCTACAATAGTAATAACATATTATATAAAATATGACAGACAGGTTAAATACATTAATCCAGTGCACTAAAGGGTGTTGACAACCCGGCTACAAGGAAACTACATTTACTGACATTATTTACATGCTTTGAAGCTTACTCAGTGTGTCTTTAAGGGGAGGAACTGGTTAGACAACAACATTAACGGTAAACACGATTACCAGACACGGAAAAGACAGAAGAGAGTCTCAAACAGTTTAAATGTTTGGTAAATTACAATTGAGTGTTGAGTCATTAACTGCTTACCGGTAATCTTGACAGCCCTTCTGTCGATGACAAAGAAAGTAAAAGCATCTAGCTACTTTCCCCAGGTGAACTATTACTCATAATAAATGAAAGCAGGAACTGTATTTTGTTTTTTGGTGTGAAAATGGCAGCAGTTCAAATGTGACAGGGACCAAGCACCAAACAAAAGCTGCTTTTAAAGTGCAAAATGGATTGTAATGACTGAAAAATGCTTTCATTACACATGTATTAGGTACATTAGGCACGTCTACTTTGCTCTCTTAAAATGGATTCAATGACCCATCACTGAATAAAGATCAAAATTATTCACCCAAACAACCATGCTATAAATAACAGCAAAGGCATTTCTAATATGGCTCATGTCCACTTGCATACAATTAGACTTTGGTGTTTGGGGACTCTCGGTACAGCAAGCAGCAATCCCTCTTTTAGTCAAAGACTAAATGATTGTATTGTTCTTTCTAATTACTGCTATGCTAATCACAACTATGGCAAGATGCAGAGCTAAAAAAGTGGCCATGGAAATCACTGTTTGTTTGATAGGTTCAGTAATGTGCTGCTGATAAACACGCTTATTATTACGGTACAATTACTGATATCAAGCACAAATCAGGCTAATTGGACTTAATCACAACAAAGTCCAACAGTGGAATTATTATTATTAGTATTATTAGTATTACTAGTATCATTATTATCATTATCATTATCATTATCATTATCAACAACAACAACAACAACAACAACAACAACAACAACAACAATAATAATAATAATAATAATAATAATAATAATAATAATAATAATAATAGTTTCTGAGATATAGAACAACTGACGTGGCTAGTACAATGCTACTTCTACTACTACTGTATAGTTACTATATATTTGATTATATTTTATTACCACTACTTATGGTAAATGTTTTGCTACTACTACTATTCACAAGTACCACAAATACTATTACTAATACATTTACAATACAATACATTTCTTTGTTCAAATCATGTCATCATGTACTGGACTGAAAGTAGTAAAAAAGATTGTATCGCTCGACAACTGTACAAGTGTAAGAATGTAATAGAGTGTATTTTGGACTCACATGTTTGGAGAGGTTGGCGCTCTTGGAGTCCACGTCATACCTGTAGGGCAGAGAACCAGAGGGCAGGCTCAGTGCAATGCAAAGATATAGGTTGTGACAGAGGCTCAGCTGGGGAGCATTATAGACCCGTATAAAACAGTAATAGGTCCAAGCAGGCCGTCAGAGTGCATCATGGGAGAGTGCAGGGCATTTCCATTTCTACAGTGGCTGCATTAAATGGACACTCATTAAATAATACATGATAACCAAAATGTTGGTCTTTTTCGAATAAATATGGCATCCTCATTTCATTTCATGAAACTACAACAAATAACTTGAGGTCGAGACCTCTTTTCCAAGGGTGACCTGGGGCAAAGATGTGATTGACACCTATGAATATGAAACCTTCCTGTGAACTATGACTTATTTGACATTGGCGATTTCTTAAAGACATAGCATTACACCTATGACATTATTTGTTATTTTTGATAGAACAGCCAGGTTTGCACATTCAAATCCTATTCTAGAACATATTGAAAAGAACACATATTTTTCATCCTAATCATAAAACCTACAATAGTTTTGCTCTGGCTGAGCAACAAAACCTCAATATCTAAAGCGAGCGTCCAATATTAAACATGATTGTTATAATTAGTCATTGATACTTAAATTAATATTGAAGTTTTACAATTGACTATTGTAACGGTAATGGTTTCAAGCATGGCTGGTTTTGATTGTATCCATTCATTTGACTGGGTCATACAGCAGTGATATTGAAGGGGAAACAGTTAAAAGTGCAGACAATCACCAAGAATCCCCACCACAGCGACGGGTCACAGGGCTGTGTTTAAGTCCTTACTCTGCCTCTTCTTTTTTTATTCCCCAGTTCCTCCTGCAGAGCTTTGATAAATATGTCAGAGCAGAAAACCTTATGGCCGTCCAGGAGGAGAGAGAGAGATAATCAATCCACATTCATCCAGAGAGCAGAGGTCACAAACAGAACAGCTCCTTTGGCCGGAGCTAAAACAGGTCCTTCATCATACTAATTATACAAATATATTTTTTTGAGTAGTTATTATTCTAACCAAAATCACTGAAAAGTATTTCTGTGTTGAATCTTAAGACCAGAAGAACATAATAATCTCAACAGTTAATAATATTTGTAAACTTTGCTGCCTAAATAATATCAAGAATAGTTGGCTAATTGATTTTTACTTATTTAAAGGGGCCATATGTAATATTGAGGAAAAATCTTAGATATATACATAATTTCTTTCAACACACACATGTACAGTGGCTTGCCACACTGTTCGTATCCACATTTTGTCATGTCACGACCACAAACTTTAATAAATTGTATTGGCATTTTTTGTGAAAGAGCAATACAAAGTGGCATACAATTATACATGATTTACAGATTCAAAGGTAAATAAAAACAATTGAAAAGTGCTGCGTACAAAAGTATTCAGGCCCTGAGTTAATACTTGATGGAACTGGAACATCTCTAGACTGACATTTTTCAAGTCTCAAGTCTCAAGTCTTTTGCAAACGGGTTTTCCTCCACGAGTGCCCTGTATTTGGCTCCATCCATGTTCCCATCCACTCTGTGCAGCTTCCCTGTCCCTGCTGAAGAAAAGCAGCTGCACAGCATGATGCTGCACCACCATGTTTGACAGTGGAGAGGGTGTGTTCAGAGTCATGTGCCGTGTTAGTTTTACACCTCACATAGCGTTCAGTCAGACCAGGGCACCGTCTTCCACATGTTTGCTGTGTCCCTCACATGGCTTCAATTCAATTCAATGTATTTTTGTAACACCGAAAATCACAACAGCGGTTGCCTCGAGGGGCAAAACAGAATAAACAGTGTTCATAGGGACTTGGTAATGTCCCAGCATCCCGTGTCCTTAGACAGATGTCTCAAGCTTCCTTGCCCTAAGACCCTCCTTCTCAGCCATGAAAAACTACATAACCAAAAGTAGAAACCTGGAGAAGATCCACAGTGAAGTAGAGATCCGACTCCTTCTGGCAAATTGAAACACAGGCTTCAACAATGGCTTCTTCTTGCCACTCTTCCATAAAGGTCTTTGTAGGTTTGTAGTTGTGCCATACTCTTTCCATTTCCCGGAAGATGGATTGAACAGTGCTCTGTGAGGTGTTCAAAGCTTGGGAAATCTTCATATAACATAACCCTGCTTTAAACGTCTCCACAACTTTCTCCCTGACCTGTCTGGTGTGTTCCTTGGACTTCATGATGCTGTTTTCCTCCCAACTTTCTTTTAACAAACGTCTGTGGCCATCACAGAACAGCTATATTTATACTGAGATTAGATTACACACAGATGGACTCCATTGAATCAGTAGGTCAACATTCAATCTTTCAGCAATCATTAGGCAACATTTGTAACAATCGGTTCAACTCAGGGAAAAGAATACTGAGCTGAATACTTTTTCAGTTTTTTGTTTTTATCTGTAAATCATGTACAATTTTCCTTTCACTTCACAATGATGTGCCGCTTTGTGGTGCGCTTTCATAAAAAATGCCAATATAGTTTCTTTGAGTGGTCATGACATGACAAAATGTAGAAACATTCCAGGGGTACAAACACCTTTGCAAGCCACTGAATTTTGGGTAAATCAAGGTCACACGGTGTCCAGTGGCCAATGGGCTCACTTTGCTCCAAACCAGGAGAGGTGCGCTCTGGTGTAAAGGCATGGCCTTCACGCAGGCTGCATACTGGTCAGTGTGGCCAGTTCCTTTAATGCACTTTACATCAGGCTGACAGCTTTTTCATGCACGTTTGGACACAGATCTATTACACATAAAATGGTCTCATAAATCACAGTTAAATGACATGTTGCATATTAATACAGTTTCGTGGTGGACTCAAGGCCAAGCAATCTTGTCCTGAGGCGACAAACACGATTACATTAACAAATGAAATCTTATGTCATGTTCGTTTATTAGAAACATATGGCACATAAGAAATATGTCAGACTGAAAACATGTAAGAATAAAAGCAGTAGAATGCAGTATTGCTTTGATTGGTAATGCTTTATAGGCCACCTCTTTACTGTTAAACACACAAACAGGCAGAAGTGATACAAAATGGCCACAAAAGCAGATGGCCTTGTGTACAACTGTGTATATGTCTGTGCATATGTTTTTAAAACATTCATACAAACAACATGGGAAAATTCACTTCACTGTAGCAGCATTTAAATAAGGGCACCACCATAAAGATACATATTAGTACTCTTTGTTAAGTAAATACTGTGCAAAGATGAATGCACAGCCTCCAAACGGACAACCAATCTCTTAACCCCAACCCTTATGTATGGACCGTAAACTATGGCATAAATGTTCTGCCCAGAGCAAATGAGAAAAGAGCTATGTATGTTATCCCAGTGCTGTGGCCTCTCACTGCATCACACGCGCTCCAAAGCCCAACAGAACGGCTATCAAATGAAAGAGAGGCATAGAGTAATGCGAAAGATGTCTGTAACCACAAATACCTGCCTTGCATTTGTTTAGTCACAGCTCGGCTAACTCACACAAACAATTGAGCCAATGGGAGGAGGAGAAACGTATAGCAACAGTGTCGGACATACAGACTTACCATCGTATGAGTGTAATTCTGAGGGGCTGAACCCAAATTCTTCCAGCTCTAAGGACACATTTATAGCAGCCTGGCCAGCCAAGACGAAACCATATATCGTACAAAGATGTGTCATGTCCGCTCTTATCTTCCAGAGTGCCGATGGGCATGATTGGCAGGCGTATGAGTAAGCCAAATGGAGAACAAGGGAAAAGTCTCGCCACTAAAATATGCTATAAAGTAGATTGATTTGTGTAAATGTCAAATGTTCATGTGACTAATAAGTCCACAATGCACCGATTTCCTAGGCAACCCGAAAACGGCTTTTTAATCCGTGTAAAACGTTTTTTCTCTCGAGGTCGGCAGTCCTATGTTAACTAATACAACCGGAAGAAGGATTACGTCATATGGCGGCGCCCAAACAGGCTTCTGGAATAAGGTGAATACAGTAGTAATACCGTCTCGGCCGTAGTCTCAGAATCACGTGACCCCTCTGACACTTCTCCTGACAGCCTGATCTAATGAGACAGAGGCACTAACATGAGCGCTCATGTGGGACAAGCTACAGCACATTAAAAGAGGAAGTCATCTGAGACAGGGCTAATGAAGAATAGACCTAACATATTTACCATGTTGATGAAGAATATTTAGTTTTGTTTTCCCGCCTCTGACGCAACAAGTTTTGGTTTGAGATGTTTTGTAGTGGTGAATGTGATTAAACGGTTGGAGTGCGTTTGAAAAAAAGTATTCACAATTGTTGACTATCGATTCAAATTGATTTGTTTGTTGTTTGTCAGCGGTCACCACAGCAAACCAGTGGCATCATGATTTTGTTAATACTTTAGCCACACACTTACCTAATGACGTACTTGTTAGTAATGTTAATAAATACACATCAAAGCTTTAGAAATGTTCCCTGTACTTTAACATTAAAAATATGGTTAAATATGGACTGTAACTATTGCTAAGTGCTGCCAAATAAGAAAGCTGTTGAAAGAACATGGAAATCCGGGTTAATGCCTCATTAACAAACATTATAAAAATGTCTTTTGCAAATATAATCACACATAAGATTATGATAGATCAACCACAACCCTTTGAGTGCTGGCTATAAGATGTTGTTAATAATGTAGTCTTGAAATGGTATAAAGCCTTTTTGATATACATTTTTTAGCATAAAGCGGTCGAGAGAGAGAGTGAAAGAGTGAGTGAGTGAGCAACTGAGAGAGTGAGAGAGTGAGAGAGTGAGCGAATGAGAGAGTGATCGCAATGGCTGTACTCACAGCACAGATTGGCAGCCACACTTTGGCCACCAACAAATGTGACTAAAGAATATGAGTGAAGGATGTAACAGTAAGCTAAGAAGTAACATAAGACTTATACAGTTATACAGAATAAGTGCAAAGTAGGGATGTCAAAATTAGCGATTTTTCAATTACCGTGAATATTTATGGCTATGGTAGGTTATACGTAGGGTTTTTGGAACCGCAGAAATGTGTACAAGTGCAAGGCGAGTCAGCGTGTCAAGCAGCCTGATCTGTCCATAATGATTGTCTGGCGTACATGTGACTGTGGCAAGCTGAACGACAGGTCTGTTACACGTGGAGGTCCACACTAGTGCAAGTCAACCATGCGAGCTACAGTCAGCACGAGTGCACTTGCTTCAGACTTCATGGTGCTGACGGCTTGTTAGGGCAAAGGCCGCTCAGGACGAGCGCAAAAGTGGAGCTATGGAACAAACATGCTCGAAGAAGAGGAGGAGAGACAGAAAGGAGAGGAGAAAAGGAGGAGTGCAGTGCCAGAGCATAATCCTACCTGTTAACGCTGTTTTTATTCTTCACAAAGCTGTTTGTTGTATGTGAGCCAAAAGAAAGCTGACTTTCTCAGCCATGGAGCTCATCTCACTAATAACTGATATAATACTTAAAAGCGCTATATTAGGTGCAAATAATCTTAATTTGTTGTTTTTGAATGCATTTGTGGCCATTATATTATATTTTCAAAATAATCTGCTGTAATAAATGGTAGGCTGGGTCATTGTTATAATGAACACATTTTCCTCACACAGGAATATTTGCAAGTTGAAGTTTTTGCTAATAATCTTGATTAATCGTAATATCGCAATATTTTCCCTCACAATAGTTGAAGACATACACTACCTTCAGTCTAAAGTTAACAATGTCAACACTCTGTATAAACATATACTATCATCACTTGGTGTGTTTGGAGGACTCTAAAACAGTAACATTGTTAATGTACCGGCACCCCAAAAGAAATTTTTCACCTGAACATTGTTCTAAATGGACAGACACATTTTGTACTCATGGCATTCATCAGCAGTGGTTTTCAATAATAATATTGAATTATCTTTTTTGTAAAAACACTCCCAGATTAAAGAGTGTGATGACTTGAAGTTAATCAAGTTCAAAACCATAGTCTACTTAACCTTCTCCACATGAGCCTAATAATGTGGCATATGACGAGTGGAGAACAGCGAGAGCGCCAACTCTGATTCCAAATGCAGACAAACATGCAGACAAACATTTTTTAGGCACAGGCATAAATCTACTTACAAGTCAAATCGGAGGTTCTGCCGCTCTTCAAAGAAGTAGTCCAAAATGAATTTCCGAACAAAGTCTGGATTTAATGTGTTGTCAATCACTTCTGTTCTCCCGAACTACAGACAGGAAACATGAAGAAGACATCATTATAAGTCAGCTTGATTAAAATCTCCAATTACGTATAGTTACATATTCATTTATGTCAGTTTGTGTGCATGAGCAGATATATTTTTGTTCTTAAACCATGTCAATTTTCTCCGGTTCTTAAGCTTTAGTGAAATAACAATTTGACAGTTTTCCTCAGGAGAGGCATTAGTGTTTTAAGTGGTTACAGAGGATTATGTTCACCTCTGGACTAATGGACCAGGATCGGCTCAAGCATCAAGTCAATGGGGGTCAGCGAGGTCGCACTTTAGCATTTGCTCGGCTTTATTAATAATGCATGCAGATGACAGACCACTCTTCTCTGTAGTGAAGAGCCAATGATAGGGGCGGCACATGTCTGTGCTCATTTACATAGATTAGAATTCATTACCTGTGCTAAATGCCACTTTAAAATATCCACTTAGATAAACGGGCATGAATGGGGATTTCCTCATTCCAATCCAGTTCAATTGTGCTTTCATTTTGATGGGTGCATTTACAAAGTTATTTCACTTTGATTTACAGCAGGAAGCATGGCTGCTCGAGTTAAATTCAATTATAAGGAAATAAATGTGATGATGTTATTTTAAAAACAAAGCTTTAGTTTCTAAGCAACTAGTTTCTGTTTTTAGAGTCTGGCTCATGATGTGGTTTATTTTTTGTTCTAAGGGATCAAAAAAGAGATACACCCACATTGTTCTATGTGGGTGTATCTCTTTTAATTTGGAAACAAACTTCTTTAATGTTTATCCTCCTATAAGTAGTGAGTTGATTATAAATTTTATGTGATGTATCTTCTTTAGTGATGTGACACCTGTTCACCGTCCCCTCACGTGTACCACGAGGCCTTTGTTCAGGCTCACCGGTCACTCAAAACACCCACCTGATCTGATCAGATGTACAGACATGATGCTGATTATAGGCCTACTTATTTGAAAAACGATGTAGACCATGTAAGTCATAGCACTATATTTTTGCATTCAGAACTTTGAGGTTTTAGTGGCCACATTTTTATTTTCCAGGCACTCTAAACACATCACAGCTGAGCAGTCTTCAGTAGTTGTCGTTTTGTGAACAATAAAGTGTAGGGTCATGAACCAATGAATCCTCTAAATAATGTTTTCAACTGGAGACTTTAATGTATTGCAAATAAATATTATTATTACTATTATTATTATTATTATTTTTATTATTATTATTATTATTATTATTATTATTATTATTATTATCATTATTAATAATAATAATAATAATAATACACATTTTTGTTTTAAGCTTCCCTACAAGTGTGTATGAACAAAAAGTTCACAAGAAATTCTTGATTTTTCAGACTTCACACACATCGAAGCCTCAGTCATGTGACGCTGACACACGATGCATTTCACTTTAGCTCAAACCACGTTTCGAAGCGTTGCTTCATTTTGCCCATCACTAGTTATTGGAATAAAAAACAAATGGATCATAGATAAAGTGGCATTTCAAGAAGATTCCCACTCGAGCTGCACCTGCAGGTCAAATGCTTTTTCAGCTCAAAGACTTCTAAAAGTTTCTGTGAAAGGTGAGGCAGTCATGTGCTGCGTTCTTCTTCTGCGAGGCCAAAGCAGGGTCTGGTCGAGTGACATAATTACAAATTGTGACTTTATCTGTTGTCTAATCTTTTTTATTGTATCAAAACAGTGTTTGAATATTGTGACAACATTGGTTGCACAACACCATGGGACTGAGCCGAATTTTTTTTATTTGAAATTTTCTATGAATCATACGGATAGTACCTGCTGTAGGGTCCGGTCTGTGGCATCAGACCAGACACTGCAGACAATCTGCCTGCTGAAGCAGAAATGCTGCGCAAACTCCTACACTTTCTCAAGATCCTAACTTACTTATTTGTGCGCGCAAGCTACTTTCTTATTAACATGAGAATGATTATCCCTTAAGGTATTATAGAGGATTTTCCAAGGAAAGAGAAGTCCAACAACTGTTAGTCCTTTTTCAAATGGTGCGCATGCGTGCACCCACCCACCCCTCCTCCTCCACTGTTGCCTAAGAAGTAAAACCTCCTCCTTACGCTCTTTACGTCCGGCCTTGGACACCCAGGTGTAACATTTACGCCCAGTCTGGAGCCGGCGTAAGGCAGGGACAACATGAGATCACGCGATAGACAGAGCAGCAGCATGTGACCGGCGAGTCCCAGGAGCGGCTCTGTCTGCTCTGATGACTCTCCCCGCTCTTTCCCGTGCGCTCTCAGCTTTTTCCGCGCGGTCAGCTGCCGCCACGTTCATGCTCCGAAATCCCTTTGTTTTACACAGACACCGTCCACTGACAATTAAATAATCTAAGAACAAAACTAAACAAGACCAAAACTAATCAAGACTCAAGTTCCTCCGCGATATGTGAAAGGTTGGCAAATAGCAACTAAACACTTCCCATGACATTTACAGAATAAAGGCTTCTGTGTCTTCCAGCTACAGAAGCAGCTTTATTGTCAAGGTCTGACAGCAAAAGATCGTTTAACACTGCGCAAATAACAAACAGAGCTATGGTTACAAATATGTAAATTGTTTCATTTAGCTTGAAAATGACATGTGCAAATGTGCATAAAAAAAAAGATTTATGACACAACTCCATTGGCTAATTTGCACTATTAAACTAATCTATGATGTTTCCAGGCAACAAGCTCAGAATTGCCTGTTTTCTCGTGAACACCAGGCGCAGCGTGATGCTGCTACTGCAACATCATTTTACCTCAAAACATATCACATGCGTGTCATTAAAAAACACACTCACTCAAACTTACAAATGATATACAAAACTAACCGGTCTAGTAGAAATTTAGCACATGTTTTTAGACCCTTTGTCTGCTTCAATGCACGCCATCACAGGAAAGGATCTCCTAGAATCCCTTTGGTTTGGCTTTGCTCCTTTTCCCCTCCTTTTCTTTTGCAGCAAAAGAAATAACTACGGCCTTTGAGTTGACAACAGCGTCTTATGTAAGCGGAGGTGTTTGCGTAAAAAGCGTCAAAGCACATGGTCTAGTCAGTTACGCTAGGAACGTTGTGAATTTGATTGCCCAACGCCCAATAGTAACCAGGTATTGCTCTTTTCTACACCACGTCCACACTTTATGTATTTTTTATAGTTTTTTTTTGTTATTGTTGTTATTTACTGTAAGCACAAGCCTGTTGCACACCTATTAGGCTATTTTAAAGAGATATTGACAACTAAAAACTAATGAAAATCCTCTTTAATACCTTTAATGAGCTGTAACCATTTTCTCTTATTATAAAGTAAAATCTGTTTTACCCCAGTACAGATACTGTTAAAGCAGCTATTCAGGTGAACATCCATTGTGCGCTCTCTGCATCTAATTATAGTGTTTTATTCTCTGTGAAGCAGGAAGTGCACTGTTAGCATTCTAGTTGTTTTTAGCTTTACCATGACGACAAAGCTCGGTCGCTCCCTCTGAAAGATGTGAACTGTGCTTATAAACTCTATAACTATAAATCACTGTGAATTATTAGGGTGGTAAACCGGTAATCTGTCATCTGTAAGTGAGCAATACATTTGGACAGCCGCAAACTGTTTAAAACTAACTGGTTCTGTTTTCACATCGTCTAAGGCAGTAAAAATCCGGTTATTTTTGGAGCCCGACCCCCCCATTTGAGAACTACAAGGATCTAGGGGTCATGTACGTACCTCTCTCCACTCTTTGTTGCCGATTCCTTGTGTGTAGAGGACACATACTGTAATAAAAGGGAAAAAAGTAGGTTAGTAATACATTCTAATTAAACCACACCAACAATAGGTAACTGAGCCAGCTTCAGTTCATAGGCTGTTTTATGTGAACTAAATCAAAAACAGAAAGAACAAAGGCAGCAGAGTTTGACAAATGATGTATGAAAGCATAATATAAAAACAACATCAAAGAAGAGAAACACATATTGTTCTATTTGAGAGTATAAAAATCCTAATTTCATGCTTTTTGCAATTTTCCAAAACAAAACAATCCACTGAAAGGCAAATTACTGGAGTCATTTATCATGCTTCATTTCAGCAGGTCTTCAATGTTATTTGTAGTTGAAGAAATAGCTTTCCAAGTGTCTGTGTTCACGCTGATTCTAATAGTGAAGGCACATATTATTGGTAAGTGTGATTTATTTTAGATTTGAGGATGTCAGTTGACAGTATAATGTCTGTGAATGCTGCATTAACAAAACCTGGAGGTGATCAAAGCTTGCTAGTGAGTCGTTGCAGGATCAGGATGATGTTTTGATAGAACAGCAGTGTGATAACCATACAAGCCAATGCGCACACCTTTAACCCAGTAGAAACGGCTTAGTGATAGCTGAGTGTTTGATTAGTCAGTAAACAGCACTTCATGCAAGCAGCACGGTCCAAAGTTCGTCTCAAAACTCCAAACTGGCAGCATTGAGGATACATGCATCTCTGTGTGCAAAACATTTAGACAATTTAGACTGGCACAGGACACAGTTTATCTTTTTACTACTATAGTCAGCTTTCAACAACTTTTACAATCATGGCAGGGGGGACCAAGCACAGCCCTGTCTCACCCCTCTTTCCAAAGTCAGTGGGTCTGTCAGGTGAATATTTTGGAAATATTTCACAGATAGAATGTAGTCGGACTGGCTTTAAAATAATAATACAATTTAATTAAAATATAAGATGCTTTTACTCCCTTTTTATTACAACATCAGCACCTACATCAGTTTATATAATATTACTAAAACTAAAGTACATAACATTTCTTTGCCACAACAGTTAATGCTTTGTCTGAAGGTGTTTCCATGGAGCCTTGGCTGGTTTGTTTTCTCTCTCAGTGGTGTATTTTGAACAGCAGGTGACACATGTGCGGATCCTCTGGTCTCTCCCCTGCTCTCTCTCCTCTGAACCTCTCTTCCCGTCACACTGTTTCATATCAGGGCTTTGGATTCACCACACTCGGCACAATCAAAGAGCCGCTCTGCAAAAGACAGCCGACTCTACATCTTGCATCGCCTTCATCACTCACAGTGTCTGCTGCTGACTGCACGGTACAAGGAAGTCTTCAGGTTTTCCCTTGTGTCTTTGGGGTTTAAAGGCAGCAGGCGGTACAACTCCAGTGGATTAATACTGCTGTCTATAAACTGCTGGCTGTCACACACGAAAGTCTAGAGTAATATTCCTCTATTGCAGGGGAGTGCAGTGTTTTCCATACAAAAAAATATGCAGAATCAACAGTAGCTAGCGTTAACTTGCTATATATGCTATATTGATTATATTATTTGTGGTTAGATAAGCCAACGAGTTTCTTCAGGTAAGTGGTAATTATGATTATGTCAGTCACAAATTGATGTTTGTACAAAATAACAGTTACTAACAGCGCTGGGCAATATATGGGAATTTAGATAATATTGTGAATGTCGTTTTGAAGATATGCAGCATTGTAATATTGAGTATATCGTTTATAGCTTACAAAAATGCAATAAAAAGAGCAGAATAAAAATGAAAATGAAAAAGACATTTCACTCCTCAACCAACATGTTAAGGACATGTTTTAGCACATTTCTTTTGGATTGACATAATATCGTCAGATACTAGAAAAAATATCAAGATTTAAATTTTTGTGAATATAGCCCACCCCAAGTTACAATACAATCTATCTTATGTGTCACGGATGTGTTTTCCCACTCTCTTACAGTTACACACTGCACAAAAATAAGAAAAAACATCCCTATAGTGTTATAATTATAGTTACGGTACATAAAAAAGGTGAAAATAATATCTTTGGTGTAATGTATTGGACGATAAGATGGTATAAGAGAGCCTAATATAGAGAGAATATGAAAAGATGAAAGCCGCTGAGAAACCTGTTCACAACTGAAATGATGTGATATAAATATTAACAGCAAACAGGGAGAGCTGAGCTATAGCCACTTGTTATTTCTATAGGCAGGGGGGTCTCAGCTGGTCTGTGCATTAGTCAGATCAGCCTTGAGCCAAACGCACACTTAGACATATAACCCTCGAGGTGAGTCACATTCAGACACAGAGGAGGAAAAGCCTGTATCTTCCGCTAAAATACATTCCCATCCTCCTCCCAAATGCATTTCAACCCTTAGTGTTGTCTCTGAGAAGGTTATAAGAAATAATACTATTTATGTGATATCATTATAGTTTTGTCATTAATAATGTTTAACAAGCCTTTTGAAATGCTCAGTCAACAGAATTTTAACTTCCAGAATAGAGGTTAAATGGAGTAGACCATAATAAATATTTAATTATTAACAATAAGCAACTATTTTCCATTTCCAGGGTAGAAATGTCAGCTAGTTTGCTCTTCTGTTACAAAGGATGGAATATAATACAACAAATTATAATTTTCTAGCATCAAAATTGTATTTGAGCCTCACAAAAAGTATACTTTGTGGTATGTATGTATGTATGTGTATGTGTATGTGTATGTAATACATCTGATATACTGAAAAACTCTTGTGGGCTAACAAGTATTTGTCCAGTATAAAGTAATCTCCGACACAAAAACAATAGTAAATGTGTTTAAAGCAGGCTCTGATATCACTCACATGTATCCAACAACATTGTTATTTCATATTTTGTTATATTCTGAGGTTAGCCCAGTTTCTCCATTGAAATCACATTATGCTCCACTTTTGCCTTCACCCAGACTTTAGAATGATGTTGTTGTTGTTGTTGTTGTTGTTGTTGTTGTTGTTGTTGTTGTTGTTGTGTTACTTTTTTTGGCGGTTGGCAGCTAACTGAAAAGGTGCATTTACCACCACCTACTGCAGCTGTATGTCTTCAAAGTATGTGTTTTATGCTATATCGTAAAAAGAAAAAAAAGGAGAGAAAATGTTTTTGTTTATACATTTTTAAAGGATTTATAATGTGGAACATTCCAGGCAAAGCAATAACATCTCCACGGAGACATGATTTACTTTGTGCACCTTTAAATATGAACAGCTTCAGATGGGCTTATCTTTGTTAACTGGATATGATAATAATAACCTTTGCAATGGTGAGCAAGAAAAGTGTGCATGCAATCAAACTCAAGATATAGATAAAGTTAGTTACAAGGAAGGAAGGAAGGGAGGAAGGAAGGAATCATAATTTTAACAAAAGTAAAAATACTGACGATCGAAAACATCCAATTGAGAGCATAATTACTAGCATTTTCAATAATTTGTCTTTTAATCACTGTTGAAGAACAGTTGTAACATGAGACGCAGGGTCAACATGTTTACTCAGAGAAGATTAGTTCCTCTGCCTTGGACTTTTCCACCATGTGGTTGCAAGTCATTCAGACAGAACAAAGCTCTGACAGAAAGACAAACAGGGAGTGGTGGGTCTTACTTGGGTCTGATTTGGAGAAGGTGTCTCTGTCCAGCAGGTTTCTGTGAACACAAAAGGAGGTGTGTGGTCAGAAAAATCGTCCTGACTACAACAAGAAGTCATCAGGTTCATGGCACAAAATAGAATGTGAGCATTGTCAGGAGACGGTATAATTTTATTTTAATGTATAAGAAACTGTTTTGCCCCAGCACATATTGTTATAGAGCATTTTATTATTGCATGCTAGTTGTTTTGAGCTGATTTTAGCTTGTGGACAGATGCCAAGACTTTAAGATGACCTTGTTTTTTCAGTAAAAATCAGGTACAGTGCCTTTAAAGGTGAATGATTACATTTTTCTGGTGGATGGTCCACTGCAATCTAAACTAAAAACTGTTTTGTTTGGCTGTGCATATGACTGAAATGCTTTTCTTTGCACTCTTCTCTTTTATGTCTTGAACTAAGATTGTGATTTCTGCCATGTCTTTGTGATTTTATCTCCATGTCTTTGTGATTTTAATGCATTTTTTCCTGTTGTGTGAAGCACTTTGAATTGCCTTGTGTACGAATTGTGCTCTACAAATAAACTTGCCTTGCCTTGCCTTACGTGCTTGTCTCCATACAGATGCTTGCTATTGCTTTGCCAAGATGTTAACTTTATCCCTTGATCTTTATTATATCAACTCTATAACAAGCAATATGACATTGTAAATGTCTCTATTTGGTATAGTTTATCTCTATCTCCATGGAGACAGGCAATTGGCACCACAAGGCCAAATTACTGGTCTAATCATGGGGGGGCTACCTTGCTTATAGCAAAAATGCTTGTTTTTGAGCAATAAAAACACCTGTAATTAGGGCATGGCAATTTCTTGAGCTCATCCCTATGACGATGTACTATTTTGGACATATCATAGAGTGAGTCACTATTTCTCTAATAACGTATCTGTCTGCTCAAACACCAAAAAACAAGAAAAATAGTTTCTCACCCACCTCTCCCCTGTATTTCCGAAAGTATGTTTCTCACAAAATTTGCCAGAGATTTAGAAAAATTCCGATAATAAGCGTTAAAACGCATGCAAAACATTGAAAATGTGTTAATAACTTGGAGGTTTATGAAGTTTCAGAAACAGATTTGGCATAATACTGTTCAGCTCCATTGGTCAACCTCTGGCACGTGTGTCATGAGTGAGTGACAGGCGGATTTAACCAATCACAGTGAAGTGTGAAATCTCAGAAAAAGCAGAAGGCTTCATTTACCTCTTACAAGCAACAATGGTTATGATAACATTGAAATTTTGATCTGGCATATTTTGATCTGTCATGTCACCCACCCCTGCATACCTGTAATTGAATAAATGCAAGACAGTTTAAAGCCATATTGCGGTACATTCCAGGCAGAGGAATTACATATAAATCAATCAACATTTTATTGTACAGCACAATACGTGCAAAATGCAATTCAAGGTGCTTTACAACAATAAAAACACATTAAAACCACAGTACAATATGGATCACAATATATCAATGAAAGCCTAAAAACACTATTTGAAATAGTGAAAAGCAGATCAAAATCCCCCAGTCATAGGCACTGCTAAACAAAACAGTAAAGATTTCAACACCGCTGTGGTGGGGGCCCGCCTTACAACTTTGGGAAGACTATTCCAGACCTTCGCCCCATAGAACTGGAACGCAGATTCCCCGTGTCTGGTCCAGACTCTGGGCACCAGCAGGAGGCCGGGCCTAGAGGTCCTCAGAGTCCGAGCAGCTAGCGGACCCTTCAGCAGAAAAGCTCGACATAATGTAAATGGGTAAATACCTGGCTGCAAAGAAAAAAGCTAAGCTTATATTTTCTTTGTTCTGGTGGGTATGACTTACTGGTAGTATTAGAGGTATAGTGGCCTAGCAGACATAAAAATCATTATTATTGTTCTTTGTGAGATTGTAGGGTTTTGGGGGCAAACAGTTTATAAAAGCAGTTATGAAATCTAATTTCATATTAAAACAACACTTAACCTTCTTAAAGTACCTGCAAAGAGAGTGCCCAGGGACTGAAAAACTGAATAGCTCTGGGCCAGAAGTGACATTAGCAGTACGGGATATTTCTGATTTACTCAAAAGCCGAACGGGACCTTTTTATTAGTGGAAATAATGTCAAAAGAGGTTATTATTGTGTGCAATGGGATTTGGAGCAATGTGGATAAGAACATGTTTTTTTATGGAAGCTATCAAATAAAGTAAGAAGTTCCAACCATTAAAACTTAGCTCCAGTGGCTTTGTGTAGTGATACAATGATATAATGGAGTCTATCCTAAACAGAACAACAGAGCAGCTGGATTATACTGGGGATTTATGACCCTTTTACCATTGGGCTGGATTTTATTATATGGGGCTATAAAAACATACAAAACACCTTCAAACAATTTTATGAGATGAAATAAAAAAAATACCATTTGCATGTCAGTTTAATCTTATTTTGTATTCATTATATTCTCAATAGCCACGTTTCAATTTGCCTCAGACCGGTTCACTTTGGAGCATCTTGGAACGCCTCTAATGGTGGTCTGCGTTTCCATGCACAGGTCCAGGCTCTCAGGGGTCTGCTACGTGAGCAGCTGATATAATATAACAAATGCTTTCTTAATTAAATCTAAATCTTGCCCAAATTATACTTCTATTTGTACTATATTTCTTCATAGCACAGATCTCAGGAATTCACAAAAAGATGTGTAGTTATTCCAAATGTGTGGCGCTGCGACGTGGCTAAACCTAGACACAACTTCTGGTTTATTGTCATCTTTTTTTGCATTTATTTTACTTCTCTGTGCCTCTACAGGGCAATTGCATGCCTCTTTATGAAAGAAGGTTTGGATAGTTAGATGCAAGCACTGGGACTATAATATGTTCGGTCTTGACAAGAATGCCGTGCGTCGATTAACAAGAAACAGCTGATGCTTACATGCGCTAGCAATGTTTTGTCTGTCGGCTCAAGAAATAAAGTTATCATCACTGGAAATAAGTCGGTTATTAATCTGCTTTTTGCCGTTTTGTTTTCAAATGACTGTGTGTTCTCTCTTGTCCAATCATCGAGTGCTACAGTCTGCCGCTTTTTATTGTCCAGGGATTGGGCCGGAGCAATTTTACTTGAAAAATGTATCAATTTTAAAATAAACTAATGAAAGTCTGAATATCCACATATTTAAAGTGCAAATAGAAGTCCTGTGTAGCTTTGATTTGAGGAACATACAGCTGGGTCAGATGTTTGGCGGGTTTGCGGTTGTTTTTCAGACTCTTGGGTGGGTTTGGCTGCTGAAGCCTGGCAACCCTGGTTCTGGGGGCAAAGAGTGAGCTAACACGCTCTAGAAGCAGGGGTCACCTCTCGAGACCCCATTCCAACCCCTCAAACGGGCAGCACGGATCAGTTTGTGTAGTGGAAACACCACAGGACCACACCACTCCGTGCCATAACACTCACATAGAAATGTGATATGTACATTAAAGTATAAAATAGTTTTAGTATAAAATAGCACTCTACAAACAGTGACACAAAGTAAGTTACTTATGTAGACTCCTGCTACACGTCATGTCATGTGTTACAAATGTGGCACAGTGACTTCAAATATTTGCTTGTCTGCACTGCTTTTAGACTCTAACACAAGTAATATAGGACCAATGAAGGCTTCACTAAGTTACACAGTGGGAAACCAAAACATGGTTTGAATCGCAGTTCATCGTGGACACAACTCTCACTAAGAATACATGTTTGTAGCATTAAAAACACCTGTATTTGATAAAGACAGGGATGTCACAATATTTTAGTGTTTGGATTATTGTTAGAAAAAAACACAATTGAATGATTATTCACAATAAATGAGACCTTAACCAAACGAAAGTGAAATCTTTCATTTTCTTTCATTACCATTCATTACCACTCGTTACTCAATTTTCTGAAAGACAGATAAAGTTTTTTACATTGAGGATGCACTTTTTTGGACTATAGATTAAAATGAATTAGAGTTGCTCCGATCAGGATATTTGAGGCCGATCACTGATACGATCATCTGACATTTTTTTCTAATATTAATAAATATATATTTTTTATATTACATTTAAATAATTTATTCGAAAAAGGGCTTTTGATGATATGTAGTTTGGTCAAATCCATCTCGTTTATAGTCTCAACTGAGTTTTCTAAGCAATTTTAGTCACTATTATGCTTCTGCTCATCAATTTACCGCATGGAATAAATGAATACTTGTGCCGTTCATGTCCGCGCCATGCATCGGTGCACATCTGGTGCAGCACGCAGCCAAACAGAGAGGATATAGAAGCAGGCTTTTATCCTCTGAGCAGTTTGGACAGTTTGAGGAAGGAAAATGTGCAGCAGAGACAACTTATGTGTTGTGCCACTTTCCAACAAGCCATTGACAAAACCATGAAGTGCTTTGCACTTTCACTTTCCATACGCAGCCATTTGATAACTGTGCAGCTTCAAAAAAGCAAATGCCTTGCGTTCTGTGGTTGCAATAGGAAACCATTTGATGAAGAGAGATGAAGAATTATTATTATGGATTAACCAAATACTCTTGACATCCCTAATTTGAATTAATACAAGATGGTTTTGTTTTTAACAGAGAAACAGTATCTCCATGGAGACAAGCAGCTGGTGGACCTATAAGCACAGACACACACTGTCATCATAAATAACATTTTGCTAGCATCCATTCAAATGGTAGAAACTGATGCTATGTACAGAGATCCCCAACTGAGCAGTTTTTCTTCAGTAGCTCTGACGCTTGCTTTCCGTCTTGTTGTTCCTGTTACCTGTTCCTCTTGTGTGAATTCATTACTACACCTCTGTCTCAGCCACGCAAATCTGTGCGCAAACACACATCCAGTTTCTCAAACACTTCAGCAATCCAACAGCTAGCACTAAACACTAAAACACTTTCATATTATATAATACACAGATTTTTTTATGCAGCTAACATACTGGATTACAAATACCTAAAAACTAAATACTGAAAGTACAAGACCGGCAAATAACTATGAATGGAGGCAGACAATTTTGGGGGATAATCTGTAAATTATATAGATGCTAAATTAAAGAAAAAAATTAATTACTTACTTCTCAAACTACAACTAAACTAAACTATCTTTTCCTCTCTCGTCCTCACTCACTCTCTGGTTGAGGATTTCCATTGCACAGACTAATGTACTAATGTGAATGAGTCACAAGCACTAAAATACACTTTTCAAGTGTAGAACCTGCACCACTTTATACTACTAATATTCAACGTAAAGGTATTTAGCTCAGATATGATATCAAATTCTGTTAATTTTCCAAACTCATTCCTTACTTGCTTGGTTTAAAACAGCCAAGTTATTAGTAGTTTCCTGGAAGACGAAAGGTTTAGCACAATAACAATAAAAAGATATAGACAACCCAGACATTGTAAAGCAGTTGTTCCTCTTTGAAATCACTTATGGTCAGGCCAGTTAGGAACAGAAATAAAAACCTATAGTTCCCAGCTATGCTGCCCTAGGAGCAACTATGCTGGGGGAAGTATGGCAGCTTGAGCACTATCCTCTGCTTCTTGCTACTTTTCTATCAAACAATATTTAATATTTAATTTCACTGGCAATTTGTTCATCGCTTTTCCTTCTTTTTCTCCCACTTCCCCGACGGGAGTGGAGCAGGCACATCGAGGACCTGTGGGATCCAGATGCTCCTCACTGCCTGGAGAAACGGTCTGCCTGGAGAAACGGTCTCTACTCCATATGAACGGTTCTTCATCGGCCTCGAAGAATTGGTTCTCGTCCTGAGTGGGTCTAGCTCCACCGTCTATCTGCGAATTGAGGCGGCGTCTGCCTGTCGTCCGAGGGAGTCGGATCTCTCCTTCTCTGTGGAACTCCTACAGGTTTCTACTTTTTTCCCAAAGAGGTTTGGTAGTTTTTCCTGGCCGAGAAGGAGGATCTAAGGACAGGGGAGCTTGGGACATCTGTCTAAGGACACAGGACGCTGGGACCAAGTCCTTATGAACACTGTTTATTTTGTTTTCCACTGTAGCCCCTCGAGGCAACTACTGTTGTGATTTTGGGCGTTACAAAAATAAATTGAATTGAATTGAATTGAATTGAAAGCAGTTCAAAGATCACGGAGAAAATAAAATTGTAATTGATCAATCTGAGGGGGAGGGGTTTGTCGCATTGCCCAGCCCTTGCAAACAGTGATCTGGATTCAACACAGAAAGAAACATTTCCGGTGCATTACAAAAGCCATAATTCCCTCAATCCAATATCCCACGAAGATTAGTCAATTATTCTGAAGACGTTTGGTGGAAGAAGTGTCTTGCTCAAAGACACAATGGCAGGATCTATCCATGGGATGCTTATTTTTATTATTCCAATGGATGCCCCCCAAGCACCAGCCATGAATAAACTGAGCCGAAAAAGAAATAAACAATTCTATTGATTCTACAAATGACTTTCCTCAGAAATGCAGCTTTTAAAAAATCATTAAAACTGCACTTCCACATCAAGGCCTATCACAAATAGTCCACTTTGTGTGTTTTCTCTAAAAACGTCATCTGAGGATTAACTGAAGCCAATGTCAAACAGTCCAACCCACAGCACATAAACCAGAGTAAACCACCCTTCATCACAGTCTTCAAACTACAATAGATGGAAATAATATGCAAATGCAAATGATTCAAAGTAAAGATAGAGGAATACAGAAAATGTGTACCTTCTACAAAGGACTGAGGATTTCCTGTTGCCATGACTCCATGTGAAAGTATTTCTTGAGCTTTTATGTAGACAGACTTACTGTTATTAAATCCAACATGAATCTATGAAATATACTGCACCGTGTGTTTTAATTCTTGCTTTCTAGTGATTAATCACCACACATGGATAATAATTGAACATTTTTGTAATTTAGACTGCAATATTGCTGGCCCCGCCTCCTCAAGGTGGCATTTCACCATTGCAAGCAATGTTGTATTATTATTGTTGTTGTTGTTGTTGTTGTTGTCATTATCATTTATTTTCAAATAATTTAATTTGTCCCCAAGGGGCAATTAAAAGGCACATATAGCAGTGGACATTCAAACACATAAAAAGCACACACGCAGAGACATAATTACAATGCAAGTGTGGGAATAAAGTGCATAGATAAGGGGTAGGTTAAAACTGACATTTTCAGAGCACTCAAGCCTCAAACGCAGGACACCACAAGAATACTCAAACATGCATGAATCCACTAAAATACATAATTATGTAGATACAAGTGACCTGCGCAACACCGCTTTGACACACAAAGAAACCAACAGTCAACCCTAAACATGCACCATAGGTCAAATCCTACTCAGGTCCTGACCAGGCGGCATGGCGCAGAGGACAAATTTCCCTATGGGTGCAATAAAGGCTAATCCAATCTAATCATGCATCATGCTGAGGGGGCCACAGTTGAACAGACCCTACTTTTGTGTTCTTCATGTGCTGCTTTACCTCTAGACTGCAGAGACACATCCTCTGCTAATCCTGACCTGGAGCCTATAAACACCTCTGGCATTAAACGACTCAGCAGAGACTGTTTTTTCTGCACACCCTCCGTCACACCCTCTGGCTTTCCCAGAAGCTGTTGATCAACTTTTACCGATGTATCATAGAGATTATTTTGACATACTGTTATACATCATGGTACTTGGCCTGCACAGCTGCTGTGAAGAAGGAGCTGTAGCGGGTTGTGAAGAAGGTGGAGCTCCTCTCTCTCAGCATCGACTCTACTCATCTTCTTACACGTGCCTCCAACATCCTGCAGGACCCCCACGCACCCTAAGAACAGCCTCCTATCTACTTCGCCCTCGGGAAGACGTAAATTTCCAATCACACGCACAAAAAGGCTGCACAACACAAGCAGTGGACATGCTACAGGCGCACTGCCACATTGGGCTTTTATCTGATATATATGCAGAAATGTGTGGGTATTTTATTGCATTATTATACCGCTGCTGTTTTTACTCTATTGAAGTTTTGTTGTATTTTGTACAATGACAATAAGGGTGTAATTCACAATAAACGTTTGATTCGAATCGAGATTCGTTTGCCTGGCTGGTTCGGTGAACGCACAATCAAACAAAGAGGCAAACTCTGGTCCGGTTGGAAAGGTCGGTTTCCGTTTGATTGAATCAAACTCTGGCTCGATTAATCTGAATTCAGTTCAATTCAGTTTATTTTTATAACGCCCAAAATCACAACAGCAGTTGCCTCGAGGGGCGACAGTGAAAAACAGATTAAACAATGTTCGAAGGGACTTGGTAATGTCCCTGTATCCCTTGTCCTTAGAAAAATGTCCCAGGCTCCTCTGTCCTTAGACCCTCCTTCTCTACCAAACTACCAAACCTCTTTGGGAAAAAATAGAAACCTGGAGAAGTTCCACAGTGAAGGAGAGATCCGACTCCCTCGGACGGACAGGCGGACGCGCCTCAATTTGCAGATAGACGGTGGAGCTGGACCCACTCAGGAGGAGAAACAGTTCTTCGAGGCCGATGAAGAACCGTTCATATGGAGTAGAGACTGTTTCTCCAGGCTGAATTTTGAACGCAAACGAACCAGAACAAAACCAGGAAGTGACCATGAAGGGACCCACGCGGAGACGCACATGAAGCTCAGGAACAAAACAAACTCCTGAGTGAGATCGATAATGAGACAAATGACACACAGAAGGAAATACAATGTGCACAAGCATTGAAAAAATAATATTTAAACAATCATCATCAGTTTCACCCTCAATAGTAATAACTCGAGAGATCCTCTGGATGTCAAACGTGTGTAGATAGCTGACACAAAAGGGATACAAACACTGTACACATCCACTACTGATAGGGATGGGAAAAGAATATAAAAGATTGTCCTCACATGTGGAAAATAATCTTGTGAGATTTTTTTTATAATTTGGCTCGGACAAAAAAAGAGTTCTGATAATAAAGGCAAAATATATAATAAAATAAGTAGAAAAAGATTCAGTTGTAGTCATCTGTTTTAGAAAAACAAAACGTTTTGACTCTCATCCAAGAGTCATTCTCAATCTGTGAATCAAGTCTGGGAACTCAGGTATGAAACTACTCTCTTTGTTTGTTTAAACAAAGAGAGTAGTTTCAAGTGAAACCAAAAACTCCAATTATCAGGAGGTCCCGCCCTGTGGGCAGGGCTTACACAGAGCCGGATATAAAACCTGAGTTCTCAGACTTGTTTCACAGATTGAGAATGACTCTTGGATGAGAGTCAAAACGTTTTGTTTTTCTAAAACAGAGTCCAGATGACTACAACTGAATCTTTTTCTACAATGGATCACCTCTGGACGAATGAGGGATTACACCGACATATAGTCAATTTGAGTCATTGTGAAGCTAAAATTGTAAACTTAACTACAACAACTATTAGTTATGTCAATTTCTAGTCCTCCAGACCCAAACTTGTGACTCGTCTCATCTTGTGGGGATTATATCTCATCCCTTCTTATCTACTGCAAATCCTCATAAATCATAAATATCATCATAATAATAACTCAGCCAAACCAGTTCATACTATCACGGCGAAGTATGGCTGGGTGAAATTGACAGAGTTGATCTATGGTTTTATCAACAGTCCTCAGTCAGTCATTCCCCAGAGTCTCATCTGTCACTGACACAACTGACAGCTGTCAATCAACACAACAGGAAGAGAAAAGTGACACCAGATGGTTAGAAACGGCCTAAATCATTGACTGGGCCGAAACAGAAAGGAGCTTCTTCTGAAAGACAAACTGTTGGTGAGATGATAAAAGCATATGTGAGTTCAGAAATCTTAACAAGAGTGATAGTAAAAGTAGGGTTCGCACAATACTATATTTCAAACTTGATTATAACACTCCAGAATCGGCTTCTTAATGATTTATCCTAAACCAGTTCTGCCACACAACCCTCATTTTGCAGTGTGGCTATGCTAGCAAATGTTTCATTGTTACAAAATATTTTTTCACAATTAGGGTTACGTTTAGGAACAGTTAATTTGGTTAGTGCTTTGGCACAGGTTGGTTAACCAGGACTCGCCAGAAGTGTGTGACGAGAATCAGCTTGATACACAATAACTATTTTGAAACGGCAATGATGATTTTTCAAAGACTACTTATTTTCAAAAGAAATAATAGTACTTAATGTATGTTGAAGGTGGTCTTGTAGTTTTTTTTATTGTTCAGGAAAGGTCACATTTTTTTTAATAGTTCAAATGAGTATCTAATTTTGAAGCTTGTTTTAGTATGAATGGAGCTCAACAGACATATTTTAATAGTTTAGCGGTTTATAAAGTTTCAAAAATTGATTTTATTTTTTAAAAGATTTTTTGGGCCCTTAGGCTTTATTCGACAGGACCGCTGAGTGTGAAATGGGGATGAGCGAGAAGGGAGGACATGCAGTAAATTGTCACAGCCGGGATTCAAACTCTCGGCTGCACGTAGAGTCTGGTACATGTGCTACCGCCTGGGCCACTGGGCAGCACTCAGAAATAGATTTTAAACAAATTAAATTCATGAATTAAATTTTCGACGTCGCTGTCCCTCTGGTCAGTATGATGATTCCAGTGACCAGCCAATAATGATTGCCAAGAATTTCCTCTTGGATTGACATAAACTGGCTAGACAAACAGGCTAGAACATATTTTTAAGTAGTAAATGTGAAGGCATTTCTATAAAATACATTTCAAACTCAGTTTTATTTTATAGGCTTCTTGTGTAGACAACCTTGCCTGCATACTGTCTCAGACGCCCCCCCTGGGATCACGGACCCTACTTTGGGAACAACTGCATTTTGCAATGGCCCTTGGACGTGTCAGAAGCAGAAGGTACCGTCGAGCCCAACTCCAGGTCTTGAACAAGGATCTATTATTGGATTTTTCTAGTGTTCATGTTGTAAGTTAATGGAAGAGACTCGATGAAATGCAGAAGTAAAAGGGACAACGTTTAAACTTGCATAGGTTTATGAATATACTCATTATAGATACAGTCAAGCAAGATTACCAATAGAAGATATCAAATGTTATACCTCTCAAAACGTCTGAACCTTTGCGATTCAATAATTGTGTTTCACACTTCACTTCTGACAAATCACAGCTTTTCCTCAGCCCTCTTCCATCTTGGCCTAAGCTAGCCGAAAGTGGCCCCAAAGTGTTCTTCTTGTGTTTCCGTCCACAGAAGAGGTTGTGAGGCACAAAGCGCAGTGGTGCGAGTTTGCTGTGGTCTATAATTATGTGAAATGCCTTCCATGTCGGGTCGGGGGGTTATCAGCCCTCCCCTCCCACAGTGACCCACCTCTGTGCGTCTGCTCAGTCAGGTTTGCCTCACAATAATGTCCAACGAGGAGGACAGTTACCATGGAAACTACCCAGAGCCAATCACAGGCCATTTGAGTGACTTGACTGACAGCTGTTTTTGTATATAAAGGAAACCATCAGTGTTGTGATATCTCAAGTGTTTTTCTCCTTACCTAGAGACCCCTTTATTGAGACAGAGAGAGAGAGAGAGAAAGGGATGTTGTTTCAGTAATAAAAATGTTATCTAAAAGGGGAGACAGATATAACACAAAACCAACTTTACGAGCTTTAACCTTGTAAATGTTTCCTCATCATTAGTTAACTCATCATTCCTTTTGATTGATTGATTTATGTATGTTTGACTAATGCTGTGTTGTTCTGCAACTGAGGTTCGAGTGCTCAGAAAATTACTGTTCTCACCTATCCCCTATGTCCTCCCACCTCCCTGTTTTAGTTGTTATTATTTGAACAAAAATTGAAATACTTCCAAAACATCATGTGCTCACTTTCAACAAATACAAGCATGTAAAAGACAATCCTTTTCAACAGGAAGTCAAAGGACCTGTTTCTATAATGAAGCCAATTTGCTTTACAATGAACAAAATGTAAAATGATTATCTACTTGTGTTATAATTTCATATTCAGTACCTAAAAAAGCATCATACAGTATGTCTTAAACCAGTGAATGAAATAATTCTGATATCTAGTCCAGAACAATGAATTCTTTATAAAACCACAATGAAAGTTGCACATTTAAAAGCCATTATTCTGTAGTGTATCTATTTTCTCTCCACTCCCTCTTCTCTTTTATATGAATTACTATATCTGTAATGGCTTTTGGAAGAGTTTATCTCCTGCACTTCTTCGTCCCAACACTTCTTCGTCGTCTATGTTACGGAAATAAATTGCTTCTTTCTGCTCTCAAGAGGAACGGATATTCAAAATTTATATCTAAAAGTTCAGGATTATATGGCTACTTGTACGGAGTGGTTTTCCTACAACATATATTCATGTTCTCTGTGTCCTAGTTTGTAATATTAGTTGTGATTCGACCACTGATAGTGGATTTCTCGCAGCAGCCCATATTAAAAGTACTGTATATTATAAAAAGTGTTTTTATGAGGAAATTCTTATTTTGACAGATTTTTGACAGACACAAATTAAGTTATTTCAATCATTTCACTAAATTAACTAAAATCCAGTTTTATATTATAGGGTTTTGTTTTTTTGTTTTTTCTAATTAGCTGAAGCTGTTTTTCTGTCACATATAGTACTGATATTCTGTATTGAACTGACAAAACTGTCCAAACAACCCAGTCACCATTTCTGGTCAGAAACGTCATTTGACAACTACTTACATGTCAAATGAAGTGTGTGGGTATTGTAGTGTCTGTGGTTGTCTGCTCTTAATGTAGAACAACCAGCTGCAAAAGAGTTTTTAAATGAGTCAGGCCTGATTTTTGTTTTTTAATTGTTTCCTGTATAAATAAATACAATTAAACGAAAAGCCCCCTATATCCGATCTCCTTGTCAGTCTGGTTGTATCTCAATTTGACCGTGACCTGGTTAGACACTGCAGTGGTTCATTGAACCAGTTCATACACGCAAGTTCATGCACTTGGAGCAAAGCAGGACTCATATCCTGTTCAGCTAGTTTAGTAACATTCTGTGAGACACAAATATTAGAACTGTTAAAAATATTTGAGTTTGTTTTGTTTTCTTCAGTGCCTAGAATATTCCACAGTATGATATAAAACATGTCTAGCCAGCATTTATTAAATTGCATGTGTTTTATTGCTAAAGAAATATCTTTTAAAAATGTGCCTTCTTGCTGTGAGCGGGGTTGCATCTCCACAGATCTGACCTGTAACTTGGCCTTGTGGCACCATATGTCTCCATGGAGATAAACATGTTTAATACTGTGGACCTTTAAGTACAAACTAAATATAAGTCAATATACAAATAATTAAAGGTGCATTATGTAACGTTTCTAATTTGACTCAACACCGCATTTGTCCTCAAGACTATTCCACAATATGGCATTTGACATAGGTCAGACCTGTGGAGACAGACAAGCTCACAGAAAGAATGCCTGTTTGTCAAGGTTTATTTAGCAATAAAAACACATGCAATGAGTAAAAGCAAACCAAATCTAGCCAAAGCAGCACAATTTGGAGGCAAATCCTCAAGCAGAAATGTACATAGTGCAGCTTTAAACTAAACAGGAACCCCACTATCATTTGTCAGGCTATTTCTTTAGGTTTATGGTATCAGGCTAAACCATATCTGTGTCCCTAGATACAATGCAAATTATATAGCTTTTATTGCTTTATTTAAATCCAGTTTGTTTAGCTTCTGAGCTGAACATGAAACATGGCCTGTCCTTAAACTGAGAAGGAGAGAGAAAAACTTCGATCTGCAGGTTAAGGCACTGACAACAAATGTTCAGTTGTGATTATAGTTTCTTTTTTATAAAAGCTTTTATTATTATTATTAGGCCCGAGCCGAAGGACGACAATCGTCCCGGCGTGGGACTTATTAAAATTGTATCCGGGGGCCGGAAAAACGCAAAAATCGAGTGGTAAACAAAGACGAATATGCCGTGAGTGGTATCGAAAATTACAACTCAGTGAGTTCTAATTTTGAGTGAAGACCCCATGAAATATTGAAAGACGGCTCAGTAGCGCCACCTCAAAAATCGATAAACATGGGGCCAAAAATTATCAGTTTAAAACTGATCCATTTTCAGGTGTGGTCATAGTGACTTTTTTCTTAAATTGCAATTTTTTGAATATTAAAAAACAATCCACGTTTCATTTAAAAAAATATGTGTATAGGAAAATGTGAACACAGTGATCTGCAAATGTAGTGGCTAGCTAATAAAATTGCTCTTTTTATTTATTTATGTATTTATTTATACAAGGGAAAAAACTAAATGAGAGAAACTGTTTTTCATGAGTATCCTGTTGAATACAAAAATACAATATATTAGCACATAATATCTAGTTAAAATGCCAAAAAAACAATCAACACAACATTAAATAAGTTAACAAATACATAAACACACACTTATACACATATTATTATGCAAAGCAAGAGCACAGGCATTGTGGGTAATCTTTAACAAGTGCTTTGAATTCATTAAAAGGCACGAGATTATCTAATTTAACTAGTTTATGAAGGCCTTTTTTCCTGATTTGGTATTGACTTAATGCGGCTGTAATATAAAGATGTCCTGAGATCTGATATTCAACATACTTGTTAAATAATCATGCAACATACCTTATAAACAAACAAAAGGCAGTGCTGTCCATCATGCCATCCTACTTTAGAGTATAATTTACCGTGGTGAGTTCTGTATCCTTCTGTTATGAACCTTAATGCTGAAGTGTAGTCATCTGGACTTATTTTGGAAAAAAACAAGATGTTTCGATTTTCAGTCAAGACAGTGTCAAACACAGTGTGCAGATGATTACTTTTCCTACGATGGAACACTCCTGGACAAATGTGGGATTACACCGACCCTTACTACTGAATGAAAAACTTAGTTCAGAGGTTTTAAAACTAGCTGTAGAATGCATATATATACGTATCGAGAGAGATTATTTGTCAGCTCTTGTACGCGTTTATGTAAAGAGAGGTTATCATCAATCCAGATGCCTTAGTATTTGTAGTAGAGTACTTATTCAATCATACTCCTATCTAGGGTAAGAATAGAAAAAAAAAATGTGGTCACTAGAGTGTGTATTGAGAACAGCATACATTGTGCGAGGGGAGCAAGTCAGCAACATTTTGAGGGAAAACGACAACGAATAGGCCAGTAAATCATCGGCTACGTTCACACTGCAGGTTTTTTTCATGTATGTTCACATTACAAAAAAATGCGACTGCCGTTTGTGTCTGGTGTGAACGGAATGCAGCTCGACGTGGACCGCATGCGAACAAAAGAACACAATGTCACACGTAGCGCACTGTGCTTACGGAAGTAAAAAAGGCACGTTACCTAATATTCTTTCAATTTCGCATGAAGGCTTTTTATTTGCGTTGGCATTGAAGCCAGGAATGTTTCATCCTCGCTCGGCCAACTCCTTCGCAACCTCCTCAAATACCGCCCGATTACGGTACAAACGCTCTAGTTTTTCCTGAATTGTTTTGTCACCTCTTATTAGTTCACAAACTTCTTCCTTTTTCCACTGACAATTTTCAGCTCTTTTGTCTGCCATTTCTCTCCACTTTTGCCTATTGATGACATACATGTCGGATGAACGGGACCTGAGCATTCAAACTGAAGTCGCATTCTAAAAGTACGGATACCTTTCGGCTTTATTTCCACATACGAAAGGAAAAAATCCGATGTGTGCTCCCCTGAAAAAATCAGATACAGGTCACATATGGGCTACAGTGTGAATGTAGCCGGCCGAAGTGTTGTGAGTTTGAATCCCGACAATGTCCTGCATGTCCTCCCTTCTCTCTCATCCCCCATTTCACACTGTCCTTTACTGTCTAATAAAGCCAACGAGCCAAAAAAAATCTAAATCTTTCAGATAAAAGTCGAAATATATTTTTTAAAATGGTGTCTAGATGACAACACTTGAATGCTTTTCTAAGATGGAACACACCTGGATGAATGCGGGATTACACCGACACAGAGGAAATACTTGAACAGACAAATCCTGGTGAATGAATAGAATAGCTGGTGTCACCTGTGGAGTTCATCTGAGCATGCCCAGTAGAGTCCTCTCGCTCCACAGCGCCCAGAATACCATGCTCTGTTGCTAAGCACAAGCATCTATCCACACAAACACAAAGTTGTCAGAAGTCATGCAGCGAGCACAACAAGAGCATGAAAGGCCAGTTGTATGCAGCAGTGTGCGGAAATGTGGAAATGTGCAGATTTAAACTATAATTAATATGATCCCAATTTGAACTGTATTAGAAAATGACCCATAATAACACATACAGGTTCAAACTGGCTCTGTGCACAGCGATGCCCAGCGACAGCTCAGAGTCACGCTCACAGCTATAAAATAGATAACGATGAGGCAGTGGATCTAGCGGTGGCACTGGTGGCACCTACTTGTCTTCATGGGGGAGTCTTTGCTTTGCCTGGAATGTTCAACAATATAGCAAAAAATGTATCTAGCTATGGAGAAAAGAAGGTGACACCACTACGCAAAATTTACAGGTCATATCTGTGGAGAGGTGACTCTGCTCACAAAAATAATGCCTGTTTTTAGGTACTTTTCAGCAATAGAACACCTGTAATTAAAACGTAAGATAGAAGCAGTAAGTTCAATGTAACATCCCAGACATGTGCATTTTTAAAGTCTATTTTAATGTCTATATTTCAAAATGGCACAGTATCCCACTGAAATTTGCTAAATCTGTGTCATAATCACATGATCATAATCTCAAAACCTGCCCCAGACTCCGTCCCTCTCTCTCCTCAGCGCTGCAGCATACAAAGCTTGTATTTCCTTCGCTTTGAGGGGGCTGTCCTAATTCTTGGTGACAGGAGCGGAGAGAGCCAAGAGACCATCCCGGCCTTGACACACTAATACACACACAAGCTACTATCTCACAATCTGTCTACACACATACAAACACACAAGCATTCAGGCTCACATCAGCTGGAGTGGCATTTCACCTTAATAGTCTTTGTCAGCGCTCTCAGTACAGTTTAGTGCAGTGTCCTGTTTCCTGGACCAACACATGTGAGTGGGCCTTGGTCTGATCGTGACGGTCTGATACTGACAAGCCCCAAACATCTGTTTTACACGCAGGCAAACGACAGAACAAGTGAACTGCCCAAGTGAACTTTGGTATAATACATAAACTTTCTGCAATATCGCGTGTTGCAACAATATTTTGCTTTAAAAAGATGTAACGGACTTTTTCGTATCTTCTCAACTTTATTCAATTACTGTATAATTTAATATTGCATCCATGTCAGAGCTAGTGCCGGATGGTTCTTATGGGGTGATGCTTGGTTCAAAAAGTTGGACCGAATTGAAAGCACACTTGTTATGTTTGATGAGAAAACATTATCATAACCTAGTTTAAAAATAATTATTTAGCATATCCATTTTCCTTTTTTTCCGCTGAAGATTATTCCTCTCACAATATGCTACAGCAGTTCTGGTCAGATTGAGCTGGGTTCTATATTCTGATGAGATAAGTGTGAATGTATTTGTTGTGTAGCAGGCTGCTTGTGTTTTCGCGACCGGTTAGTGATGGGGTCTGCACATGTCCGTCTGTATGAACAAGTGACGACTGATGAGACGTGAGAGCAAACCACAGCATGTTTGAGCTGCAGTGAGTGAGAGACGGCTCCCAAACTAAAGCTTGGATTATACTTCCCGCATGTAAATTCCGCGCGGAAATGAGACGTTGCGGAGGGCGGCGGAGAAGACGTCGGCAGTATATATATTCTGCACGGGTTTCATGCGGTGAAATCTGAGCTGCTAACATGAAATCCCATTCATTTCATTTCAGTTACAATTTTTTCCCTGACGTTGGCGCGGGACATCAGGTCCGCAGCGAGAGGGCGTGTTGGCAAAAATGATGACATTTCGCCGCGCGGCCCCACTTGCGGACCTCGCAGACGCGTCAAGCATAAACCTAGCATACGGCCACACCCGCATCCTTAAAGGAGAAGACTGTGTTTTTCCTGGTGGTATTAACTAATAAACTATAACATAGAACATGATTTTGCATTTTGTTCATTGTTTTATTGACGTAAAATGGCATAATAATAGAAATGGGACTATGACTTCCTGTTCAACGCTGCAGAAATGATAAACTCCGCCCTCTAATAGTGACAGAGCAGTGGGCAGGGATATGGGTAGAAGAAAACTGAACTTTTCTGAGCATGTATGAATTAATCAAAATATAACTCTGAGTAGGAATAGAAAAATATATTATATCATGATCAAAAGTTCTTGAAAGTAAATTTACTATGTCTCCAAATATAAAATTGAAATTTTACTTAGACAATTAAGGCTGGGTGATATTGTCAAAAATTACTATCTTGATATTTTTTTTACATTATTTTGATAGCTATGTACAGACAATATATTATATATATAATATATATTATATATATTGCCTCACCTCTATCGCCAAACTAACATGTGAGGGTGGTAACAATTGAATTATGGGTAGTTATCCAAGCTTACGTACAGACACATGATAGAGCATTCACACACACATTATTTAAATGTATTAAATTATTTAAAATAGAATCAGGTTGATAAATTCATAGGTTACAGGCATATGATTCCTTCCTGATATGAAGATTTTGTGAGGACCTTTTTCCCATTCAAAAATATTAGATTAGGATTTGAATTGTGCTGTTGCTTTGACAACTCTCCTCCACATGCCAAATCTTTTAAATCAGGAATCTTTCTGCCTGAAACAAAAGAATTCTACATCAAATTATTTTGATTTGAGCTAAGCTCTGTTGTCTCAGGAAGCACCAGGTATAAAATCTAAAAATGTTATACCTTTTTATCCCCTGATATTACAGCGGCAGCTTAAACATTACCCGTATCTATACCCAAAACTAGTCTTACACAGCTATTACATACAACTGATTTAGTAACCCTAACACCTAACCCTTGTTTATTACTATTACTATTAAATCCCATTAATCAATCCCACTTTTGAAATATGATCACAATAACATAAAACAAAGTATTTTCGCACATTTTCTTAAGGATTTTTATTTTTTTACTCAGGAGGACATGCAGTAAATTGTCAGAGCTGGGATTTTGAACTCACGACACAGCGGCCGGCTGCACATGGAGCCTTGCATGTGTGCTGCCGCCTTAACCACTCAACAGCCAGGCAACACCAATTATTTCACAAATCTAAATCAATTAGGCTATTTAAAAACCGTATTGGCTATGATGTACGTTTATTTCTGTGTGGTCACATGTACAGGACCAAACAAGAGATTTAGTGGGGAGAAAAGCCCTTCATTGCCGCTTTCGGGTGTCTGGCCATATTATTTGTTTTAGAGCAACGCAACTTGTGATTTCTGCAGCGTTTTTAGTTTGTTTTGCCACACGAAGCAAAGCCGCACCACTTTCCGCCGCTCAGCCGATGAGTGGCCCATGTGCTTGTCCATGTGAGGAATTTTGAATATTACGTGTAGATTTATGTGATAACAGTAATGCTTCCGGAAACCTTCCTCTTTCGTTCAAGTAAAGTCTTGCTGCGTAATCTAAAAGACAGTAGTTGGTCAAAACAGACCGTGATTAAACTGTACATTACCAGATTATTACTGTAAACTTCTTCATTTGTAGATTTTTGGCTAGAAGGCAGCTTGCTTGTCAACTCTTGTATTTATCATTTCCGCTGAGGCTTTAGATCTCAAGCACAAGCTGAATTCATTATGTCTTGTCAACAACAAATTAGACATAAACTGCATCATTAGTTGCACAAGCTTCAACAGAATCCCACACCACAGACAAGACATAAAAATCTCACATCGCTTTGAGCCTTTTATCTGAGTTTTATGTGTCTTTAGTGCATTTGGGAGGAAACAGGGAGACACGAGAGGCTTGGAAGTGTTGGCCCGGGCCATGGGGTTAGACATCAGACGCACAGACAGATAGAGAAGACAGATAGAGAGAAGAGAGAGCCGACGTCCCTGGTGGTATTCATGCATGCCCCGGCGCGGTGTGACCAGGATGGATATGACTTGATTAGGCCTTCCCCTTCTGCCGTCTCCTCCTCTCCCCTCTCCCCTCGCGCTGTGCTTCTAAATAGGCCTGTGACACTGTGATTTACTGCATGTGGCGTAATCTGACTTGTCAAAAAGTCTCAATCAGCGCGATCCTCCGACAATCTGCCACGTCAATCTGTTCTCGTGTAAGACCAAAACGAGGCAATTTCCATTCACATATCACACATATTTCCAAATGTCACCAAACCGCGAGCTGGGCGGAAAGGATATAAGATGTTTTGATTTGTCTAAATATTGTTCAGGAATGCAATATGAGTAAAAAATAAAATGCCATTGCTTCAAATGTGGGCTTTCATTTCGGTCTGTCTCCTCCTGAAATGTCACCGGTGTTTTGATGGATGAGCGGGGCAGCACTGGACAGATGGGATAGGCTATGCCCTCCATGTCATATGTTCTGGCATGGTAGAAAGAGTAAGTATTCTCCCTGGAGCAAAAGGAAATGGTAACAGAAAATGGGCTGAGATTTGCAGCGTTGCAGAATCAGTAATGACGCCCATGTTTTCATTTAAGAGCCAGCGGAGTAATTATTATCGGGATGTTTGTCGCTGCAAGTCCAGTGGTGTCCTCGACTTAGATATCAATAAAGTTATAATCACATTCTTCAAACCTCTATATTAGTGAACTGACCAATTTAGCATTACAGCAAGTCGAGCTGCAAACGTTAATATTTAGAGTATAAAAATAACCGCTTGAAATAATTGGGATATCATCCAGTGTCACTGCAAATGGTTCCTTAGTTCTTTGAGTGCACATGAAGGTTAAAGTAATTTACCAACACTGGAAATAAAATAAACAGACACTAAAACAAAAAATAGCTTCTATCCATGGATATTAAAATACATTTCAACAGCACAGATCAGAAACAAACCAAATTCCGTAGAAGAAAGTTGCATATTTTAGCCTGATATAAAATGCCCTGTCGATCTGCTTCTAAGTGGACAAAACACACATGCTGTCCACCTCCAACCGAAGTGGACTATAACTGGACTTGAAAAAACAATTAACCAATAAATCATGAATCATAAATTTAAAATGCTAGTAATATAACATTAATACAATGTGATTATGACAAAAATTGTAATTGTTGTAAAATGTAGTGAAAGTGTGAATATGAAAATATGATACAGTTCATATCCTGTGTCGGCTTTTTGTAAGATACATATATTTTGCACACCATTTTCTTGCAACAGCTATATTTTTATACAACCCCTGGATGTAGGCCTCCATAGAAACCCCCAGAATAATCCCCCTCACATTTTTACATCCTATATCTCTGCAAAACAGCCCGCTATACAGGAATAAAATTACCTGTCTTTTCACCGGTTATCAGCAAGCCGTTCTAACAGCGCTTCTTTGACTATATCACAATTGGATATCCATCAGTTTCTGGGAAAATTGCTTGCATGTCACTACATGGGCATCTTTACTCTTTTCCTCCAGTGGCATATTTTAGAAGAGCAGATGTAATGTTGCTGGCTCACCTCTGACTTCTGCGTTTGGACTGCTGAACTTTCAGATTTGTCGTTTTCTTCCTCCTAACAGAATCAATCTTATTGTTAAGTGCTACTGATGAATGTCTGGCATCCCACTATTGTGGAAGTGTGATCATTTAAGCTTAGCGAGTTTGGCTGTGCCAGTCTATTATCAACAAAGCGATAATTGAAGGTGTACACTTTCACTTTTGAACCTCATAATAATAATAATAATTTTATTATCAATAATAATAATAACAATAATACATTTTATCTATATTGCACTTTACATTTCTATGAAATTTCAAAGTGCTACAAAAAAGAACAATTTTTATATTCTAATTTTGCAAGCATAAGCACAATATAAGAAAGGTTAAAACTAGTAAGAGTCCAAACACACCTTTTTAGACAAAAATGGCTCCCATAGTGGAGAGCTTGGTCCTGGGCTGGTGGAGGCACCTGCCCTTTTACAGAACATTACCATGAAAGTCATCACAACAAATGTCTTTGGGCAGCTGCAGTTCACTGAGGCGTTTTTTAATTGTGCCAAAATGGCTTTATGACACTGATGATGACTACATGTATCATCGTGTAAGAAAATGAATGAAATTGTATATGAATTTAATGCAGAAGAATAAAAAATACTCAAACATGCATGAATCACTCTAATTGCAGCTTTGGGAGGGGAAATGATGAGGGGAAACTTAAAATGGTAAAAACATTTCAAAGTAGATTTTGCATATGTCTCCTTTAAGAAACTGAAGAGACTCACTCAAGGTTTTATTTCTACAGTACAATGCAATATGATGCCGACGGGCAGACTGAGTAGTTGATTTATTTTTTATATTTTCTGATACATTTTTTCACATATTTTTTGGGAGATTTTGGCCAAATGCGGGGAGCAACTTGTGCAGGTCAAGGGACAGAAGTTAAGGACTTTTGGATTGTGTATGTTGTGTCTCCAGAGATCCCCTGGCTTCCCCCTGGATGCTGACCGTCCTGCCCAGGCTGCATTACCCAGAGGAGGTCAAACTTTATTTTATCTGGTCAGGAGAATCGGCGGGTAATGTTCAAACGGCGGGTAATGTTCAAAGGTTTGAAACCCTCTTTGCGCTTTGATCTCTAGGTTCTTATATTTAGGTTTAGGTAGATTCAATCTAAAAAGCTTGTACCAAGTCAAGTTAGATGAGGCAGCAAGGTCATTCCACAGGATATCTAAAGCCAAACGGACTAAACTGCAAATGTCATACTGCTGATACTACTAATGTGCTGGATCAGAGGTTTGCGAGTGTGCTAAACGATATCAAGGGAACAGCCCCAAAAAGAGTAAGGTTCATTTGTGTGAGCAGATTGTTGATCATGGAGCATTTGTCATCGATAGCATTTCAAATCCTGCCCTCTGGATCTAAAGCCATAACGGACATCTTTTACTCTGCTCTTCATTGTTTATTTGACAGAGGCAGATGCAACAAACATAGACTAATATGTGATAATCTGACGCAGGTATCTGTGCTTATAGCCACTAACGCCAGTCCGAGGGCGTGCTATAAAACATGCTGCTTGTTCATTACTGCCACTTTGTTTTGTATGTAGCCCTTTGACCTTTCCGCAGCATCTCGCTCTCTCCTTCAGATCTTTATCAATCCATTCTCTTTGCGCCGGCTAACAGTGTGATATATGGGCTTTGGAGCAATTACCCTCGCACAGAAGAAGACAAGTGCATTTAGCCACTGTGTTGACTTATGTAGAGGGCCCCCCACAGTTCGGGAATAAGAGGCGCAAGAAGGTCGATAGTAATTTCCTTTGAGTGCATAAATCTTTACTGAAATGACTCGAAAAAGGCATTACAGAGTACACACACAGTCAAAACACAGGGGGAATAGTAGACAATGGTGGCTGTAAGTGGCAGTTTCTTCAATATAGTTTTGTCTCGCTATTTGCAAGTACCAAAGTGCGGGCCGCTGCCATCCCAAAATCATTGGTGCTTCCCGCTGTGTACACTCTTGTGTAAACAGACAGAAAAGTTGCCAGTGTCAATCCCTTCCGCTTTGTGCTTGAGATTGAACGCAGCACAGCGAGAGTCAGAGTAGTTTGTTTAAAGTATCAGCATGCCCTTTTCTATATGTTAAACTCATTGAGGTGTTAGGAAGTATATTTTACATAAAAAGTCATTTGAGAAAATGCATATATAAAATTGTGGTATTTCAGTTTAGAATAATTGTAGCAAAAAGAACGTATATTGTGATATTTCTATTTAGAGAGAGCAACCTTTTAAGTGCTTCTTCTACAGCGAAGGAAAAAGACGCCTAAAACAAAATCTGTAGAATCAACCGTGCAAAATCGACAGAGGGAAAAAAAGAACAAAGTCATGTGACTTTAGGGATTGATTCCTCTTATCTACTTGAAAAAGGCTTAACAGAACAAACAACTACTCCAAATACAGACAGAACCAACTCTGGAAATGTCTAATCCTTACTGAGTCTCAAAAAAAACAAAAAAGATAAGAAGGAATGCATTCATAATCATGGGAATAGCCAGGAGGATAAATAGTGTTTGAAATGTCAAGCTGCAGAGCTCAAACACTGTCAGCATGATTGAAAGGGTGTTTATTTGTCCATTCTAGTATATTTAAGAATGTATCTTTCAAGATGAGACACTGCATGTTGTAATTGAAGTGGTATAATTTGTTATCCTCCTGTGGATAACACCAAGTTTAAAGTTCATGTATTTGATATATATAGAGAACAAATATCTTATGACAGACTTAGTGAATGTATTTATTTGATCGAGGACAATGCACAAAAAACATCTTATGAAAAGAAATATGTCATGTTAACCTGGCAGAAGCCAGATTGACAAGTGTAGCTCTCTTGATTTGAGCTCTACACATTATCAATCTGGGATGGCTCTTGCTGAAAGCGTTCGGGAAAAGGCAGAACGTTCCGACAAGCGGAACAAGCAGAAAAATCGAACTTTTGCTAAAAGCAAATGTGATTTAAAAAAAAATAAAAATGTCCTGTCCACAAATGCAGAAAGGTGCTTCACTCTTTCCTCCGTAATTGTCTTTAATTCTGCATCAATAGGCCAAAGTACATTTATCAGCTATTGCCACGTTTGTTTAGGTTAATATGGGCACCTTTGTCGAATGCTGCGCTGTGATTGGTCCAACCTCTGTCCCACATTGGCGAGAGCGGAACCAGATGAATTCTTGAGAGTTTGTTTAATCACAAATATTCACAAAAATGTATCTTACTCCAAGGTAAATGTCATATCCACTGTTGTAGAGAAAAAAGTTAGTTCCTATTTTCCACCTGTAGTTCCTGAACAGTGAAATCACTTTTTCATTTAATATGCTTAGGAATAATAGTAATTTTTAAAAAAAACATCAACAAAATCCTTGCCACATCTCTAGTCTTTACTCTTGCACTGTCTTAAAGGTGCTGTATCTGATTAAGGCCTTAAAACATGAAACTAGTTCATTTTAAACTGCCGTGGTCCACATACACTTACCTAACGCAAAGCATCCCAATTATTCACCACGATGAGTGCTTTTCACAACTTTCAGAGGCCAGAGCGAGTTTTGTCATCACAATAAAGATAATAACAACTTGCATGCTAACAACACACTTCACAGAGAATAAAGCACTAAACGATTAGATGCAGACAGCGCACAATGGACCCATTTTCACACTAAGACATGCGTTTACAATATACTTTATGCTGGAACAGTTGATTTTATGACATTTTATTTCATTTGGTCTTTGTCATGGGAAATAAGTGCATGTGCTTCTGTCCTCAAAAACACAGAGGGTGAACTTTGTACTGCCGATCATGTTGATTGAAACGATTTGTTGAAAATCAATGTTTTTAAATCAACGACTCTTATCGGCACCGTAAGGGAACCACATCGACCATCGAACAAATTTATGGATGCACTTTGTTAATATGACCATACACCAAATAAAGACCAGTTACCAAACATTGCAGGATGTAGTCTTGTAGAAAGTAATGGGATAATGGGATATTCACAATAAATAATAATAATAATAATAATAATAATAATAAGTTTTAGCGCTTTTCAAAGGATACAAAGATGCTTTACATTATGGAAGAAGCAACAAGGACCAACACAGGACAAACAAAACAAGTAGAGAGGGAAAACAGTTAGTGGGGATTAAAGGCTTTTAGAAAAAGGTAAGTTTTTTTTTAAAGTGAATCCGAGTTCCTGATTTGGAGGGGGAGAGAATTCCAATATTGCATTTTTGGGGCAGCTAGTACTGACTTATAAACAAACAAATGTTAACAGAGAAAGACAGAATTTCCCTAACAGCTAATGTAACTTGACAGAGACAAGAGAGCAGTCACAATAGTGCTATTTTTTTCAACCCGTGTCTATTAAAAAGGCTGCGTATTGCCTAATTAAGGTTTTGATTCAGCCTGGAAAAGTTCCTGAAAGCTCTATGTATCTGCCACAGAGCAATAATGCACTTTATCAAATTAACCAAGACTAATAATCATTCTTAAATGAACTGAGAGCTTGCGTCTTTCCTTTGCATTCTCTCTCGCTCACACTTGATCATTACTTGGCCCGCATCACTCCAACCCGCAGGTAACCAGCAGCAAAACACAACCCACGCATCACTAATTCACACTACTTTAGACTTCATTTCTGTGCGTAATCGCGCATCAATGAACTACAAGTCAATTTAATCATTTTGATACTTTGACTGAATTATGAAGCTGTTGATTTGAAGTAATCATACATGATGAAACACTAGTCTACTATCAATTCAGTTACTCTCAAACTATTTTTATGAAACCATTTGCAGCAAATCTACAGCACAACTAAATGTACATAATTTCAAAGATAGAGTTAGCATTAAGATACAACACATGTTTTTTATTTATATCCATGCCTTTACTGAAAAATGCTGTTTCTTTGACTTACATCTCAGGCATCAAAGCATGGACTAAATATTTCTTTTAAAACCATGTGGATGAGAGCTATACAGGTACAATAGAGTGGTCAAACATCCCACTGTTGACCATGGAATATATTACTACAAGGCACATGCCATTGCTGCAGGGAAATCTTAAAAAAATAATGATAATATATTATACAAATTTTATATATATATATAAATTTCCTTCTCACCCTCCACGGGTGGTCTCATCCTTTTTCTAAACTCGGGTCCTCTACCAGAGGCCTGGGAGCTTGAGGGTTCTGCGCGGTATCTTTGCTGTTCCTAGCACTGCACTTTTCTGGACTGAGATGTCTGATGTTTTTCCAGGGATCTGTTGTAGCCACTCCTCCAGTTTGGGGGTCACTGCCCCGCGTGCTCTGATGTCCACGGGCACCACTTTCGCCTTCACCTTCCACGCCTTCTCCAGTTCTTCTCCAGTTCTTCTCTGAGCCCTTGGTATTTTTCCAGTTTCTCGTGTTCCTTTTTCCTGATGTTGCCATTACTTGGTATCGCCACATCAACCACCGCTTTCCTCTTCTGTTTAACCACCCCCACAATGACTGGTTGGTTTGCCATTACCATTCTGTATCTGGAAGTCCCACAGGATCTTGGCTCGGTCATTCTCTACCAGCTTTGGGGGTGTTTCCCACTTTGACCTTGGGGTTTCCAGTCCATACTCTGCACAGATGTTCCTGTACACTATGTACACTGTACACTATGCCAGCCACTTGGTATATATATATAGATATATAAATATCTATATAGATATATATATATCTATATAGATAGATATATATAGATATAGATAGATAGACGGATAGAGATAGATATATAGATATAGTTATTGATATGGATAGATATTTTATATATATACATATATATACTAATTATATATACATATATATATATATATATTCATCTGGATCAAGTTACGTAAAAATCTTATAGACAGAGGCACTTAACGAATAAACAAATTGGTTAATCAAAACACTCTATTGCGTGTGCGTAAGTCTATTGCGTGTGCGTGCCTCCCAGAGCAGACAGCCCATACTGATCAGGCTGCACATGCTCTCAGTGTGACAAAAAGAGAAGGCACCGAGTGTGTGAGTCCAGTGCATCATAAACCACATCTGTTTCTTTCAGTTTCGACAGATTGAAAAGAAAATAGAAGAACGTGAGTGATCAAATGCACAGGACACCCACAAGCCACAAGGGGGCCCCAAAAGTTGAATTTCCATTACTTAGCCCTTAATTGGCGTATATTAGTACATATCACAAGGATAGGGATAATGAGTGTACAAACAGCTTTTCAGTTTGCTGACACATAACTTATAATTAGACTTAGAACTTTTTTTCAACATATAAATGTGTTTAATTTGACATGTTATTGGCCTTTAAACATGCATTAGAGCACTGGTAGTTCAGCGCTTAATGTTAGAACTTAAAATAATGCCTATGTTTTAGAAAACACACAGTATTTACATCTACCCCACTCCCCTGCTCAGATTTAGCTTTAGAAAGACATACAGTGGCAGAAGTGGGAATGACGTGAACAATGGAAAAAATCAAAAACTAGCCATTTAAGCAACGTGACCAGCACAGACTAAACTCTTGGGCTACCTTAATTATTTCTACAATGCAACAACATGAACTGGGGAGAGAGGGATTTCAAACTGACAAACTGATATACGCCTAATATAGACCTAAAGACCTAAGCCATATTATCCCAAATTTGACATACATTACCTCAATCATACGATCAAAATCCTACCATTTTCAAATCTCATGTCTCATGTCAAATCTCATTCAAACAAAACTCCATTCAAGAACAGTAGCTTACACAAACACCCATTTATTACATAGTTGGCATACGTCAGAATTGCGTCCCACACGTCTTATTTCTTTCTATATATTTGCTGAAGTGTAAAAACAGGTGCGAGGTGGTGAGCTGTCTCCACCGATCGAAGCCTATAATGGAATATTTGGACCGGGGGCCTTTCAGAGTGGGGCCCCTAGGGAATAAGGTGTAGGCGGAAAAGCTAAAATGTATCATTTATTTTGTATGACGTCTCAGCATGAGGAACGGCTGTATAAATCTGTCTATTTCCTTGAAGGGCTTTTCACATGTATCTGTGCGTAGCCAGTGTTAACATTAGAAGCATGTGTGCTATGGTACAACAAAGTGGCCTTACTGGAGGTGTATCGATTTGGTTTGACATCCCGCACTGTGCATTGATTATCCCAGCTAGTGTGTCTCCAGTCTCACTCAGTCTGAAGTCAAGAGCTGAAACATCCTTTGCTATAGCATCTGACTATTATGTGAATTAGCAGTAGAAGTTTGGCAAAAGGACGCGTCAATATTGTTGTTGCACTTATGTCCCCAGCAACTATAAGCAATTCCCAGACGAGAGCATCTGCACAGCTCAATTCCACGAAGCAGGCGACACTTTAAATAAGTTATTTGGTAAATAAAAATGATTTAATGAGTGTAAAACGTGTTGCAAAATTACACTTTTGCAATGACAGAGATCAGAATAAACAGAAGTACATTTTACACAAAGGGAGATACTGTATTATAATAAATTGATTTTTATTTTTGTCATGCATCTCTCACCTATTATGTTTTCCCACAGTCTAAATCCTGATGAAAGTCATTAGTATCACATATCTTCTGCTTTTGAGATACCTCACTGTGAATGTGATTGGTTAAATCCAGCTGTCATTCACTCAGAGCTTGATGGAGGCAGAAGGAGGAGAGGTTCTGTCTAAGTGTGTTAAAACATTGCATTAAACAGAAGAGCAATGAAGCGTGATATGAATCACCAAAATAGCATCATCTGAGGAAACGGATGACCATATAACACCCGATATCTCCTGAAAACGCATGACATAACGCCACCAAAAGCTCTGCTCCACCCAAGTAAAGGTATGTGCTCACATCGGAACTACAGCTTAACCTTTTTTTTTATGTATTAACCTTTATTTAACCAGATAAGAACCCAGTGAGATAGAGACCTCTTTTCCAAGTATGTCCTGGGCCAAAGCACATAGAATAAAAAACATTCACACATCTAAAAAAAAAAGTCCTTCTTCCACCTGAGAAGCTAGTTATAGAAAAGTGATGATAACAAACCGTGATAATCTTTGGGGACCCTAATTTGGGTCTTGACCCCAGGTTGGGAATGATCTAGACTATAAAACAAATTGGTGGCCGAGCCATCGCACTGCAGTTGCTCTCTGACCTCGACAGGTTTCCTCAGCAGCACTGAATGCAAACAATCCAAATATACCAGTTCTTAAGACACAGAACATATTTTCATCAATACATTGCTGACCTTTTATCATTTAAAAAAATCCAACACTTCATTTTAACATGTCAGGTGAGCTGCCAAACAACCTTTCAAGATATTATTACCTTAAGTGAACATAAATATAATTAACCAAATTCCTATTTTGCTGTCGAATGTAAACATTGTGCTCTTTAACAGTATTTTTCACTTCACTTCTGCAGCTTTAAATCCACTATTAGCTATTGTCAACATTTGACAGATTTAAACTGCTGTGGCACAAAGGCCTTCATTCATTGGTCCTTGGAATCTGTGTGTCTTTGGTGGTATTCTCACCACCACTCACTGAAGGAGAAAACATTAAAACAGTTGTCTCCATGGAAATGTTGGGCGTTATTGCCCATTATGTCCATTGGAAACAACACAAAACAAATGATATAAGTCTCAAACAGAGGGGGCCAGTCTGTAACCATGGAGAGTGAGGTGGGAAGGGACAGGCATGACTCAGACTAAATTTAACAACATGCAATGACCATTATGTTCATATATAGTTAATTACAATGAAGGCATTTAAGAAAGTATATGAAAGGTCCTAAAACAATGATATGAAGACAAACACTCGTCATGAAACCATAGAAAACCATTAGTATTGTCTGTAATAATGTCCGTTTTTTTCTATGACTTCACAATCCAGTCAATGAGTCACGAATGGCACTAAACGACAATCAGTATCAACTTTTTTTCTGCAACACAACCTTTATAAACATTCAAAAGGATGTGAAAAAAATAAATAAATACACTCAATAGTGACCTAAATTGTATTTTGTCTGATATATCACGCTATCTCACATTGCACCTCGCTGTCACCCTTTCGGGCATTACAAAAAACATTGAATATAATTGAATTTAATATCAAAACATATATAGGGATAAAAAAAACAAAAAACGGGCTCATAAATGTTATAAATGCTTTTTTTTTATCACTTAATAAATACTTTAAATGGCAGTGTAAATCAAATGTCTACAAACTATATTGAACAAAAGTGAAAAAATGTTTAAACATTTAAAAAATCCCACCTAATTTGTCACCATTTTGCCTGAAGCAGCATTATCCCAGGTCTCTCACATTATATGTCAATATCCAATGAATCATACTCTATTATCTGTTCACTGCCAATAAACGCGTTATTCAAAATGCCTTTTCGTGCTCCAACAACGCATGAGTGACAGCACAGCCGATGTACGACCTATTTAAATCAACACAGGTGACACATTTATATAGATTCTCAAAAGATATCTTCTCAAACGCATGGCAGACATTAACATCACATTTAAGAAACTGGCAACATAATCCGTTTACAGTTAACGCATAGCATTATTTTGCACAGGATAAACCCGTCCCCAAATGGCAGAGAAAGCCCCCTATTCAGCTGGGTTAAGTACACGCAGGATCTTCCCTTGCTCTGCCTGTCAGCCCTCATCCCATCACACTGCGCGCGCAAGCGGAACGTGCCTGCAAACGCGCGCCCCCCGTTTCACAGTCAAATACTAACATTGTTTCGGTATTAACTCACGCAGCCCATACCGATTCATGGTCACCGGGCAACGCAACATCTATCTCCAACTCGCCAATTCATCGACGCAAATACATAATCGGCAAGTTTGTATTATCTGTCACTGTCAGAGCACAACGACACATTAAGAGTTCTCACCTTAGGCTTTCCCAGCGTTTAAAATGTGACATAAATTCCACAATAGCACATGCAATAACCAGCCAAAGTTTTCATAGTAGTAGAACAATGGCAACAACACTAAACAATCTAAACAATGTATAAATAATGTCTAATAACCAATTGCGCTATTTTTCGAAGACAAAAGTAGCCTACATTCTTGTCAGACATTTTACCCTACACAGCGAAACGTGTTTGGTTTACGCAATAAAAGCTTACGACCTGGCAACAACTATGTTTGATATTCCTACTCGTAGTTTTTTTTTTTTTTTAAACAACACGAATAAATGGCTTTAAAGGGTGGAACTGTGACGGTGCTGAAATCCATCAAAGTTTGGACATAGTTTGCTTACAATCGGTCAGTCCTTCCTTTTCCTAGCGCCGTTCCCAGACCAAACTGTGTTAAACAGTGGCATTCCCTTACCTGCAAGACACCGTGATTTCAACTTTGGTGGCGGGGATCGTGGCGTTGAGCGGGTCGAAGTCGCCTATCGACGCCATGCTCAGAAAACTGTTGTTCATCCTGTCAAAGTGTGTGTGTGTTGTGAGTGTGTGTGTGTTTCCCCCCGTGTCCCTCGGCGTATCGGTCCCGGCTCCCTTTTCAAGCGACGGAAGAAGGAAAAGTGCGGCGTTTCCCGTGTGCGGAGCGTGCATATGCGCGCGCCTCCTCTCCGCGGCGAGAAGTGGAGCAAAGGTGCAAAGTGATCGCGCGGCAGGCGGAGGGCTGGATGTGATGTCACCGCTCTTTCTCTACGCGCGTCTATCCCCCGCTCTCTCTCTCTTTCGGCGTTATTCCTCGTCTTTTCAGTCCTCTTGTGTTTCCTTTCCTTTTCTCCGCACGCCTTTCTCCCATATCCTTCCCTTGCCCGATTCATAGCGCGTCAGCTGACTTCTCTCCAGGGCTAAATTCGGCAGATTCACTATTTGCCGCAAAAGAAATAAGGATAATACGAGCACGGGTTTATGCAGATGTCTACACAGACGGCACAGAGGCTATTGAAAATATAGACTTGTTTGAGTTTTAAATTAAATTGTTGCTGCATTCGCTGGTGTAGGCCTAATGTGTTAAATCACCTTGTATCCTCTTGATCTCCAACTTCATGTTTGGTGATTAATTGCATACTTTTTTTTCTTTCTGGTGTCCTCTGTCCAGAGTTGTACGTGGAGCCGTTTTGCCCTTACCCTTCGGCTGTGATAAATTTGGAAAGCGGGTGAGTCCGAAAATCCCTCTACTCAGTGATAACCAGCGTCCATTATTTAAAGGTGGCATTGGTCATAAAACAATATCACCACCCAGCACATTTAGAGGAGCATGTGCAACTTTTCTGGTGGAGGCTCCGTTATTATTTTGCCTGCAATGCTCCACACAACTAATCGATGGCTTTTTAAAAAAAAAAATGATTACAGGAGTTATATACAATACTGAAAGACTACCTTCTCCTTGTTTTTTTTAAACTGTCCTGAGTGGGTCTAGTGCAAATATTTGCTTTGGGCATTGACTGACCCACCTCCAACCCTGAATAACAAGTGTGTCACCAGTGAACTCCGGGTGTGAGAAAAGGTGGGCTTTGGCACCGGGGCCGTGAAAAAAAATACCAAAGTGACTCATTCTGACCTTAAGCTTTTGGACCCCTGCGGCTGCAACACATTTTCCAAAACAGCAACTTGAGTGGACCACATTATGCTGCTCCAAAACACTTTTACAGCCCCAAAATATGATGATTAAAAAAAAAAGTTCAGTGCCTCGCTTTTCCCCGCGCACTACTGTTCAGTGAGGATACGCATCTGAGTTTAATTAAAAGGAAGACTCTAAGCTGCAAGAGAATATGAGCACAGTGAGATGAATGTAAAAGGATAAGGGTCAGTAGTATTATGAAGACAATGCAGAAGCGGGTTTCTCACAACAGGATACAACACATCAAGAGCTCCCTTGATTGGACCAAATACAGTGTTAATGTAAAGATTATAGATCAGAATAATTCATCTGGTTTATGACAGCGCTGACAGACCTAATGGGACATGATGGCAATATTGTTGTACGTTATTAAGGGTGCAACAGGCCACTTGTCATCAACAAAACCCCACAGCAGTGTCCCAACACTCCGATTTGTGTTTCACACCTTTCTCTTGGATTTCTGTCTACAGTACTGTGATGTTGCTAATTAAAAATCTGTTGTTGGACCGTATTGATTGATTGAATGACAGCATTTAGCAACATTACGTGATATTTCTGTGCTTGGTTGAGACAATATTTCAGAGGTAGGAGGTTGCAAATCTCAAGTCTCAAGTTCTCCTCTTTGAGTTTCAAGTCCTTAATTGACCTTTATTTAACCAGGAAAGTCCCATTGAGATGATCTTTTTCTCAGGGGAGTGGCCCCAGAGGGGAGGAGCCTATTGTACATGTTTTTAGTGATGGGGAAACCAGAGCACCCAGAGGAAACCTACACAGACACAGGGAGAACATGCAATCTCCACACAGAAAGGCCCCACGCCACCCGTGAATCAATCCCAGAACCTTCTCGCTGTGAAGCGAGAGCGCTAGCAGCTGCACTAATGTGCCTTCCAAGTCAATGTCGATGTTAAAAACACATTTATTTTTTTGCAGAGAAACATCAAGTTATCTCAAGCCACAGGGCTCCAAGTTGAGTCCTAAATCCATTTTGTAGTCTTGTAGTCTTTAGTAATGAAAATAGTGAGTCCATGGCACGACTTGCAAGTCCACACCTCTGCTTCTTACATCAAAAATTCCTATACTTTTCACTATTAATCTATCCTATCCTAATCTATACTATTATTTACCCAGGGCCGGGTCACAGAGGCAGCAGTTTGAGCAGGGAGGCTCAGACATCCCTTTTCACACACACCTCTTCCAGCTCCTCTGGGGGATCCCAAGGCGTTCCCAAGCCAGCTGAGAGACAAAGTCCCTCCAGTCATCTCCGGGGAGGCATCCGGAACAGATACCCAAGCTACCTCAGGAGCAGCGCCCATTACTCTGAGCTCCTCCCGTGTGACTGAGCTCTTCACCCTATCTCTAAGGGAGCCCAGCCACCTAAAGGAGGAAACTCATTTTGATCACCTGTAACCGCAATCTTGTACTGTCATTTCCCAAAGCTCATGACCATATGTGAGAATAGGAATGTAGATTGACCAGTAAATAAAGACATTAGCCTTTTGACTCAGCTCCTTACGTCTGATACTGCATCACTACAGATGCTGAACCAGAGCGAGTGGGGCCTCTCTGTGTGGAGTTTGCATCAACTGAACTACATAAACAACAGTTAACTCCGCCATCAAGGGTCTCTTCCTGACCAAAATCCTGGAACAACCTTGGAAATGGGTTCACAGGTGCTGCAATACGATCCCCCACTACTGAGAAGTTGTCTAGATTGAGGCACCTGCAAGAAAAAGGAAGAACAACGTAGTAAACACCCAAGACCTTTTTAAAATTACTTTTCCAACTGACTTTTCAATCTTAAAATAATTTGTAGCAGATTCAAGTTGTCTGTTCTTAGTATCTGCCTGTTGGCTTCTTGCGGTATACCGTAGCACTTCATGAGATCCTAACATGACACATCTCTGTATTAGTCAGTGTGTTTACTGCCCAAATGCGCATCTAAATATAGCCCTAACACACACAACACACACGTGCTTACACCACCTTCCCACACTGACACATTGTGGTATCGGGCACTGGCCATTACAGCACGTCTGGACCAATCAAAGGCCTTCTCTCTGGTCACATGGTCAAGGCAGGGCAAAAGGATCATCAGAGTCGACAAATGATGAGGAATTATCATGAAGACTGCCTGGAAGTGAGTATCTTATCACAAAAGCAATACTGGCCATAAAAGGCACCATAAACCAAACCGAAAAATAACCCTGGACTGTGTTAATAGTCATTAATCATAATCCAGCTCCCGGAGGCCGACATGAATAAAACATGAAGCCATTTGTTAGGGTTAAATTGCCTCATAATTACTACAGCTGACTCCACTGATGAATATCCGCAGTTTCCATAAATGTTATGGAAAAAATATGTTGAAGGAATCCAAGTGCTGTTGTTTTTCATATAATGTGCTTTATAAATGGCACCTACTTTGATGATTTCCCACTGCAATGGAGATAAAAACCAAAAGCTACAGTATGAGTAAATTCACAATTGTAATGTCTTCACCAAATACTTTACCATTTCTACTATGAATCCATCACTCAAATATATGTATAACTGTATAACTGGTTTTTTTTAATGTGTTAATAATTTCCACAACAGTGATAGACAAACAGCTTAGAAATACTTTTTTCTGACCTTATCAAAAAAGCAAAATTGGATTTATTTATTTTTTGTCTGTCACCATTAAGGACCTAAATGATCCACTGAAATTCTGGAAAGTGATCGAGTCGCTTTCTGTGAATAAAATCTCTCAGGCTCTTCCCACATTTGTTTTAAAGATTCAGTTCCAGAATATGAAAAAAAGGTCAGAGGTCTTGAAGTTCTTTAATGAGCACTTTTTAACTTCTAGCTCTATTGAGGAACTTCCTCAATAAATCCCCGCGTAGAATCCCCAATGTTTTCTATTTATTGTGGCACTTGATAAGAAACAGTACTGTGCTTCACTTTTTATAGAGCTGTCAAAAGGTTTTGACAGATTATTTTGCTCAGTATTGTCAGAAGATGCAGTCACATGGTTCTCAAATTGGCTGAATAACAGAACTAAATGGACCCTCAAATTTATCTTGTACATCAATGACTTGGGTAAAATGTCTCTGATGCTCGGATCATCTCTTGCTCAGGCCATTGAAACTCTGCAGAAAGCTTTCGCAGCTGTCCAGCATTCACTTCTTCAATCAACACACAAAACTAAGCTAATGTTGTTTTCAAACTTTAAGACGGCGCCTCAGTCTGTTCCAGAAGTGTCCACTCTTGAAAGGTATTTGTATTCCACATGAACCACATGAATACAAATACCTTGGTGTCTTGATTGATGACACCCTCACTTTTAAACAACACAGAAATACTTGTGACGAAATAAAAATTGGGTTTTTTCTTCCATAGGGAATTCTGTTTTGAGGTAAAAAAAAAAAAACTGCCTTATTACTGTAACTACTGTTTTTGCCTGTGTTAGATTATGGTAATCTTTTTTCTTCATGTCTTCAAATGGTGGACATGGTTTATCATGCTTTGTTACTATCTGCAGAGCTCGTATATACCAGTGGGATAGCCTTCTCTGACGAGGAGGTACACATTTATTTACAAGGCAATGCTTGTTTACCGCCTCCATTCATTTGTACTTTGATCACATGGAAAAGTGTTTATTTTATTTATCATTTATTAATACTGGGGAAACCAAATGAGAGTCGTTGGTACCTTATCCAATACAAAATACAAATAAAACATCCAATAAAATAATCAATAATATTAACAAATACCGAAAACACACTTACAAAATACAAAATGGGATAAAATTAGGCAAAGCACTATTGGTAGTCTCTAACCAGTGCTCTGAATTAATTGAAAGGCATCAAATAATGTAATCTAATATCATTTTTTGTTTTGTTCCGTAGGCAGGGAACTAAGTTGCTAAAAGCCTGTTTCCCTACCTCTGTATTGATTCGGCGAGACTGTAAAATGAGAATGTCCTGAGATCTTAATCAACGAATTCTTGATCTGATGTTCAGCAAATATGTTAAATAATCAGGCAAAATCCCACGTAGCACAAAAATGTATTTCTGTTCTCCTCTCGCATGATTGCCATCCTACTTTAGAGTATGATACACAATGATGAGTTCTATATCCTTCTCCTGTAAATTAACTTTAATGCTGAATGATAAACTGAGTTCAGAGGATGTAAGACTGTTGCAGTAGAATGATTAGAAAGAATATAACCATAATCCAGCCCAGAGAGAAATGTAGCTTGGATTAACTGTTCTCTACAATTAAGAGGAAAACAGTTTTTATTTCTAAAGAAGAATGACAATCTGTCTTTAAGATTATCTGACTAATATACATATATACATATATACTATAATATTGATATTATATTATACATATTATATATATATATATATAATATATATATATATATATATATATATATATATATATATATACATATATATACACACACACACATATATATATATATATATAAAATTTGCCAACTGCCGTTAGGTCAGTTGACAAATTATATCCACCTAAACACGATGTGACACTGTCAATCATGGGATCCTCTTACAGAGACTAGAGGACTGGTTGGACTGCCCTAAACTGGTTAAAGTCCTATCTGGAAGACAGGAAGTACTTTGTTGAAATTGGTAACTGTGTCTCAGACCAAATGCCCCTGACCTGTGGGGTGCCCCAAGGGTCAATCCTGGGACCCTTCTGTTCAACCTCTACATGCTGCCGTTAGGTCAGTTGATACGCAGCGAAAATGTGTCCTATCACAATTATCCAGTGAATATGGACCAGTGGTGGATTCACTCTCATCACAAAGATCAGTGTGTGGATGCAAAACAACTTTCTCCAGCTGAGAACGCAAAAAGACTGACATCATCGTCTTTGGCCCACAGAAACAAAGAGAAAGTGTTAACAGTCACCTCCAGAGTCTCGCTCTAAAACCTACAAATCAAGTTAGAAATCTGGGGGTAATAATGGACTCAGATTTGAATTTTAACAGCCACGTCAAATCGATAACATCAGCAGCCTTTTATCATCTAAAAAACATTGCCAAAATCAAAAGTATAGTGTCTAAACCAGACTTGGAGAGACTTATCCATGCATTTGTCTCTAGTAGATTAGACTACTGTAACGGCCTGCTCACTGGCCTCTCCAAACAGAGCTGTAAAACAGCTGCAGTACATCCAGAACGCTGCTGCTCGAGTCTGACCAGAACCAGGAAGTACGATCACATTAGTCCTGTGCTCAGGTCTCTGCACTGGCTCCCTGTGGCTCAGAGAATAGATTTCAAAGCAGCTCTGCTTGTATACAAGTCTCTCCATGGCCTAGCACCAAAGTACATCTCGGACATGTTAGTGCCATATGAACCATCTCGGACTGTGAGGACATCAGGGACCGGCCTCCTGCTGGTGCCCAGAGTCAGGACTAAACATGGGGAATCTGCGTTTCAGTTTTATGTAGCTAAAATCTGGAACAGTCTTCCTGAGGATGTGAGACAGACCTCTGTTCTGGCTTTGTTCAAATCTAAGCTAAAAACTGTTTTGTTTGGCTGTGCATATGACTGAAATGATATTCTTTGCACGCTTCTCTTTTATATCTTAAACTATTTGACGGATAGCCTGAAAATGGTACCTTTAAATTTCTTTAAATTAAGGTTTTGAGATTTCTGTACACATTCATACATATATACATATATACATACATACATATATATATATACACAGGCAAATGGCAACAAGGAGAGCAGTAACAGCCAAACCTACCTACGAGTCCTAAGAAGCCAGCACAATGGCAAGAACAAGTCCCGGGCAATAAATAGCTACACCCTGCAAGTGATCAGATACCCTGCAGGAGTAATAAGGTGGACAAAGGAAGAGATACAGACCACAGATGTTAAGACACAGAAGCTCCTCACCATGCATGGAGGGTTCTACCCCAAACCCAACACCCTGAGACTGTACACTAGCTGTAAGGAAGGAGGCCATGGACTAGTGAGGGTGAGAGACACTATCCAGGATGAAACATCCAAGATCAAGGACATCAAGGACAAGACCCCAACAGATGACGTGCTCAGTGAATGTCTTAGGCAATGGGGAAAAGAAGATGAGGTGCTGGAGGAGGGACCATCATGGGCGGACAAGCCTCGACATGCGATGTACCACCGAAACATAACTGAATATATCAAGAAATCCTTCCATTGGCTAGAGCGGGCAGGTCTAAGGGATACAGCCCAGAGACACTCATCATGGCAGCACAGGAACAGGCCCTGAGCACCAGAGCAATAGAGGCCCAGATCTACCACACCAGACCCAAGGTGTGGGCTGTGCAAAGAGGCCCTTGAGACAATTTAGCACATAATTGCAGGGTGTAAGATGCTGGCAAGGAGAGCAGACATGGAGCACCATTACCACGTGGCTGGCATAGTGTACAGGAACATTTGTGCGGAGTATGGACTGGAAACCCCAAGGAAACCACTCACTACAACATAAGCTGGGAGTGATCGGAACACGACAACACAGAGATCAAGAGGTACTTACCAGCTCAGAGGGCAAGAGGAAAGAGGAAAAACATCTCAGCCTGTGGGTACCAGGGACAAAAGGGACAAAAGGGAAACAGAACCAAGCAGAACACGAAGTCCCTGTTTATTTTAAACCAAGCAACACTTTAAGACAAAAACTGGTTCACCCTGAGGATGAGATGCCCACACAAAAACAGAGGAATGTAGTGTATTCTATCCAAGGCAGTGAAGAAAGTTGTAAAGAGCGATACATAGGAGAGACTAAACAGCCTCTTCACAATAGGCTTTATCAGCACAGAAGACACTCAAGTTCAGGACCCCGGAGTATCCTGCATCTTCATTTTAAAGCCACAAACCACTCTACTGAAGACAGTGAGGTGGAGGTTCTAAGCAGCGAGAAAAGATGGTTTGAAAGAGCAGTTAAGGAGGCAATCTTTGTTAAAAAAAGAGAATATTTCCTTAAACTGTGATGGAGGTTTGAGATTCAAACTTCCGGTTGTTTATAATAGTCCGGCATTCTGATGCTAATCAGGTACTCACTGAGGAGGGAGCAGAACGTCAGTGTGCAATAGGATGTAGGGAATAGTCTCAAGTGAAACCAAACCCCCCCCACCTCTTTATCAGGAGGGCTTACACAGAGGCGGATATAAAACCTGAGTTCCCAGGCTTGCTTCACAGATTGAGAATGACTCTTGGATGAGAGTCGAAGACGTTTTGATTTTCTAAAACAGAGTCTAGATGACTACAACTGAATCTTTTTCTAGCTTTAGTCACTAAATATTTACTGGAAAAACATAAAAAAAAACTCATTGTGAATAGGCCTAAATGTATAACAGTACAGTTACTCTTTGGTTTTATTCAAAATAGTTATCATACTTTCCTAATGCATTGATCATGCAGGTTTGGTTTCAAATTGCTAAATTATGTGCGATTTTCTTTTTCTAATCTAATCAGTTATAAATAAATGTATAACAAACGGTCGAACAAATATGTTGTTTTAATATGTTGTGTTTTTTACACTGTAATAATGCAACTCAATGGGCTGGCGACAGAGAGCGCTACAAAGATGCGAAGTATGGATTTAGCAGGGAGGTGTCGAGAGCTAAATCACGGTACAATACACGTTTGAAGTAGCAGTTCTCTGACGGCAACCCCGCCGCTGCGTGGATTGGGCTCTGGCTTCTCACCAAGTTCAGGCCCCCCTTGCTGCCGAACGACTGTAAGGCCGAGGAGCTAACACCTTCTACTCCAGGTTTGATGTGAACACACCTCTGCCAACCCAACCCGGTCTCCCCCACGTCCCCCACCACTCTCTCAGTTTAGGAACAAGATGTAAACAGATTATTTCAGAAATCCAACCCCCGAAAAGCTGCTGGACCAGACAGTGTTTCTCCCGCCACCTTAAGACACTGCGCAGGAGACCTGTCCCCCGTCTTCACAGACATTTTTAATGTCATGCCACGGAGTCATGCCACGTCCCAGCCTAACTAAAGTCATCCATCATTGTCCCTGTCTCCAAGAAGCCCCGGATCACTGGACTTAATGACTACTGACCCGTGCGCTGACGTCTGTAGTCATGAAGTCATTTGAACGCCTGATCTTGCCCCACCTCAAGTCCTTCACCGCCTCCCTGCTGGACCCCCTGCAGTTCGCCTACAGAGCCAACACGCCATCAACCTGGCACTCCACTTCATCTTACAGCATCTGGACTCCCCGGCAACCTACGCCAGGATCCTGTGTTTGTGAACTTCTGCTCTGCATTCAACACCATCCTCCCTGCTCTGCTCCAGGACAAGCTCTCCCAGCTCAGCGTGCCTAACTCCACCTGTAGGTGGATCACTGACTTCCTGACGGATCGGAGGCAGTGCGTGCGGCTGGGGAAGAATGTCTCAGACACTCGAACTATCAGCACAGGATACACACAGGACTGTGTACTTTCTCCTCTGCTCTTCTCCCTGAACACAAACTGCTGCACCTCCAGCCCACGGCTCCGTAAAACTGATCAAGTTTGCGGACGACACCACCCTCATCGGGCTCATCTCGGACGGGGATGAGTCTGTCTACAGGAGAGAGGTGGACCGGCTGGTGTCCTGGTGCAGTGGTAACAACCTGGAGTTCGACACCCAGAAGACAGTGGAGATGATCGTGGACTTCAGGAAAGTCACAGCCCCCAGCCCCCCTCGTCATGACAGACTCCCCCATCCCCACCGTGGACTCCTTCCGCTTCCTGGGCACCACCATCACCCAGGACCTCAAGTGGGAGCCCACCATCAGCTCCCTCATCAAGAAGGCCCAAAAGAGGATGTACTTCCTGCGGCAGCTGAGGAAAGCCAAGCTGCCAGTGCAGATGATGGTGCAGTTCTACACGGGCCATCATTGAGTCCATCCTCACCTCCTCCATCACCGTGTGGTACGCTGGAGCCACAGCCAGGGACAAACAGAGACTACAGCGCATTGTGCGCTCTGCTGAGAAGGTGATCGGCTGCAGACTTCCATCTCTGCAGGACCTGTACGTCTCCAGGGCTCTGGGACGAGCAGGTCGGATCACAGCTGACCCTTCCCACCCTGGACATGGTCTATTTGAACCACTCCCCTCAGGCAGGAGGCTACGGTCCATCCGGACCAGAACCTCCCGCCACAAGAATAGTTTCTTTTCCCTCTGCCGTTGCACTCATGAACACTTCTAAACACCTGCCACTTTAACTGCAACTATTCATCACTCACTGCACTGTCACTTTCTGCACTACAACTTTAAACTTAACTGTAAACTTGTGTACATAGTATGCCTATTTTTTATTTTTATTTTTATCTTATACTATAGTAATTTTAAGTTGTTTTTTAATGCATGCCCTTTTGTTTGATTGAATATATGTTGTTTTATTATTTGCTCAGTGTTTTGTGTTGCACCTTAATGCCGAGACAAGTTCCTATGTCTGTGAAGTTTGTTCATTGACAATGGCAATAAACCCTTTCTGATTCTGATTCTGATTCTGAAGATGAGTCTAGCCAAATTTTAGGTTAGTCAGCCCAACGCCCGAGGAGGAGTTGGTAAAAGTATAAAGTGTATTAAAATGTCAGAGATTTGGTGATTTTCCCTTTGGAATAACATGGGAGGTTTCTGTCATCGCTAGGGCTACGCCGTAACAATTATGACATGGGTCTGATTGGATTTTTTGATCAAGATGCCGAAATGTAATTTTGTGCCAAATTTCATAAAATTTCCCCAAACTAAATATTTTTCTCCCCTTATAACATTTTATTTCACTCTGTAGGGGGCGCTATCACGCCAAATTAATTTATTTAACTTTAAGTAGGTTTAGGGCAAAGAGTTTAATAACTGATTCAAATTTGATGCAAATCGGACTTTGTATGCGCAAATGGCAGCAAATTTAAAATGTTAGAAATTCCTGAAATTCTAGCAATAGTGAAAGATATAAAAATAATTTGGCTAACTTTTGATGTCCCACCATTTTCACCAAATTTCAGCTTTTTCAACTCCCTAGGAGGAGTTGAAGTACAACATTTGGAAAAACTCCAGAGTCATGCTTAGCAAACTTTGGCTGACATTTGGTTGGGCGTACGGCATTGCTGTAATAATATTTTGTCACTTCTCTTGTCACCGTCTACACCGTCTTCCAAATTCCATCATTCTACGATCAGATTTTTTTGGGGGCCATTTCCTATCTCTCAATACATTTGGGGGGACTCACGCGCCAAATTTTAGGTATTTTAGAAAAAGGAGATAGCCAGAATGTAGAGAGGCACGATTTTTAGAGGTGAGCAAATTTTCCTGACTTTTCGTCAATGTTCAGTAGGTGAAAAATAGGGCGGGTTGGTCCGAGGAGGAGGAGGAGGAGGAGGAGGAGGAGGAGGAGGAGGAGAGGAGGAAGAAGGAGAAGGAGAAGGAGAAGGAGAAGGAAGAAGAAGAAGAAGAAGAAGAAGAAGAAGAAGAAGAAGAAGAAGAAGAAGAAGAAGAAGAAGAAGAAGAAGAAGAAGAAGAAGAAGAAGAAGAAGAAGAAGAAGAAAAGAAGAAAATCCTATGCGAAAACAATGTTTCCCATTTTTTTTAATATCAATATAACTATAGCTCGCGCTTTCCTACGTCATAGTGTGGGTCCCTGGTCACTGACGGGCACTTTTCGTTGATTTTGAGTGGGCTCCACCCACTTTGAGTTATTGGCCTCTCTACACAATAATAGTGTTCCATTTTGTATAACAAGCTTACGTGCACGGAACGTGCTTGAGTTGGGGAATGCATTCGTGAAGCGCATTAGCGCATCCCCATGTAAAGCACTCGTTTAGTGCGCACTTTTGCACGGGCTTCGCCCGTTTACGACAATAAGTTACATTTTCTTACTACTAATTAGTATGCGCGGGACGTGAATGAGTGGAGGAGTGCATTAGTGAGTGTTTGAAAGCGGGCGAGCGCCTTGTTTTCAAACACTTTCAAACACTTCGTGCGCACAAAATCCTTGCGGAACTAATAGGCCTCTCGCCAGCTTGTGGCGCTCGCGCCTAATGATGAGAACATTCGAATGACCAGGTTAAAGTTTGGTGAAACTACATGTGAAATACCTAGTTGAGATTTAAAAAAAAAAGAAAAAGAGAAAGAAAATAAAAACAGCATACCTTTGAAACCTTTGATATACCATGTAAAACTAGAGGTTACAGTTTACTTTACCATACTTTTTTTGAAGGAAAAGTTTTGGTTACTCTCTCTAGGTAAGTCTACAAGTGACAAAAGCTTTATGTGGACTATATATACTATTACATTATTTGAACATTTGTGTTTCTTGTACTGCTCCTATGCCAAGTTTTTTGTTTCTAATTTTTGTGTTTTGAAAATACCATAGTTTGTGCATTATTCATATTATAGTTTCATCCCTCCATAAATGTATATGAACGTCAAATTATAAATCAGATGTTACATCCTGACAGTATTAGTTTTCCCCAAATACTTTTTACACATTTCTTTCAACTATTTTTACTTTTACTTGAGTAGTATCATTTTGAAGTAGCATTATTTGAGTACACATTTTGGCCACTCTACTCACCTCTAATTTCAGAGCACATATTCTGAAATATAAAGAATAATATGTGGTTTCTTCTGCTAATACATTTCCAATTTACCCTACATTTCATGACAACCAATCTTTTTTCCATTGATGCTCTTTCATTCCATTTCAGAATAGCGCTCAACAGTATAGATGCATTATAATTTGCTTTAGGCAGCGTGTAAAATGCTCTGCTCTTTTCTGTCAGTTTATGTAGATAATTGAGGCGCGCTGAGAGGGGACTGGGTGTCTGTAGTCGCATTAGCAGAGCACGCTGCACGGCTCATCAGTTCTGGTCGGATCGCTGTGGTGGTTATGGTATTTTTAGATTGAGGATTCACACAGTGGTTGATCACAGAGTGGAGCCGCAGCTGAATATTGACCCTGTCTTCTCCTGGGCCTCACTGGCACCCAGATTAAGGTCTCTAACAATCAACACTTGCCATCTTATCCACTGTCGCTTCCCTGAATTATCTTTTCGTTTCAACACCGCTACGAGATTTGTTTTCTGTAACTTTGAACAACAGTACAGTTTGTAGATGCATCTTTGATTTACTTTGTGCTTGTATTTCTCATGCTTCAGACACTTAAAGGTCGCTTTACAAGTCGCTTTACAAATCACACACATACACACATGGACCTCTGAAAATGCTCCAAACTTTTTACACCAAATGCAGCAGGAGTGGTTCAAGGAGAAATACTTTGAGGGAGTGGTCCGTCTCATCACCAAAAGCGAAACAGGAGAGCGGAGGAGGTATTGGACCCCCACTATAAGCTATCGGTATATAGTTTCTTAGTGTGTAAATTTTTTCACAGTGTCAGGTGTAAAGGTATATGACTGTTGGGTTATGCAGCCTGTATGTGTACAGAACTTGGGCTGGAACATCATTACGTAATTAAAACTCCTGCCATGGACACAATCAATGGCTATCTCTGGAGCAGCCTCCTGGTGAGTCTCCAGAGTTCTCCTGCTCCCCTGAACGCTGCTGTGATGCAGAAACGGAGCGGTCTTTTGTCCTGAATGCTGTTACTCACCTCAAATTTCCCTCACACACAATCTGCTGAGTCAACCTGACCAACCGAGAAGCACCATGAAAAGGTTTCTGCAGCTGTATTTGAATTTCCTTCAGGATCAATACAATATCTAACTATCAATCTATCAATCTATCAATCTATCAATCTATGCTTTTTGGGACAGAACCATACTAGTTTCCTTAACTGTCATTGCTCTAATATTGAAAGGTTAACCTCATGGCCGCATTTGTCCCCATACAGAAGGCATGTCCCCATACAGAGATAAATACCAGCTCACAAAGTGTCTTGCCCAAGGACACAACAAAAAGCTAATAAACTAACTAATAAACTGAGCTACTGCTGCTTAACGATGGAATGGTGTTGATAATTTATTCATTGTGACTTACAATTTGGTACATTTTTCTGTCTCATTGTTTACTACCCAACGTGGGATAAATGTTTGATTGTAATAGCTCAGGTTTAACCTTTAATGACTGTCACAAAAAGGGTGACGTTCAGTCACAGTGACAATACATTATGACATACAATAAAATGAAAGCCAGGCATTCGGTCTATATCTTTTTTTAATTTATTATTTTCTTTTTATAATTGTATTATGTGGATTCATTTTTGATTTATTCATATTTACTTTCTTTAACCCACTGAGTCCCACTGAGATTTTTCACCTCTTTTTCAGGGGAATCCTGGCCACAGAAAGGAGGAGGCTATTGCACGTTTTTAGTTCTAGACACTTTTCTGGACAGAGATGTCTGTTTTTCCAGGGATCTGTTGTAGCCACTCCTCCTGCCTTCTCTAGTTCTTCTCTGAGCCCTTGGGATTCCTCCAGTTCCTCATGTTGTTTTCAATACACACACACACACACACACACACACACACACATACTTATACATGTATATACATATACAAGTATACATTTAAACATACATACATACACATATATATACATATACATATGTATACATACATATATATATATATATATATATATATATATATATATATATATATATATATATATATATATATATATATATATATATATATATATATATATATATATATATATAAAATTTGAGGACAGGACACAATATCAGACATCATAAGATTCTTGGCATAAAACGTAATTTAAGACCAATTTATTCCGATGAAATAATTGAGATAGAAGGAGCAGAATCACCTTAGCCACTCTTAAACTGCTCCCCAATTATATGGACATGCTTCCATTATATACATAGACGTTATTTAAATGCAAATCAGATAAGGCGCGGGTATGAATGTGTGTGTAAGGTCTACAGTACAGCTTATTCACTTGCAATTTATGTTATAACCAAAACATAGCATTGTACTTAGCATTGTAAACATAGACTACATATCCAGTAAACATATTGCAAGCTAATAAAAAAGCATACAGACAAAAATGTTAATCAGGCATTTGATGTGTTTCTGTCCACAAATATATTTTTAATAAGTAAAAATAAATAAATACCTAAGTGATAATTTTTCATACATTTACTTACTCGCTGTAAAGGAGAATCATTACTGGAAGCGAAAGTGGAACTACGCAACAGGAAACTTTTTTTTTTAAGAAGTCGTAAATGGATTCTGGAAGAAACCTGACTCTCCAGTTTACCAGGAAACTGGGAGAGGCTTCTTGTAAATACAACACACTATCGTAGAGTAGTAGAGTAGGATGCAATATCACTTTTTTATGAAAAGAAATTGTGGTAAAACTAAATACAAAATTCTACAGTAGTATAAAATAAATAATAATAAACAGACAATTAGCAAATGTTCTTCAAGACAAAACTGTATGTCTGTTTCACCCTTTAGCATGCATTTGTTTATCACTAATTAGAAAAAAAACCTATGGAATCTCACTTGCACAAACCACAAGAGCGATGTTTTCTGTTCTTCTCACTAATTGAAGATTGAAGCTACATGAACAAGTACCACAATGTGACAACCCTTATTTAAACCGTCACAAATGAACTTATCTTGTGACCTTATTATATAGTGAAGCTCTAAGTCCAGTAATAAAATCTCCAGTTTAAATTATCTCCAGTTTCTTGTGTGGGAGTATTATATCACATGACGGGTTCATTTAATAATAAAGTTCAGGCACAGCCAGGCTTTGGAGTGAGCATTCTCGTTCTCTTTGGGAGTGAGTCAGTTCTCTGTTCTCTGGAGGTAAATTAGCACTGGCTGCTCAACATTAAATATTGATCTTTCCATCTCTGCTCACATTCATTTGGATCTTCAGGGTGAACTCTAACTCTGGTTTGACTTATTCTGACTTAATAAGGATACTGTATCAGAGACGGTTTCTTGTAGTTTTTCCTCACAGAGAAAGAGGGTCTAAGGACAGGGGATGCTAGGACAGTTATCCATTTACAAAATTCCTGTGAACATTATTTAATCTGCTCTATTTCATTGTCACCCATAGCGGCGTTGCAAAATTAAATTGAAGTGAACTGAATTGAAACTGGAGTTCTTTCAACCTGGATTGACTCAGACAGAAACAAATACGTACGTAAATTCATTACAGTTGTGGCGTTTAGGCCCGAGCAGGGAATGATAAATCGTGCTTAGAAGAGGCAGAGCAGAGGAGAAGAGAAGAACATTTGACCCATTTTACAACCGCTTCAGTCCAGATCATGACCTCGGATATTTGATAGGCTGTGGCAGGGAAAAGGAAGAGTTCTGTAGCAAAAGAAAATAATAATTTAATTTTCACTTGCTTCAGACTGTTGTAGTCGAGCCAACATTCAATTAAATTCCGACTTCAGTCTTCTAAGTTGAGAATAGAATGTTTGCTACGTTCGTACTGGAGGCTTTGATGCTCAATTCAGAGTTTTTCTAAATCTGATTTATTTATTTATTTACATAATTAAAATGTTTCATCTTTCAGAACTATGTACCTTGGGACTATGTCTCTCGGCTGGCCTGGGAACGCCTCGGGATCCCCCCGGAGGAGTTGGAAGAAGTGTCTGGGGAGTGGGAAGTATGGGAGTCCCTGCTGAGACTGCTGCCCCCGCGACCCGGGCCCCGGATAAGCGGAAGAAGATGGTTGGATGGAACTGTGTACCTGGATCTCAGAACTCCTGCCATGAATACAATAAATGGATATCTTTGGAATATACTTCTGGCAGAAGGAAAAAAGCCAGCCAGCACAAAAAAAACAGGAACAACCAAATCAAACAATATAACCCTTAACTGTGCTGGAGGTCTTATTCTCTGTGTCGTGTTCGATAGTCTGTTTTTTTAAATGCGTTTAATATTGAAATTGTTTCCCAAAAGATCCATTAAGTTCAAAACCTCACTTTATTTGTACTTTAGCATTGCTGTTGTTGTTGTCTGACAGACATGTTATTATTTATTGTGTTTAAGGCCTGCCGTTTCCAGTGACAAAATGTGGCATCTGCAGCATTTCAACACTGTAGAAGTCAGATTAATGTGACTTGCGTGTTCAGACTGCAGTTATTGCAAAACCCTCAGATTCATACCTGATCTAGTACCACACATAATAAACAGTTGTGTGTCTGAGAGGGTGTTGTTACTGTTTCTGTAAAGAAAGATTAAATATACTGAAGTATACTATATTTGCTTGTTCGGAGCAATTACGACACCCATATTGACCACTGAGTGAATTTAAATCACCTTAACCAGATACAACTCCATCTTGTGCCCAAGCAGTTATAGTAATAGGTGTCGAGACCAAAATACCTGATATAAAATAACAGCTAATGTAAATGTATTGACGTTTTCCTTCAGTAAACCAATTAATCGGCAAGTTCAAAACTGCAATGACTGTCAACACGATCATTTGTTTCCCTATAATACTCCAGTCCATGTATTGTAACAACCAATCTGCTCCACAATAATAACAAGATGGAAGAGCATGTTTAGTGACTCACTCTGAGGCGATGAACAGTTGGCTGCTGTTGGTGGCCAAACCATTGATGGGATCGTCGTACCCCTGGAGATCACCGAGGGGCGCCAGTGAGTCAGTGTGCCACAGCTGCAGCGGTCCTCCTCTGGATCCACTCAGGTACTTGCCCCAGACCACTGTCCCAGTCTGAATGACCAGTGACTGACTGTGAACAGAATAAAGCAACAGTCAGGGGGAATGAGAGACGTCTGTGCAGCTTGCTGTGAGGCTTGGCACGCAGGTGAATAGGAAAATATGTAGTGCAGTTCACGGACACAAATGTAAGAAATCATCATGTAATGTTTTTGTATATAAATAAGGCATTTTATGTGTAAAATAGCCCAAATTGCACACATTTGTGACATTTAAATCTGAAAAATGGATAGATTTAGATTTAAACGTCTTGATTAAATTTGTTGACTTATTCGATACAAAGAAAGGGTAGTAGGGGAATTTTGGAGAATTATAACTATTTGTGCAAACTAGATTTGACTGAAAATGTGTGTAAGTTAAAATGTGTTAAAACCTTGATAAATCAAGCTCAGAACATAGATATCAACAAATATTTTTGTAAGATCTGTCAAAATCTTGTTAAACAGCCGGCAAGATTGTACTTAATGGGCTGAGCTTTACGTTTCTATTGGAGAAAAAAATATTTTGAGAAAATGTTACAATGTCCCATAAAAATCTATGGATGTAAGTGGATTCAATTAAACAATAACATATCTTTAGGTGTAGAATGGACAATGTTGTTGTTTCCAGGTGAAAGCTTATACACTGTGAGATCAAACTCACCAAAAAATAATAATAATACTGTAGTTTCTCTCTTTTAAAAACATTATCCTGCCCTGGAGTAGAGGCTGAGGCGAGGCTGTCAAGATTTATGAAGTAGTGATTCTGTTCTTGAAGCATATGTACCTAGACTGCTTCAACAATTACCTTCTTCCATCTAGAAAACAATGAAGACAGTTAAATGCAATCTTTACAATGAGGAACTGGGTGTCTTTGTAATGCTGTTTACTGTACTTTGATATAATGAGCCTCAGACGCAGTGAGCACAATGTTTTGTCTATTTCCTAGTTTATCTACTATTAGACACATAATGGGCTCAAATGCCCTGTCCTTCCCCCTGGATACAAATCTAATCATAAAGCAGCATTTATTTTCTCTAGATTGTATCTAGCAAGATTTTAAATGTTTCTTATAAATACTACTTGTTTCAGTACTCAACTATAGATTATGATATCACGGCATTCTGAATTTTAGCGCTGTGTGGCAAAAATGAGAGTCGGTGGTGAGATATGACATTTTCTCCTGTAAGACCACAAAACACGACTAAAATGTGAAAGAGCTGCTGCAATCTATGTTCTCTGCTAAATATTTACTTCGTAATTAACATCTGAAGAAGAACATTAAGTAAACAGTAGTAGAAAACCAAATAAACAACAGGAACAGTGCAAATGTATTACATTTATCGTTGATACAGACTTTTTCATCAGCTGAACTGATTACCTGTTTTTCCTTAAAGCGGGCATATCTGATTTCCACACAATAAAACCAGAAGTAGATATTAAATGTTTGCACATTTTCCTACTTTCCTTCACTAGAGCCTAGCGCTCACAAATCCACATAGTTAATGTCCACAGCAGGCACGAGCTCAGCTTTAGAACAGCTTTTCAGGCAGAGAAGTGAAGCTTGTACCGACCGCCATCAGAGGCAACATCTTTTTTCTTTCTGCTTTTACAATATTCTTTGGGAGAAAACAAAAATAAAATACAAATTTACTCCTTATTTTACTTGTTGTGCCATGCAGCAGATGAAGTGTCCTTAATCTGCAACTACTGTTAAACAAGCAAGCTAAGCTCTGCACTGTCATAGCAACAAAGGAGAAACGACTTTCAGCTTGAATTTTGCAGTATAAAGTTTACGAACAAGACAATAGTTCTACAGACAAAAAGAAGCCAAAAATAGCAAAGAAACACATTTTATCAGGTGCACGGCACATAATTCTGCCAATCAGTCGGAATGTTGAGGATCATTATTCAAATAAAAGAATGTCAGTGCATATTTAACCTTTATTCTGCTCACACTTTATATGCTGCCATTAGGTATCATAGCCAGAAAACGGATGGTCAGGAGATCAGATTTAGTGCACGGGTGGAGGATATAAAAACCTAAATGACAATCAAATATTTGCCTCTTAACCCTGAAAAAGCAAAGGCCCTAATCATCTGCGAGACACTCAATCCGACCAGATAGTCACAGTGTCAGTGCAGCCTCTAGTTCTGCTGCATGAAACTTTGCCTTGTCTAAAAGTGTCGCTGAAAAACATATCCATGCATTTGTTTACATCAAGGTTAGTCTACTGTAACTCTGTTCTATAAAAAAGCTTTCAACTGGTTCAAAATGCAGCAGCAAATGCACTAAAAGAAGAGAGCACATTACCCTGGTGCTGGAGTTCAAAATGCTCTGGGACATTTGCTTATTTCCAGTGAATGTAATTTTGGGCACAGCAAAAATAAATTGAATTATGATGACAGCGTTGGCAGCAGTGGCGTACAGGAAGGTGCCAGGTGGATTCAGAGGGTGTTTTGGCTCTCTCCCGGTTCGATGGATAAACTCCACACAGAGGCCCTAAAGACTTGGGGTGAACTTTTGGTTATTGGTTAAATTAGAACTTACTGCGCTTTAAATATGGCAGAAATATAGAGAATCTAAGCCCTTCAAATGCAGGAGACTCAGAACCTGAAAAGTAGCAAATACAAAGTTCAACCCAAGTGAAGAGCAACTTTTATGAATTACACCTAAAACTTACTCAGTACTCTGGAATGCTTTTAGTTCAGATGCCTTTAGTTTTTGCATGCTGAATGCTACTTTCTCCTGGATACTCGTGTGCTTCAGTGGTGAGCGCTGCACTTGCCTTTTCTCTGTGGGAGATCTGTCTCCGCTGTGCACATATACCAGGAGTTTAGAGTTGTTGTAGAAATGATTGACTCCCTTCAAAACCATTTTAGCACAAAAAGAACTGAATGTACAAATGAAGTATGGTATTTCAAATTCATATTACACAGGGTATGTTTGGTGCATACTTTATACTTTGTAATAAAAGATCAACTTCTGGTTTCATGTTTTAGATGGATATCATTTGTATTAATGTGTAAACAGAAATAAAATCTTGATAAAAATAAATATGGATTATATTATTTTAGAGAATTATGAAAAAAAAAAATTTGTGACTGAAAGTATGCGCTTTCCTAAGTTATATTTTAGACTACAGAATGTAAATGCATTTAGAAATCAGTTTCATTTCTGTTTCTCAGCATATGTTTGGTGTGTTGCAGGACTCAAATCTCAGCTGGACCTCTTTGACCCTCCAGATGGGGAGACAGCCTGCACTCTGTCTGTGGTGTGGCCTGTCATGTGACCCGGGGCACCTCCAGACGCTCGTCAGACGCTCATCAGAGGCAGCGCAGGAGCGGGGAAGTCTCCAGTGGGTGATTCACAAAACCCTGCTGGCACAGGGCACCTCCATCTGTGTTAGGTTGTCTGCCAACAGGCCCAGAGGAAAGCTATCAGGTCAGTTAACATATGACAGTTATGATAGATACTCATTTTTCTGTCTTCTTCCCTTAATTCATGGCTTCACCACATAACTTTGTAAATCTGAGGCTCAAATGAAGAATATAATATACTTAATTGATGGAAAGCCACAGCCCCCCAGCCCCCCCTCATCATGACAGACTCCCACATCACCACCGTGGACTCCTTCCGCTTCCTCGGCACCACCATCACCCAGGACCTCAAGTGGGAGCCCTCCATCAGCTCCCTCATCAAGAAGGCCCAAAAGAGGATGTACTTTCTGCGGCAGCTGAGGAAATCCAAGCTGCCAGTGCAGATGATGGTGCAGTTCTACACGGCCATCATTGAGTCCATCCTCACCTCCTCCATCACCGTGTGGTACGCTGGACCACAGCCAGGGACAAACAGAGACTACAGCGCATTGTGCGTTCTGCTGAGAAGGTGATCGGCTGCAGACTTCCATCTCTGCAGGACCTGTACGTCTCCAGGGCTCTGGGACGAGCAGGTCGGATCACAGCTGACCCTTCTCACCCTGGACATGGTCTATTTGAACCACTCCCCTCAGGCAGGAGGTACGGTCCATCCGGACCAGAACCTCCCGCTACAACAGTTTATTTCCCTCTGCCGTTGGACATCAATTTAAAATAAAAAACTATCCATTGCACTGCTAATTTTTGCCCTATTTTCTGACCAACTGTAAATTTTGTGTATATTGATAAACCGTTTTCACATTCTGAAACAGCCTACTTGAAGACCAATACTTCCTAATAATATATATTTTTTTTAATAAATTGATACTAGATGTTGCATGTGAAATAAACATAATCCCATACTGAATGAACAGCCGTTTTTTGTTTTGGGGGTTTTCTAGGATTTTTGGCCTATAGGCTTTGTGTCTAATAAAAGACAGTGTATTAGGAAATGAGGGTGGGGTGAGAGCAGGGAGGATATTCAGCAAATTGTCAGAGCTGGAATTCGTACTCACACATGGCTACACAGAGTCTAGTATAAGTGCTGCTGCTTAAACCACTCGACCACCAGGCAGTATGAAAAGTAGTGTCTAAAATGTCATTCTGTATGTTTCCACTTTTAACTCGGAGAGTGCTCTCTTCAAAATGTGAAACAGGTTCTGAGAGCATGTTGGGCCCATCTGCTTCAGTCAGTCCAGCATCACTCTGGACTGGTCTGAGCCACTCTCAGGTCCCATAAATTGGAGTTAAACATAATACAAAACACAAGTTCCTCTGTGTCCCACTGTGTTTGCAAAATGTCTTTAGATTGGCTGTTGGAAACAGTGTAGCGATGCTGCCCTCTTCTGTATAAAGACTGTACTGTAAGGTAAATCCTTTCACATGCTGTTTCTGCTGGAGAGTTTCCAGCCAACAAACAAGTAATCCGTACATTTGTTTGAAAAGTAGAAGCCAAAATAATAGAACTGCCAGTGGGGTGTGCATATTAGGCTGTTTTCACGGGTTTTAAGTCAAAACAAGAACATTTTCACATTTTAACAAGTTAACAGTGGCGTTTAAACCAATGTAGCTCAATGGAAAAACATTGAGAGTCATTTGGTGTCTGAGGCTCCAGTACAGGCCTTACTGGCACATGAAAAATGGTTAGGTCGGATGGAGGGAACTGAGAATCCCTGGGTAAAATCTGTACGACCTGGAAAGAACTAATCAGAACATATACATTAAACAAGGATGGACAAGGATGGACTCCTGGACGAATGAGGGATTACACCGACATTAAACAAGGATGTTAAGATTTTAAACTGGTGAGCAGATGATCAAAGTTTTGTACCAAATGGAACTGACTTGCGTTTCAAGGTCTGGATTACAAAAGGTATAAAAGTTTTGGGCCTCAAAACTCCTGCCAAAAAGGAATACAAAGAAATGGATGACACAAACTCAACTAACAATCAAGGACTAGTTTGACATAATGATTGACATTTGAAAAATTAAGAAAATTACATTTGGACTAAAATGGAACAATTTGAAACACTTTGGACCAATTGGGACATTTACACCGGATTACATGATTAGGACATTAAATGATTAGGATGTTAAATGATTAGGATGTTAAATAAGTGTATGTTATCGCTCTGTGTCATGTTCTGAGTTCGATGTATGTTGTTTTAAAATAAAGAAAAAACAAGATTTCACCTTTCACATTTCACCACAACTATTGAGGATTTCAAGTTACTCACATTGAGTATATATGTGTGTGTTTTTTGTCTGCTTTTGTTCTGCTTGCTTTTTTCTAATTGTCACCCGTGGTGCCACAGCACCAAATGTGTTCCATTGTTCCTCAGAGCGTTTCTCTGCTGCAGCTCTTTTATCTGACACCACCATCTGGTGGACACAATGATAAAATGCAACGTATGCGATCAGGTGCATTAAATCAGCTCATTTTATTAATTGATATGATTAATAAATATGTATATGTATATATATGTATATATATGTTTATATATGTGTATGTATATATATATATATATATATATATATATATAGTGTGTGTGTGTGTGTGTGAATATATACTATTCTATACATAAAAAAAAAAAAATCCCTTCTCACCCTCCGCGGTGGTTCTCATCCCTTTTTCTAAGCTCAGGTCCCCCAGAGGCCTGGAAGCTTGAGGTTTTTTTGTTTTGTTTTTTTTAACATATATACCTATATGTATATGGAAAAACAAAACAAAAAAAACCTGCATGGGAGATGCACAACAAGTTTGTAAGTCTTCAAAACACCATGAAGTTGCAGTTTATTTTAAAAGACTTTTTCCTCTTAAAGCCACGTAAAAAAAACTAAAATATGCTGTATTTGCCATAAAAAGGATGTAAATATGAGTTTCATTTGCATATTATCGGCCCCAGACTGCCCAAAATTCATCTTTTAGTTTTGCCGTTATTTAATATATTATTATTTAAATGTGTACAAATTCACACTCTTCCTCTTGAAGCCGTTGTATGGTGCCATATGAACACACTAAGTTAAATGAACTCCAGGAGCAGAAACTCCAGACATCTGTGTAAAATATGTATAAGATTTTTGTCAGTCATGTCACATGTAAACATAAATGGCACACGCCAATTCTTACACATACGCATACATTCTGGCTGTTGTTTACATCCCACCCGAGCGCAAACGTGGCACGTGGCACAGCGCGCCGCCCGCGGACCAGATTCTGAGTGTGGAGCGGACCTTCCCGGACTCCATGTGTATTATCCTGGGTGATTTTAACAAGGGGAATCTCAGCCACGAACTACCAAAGTCAACAGACAGTTTATTAAAAGTTCCGACCAAGAGGCAGAGCACGCTGGATCACTGTTACACAACAGTCAGCAACACCTTCCGCGCCGTGGCTCGCTCTGCTCTCGGCTTTTCAGATAACGCCATGGTTCACCCTGATCCCCACGTACAGACAGAGGCTGAAGCTCTCCAAACCTGCAGTGAGGACCTCTAAGAAGTGGACCAATGAGGCAGTGGAGGAGCTACGTGTGTGTTTGGACATTACAGACTGGGAGGTCTTCAGAGCTGCCACAGATAGTTTGGACGAGTACACGGACACTGTGACGTCATACATTCGATTCTGTGAGGACAGCATTATACCAACACAAACCAAAGTCACTTTCAACAATGACAAACCCTGGTTCACGTCCAAAACTGAGGCAGTTAAGGCAGCAGAAGGAGGCAGCGCACAGGGCTGGAGACAGGGGGCGCTACAAAGATGCAAAGTATGGATATTTAGCAAAGAGGTTTCTCGAGTGAGATCACAGTACAAATATGCGTCTGAAGCAGCAGTTCTCTGACAACAACCCTGCCTCTGTGTGGAGGGGGCTCCGGCTCCTCACCAACCACAAGCCCCGAGCCCCCCCTGCTGCAGACAATCGAAAACTGGCTGAGCAACTTAACACCTTCTATTCCAGGTTTGATGTGACCACCCCCACCCCACGGTGGCCACCTCTGCCAACCCAACCCACTGGACTTAATAACTACTGACCCGTGGCGCTGACGTCTGTAGTCATGAAGTCATTTGAACGCCTGGTCTTGCCCCACCTCAAGTCCTTCACCTCCTCCATGCTGGACCCCCTGCAGTTCGCTTACAGAGCCAACAGGTCTGTAGACGACACAATCAACCTGGCACTTCACTTCATCCTGCAGCATCTGGACTCCCTGGCAACCTACGCCAGGATCCTGTTGTGTGACTTCAGCTCTGCTTTTCAACACCATCCTCCCTGCTCTGCTCCAGGACAAGCTTCTCCCAGCTCAACATCCCGACTCCACCTGCAGGTGGATCACTGACTTCCTTACGGATGTCGGAGGCAGTGCGTGCGGCTGGGGAAGAATGTCTCAGACACTCGGACTATCAGCACAGGAGCTCCACAGGGCTGTGTACTTTCCCCTCTGCTCTTCTCCCTGTACACAAACTGCTGCACCTCCAGCCACAACTCCGTAAAACTCATCAAGTTTGCGGACGATACCACTCTCATCGGGCTCTATCTCGGACGGGGATGAGTCTGTCTACAGGAGGGAGGTGTGATCGGCTGGTGTCCTGGTGGCAGACGGTAACAATCTGGAGTTCAACGCCCTGAAGACAGTGGAGATGATCGTGGACTTCAGGAAAAGCCACAGCCCCCCAGCCCCCCTCGTCATGAACAGACTCCCCCATCACCACCGTGGACTCCTTCCGCTTCCTGGGCACCACCATCACCCAGGACCTCAAGTGGGAGCCCTCCATCAGCTCCCTCATCAAGAAGGCCCAGCAGGGGATGTACTTTCTGCGGCAGCGGAGGAAAGCCAAGCTGCCAGTGCAGATGATGGTGCAGTTTTACACGGCCATCATTCCCCTCGATCTGTACGGCGGCGTCCGGGATCGGCTCGCTGAGCCACGTCTCCGTGATGCACAAAACAGGAGATGAAGAGAAGTCTCTGTTTCGTCTCATCAGTAGCGCCAGTTCGTCCATTTTGTTGGAGAGTAAGCGAACGTTGGAGAGGAAAATCCTAGCTAAGGGCATCCGTGTACCGCGTCTCCTGAGCCGTACGAGGACCCTGGCACGTTTACCTCGCCTGCGGCGTCTCACTCTTTTAGCCAAAAGAAGGGCTAATTCAGCAGCAGAAACTAAAAAAACTGGAACTAGGGCCGTAGGAGTTGTGGTTCGGAAGGACAAGAGCTCTTCACGGGTGTAAGAGCACGCAGACAAACAATTTACGAACAAAAACAGACAAAACAAAGAGCACCAGAAGGCCAGGGCATCCGTCTGCGGCGCCATCTTGGATGCAGTGCATCTTGGATTATTCCTGCAGGGTATCTGATCACTGGCAGGGCATAGCTGTTTATTGCCCGGGACTTGTTCTTGACATTGTGCTTGCTTCTTAGGACTTGCCTTACCCGTTGTACGTATTTGGCTGTTGCCGCTTTCCTTGTTACCTCTTCGAGGTTGCCATTTGCCTATGGTATTCCAAGGTACTTGTGACCATCATCAATGTCTGCTATTGTTCCTTCTGGGAGTGAGACCCCTTCCGTGTGGACTACCTTCCCTCTCTTTGTCACCATCCAACAACACTTCTCAAGCTCGAATGACATCCCGATGTCAGCGCTGTAGTTCCTGGTTGTGTGGGTCAGAGAGTTGATGTCTCGCTCGCACTTAGCGTACAGTTTGATGTCATCCATGCAGAGGAGGTGACTGATCGTGGCCCCATTTCTGAGTCGGTAATCAACAAGACTGGCTATGGATATCGACTACGGATATCAGTGACGTGCAGTGACGTTCAAGAGAGCACCTTAAACAATTCGATTGACAACAGACAATGAGTTGTGCTATATATCTCATTTCAGCATTCTTTACACAAACATGTGACATTGTATAAAAAGATTCAGTTGTAGTCGTCTGGACTCTGTTTTAGAAAAATAAAATGTAAAATGTACTCGATCCAAGAGTCATTCTCAATCTGTGAAACAAAATGAGAACTCTGGTTTATATCCTACTCTGTGAAAGCCCTGCCCACCCCTGATAATGGACCATTGAAACCAACTGGGATGGGCCTATTGTTCACTGACTTGGCTCCCCCCTCCCTGAGTCCCTTTATTAGCATCCGAATCCCTTGGGCGTCTCCAGGGTTTCAGCAAACCATTATAAACAACCGGAAGGTTGAACCTTAAACCTCCATTACGATTTAAGGAAGGATTCTCTTTTTTAACAAAGATTGCCTCCTTAACTCCTCTTTCACACCATCTTTTCTCCCTGCTCAGAATCTCCACCTCACTGTCTTCAATAGAGTGGTTTGTGGCTTTAAGATGAAGATGTACAGCGCTCTGGGGTCCTGAGCTCGTGTGTCGTCTGTGCTAATAAAGCCTCTTGTACAGTGGCTGTTTAGTCTCCCCTATGTAACCGCTCTTTACACTGCATTAGATAGAATACACTACATTGCTCTGTTTTTGTGTGGGCATCTTGTCCTTAGGGTGAACCAGTTTTTGTCTTAACTTGTTGCCTGGTTTGAAATAAACAGGGACTTCGTGTTGTCTAAAAATTCTGTGCAGTTTTTCTGACAGTCCAGAGACATAAGGGAGACAAGTTGGCCACGATGGGAGAGACGGGCGAGCCCACGGCACAGCCGTGACACTGTCTGTAAAACTGTCCCCAGAATTGAAAGTATGTGGTGTTAAGGCAGCAGTCTAGTAGTTTGCATACGTGTTCAGGTGTCAGTTGGGTCCTTTCCTGTAATGTGGTGTCTTCCTGCAGTCTCGTCCTAACCGCTGCTACTGCCTCAGAGGTCGGGATGCAGGTGAAAAGGGACACAACATCACATGAGACTATCAGGTCATCTGGGTCCAATTGGAGATCTTTCACTTTCCCCACAAAAGTGTGTGTGTTTTCCACATGATGTTTCAAGTTCCCCACCAATGGCGCCAAGATGGTTGCTAAATGCTTGGCCACATTGTATGTGATAGAATCGGTGCTGCACACAATGGGTCTGAGTGGCTTATTGCCCCCCAGCTCATCCGCCATGTGTTGGAGTTTACCCCAGTGAACAAGAGGGTCGCGTTGGGGTTGGGGACAGGTCTCTCACTGTTGTGTCGGCCTACGAGCCAAACAACGGTGCTGTTTACCCGGCCTTCTTGGAGTCCCCGGGAGGGGTACTGGACAGTGCACCGACCGGGGACTCCAGGGGAGTAGGACGTTGTTCTACTTGGCTTACTTGAAACTTCAACGCTCACGTGGCAACGACAGTGACACCTGGAGAGGGGTGATTGGGAAGAACGGCCTCCCCGATCTGAACCCGAGCGGTGTTCAGTTATTGGACTTATGCGCTAGTCACGGACTGTCCATAACGCAACAACCATGTTCAAGCAACAAGGGTGTCCACCAGTGCACGTGGCACCAGGAACACCCTAGAACAGGAGATCAATGATCGACTTTGTTGTCGCGTCATCTGACCTCCGGCCGTGTGTCTTTTACACTCGGATAAAGAGAGGGCGGGAGCTGTCAACCGATCACCACCTGGTGGTGAGTTGGATTCGCTGGCGGCGGAGGTAGTCGGACAGACTTTGCAGGCCCAAACGCATAGTGAGGGTCTGTTGGGAACGTTTTGCGGAGCCCGCTGTCCAGTAGGGTCTTCAATTCACACCTCCAGGAGAGCTTCTCCCAGATCCCGGGGGAGGCTGGAGACATTGAGGTCCGAGTGGACCATGTTCTCGACCTCCATTGTCCAATGCGGCTGTTCGGAAAGCTGTGGTCGCAAGGTCTCAGAGTGCCTGTCGCGGCGGCAACCACCGAACCCGGTGGTGGACACTGGAAGTAAGGGATGCCGTCAGGCGGAAGAAGGAGGCCTATCAACACCGTTTTACGGTACGGAGATCTGCTGACCTCGACTGTGGATGTCGTTGGACGGTGGAAGGAATACTTTGAGGAGCCTCCTAAATCCCACAGTCAAGTCTTCCGAAGAGGAAGTAGAGACTGAGGACTCGGCGGCTGACTCATCCAACCACACCAAGCCGAAGTCACTGAGGTTGTTGGCAAACTCCTCGGTGGCCCAGGGCTCCTGGGTGGATGAGATAAACCCTGGGTGATTGAGATACGCCTGAAGTACCTTAAAGTCTAGGGATGTTGCAGGACTGTCTGGGTTGACACGTCTCTGCAACATCACGTGGCAGTCGGGACAGTGCCTCTGCGACTGGTAGAACTGGTTGTCCCTCTGTTCAAGAAGGGAGTCCGGGAGGGTGTGTTCCAACTACAGAGGGATCACATCTCCTCAGCCTCCTGTAAGTCTATTATCCAGGTACTGGAGAGGAGAATCCGACGTCAGGGCTGCCCTTTGACCACCGGTTCTTGTTCATTGTTTTATGGACCAGAATTTCTAGGCGCAGTCAGGATCGGAGGGTGTCCGGTTTGGGGACCACAGGATCTCATCTCTGCTGTTTGCAAAGATGTCCTGATGGCTCCATCAAACCTGGACCTGCAACATGCACTGGGACGGTTTACAGCCGAGATGTGAAGGCAGCTGGGATGAGAATCAGCACCTCCAAATCTGAGGCCATGGTTCTCAATCGGAAAAAGGTGACTTGCCCTCTCCGGGTGGGTGGGGAGTCCTTGCCCCAAGTGGAGGAGTTCAAGCATCTCGGGGGTCTTGTTCACGAAATGAGGGAAAGGGTGGAGCATGAGATTGACAGGCGGATTACTGCATCGGACTCTTGTGATAAAGAAGGAGCTGAGTCGAAAGGGAAAGCTTTCGATTTACTGGTCAATCTACGTTCCTACCCTCACCTATGGTCATGAGCTTTGGGTAGTGACCGAAAGGACAAGATCAAAGATACAAGCGGTCGAAATGAGTTTCCTCTGCAGGGTGGCTGGGCGCTTCCTTAGAGACAGGGCGAGGAGCTCAGTCACACGGGAGGAGCTCGGAGAAGAGCCGCTGCTCCTCCACGTCGAGAGGAGCCAGCTGAGGTGGCTCGGGCATCTGTTCCGGATGCCTCCTGGGCGCCTCCCTAGGGAGGTGTGGGAGTCCCTGCTTAGACTGCTGCCCCCGCAACCCGGCCCCGGATAAAGCGGAAGAAGATGGATGGTATATTATATATAGTTTTGTTTATTGTGATGCTGAAATATTAACAAAAAAAATACCTTTTTTGCCCCCAAAACAAATTAAATGAAGTAGGAAGTAGGAAATGACAATAGCAAACGCAATCCAAAAACCCAAAAATGGTTCCAGGAGGGCCTGAGGGCTAAAGGTTTAGAAATCAAATTAAGTGGAACATAATGTGATTTAAATTGAGAAACTGCAGAATATAAAAAAATATGAAAAAGGTGGTTCTTTTGGAAAATGAAAGCGCAAATACATGTCACCTGGTTTAAAGACATTTACAAACACCAGACGTGACCTGAACGTAGGTCGCTCATCTCCAGTCAAATCTGGGATTGGAGCCGTTTTGCTGCCCGAGGATCTGGAAATGTTGTTAATATAAATGGAATTAAAGAGTGTGCAGTGTGTCCTTTTTTATCCCTCTGTTGTCTGTTTCCATGGGGCACTGGTTGCTAAGGATGGGAGCGTGAGAGGAGGTGACTGGACTGACCAGGAGCATATACAATCAGGCCTGTCAATTCCTCAGTAGCCTCACTATTGGACACTGTTTCACTTATTAACCAATGACCCAGCACATCTTGTTGCCTACAGGACTGTCTGCCTCCACTACTCTGCCCTGACATTATTTATTGCTGGCCTTTAAATAAATCCTGAAACCTTGGACAACTAAAACTAGCTGCATCCATTTTTCTGTGGTTTTTTTTTTTAGCTGTTTTGTGCTCAGAACCTTTACTCTTACATTCTAATGCAGGCTGTACCTCTCAGATCCTCCATGACCACTGTCAGAGTATCAGGCCTGATGTTGTGATAAATATCTGGGACGGGTTGTTCCCCTTTCTGTTTCTTGATCTGATTTAATTGTTATCTGAATTTTGCAGCTGCACCATTAGGACGCTGCAATTGTAAGAATCTGGGGAATGTTTGGCATGGGTTGACCTTCACAAACAGCAGTGTGTCTTTTTTGTTTGTTTCGTCACACACTCTGCATACCAACCTGATCCTAATCTGGACCAGCTTCTTCATCATCCATTTTTAAAGACATAACACTACATCTTTGATCTACAGCAAGTTTGAGCACGTCTGTCCACATCTGCGAGGAACCAAAGCAGCTGAATGAGTGTTGATGGGTTTTCTATATGATTAAATTAACGATCTAATTAAAAGTAAAATGCAAAAATGGGATGTAAGAAAACAGGAGAATTTCCAAATTTTTGCATAAATCCATATCTAAATCTTTATTCCATCATATTACTGCAGCAAAAACAATTCTTTCTATGGTATAGATAAAATGTATCTTAAGTTATATGTATGTTATAGCATTAAATAGTGCATTTTATTGTCCTAGTGTTAGTCAATTACAGTTTGGTAAATTTAGCTGGTTCTCTTGACTTTTGAGGCAATATCTAACCAGTATTTTATACGTCAAATCATTTTGGGTTTTTCTTTTCTTCATTTCTCTCTGTATTTGCCAGAGTGTTTTTTTTTTTTTTTTGTGGAACATGTTGCCAACTACTAACATGTAAGAGTAATGTATCATGTAAGCTGAAAGCTGCCTCTTCAGATACATTTCTATTCCTTTTTAACAGAAAACTACAAATCTTACTGAACACTTACGCCCACTAGAGGGAGCCCCACTTTCAAAGACACCCCTTGCATCTGATCTTGGTTGTACAGTGCAGCAGTGATTTCGATACACATTCTTGTCTTATCTGAGCGGCAATCGTCTGGATGTCTTTATATTTGAGAGAAGATCCACCTGTAGATTCTGGCTCTGAAAACACTTGTATTCATTCAGGCAGTATTATGCTCCCATCACATGTTTACAATCCCACCGGACATTGATTTGAATGCTCTGTTTATTGAGTTTTACAGATGCCCCTGAACAGGAAGATAAAGAAACAAACTCGTGTGTGTACGCTCAGGGCCGTCGACAGAAGGGCAATAGTTCTAGATGGACCCCCTTTAAAGAAGACCTATTGTGCTTTTGTCTGCTATATAGTACTAATCTTTGTTTTGTTATGTTTTGGAAAGTTTGAATTGCAAATATTGATTTAAAACGACTTGATGACAACAATAAAAATTCTGCTGACTTCCGCACGCCCCTTTATGTTACGTCGCCCTATGAAGAAGAGCTACAGTTCTCGAAAGCGAGCAGCAGATTTTTTTTCCCTCTGTGTCAAAAAGCTCACGCGATGCTGCTGAATCCTTCATATATGCACTGTTTAAGAAGATAAAATGGCAGAACGTACAGGCAGTGGGAATGCATGCATGGGTGGGGAATCTGGGGAGTGGTGAAACGGGGGCTGTCAGTGCCATTCTTTTGTCTGTAGGAGAATAAAGATTATTAAAAAATGCATGAATCCCTCTAAATGGTGATTAAATGAGAAGGGGAAACAATTATAATGTGGTAAAAGCTCCTATAAGAACATTTTGTAAGATTTTTGGAGGGTCCAATTGTGTGCCCCTAAAACCCTGGAGCCTGGGGAACAGACCCCTTTGACCCCCCTTGTCAACAGCCCTGTATATGTGATCAAATTGGTATCTGAAAACATAGCCTAATCAAATGCTCTAATCCACGAGTAACAACGATGGCGACTTATTTGTAGAGAATATTGTGCACGAAGAGTTGCAACACTTTATCGTCCTCTGCATTTGACCCATTTTAATTCCGCCGGCGAAGCTTACAGTGGTCGGCTGGAGGATTAGCATATCGCACATATGCTACCTAGAAACCCAACAAGAAACAGTGAAAACATTCAAGCTCCAAAAATCCAATTATTCACTTTTGAGTTGGAGATGTTGGCGAGTGAAAATTGACTGTACTTATAAATGAATGCAAAATAATACAAACTGGTAAGCTACATCCAAAATCGTTTTCCCTATTTTACTCAGGCTGCTGTCACCCCCCCCCTGAACCCACCTCTAGACAAAGCAAAAGAACCAATAAGGGCCAAAATGATGGTGAACAGTACAGGCTAAAATTGGAGCGTGGGTGCAGCGGGTTTCTCCATCGGACATTCTCCATCAGGACACTCAGGTCTGGAGTGTAGGGTGTTTAGATGACTCATTGTGCGCTGTAAAACTGAAGATCAAGACGTGTTTTTTGATTGCCCCCCAGAGGCAGAGGCTCTACTCTACTGCCACGACTACATTTAAACGCAAAATCTTGATTAACCGCAGTACATACGAAACACTAAATGAACATGAGAAAACTAAAAAGGATTAATCCTGAAGAAAACACGGTCTACTCTAAGGTCATAAAAGTGACAAAACCAGGACTAAAGAGCTATAACAAGAACAAGACAGAGTAAAATTGGGTACAACTGGGCCAGGTCTATATCAACAGGTCAACAGAAGGGATAAATGCTGGACAAACCCAGGGTTAACCATAATTGAATGAACTACAGTCAGTCCCTGAGTTGAGGGAAGTCTAGACGTCCCTTGTACTAGTGCTACAGCAACTCACCATTGAAAAAATTGAAGCAGGCGGATCAATAACTCGCTTAACTTTTTAAAATTCTATCAATAGTTTAGGAGACCATGGTTAGATTTGATTTTTAGCTTTATTCAACAACGCAACCAGCATTTGTTTTATATTGTGTCACAAAAAACACAATTGCAGGTATGAGGATCTACGACCAGATTTCTATAAAGTCTTGGTTCCACTGAGTCCTTGGTCCTTGTCGTTATGGTAACAGCTCCAATGCATGAACCACCTCCTTTGCTTGAAACTGCGCACATACGGTATGCTACTTCTCAAACTGCATTATAGGAGGTTGAGTGTGGGTTGCAGCAAGGGTTTAGTGCACTATTGAGGTTTTGTAACTGTTAACAAGGTGACTGCGTTTGAGAGAACGGGTTCAGAGATGAGGATATACCAACACTCTAGGGCAGGGGTGTCAAAGTCAATTTGGGCCGTAGGCTGAATTTTAATGCTCAGGCTGGGTCGCGGGCTGAATATAGCGTAAAAAATAAATAGCTTTATAGAGCCTAGTAATAGTTATATGTGGACACCGTTGCACAAATCTGCAGCAGCTAAAAGACCATATTCATGCCTCCGCAGCAGGAACAGGAATATGGACTTGTGATGAATGTTGATATCACAGACATGTTGGCTGTTGCTGCACAAACTCAATATGACATATCTATTTTTTATAGTTTAAGTTTATCTTAGTGAGAATAAACTCTTCATGTAGTGAATCAAATGAGTGCATTGTGTTTGTATTCACAGTCACATTAGTGTGGACACAGTCAGCGCACACAGCAGCGTCACTCTGTCATGTTCATACTTTATTACTTTATGACTTGTGTGTTTACCTGTGGCTCCTGATCTGTCCAGGTTTGTACTTGTTTGGATGTTTTCCTCACAGAGCATCATCACAGAAGTTTGTTTTCTTGTTGTTAGCTCCACATTAGCGCCACATTAGCACAACTCTAACGTCCACAAAACTGTTTCTTTCTTTCTTACACGTGTTTCCCAAAACCACACGTCTCTTTCCTCGCTCAGACCTCTGCTCAAGTCAGAGCTGTAAAGTTTTGTGCAAGTCTGCACTGCACAAGACGCTCCAGCAGCACAGCAGCGCTGAGCAGCATAGGGGAGGGGCGGCTGCTGCAAAGGACTGTGGGACTTGTAGTTTAAGCAATAGAAACACTATATATCTATTGGAACATGATAAGAATAATTGGAAATATTTTGCAGGCAGGATTTAAACATCCGGGGGGTTGCATCTTTGACACCCCTGCTCTAGGGTCTATTACCACAAAAAATATCTTAAACGTCATCTTAAATGGAGTAATTTTGGCTACTTTACATTTGCCTGATGGGTTTAAGCTTATTTGACTTGCTTCAGCTCTTTTGTCTTGTTCCAAAATATTCCAACCCATTAGGATAATCACTTTTTCCTTACTCCATTTGCTGATTTAAAATCAGTCAGATGGACACGGGACATATACAAGCATTTACACCTATTTTAAACCACCCAAATCCAGGACAATTTTCTTAGTGAAACTAAGTTTAAACACAGCTAGATTGTGGAAGTTGAATCAAATAAAAAAGAGGGGGCGAACTTCCTAACTGTGACATTTCTGCCAAAAGATAAATCCATTTTGCTGTGTATTTTATTCCTTTAATGTACATACATACCTATGTTGGTCGAAGTGTTAAAGAAGCTCTGTTATTGGAGTACAAATGGAATTTCTTATTATACCTTTTAAAGATATCAATTTATTTAGGTGAGGTTGCCTGTTTTTCACTTTCAAGTTGAGGTTAGGCCTTTTCCTGAATGTTGATATTGTCTCATTAGCAACAACACCGTGTAATCCATTCTGCTTATTGTTATCAGTCGGATCTGTGGACAGTATGGCCGGCTGAAATAGAACACAGACACAGACGCCACAGACACAGTTTTTCCTCTGTGTGTGCGTGTGCGTGCGTGTGCGTGATTGCGTGTGTGTGTGTGTGTGTGTGTGTGTGTGTCTCTCTTTCTCACTCTCTCCCTTCTTTTCTCTTCCACTCTCTCTCTCTGGTTTATAGATAATAGCATGTTGTGTTTGGTATTTATAATACTCAAATGCAGATGTGACAGCTTTACTGTTTGAATTCCAAAGACTGTTTACAACTTTATTTGACATGCCGGGCCCTAAAAGGGTCTCTAACTGCACCTGTAATTGTGAGGGACACTAAATCTCACTTGGAAGATTAAAGCCTGCAGTTCAATGGGCCAGGTACAGTCAGAGCAAAACTAGCTCTAATGACGTTTACTTTACTTCAAGTAGAAATGTAGTTGACAGGGACAGTGATAGTAAGCAGAAATGTTGAAAGTTATACTGATTTTGGAGCAAAGGCAAGCTTATCTAGACTGTTGTCATTGTCCTGATAATAAGAGAACGCAGATGGCTCGCACAGAGTCAACAAATGTAAAACATAATGAAATGTTTTGTGCAGATTTTCTATACAGAGATGAAATGATACAGTTAACCTTCGATTTAAGTCTAGTGCAGTCTTTTTTTCCCCCTTTTTTTTCAGTATAGTTACTTTTTTATAACACAAAAATCATATATTATTATTGTAATTCATTTTCTAGTCTCAGATACTTAGTCCCTCTACATTTTGATACATTTAGTTTATTGCTTCTCTCTGTATTTTGCACTTCTTCTGCAGCACCTAACCACTCCGGCAGAAGACACATATTACGTTACGATCTGCGATTTCCTTGAAACTTGTCTCACCATATTTACCACAACAGAATATGACAATTCCTTTTTTCCACACTTAGATACTGAGACTTGCAAAGATGAAAAAACAAACAAACAAACAAACAAAAACACAGCTACATGTTGAAAGAAAAAAAGGAGAAAACCCAGAACACACACACACACACAGAACCAGTGCACAAAAAATGACATTTTGAAATTGCAAACTGAAATATACAGTCAGAAAATGGTTGCAACAATTACCAGTCTCGATTCCAGAAGCATCCAAAGGGTCTGCTGTCTTTTGTTCCTTTTTTACCATCATCATTACCCCTTACCCGCAGCTCCCACTCCCTCTCTCCAGCTCTCACACACCATGGCGTGATGTTGTGTGTTCAGTAATGGATGTCCATAGGCACAGTGGAAATAAACTCATGCTGTCCATCTTAAACAGTGTGCGGCCCCCTGTTAAAACAGACGACAGATATTTGTGTAAAGAAGAGACTTAGCCCCCATCTTCAAACTGTTCATTTCCTCTGCCCTGACACTAACATACTCTGCTCCAGCTCTTTCTTCTGCACTTCAATCAAGACAACATCACTTTGACAGGGCCCTGAAGTGATATTTGAGGGGCTTTATGAAGTGCAGAGAATTATAGCAATGTATACAACGAGGGAGGTAGTAAAATGCACTTTGCTGTGGAATGGAATAGACTTTTGGAGTTTTCTGATATGTTGTAATCGTCTCCATGCCATTAAGATGCTTCATTTAAAATGAGTAAAGGATGAAAGGTGCACTATGTAACTTTTCCGTCACCTCCTTTTCTACATGGAGATGTGATTACATTGCTTGGAATGTTCCGCTGTATGGTATTAAACTCATCTATTTCCATGGAGACCAGCAGGGGATGGTCAGATGTTTTGTTAATCAATAAAAACACCTGCATTGAATAAAAGCAAGATAAATATGTTTAATCCCATACTGTGGAACATTCCAAGCAAACCAATAACATCTCCGTGGAGACAAGCAGTTGGCAAGCCCTCCACCACAAAGGTTACATGGTGTGTCTTTAATGATATGACAGACTGATGCACAGGTCATTTTCCTTTGTTTCATATGAGTCTTCTAACTTCAGTGGCCGTGGATTTCAGAGTCACGCCAAATTGGAACAGTTGCCATAGCAATTGAAGTTGGTGTCTGAGTTTCAAAACGCAAAAGGAGGAAGTATATGTACATCTAGTTTACTCTTTCCTAGCTCTCACAAACTTACTTCCTGATTGTCAAGAAGTAAAATCCTTTATTAATGGCTGCAGACAGGATGCAGTGGTCTCATTTTGTCAGAAAGTGCTCATTTCACAGTATACTCATTTACAAAAAAAACAAGAACAATTCAAAATAAAGGAAACAGAAACTCCTAAATAGTTGTCAAATTTCTATGTCTGATTTTTTTCAGTATTGCTGACATTTGTATGAGAAAATACAAAAGTCAAAATAATGGATCTCAGAAAAATTGTATGTGGTTTCCTTCCTTAATCTAAAAATGATATCTCCATGAAGTGTCCTTTATGGTAAAACTAACCTGCTGCACAGTATAACATTATAGTATTCTTTAAACAGCATATAAATCTGTGTAACTTATTATTATTATTATTATTATTATTATTATTATTATTATTATTATTATTATTATTATTATTATTATTATTATTATTATTATTATTATTATTATTATTTATTATTATTATTATTATTATTATTTTAATATTAATTATATTATTTATATTATTATTATTATTATTATTATTATTTATTATTATTATTATTATATTCCCCATTTGTGGACAAATAAAGGTGATCTTATCTTATTCTTATCATACGACACATTGGGCCAGGACACAAAGAGGGAGGGCTCTTTGTGTCCTGTCCCAATGTGTCGTATCGATAATCCGTCTGGCCGTCGCTATAATGGTTATAGATGCCATAGTTTTTCATTGTACCGTAATCCTCTACCATGCGTTCCTAATGTGAACAAGGATGTATGGCCCATCAGCCCATTCTACAGACACAAATAATGTGCCGCTGCAGAGACCTCAGTTGCACCCGGCACATATTCATGTTTGGGTTTGGTCAACAGTGGTTTAGCAATCTTCCAAAAACAATCGTGATTAGCATGTCCAGTCACTTTTGTATACAGGATCCTTGTGGTTGATGAGTCATGTCAGAAGTTATTGCAATAAAATGCCAATTCAAGAGAGGATAAAAATGTGCGGCTGAAGAAAATAATTGTGTTTTAAAAATATATTTAAAGTGTTAATTAGGCACATGATTTTGAGCGTACACCTATCAACTAGAGGAAAACTGGTTCAAACTTTGCTGAAAAACATACTGTTGTTTTGTCTCTGGACCAAGGCAGGCCAACATCGCCTGCTCCATTCACAGTACATGACTTGTTGGGACTGTCAGGGCAATCTGACAGATAAGCAAGCTAAAAGCCCAGGATTGAGAATTTTAAACAAGATATTTGATCTATGTCCAGAACCAATTTACCAATTGCATAACGCTGTAGTTGACTCCTTTTGTGGAAAGATAGCAGTCCGTCTGGTCGTCTTCATCACTGCCCCTTCTCCATGTGTGGGTGTCATTATGTCATAACCATGTTGAGATATTTGCTCACATGGAAAACATGAGATTATGTGTGTGTGTTCTGAGCTCAACAAAAGCAACATGTTTGGACTTTGGACTGGTGGATTAGACAATGTTCCAGGTTTTGGCCACCTTTTTTTTTTATTTTTTTTTTTTTTTTAACACCCAACACAATTCTGCTTGGCCTTTGGGGCACTACACAAGTAAGTATTCACATTTATCTTTCACAACGGAGGACAAGCGGAGAATGCCCCAGAGCAAAGCATTCACAACGAAGTCAATTTGAGCATCTGTAAATTAAATAAAATGCTAGGTTCCTGAGTTTAATCAAATAAATAAGGTAATAATGTGCTACAATGGAAACAATTCACACCAACTAAGACTCATTGCCTTCAACAGATGTTAAAGAGAGGGGATAAAAAGAGTTATAGTGTGGTTTAGTGGTTTCAGACCAGTTTTAGACCTGTTTTAGACCAAGTATAGTTTTCTTTAGGACATGGTGGTACTCAGAATGCCAAATATTTGTAAAATTTCATCCAGGGACAACATGATCTATTATGGGGACGACAGATGAAAATAGCCGTTTTGGCTAATCTGATACATTTGCAGTAATGTTCGTTAATGTATACTGTCTCTGCCAATAAAATAAAAATACATAGTTAAAGTTTGTACTTGGTGTGGAAACTGAGAACCACTGTCATAGAAAGAAGGAACAAGTGCATCAGAAGGACAAACACATGACATGTTTTGCAAAGGTAGAATGTTTTCAGTGGAGATGGTTTGAATATGGACAGAAGCTAAATTGGATATAATGAGGTTATATCTCAGGTGCTGAGCTTGTATCAGGAGCCTAGCAGTAGCGAGTGAATGTAATCTGTTCTTGAAAAGACACAGTATCATAGGGCCAAATACTTTCCTATCTATTCCTATCCTTTTATTTCAAATCAACTACACCTACTTCTGCCATATTTTTGTTTCCATATCTGCGTTACATTGTCATTATTTTTAAATGGTTATTATTATAAAAGTTTATGGCTATTTTCTCTCTGCTTTTTAACCTTTTGACGCCTAATATGCCCACAAAAGAAGTACCCAATTTGAGCATGGACTCTTTGCTTGCACAAAAAACTCAAACCGTTGAACATGAATATTGAAGAGATGCATTTCATAGCAAATTCAAATAAATACATTTTCTATAACGCACTAACGCCTGAAAACGCAGCAGCAGTTGCCTCGAAGGCAGTGAAAAGCAGATTAAACAATGTTCAATTTGCAGATGTCCCAGCATCCCCTGTCCTTAGACCTTGCTTCTCAGCATGGAAAAACTACAAAACCCTTTGGGAGAAAGTAGAAACCTCGGGGGAGAACCACAGCGAAGGAGAGATCCTACAGGCTGACGCACTTCCATTTGCAGATAAACTTTGGAACCAGAACCACTCAGGAGAGAGGGAGGTTCATCTAACAAGGCGGTTCATCCATGCACATGAAGAGCACCACCAGAGGCCAGCACTGGCAGCGCCTGAAACAGCACCACGCCCTGAGGGCAGTGGAAGAGGGAGAAATAGACGTGAACAGCAATGAACAGACACAGGTGCACTAAAATATGAAATATTGTTGATCGGAAAAGAAGTCGGAAGCAGAGGATAGTGCTGCCACACCCCTCAGCATTCTTAAATGTCTTAAATGAAGAGACTGTGTCGGCCTCTTTAACATGGACAGGAGCTGATTCCACAACACAGGAGCTTGGTTGGTAAACACTCTACCTCCTACAGTGCTTTTAGAGACTCTTGGGACCCCCAGAAGTCCAGCATTTTGAAAATGATGTGCTCTGTTTGGATGATAAGGTACTATAGCGTCTTTGAGGTAGGATGGGGCAAGGTCATTTATGGCTTTGTAAGTCAGGAGGAGGATTTTCGATTTGATTCTGTACCCAACATGAGCCGGTGAAGAGACTTGAGCTCGGCGTAATGTGCTCTCTTCTTTTAGTTCCTGTAATCTCGCTGCTGCATGTTTATTGCATATTTTCTTCTATTTCAAGTTAGTGAAAATAAATAAGTGCTCACGTGGTTTCACAACAAACACATCCCAGCCTGGGGGGTCGCAGAGATGGTAAGCACCTGGTCCCATCTGAAACACGACGCACGGCTTCACTGAAAGGCCAAATGTCCACACACATCACATGGACTGAGGGCAGAGAGAAGCGGCCTGCATCTGGGTCCCAAATGTACTCCTCCAAAGACACACTCCATGGGTCGTGGCCGTAGCATCAGTGTTCAGTGGAAGATCAGCTGTGGAGAGAGAGCTCACATCTGTAATATAGATTTAGGGAAAGTTAAAAATGGTTCCTTATTTGTAGATGCAGCAGTGATGACCTGAGCTGGCCCGTGCATGCTCCAGCCGCCACTGTCACACACTGCAGGCATGACCTCACCTCATTCTTTTCGTAACAGGTCCTATATTGTTTCCTCAGGGGTTCAGACTGGTTCTCTACGTATAGAAAAGATGTCTCAGTCTGGTCACTACCTCCTCCTCTGATTCTCAGGCCAAGCCAGAGCAAGTTTGTTTGTTTATTTCAGTGACACATGAGGAGCCTTTTCTTTTTTTCCCTTGTATTTTCCCTAAAAACAAGCAATGTTTTGATACGGATAAACCAGACTGATTATCCAATCCACCTGTCTCACACATCCATCTGAACTCAGGGAGATGAAATTGGTGTCCAGACTACACGTCTTTGTAAAGTATTCTGACAGAGAATTGTGCAATTTTCAATCCATTGAACTCTCTTATCCTATGTATTTTATGTCGTATACTAAGAAGAAAGGAAATTATTCAATCATTTACATCAGTGTATTAAAAACAACTAAACACACACACTGATCACTGTGGTTCACACACTTAAATGTAAATACGCCAAGGAAAGCATTTTTCCAGCAATATTGAAAAGCCTCAGCAGTGAATATGTCTGGAGATAAGCAAGAGGCAACTATCAGCCCATAAGCAAACTCTGCCATCTCTAAGGACTGGAGCTGTTTTGCTTCACTTACACAAGACTTTTCACACTCCACAGAATCCTTAGAAAACATTTTGGATGATCACGACTGGTTTACAATGTTTGAGAGTAAATAACACCTTATTCTCTCTCCAAAACACAGGCCCCTGCTTTTCAGTTTAGAAATAAAGGACCTCCCCTCAGTGTGTGACGTCAAGATAATTACGCACGCTGACTGACGACACGGTCTTGTCCACACACGGAAAGAAATGCACGTGAGGTAGCCAAGAGACTGAGAAAGGTTATGGCCTGGATTCAGAGTTCTTGTCTCTGTTGTTGTTGCCATGTTTTTTATGAACAAGCACAATTTAACAAACTGCAAACAAATGATGAAAAGAAAAAAATAATTTAGATTAGATTCAACTTTTAAAATTCACACAAAACTTTGAACTCCCAGAACTTGAAGCTCTCAAATTTCCCAACATACGGTATTTCAACTCAATGATGGTGTCATGATTTCTGTATGACGTGGTCACAGGCGTGCAAAACAAACCTGTTGTGTAAATTTAGTTGGTAAATGTAAGTCTCGAGAATTCGGAGAAAATTAAGAGAAACCACGAGAACAATATCACAATCGAGACTTACCTATTCTATATTTCAGTGTATTGTGGAGAAAAGTCTAAGCGTTGTCGGCTCCCCGTTCTGAAACGTTTTATTTAAACTGACCTCAAAAAAAGAAAGAGACACACCCATTTCCAGAGGACAGTGCAGCGTCCCCAAACATATCCACCAAATCAGCCTTTTCCCTCTGCTCGAGTCATGGAAACACTTTAACCAACAGAGCCTCTAAGCTGCAGTTTCAACTTTTCTGATATAAATTACATTCATATAGAATCACTCTTATTTTGCTATTAGATTTGTAGAAAAAATATTTAATGAGTCCTTATAATCAGTTGTGTCATTTATCTTGATTTAATTTTATTTTCCGCTTTTACACCACCATGCTGAAGAGACGGCCAGTGTGTAACGAATCACACTTCATGGTTTAGATGGTACACGATGCCCATTGCATAGTTGTGGCCCTAACCAAACACACTCGTCAGTCTTTATCTTTTTATCTACAATGTAATAGAAAAAAAACAAAACCCGGGTTCAGATGCTTTACCTGGACATCATTTTTCAATTTATTTGATTACTTATCTATTTACCAAGGACAACGCAGTCACTCGACAGTCTACAGCAAGATTAGTCAGAGTGTACTAATGTCGAGTTCTGCAACTCCCTCCCTTGGTAGACTTTTCTGTGGACATTACCAGTTCAAAACATTATAAAAGCACAATCTTTAAACTCATATTCACATCATTTTAGGCATTATTTTCCTTTAAGGCATTCTGGCCTTGGTTTTATAAGCCCCACACATGAAAAACAACTGACTGGTCCAGGTTGCAGGTCGAGGAGGAGCAGGAGTGGGTTTACTTATTATAGGACTGAAGCCTCCAGTAATTATCTGCAGATACAAGGGCCACTCCTTACTCCTGCAGCCAAACTAGAGGAGAGGATTTTAAACAGGAAATCTATAAGTAGAAACAGTGTGGACTTAAATGAAAGGTTTCTTTGTAATACCACGTGCAAGCTCAAATTTTACATTAAAAGCCTGAGGTAAAGCGGAAAACAATGTCCTCAGCATCTTCTACATTATGTGCAGAGTAAACATTTGGTTAAAAGTAACATTTTCGATGAATGCCTTTTTTTATAAAACCACAACTGGATTATCTAAAGGCGCACTATGTAACTTTTATGGTGAAAGGTCCACCTGAGACGGACAACAGTTTTCCACGGGATGGTAACTTATCTATCTCCATGGAGGCAGGGGACGCCACCAGGTCAAGTCAGCTCTATGGAGAGGGGAGCCTGCTTATTGTAACAATGCACAATTTCCAAGGTATCTATTATAAAAAACAATTCATTGAATTAATGCAATATAGAAGTTCAATGCAAAGTGTAGTGTAGTGTGGGAAGGCCCGCGGCATTGTGGGTTTGAGTTTGGCTCTCGTTTGCTGCATGTCATTCTCCAGTCTCATTCCCCTTTCACGCTGCACTGTCCTGTTGAATAGAGCCAATGGGCCCAAAAATCCTTGAAAAAAAATAATGACTGATTTGTTCTGCCCCTGAATTACGAAGGCATATCAGGGCCACTTATAGATGAAAGAAGGGAAAACTTAGCATGGGATTAGAGGTTAAAGAGGCAAATCTACCAGAAAAAAGTAGCATTTTGCAAGAAAAACATGCATATCTGCTAAAAAAACACAAATGTGCCTAAAAAGATCAGATTTGCTAGACAGCCAGTTTCTATAAATAAGAGTGTCATTTTTGTATTATTTTTATTTATATTTTTTGCTCTACATACGTTTTTACTAGATTTAAGTATATTTATATCAGATTGAAGTATATTTTTAAGGAATGTATCTGTTTTTATTATTCCACTTCTGTTCCTAATCTGTGTTGCAACACTGGAATTCTCCATTGTGGGACAAATAAAGGTTCTCTTATTTTATCTTATCTTAGAATGAAGTATTTTGTGGATTAAAGTAGGTTTGTTTCGGATATAGAAACAATGATTTATGACAGACATTTTGCCAATTTGTGCTATTCTTTATACTGAGAATTTTGAGATGAGAATTTTGATGGTGCGCTGCTGTGTGGAGTCTAATCTACCTAAACTGGGACTAGATCTAACCAAACTGAAAGACTTTAGCTCGTGGAGATGGGCCATTTCCAAACTGTGTCCGCTGTTGTGTGCACATTTGACTGTAGCCTAAATGCACTGCCACAATAACAAGACAAAGCCCACACACACAATCTCAACAGTCTAGACCAATGTAAGTTTGTGACTGGTGAACTGATGGTGAACGTTTCTTTCTCTAGCCATGAGACTGCACCGGCCAGTGGGATATGGAATGAAAAAAAAATAACTCATTATATAAGAAAAAATAAGCAAATTTACATGTTTTTTTTTTCTTACAACTTTGCTATTTTTTTCTAGCAAATTTAAATGTTTAAAATCTCGTAAATGTTCATGTTTTTTCCACAGAAATTAGCAACTTTTTCTAGCAGATTTGCGTGCGCCAACAAAAAAATGTGCTATCTTTTTTTTTTTTTTTTTTCGTTAAAGTGGCCATAATACTACTGTACTAACTGAATAATGCTACAAGTGTAAGCTCCTCACAACACTGACTTAGTTCATCTTCCACTCGATTTCTACAATGCAAAAATGATTGCAACAAGTGAAAAACAACAGAACAGTTAAGATGGATACAGGTCTAATTTTATTTACATTTGCACAGCTGGTCTTCAGAAACACCTTACAATCCATAAAACATTGAACCGTTTACCATTACAAGCCAACTGTCTTGTAGAGCAGGGCTAACACGCAGCAGTGCTTTAAGGGCAGAGGAGACTATTAGGAAACATGGAGTTTTAATAAAGGTACAGCACATGAGCCGTTTGTGAGGGCCGCTGTGGGCTTTACTGGACACATTCCACTGAAGATACTGGACACAGATTGTGCTTTTGGTTCAGACGAGAGGCACAAAAACAGACTCAGACCTTCAAGACGGCACAAGCGAAAGGAAATGAACTTGGCTGAATTCAGTTACAAAAGTTGTGTTGATACAATGCATATTTGGTTTTTCATTATAACCAACATAATATCGTAAGCATTCTAAATTACCCGTTGAACTGAACAATGTAACTTTAAATAAACATGTTATTATGAATGAAAAGAATGATGGTTTACAGCTTCTAATTTTATGTTCAATACAAAAACAATGAATTTGAAAAAATAAAGCTTGCAGATCTTGTTATTTTAAACTTTACTCGAATCAATGTTGAATGACTTTGGCCAAGGAGGTTTACTTTTGTCATTGCAGTAAAATAGTTGCAGAAAAAAGATTTGAAAACATGGCTACACAAACCACTCATTATCTTTCTTGTTTTTCATGGCAAATAAACTCTTCAGCCCACAAGATGAAAATCATAGAACAATCATACGGTTAGTATAACGTCAGTGGATATTTGTTTCAATAGTGCTAAGCTCAATTACCTTTTCTTTTTTTTTATGTAAAAGAACATGAAAATAGTAAATCAGTCTATAGGTTTATAAGCCATTCCAAGTTCAAGTACTTCACAACAATAGCATAGTTTATAGAGACAGGCACTGACAGATCTAGCCTTTGTCTACGACTGTGAGGAGATAATGCGTTCGCTGATGAGTGTCTCATTTGTATCTGTTGGATTCTGCTGAGAGCAATTAGACACACCGCCGACTTTCACACGCCGCGTCGCAAGAAGTCAGTGCAGCGTGTTTATTGTTCTGCTTTGTGACGGTTCTCATGCAACCGCCAAATCATACAGAACATGTGAGGTTAGCAGGTTAGCAAAGAAAGTCCTGATGCGTTCTCTCTTGGTGTTCGTGTTTGAAAAATCCCATTGAAAAGTCCTTGTCCTCTTCTTATGTTAATGGGAATAAACAGTCCAATGTTTTGGTGAGATATATTTACAGGACAGGGTTCCCACAAATCCAGCTTTAGTCACCATTAACATCTTGTATTTTACACATGATTAATATTGTACTGGGAGTTTTAGTAAATTGTTTAAAGGGCAATATTATGTTTGACATCAATCCTAAAATATTCTATAAAAAATATGAATGAATATTTTTACTTTTTAAACATTTTAAAAACAAGCAGCAGGCAGGTCTTTTTGTGTCCATTTCAACAGGGGGAAAATACAATTTGTGTAAAAAATTTAATATTTAATTAAAGGAAACTGAGCGGTACTGTTTTTTATTTTTTTTTAAACAAATAAAAGGATTGGAAATGGATTAAACATCTGTCAGGGAATTAAAATAGCACTCAATGCATGTTTTTGATGAGTGCATCGCATTTTAAAAATAAATTATTAAATAATGCATTTCTTGTCTTCTAAAGTGCATTTATGGATAGTTTTGACACTTTCTGGTCAGCCTCACCAACAACCTTACCACATTCATACGTAAGAAAAGTGGGTGAAGTGTCTTGGCCAAGGACACAATGGCAGTGTGCACCAGATCATAGCAAACGGTTAAAGATGATCGCCCACTGTTGCCTCAGCATTATAACATGATTAAAAGCTCCCAAAACAGTTTTAAATAAACTGCTTGAAGGTGCAAAATGTACATTTCCTGAGGGGGGTCTGCTACCTGCTTGTCTCTCATGGAGATAGGTTTACTTTCCCTGGAGCGTTTCCCAGTCTGGCAAAAAAAACAAAAAAAAACAGCTGGCATCACCTGCTTGTCTGGATAGATGTTTAATGCCTTATCATGGAACAGTCCAGGCAATGCTATAACATCTCCATTGAGACAAGCAGGTGGCGTAGAGGAAAACTAACATAGTGCTTGGCATAATTTGGTGCATTGTTTTGTTTCTCAGCGCTCCCTTGATAAACAAAAACTCAAAGTCCAGTTTCTTCTTGAATCCGGTTTCACTGTCCTCATTCTAAAAGTTCAGAGTTTAAAAAAACATGTTTATGGTGAGGTTTAGTCCACTCTGTGTTTCACCCAGAGTTCATGTGAGGAACACAGCTATCAGAGTAAGAGAGGAGCGCTATCAAATCCAACCCATTATGTTCGAGCACTACAAGAACTGGGCATATATTCAGTCTCAAATGTAATGTAATCTAATGTAATGTGATGTGTTGTTGTTGTTGCTGTTGTTATTATATCAGAAAATAAAGCCATACATTGAAAATTACTGAATAATCTAAAAAAAAAAAAAAAAAATTACAAATTTGATAACACAAGTATTCCTATCAAGGAATACTTGTGTTATCAAATGATGCGTGATTTTGGGCTTTACAAAACTAAATTTAATTAAAAGATTTATTTACCATTTTAAATTGAAAAAGTTTCATACATAAATTTCTTTCTTGCCTTTGCTCCTGACCAGTACCCTTCTTTGATCCAGAAATGAATGTAAAGTCCATAATTAATTAAAGTCCCATAATAAGGCTACAATATATACTCATATGTATATACTCACTGCACTGTCACTTTCTGCACTGCAACTGTAAATTTAACTGTAAATTCTTATGTACATAGTTAGTCTATTTTTTTTATCTCATATAGTAAATTTGAACTCTAATGCATGCCCCTTTGATTTCATTCATGTTGTTGTTATTATTGTTCAGGGTTTTATGTTGCACCTTAACGCTGAAACAAGCTCTGATGTTTGTGAACTCTGTTCATCGACAATGGCAATAAACCTTTTCTAATTCTGATAGTATCAGAGCAGACACAGAGAATAAATACTATCTATGTATATGCCCTAAAGAAAGCTATATTTTATTTTTATATTTCATTGGCATTGTGGTTGCCATTTTGAGCCACACATTCGGCGAGGTGTATCAAATGCATGGATGGCATTGAGCCAGCAACCTTTGGGCTGGAAAACATCAGAAAACATGTACCAGCAATTAGGTAGCAGAAGTAAGAGGAAGCAAAATTACTATTTCAAATGAAAACATGGTCTACCCTACAATAATTAGAGGCTTTCTGATTATTCAGTGTTTTTAATGCAGCTATTCTTTTTCAAACCCACTATCCCCATAAGTCAACCTCGGTCAGCTCTGAGCGAGTGATTTACATGTTGACAGAGAAGTGTAAACTCCCAGAAGGTGCAGATCATTGTAAGAAAGCATAATAAAATAGAATTTGGGACTACAAAAACCTGATATAATAATAGACCTGTCCTTCTGTGTTTAGTGGGAACCCTGCAGTGTCTCTTCTCTGCGGCCTCAGTCCTAGCTGCTGATCTTGGTGAGCATCTTGTTGATGGCTTGCTTGACATGCGTGGTGGAGCTGCGTCTCCGTGCCTTTCCCTGCACCGCTTTACGTCTCCTCACTTCTCTACAAAGCTCGTGAAACGCCTCCGCCACCCCGCCACTGACATCTGCGCACGCTGAGCACTCGTAAAACGCACACGCCATCTCCGAGGCCAGCCGCTCGCCCTCTTCCGTGCTGACCTGTCGTATGTGGTCCAGGTCAGATTTGTTGGCCACTAAAACCAGCGGGACGTTCTTGGGTTTTTTGACTTCCTCTAAAAGGGTTCGAATGGGCGCCACCTCCTCGAAGCTGCCCCGGTCTGTGATGTCGTACACCAGGATGAAGCCGTCGCCCCAGCGCATGTGGCTCTCCTTCTGCTGAATGTCCTCCTGGAATATATTTACAAGGCATATTTAAGACAATGTAACCATGGTCCAGATTCATTCAATTTGGAAAAGGATGATGATATGTCACTATGTAAATAACACATTTCTTCGAGTTTTGAGTTTCCGTTTACCATTTGCCTGGAACGCACCAAGAGAATCAGGCAAAATGTATGTGGGACTATATTGTGATAAGTCCAACTGTCACCTGTTCCTCAGCTGCAACCAAACCTAGAGATCAACTGCTGCTGTAAGAGAGTTTTAAAACTAAATGTATTTGACCAGAAACGGATGAAATTATAAAAGGACAGCACCTAATGGAATTGAGTGGCTACACAAATAATATTCTCACCAGAGGCAAGTGAACAAAAGTCACTTTAGAACATCTAATCATCGTATAACTAACTCAGCACCTCCTCATGGCGGAGTTGGCACAATATGTGGTATACTTGATATAATTGGCAGCCATTAGCTGCCAAGTAAGAACAAGGACATTCTGTCTGAAAACACTGGTGCTGTTCCTCAAAATAGTGGACCATAACAAGGGAGAAATGAGACAGCTGGAGAGTGTCTGGAGAAATCTAGTCACTAGCTACACATCTCCACAAAGCAAGGGTTTTCAATCTGGGGTGTGGATACTGACATTTGGGTCTGTTCTATAGGTGCGCAAGAGGCTTGCCGTTGCAGTTCGAGTCGAGTTAGGATGTGGCCAGGTCCTGGTATAAAGAACACTTCATTTTACCCCTCAACCCAGTTCTGTCCCTCAACCACCACATTGTGAAACAAAATATTGTAAAAATGAAACTTTTTGCAATTAGGGTAAGGTTAGGGTTAGGATTAGGGTAAGTTTAGGAACAGTTCATTTGGTCAGTGGCTTTAGGACAGGTTAGCTAACTGGTTTCGGCAGAACTACATTATGGAAAAGAATTACACATATAAACCTGCTTAATTCTTGGCAGAGTATTGTTATATTGTATATACTGTAGTTTTGCTTTATTCTAAGGCTGTAACTAAACATGCATCAATTAGTCGACTAAAAGGGGAATGATGTGGTACGGCAAAAGCTTTCAAGTATTTCTATGATTTGACCATGGATTTGTGCCTAAAGTGTACTGACAAGAACACGAGACTACAGAAAATCACGCATTTACAAATATGTATACAGACAACTACGAGTGAATAGTGTATCATCTGATTAAACTCATATTCCAAATCTCATGACAACTCACAACATGCCTCCTTTCTGCTGTGGTGAATAAACAGTAAATGAGTCGATCAAGACACCATCGACCGAATAACTGACGACTTAATAAATGGTCTACAGCCCTACTCTAGTCCTAGTTTAGTCCTGGAATTTGGACCTGGTCTGTCCTGGCATAGACGTTTAGTTGTTGCTTTTACCTCGAGGTATCAGGTTGTATTCCTGGTTCATCAAGACCTGGCTAAGACCTGCATGGTAATCATTCTGTTTCCTCCTTTTACTGTCGTTGTAAATAAGAAAGCAAGGAAGTTGAGTCAATTTAATCTTAATATCTGGTTTAATCCATAAATGTTGACCTTTTTAACCTGATTTTTAAAACGATGTTAGTCCTGATTTCGCTACAATGGTGCTTGGTGTTACATGCTGTGATCTTCATTACCCTGGCTTGGACTTGCACAGCGGCCATGAGAAGGATTCTGACCATAAGGGAATTGTAGTGTGAGAGAGAAAGTCCGTTGATCTAAATTGGTTCAAAGTACAGACTTGGGGCGTGTTTGAGGTAATCACATGGTAACACGTGTAATTTGCCTCACCTGTCCTGCTGTGTCCAGGATCTCCATGGTAACCACCTCATCGTCAATGTTGGCCTGATGCCGGTACGTGGACTCTATAAGACACAGAGAGAGGTTCAATGTATCCAGACACGGGCAAAGTACTAAATTACTTCAGTCAAACTACAATTACTTTTGAATAATCTTTATGCATTTGTAATAAAGTAAAATGTAGTGATCCAAATGATTATTCAAGAAAAGGGACAACGGTGAAATAAATATGACTTTAATAGGCCTGTAAAATAATTGATCATGTCATGATTTATGTTTTCTATTGATGTGTTAAGGCACAAACATATGTTACACGTTCACTACGGTGCAGTCGATTTAATGATTGTGTTTAAAGAATAATTTCAGTTGTTCAGAAAAAAGTTATGATGGATCAGCAGCGTACAAACAACATTGAAGTGACAAAAAAGAAAACATAAAACACGTTTCCCTGTTCCTGTATAGTTTGACCTTCAAGTTAATCTGTTAAAGGTGTACTATATCACTTTTCTGGTGGAGGGTCTACCACCTGATTGTCTCCATGGAAATGGTATTGCTTTTTCTGGAATGTTCCACAGTATTGCATTGGACTTATTTGCATTTATTATAGTGAGTGCTGAAAAACACCTTGAAAAACACCTTGAAAAACATCCATTCTTAATGTGAGTGAGCTCGCCTCTCAACAGATCTGACCTGTACCTTGGCCTGGTCAAGTTAAATGTTAGGTCAAATGGATATGTTTTAAATTTAAAAATGGTCCACAAATGATTACAACTTGTATAAAAAAGAATGATGTGAAAGAGACAGTAGACAGTAAACCTTGGAGCATCTTTGGGAGTCTGTCCTTTATTGAGATCAATTTTGCACATAAAAGCATGATTTCACATCAAAACTCATTTCTATCCAGTAGCAGCTTATTGAAATAAAAACATGCAGTGGAATAGTATTTGTCACAAGGTCGCGCGTGCCTTTCAAAGAGAACTCCTGTTGTCTTTGTCCGTTCCTCCGTTAACGCATTATGTAACATTTGTGAGCCAGGTGATGCTGTGTGTTTCCTTCCTTGTTGCTAAGCTCAATGACCCACATGACCCGAGCTTTAACTCTGCTGGCTTTGTAAAACACACAAATCTAAACTGTGGCTGTAAGTTTATTTCAACACTAAAGAGATTTGTCTCTATTGCCCCTTGTAAAGATCCTGTCTGGGCAACACCTTCAGAGTACTCAAATTTGTAGACTTTTCTTAAGATATTGATGTCTTGTTGGGATAAAACAAATTGACACGCAGCATCAGTGCATTGTTGGTAATCTCTTGGTTAGAAATACTGTAGCGATGATGTAGAGATTCAATTTTAAACCTGGTTAGTTTAGACCTAGAAAAGTACTACTATATAGGCCCGGATCTGGTGGTAATCATAAAGCCTAATCTATTCTTAGGTGATACTTGGGTAAAATGTTTGAACAGTGAAGGAGAAATAGAATTGAACATGAAGTAAGGCTGGCCTAAACCAGGCCTCACAAATGACAAAAGTGCACATTAGAAGCGGTAAAATTTAATTGATTCTTTCAGCTCAGAGACTTTAATTTCTCAAGAGAATCCGTATGTTGCTAAATAAATCTTGTGCAGTCCAAACAGTTATTCGCAAACAAGCAATAATTGTACTGCTTTTGCACATCTACCACAGACCTGGAAGCAGGGCCGCTGCTAGCCATTTGGGTACCCTAAGCAGAAATGCTCAGTGGTGCCCCCTACCCCCAGCCCCCAATTGAAAGTGTAAAAAAAGTACAACTTTAATACTACCTTAGCAGCCCCTAAATTTCCCTGCTCTGCTCTTGAAATCACACACAGCCCTTCTCCCTGCTCTTTGTTCTCTACATGACGGATCAAGGCTCTAGAAAACTCTACAGCAGGCATGTCCAAACTACGGCCCGGGGGCCAAATGCGGCCCTCAGACCAATTTTTGTTGGCCCTCCAGTTTCCGGCTAAGTTGGTCCAAATAACAAAAACTGGTACTTTTTACTGTAAAATTTGAAAAATTCAAGCGTTTTGATGTTATACCAACTTAATATTAATGTTCCAAGTCTTATCAAAGGTGTGGAGGCCCATCGAAACCATGTCAAATGCAAAATTTTGAATTATTCACTTCATTGTCGGGTTGTCTATGGCCCTCTGCTGCGTATAAGTTTCAAAATGCGGCCCTCGATGATATGGACACCCCTGCTCTACAGGCTGTCAAATATTGATGTTTTCTGTTGCATTTATGAGAAAAATGATTTAGACATTCATAGGAAGTTGAATCACTTTGACTGAGATTTTCATCAAAGAAAGACAGTTTTGTCCTTATTGATCGTAGAATATGTATACAGAGTCAAAACTGCCCATGATCTGTCTCCGTTTAAACTGTGGCTTGTAAAGTGGAGCCACCAGTGCATCTCAATCTCACAATGGAGAGCGACAGCGTCAACATTCAAGTTAGGTTTGAAATCATAAAGAACTAAATACAATGTAGGAAGAGTGCAGCTGCTGCACAAATCGTAGACATTATTTTATTGGATCCCAACTGCCAGGTCAAGTTGGTGCCCCTCGGAGCCCCTGATGGCTCTGGCAGCACTGCCAGAAAAACGTATTTTTCAATTCAATGTTTTAATGTTTTTTTAATTGAAAACACATAAAACAAAAAACACATGGAACACAACACAAAGAGCAAGCAAACCATATCAAAACTAATAATGTTCCATCCAGCCCAAAGTCTGTCAAAGATGTACATTTTCAAATTAAGTCAATTTTTGGAATATCAGTTATAATTTAAGTCCTGTCTTGGAATGTGTCAATCATTTTATACTTTAAAGATCTCCCCTGATTATGTCCATGGCAGGAGTTTTGAGGCCCAAATACACAGTTCTGAAATCAAGTGGGATGATGACGTCAGCAACACTCTGCAGCGCTTTACTGATCTCAGTCCAATATTCTTGAGCAACAGGACAGTCCCTAACAACATGGTAATGGTGGGGCCTCCTGAAACACACACAGTTTCTCCCCCAGTTAGCATTCCCTGCGAAGAGTGAGCACTTTGACATGGTGTTATGAAAAAACTTTATATTTTTACAACAACATCCATAATGTGATTTTGTTGTCCTCTATTTGATTGTATATATACATAATCCCATTCTTCATCTGTCAAAACAAAATGACCCTTGCTTTACGATTTATTTTTATTTATAATAGTTTAGTTATTATTCCCCTTGAAACTTTAAATATGCCTTAATAAGTCAGATGGTTATAATAGCCATTGCTTTGTTTAGTTTCAGAAACAGAACATTTTTCAACACAATTGGCATTCTTTGTTGCATTACAAACCAGAATGTGCATTTTACAAACATTATCTAGGAAATTACAAATACATTGCAGTGCAAAATGTATAATCTCTAAAAATGCTCTTTACTATAAACAAGATTTGATTGTAAAATTGCTCTTCTGACTCACGTCCTGTCTACACACTTTCTGAAAGGGCACTATATTCCATTTTAAGCCCATTGTGTGGAATTAATGAAAAGGAACAAGGAAGCTCTTCAACCAATGACCGATACATCCTGTACTGTCAAGATATTCTTAATTAAAATGTGATTTGATCATTTCTGAGGACAAGGAGGCACACAATTCCCCCAAAGGCATAGGATTTTGATAGAAAGTCTCAGAATTTGCTGAGCTTCAAAGTCATCGGGGGATAAAAATAAACTCCCAATTTCACGGACAGTCCACCTCTATCTCCCTCCACTATACTATGATTATTTATGTAGCAACAAACAATATTCAAGCAAACAGATAAGAAAAGTTAGCTTTTTGAGAAATAACACTTGATTTAGTCTCAAGTAGTATCAAGGAAGTTGTATCATTCAGAAAGTTTGATTTAATAAAGCTGGTCATTTACAACTCAAGAGCAATGGTAGTTTATAAGAAAATGTGAAAGAAAGCGAGTAACGGATTTTAGTGTTTGGACATGTTGTCAGTAATCATGAATAATCGCAGAATTCTTCTTCTTTGTAATTGTAATACTAAAAATGTATATCGTGACATCCCCAGTGTTAAAGCAAAATACATAGCTAATATATAAAAATGTCTTCGCATCTGATTACAAAATGTCCAGGGACAAATCCAGATGCTACAACAGTAATGAGCCATGTCCATCGTCACAGTGTCTTTTCCTCAGGTAAAAACAGAAATCAGACCCTCACGGTGAAGAGAAGGTCTGTGCCGTTTTAAACAGCAGGACTTCAGGCACAAGCTCCACCTTTGAGGAACAAACTGTGACTCCAGGGATCAGGAAACGTCAATCAACACTCACAACTGTCTACACATACCACTGTGTTTGCTGCTATAAGCTATATCTGTCACAATAAATACTGTATTGAATCATTTATTTATTTCCGGGATGTGCATATTAATAAAAAAAACTCTGTAAATATGCCAGAATTAGCCAAAAGGCTATTTTTAATTTTTCAATAAATCAAAGTAATTTTCTAGTCCCTTTTAATTGCACTAGTAGGGACCTTTTTCTTTTTTTCTTTATATAGTTTTGCGTTTTAGAGGGTTGACCTATTTATTTATTGCAGCTTGTGTTTTGTTTAATTTGGAAACAGGATTACTGGGATTATCATGCTTTAGCGTAATTGTGTCAGTGGTATATTTATTTATTATTTTTTAAATGCAGATGTATATCTTGCTTTTCAGGATCTCTCAAAGTGTTTCCACAGTAGAATATCCATTCACTAAACTGGTGGGACTGACTGGAGGAAATAGGCTGCAAGTACTGGGGAATGAATTTGCAACCCTAAAATCCTTCTGGTCATTATTATCTTATAAAGGTTTAAATGTTTGACTAACAATTAAACAGGTCTGTACATTGCTGGAGCACATTTTGACTATAAAGAGGGGAAGAATAAGGATTTTAAGTATTTGGATTGGAAAAGTATTTGGATTGGAAAAGCTTTGCAGTATATGAATGAGATAAATATATAAAAATAAATATATAAAACTATTTTGATAATAATTATATTATGGAGAATAAACCGACTATAACACATGTCATTTGTTAGAAATTTATCACAAAAATATCAAACTAACTCAGTTAGTTTCAAGTGAAACATATAACTCCCTTTATCTGGAGGTCCCGCCCTGTGGGCAGGGCTTACACAGAGTAGGTTAAAGACCTGAGTTCTCAAACTTGTTTAACAGATTGAGAATGACTCTTGGATGAGATTCGAAATGTTTTGTTTTTCTAAAAACAGGGTCCAGATGACTACAACTGAATCTTTTTCTACAATATAATTGAATATACACTTTCTCTACTTGTTTGTAACTGCGTCTCATTCATCTATGTCCACTTCCTGAGGGCAGGTTGTACTAAAGTGATTTACTATCTCTCCTCCCACTAAAATGATTGAACATGAACACATAAAAGCCATTCATAATTCACTGGGACCTCATCACCAAGAGCTTGTTTTGGCTGAAGGCATAAAAAGAAGTGGCACCACAAACCCAGCCAGGAAATAACAGCATGTTTCATTTTGATAACTGCCTACAGTCTCTGGGAACAGGTTTTTCCTTTATAATAAATTGAAATCCAGTGCACTGAATGTTTTAAAATAAATATTTGATGTATATTGTATAAGGCACAAGCACATACCCTTTTTTAATCCAAAGAATGCTTGCTCCAGAAAGATCCACAAAAGCAATGGAATATAAGGTAAAAATATACTTCACTCAATCAAAGCAAAGGGGTCCGGGCTGTGCCAAAAATCGAAAGATCCAGATTGCGATAAGTGCATGTGTTTCTGCCGATAGCGGTGGCTTTATTCCATTTTATTCTTAAATATCAGAACAGACAATCAGAGAAGTTTCACACCAAATTTTATTTGAGATCTTTTAGGGAAATTAGTCCCATACTTTCATTCGACTGACACTTCAAACCAATGGGGCAAATCATCCGGAGCAGTGATACGATCGCATATGTACAGTATTACCACTTGCTTTAATCTAGGTCTTATTTGTTTAGACTTCACAAAAACACTACTTCACCATCAAGAGCCTCATTACAGTTGTAATGAATGCTAAACAGCACTTGAATCATGTATGTAGATGGCTCATTGCAGCCTTCACTCTGCATTCAAAACCATGCACTTAGCTGCTCTCATAACAGGGTCTTCATTACAGTCTCACCACTTCATGCGTGCATCGAGCGCTGTGATTGGTCAGACAAAGCCCTTAGCGGAGCATCTTGAGTTATCTATTGTGATGCGATGCTTCTGGCTCTTGGTAACCATCTTCTGCTAATGACATGTTCCATATTGTTGCTATAGCTCTTAAAGAGTATTAACACAGAGCTATTGATATTATATTGTCATTCTCATGGTATGGGTGAAGATGAATGGAACATTTTTCATAGGTCAGTGTGGCATTATTAGCTATAGGTGCATACTGTAAGTTACTGTTCTACTAATTAACTCTGCACATGGTGAGGTTGGTATGGAAAGTACGGCATGTGCAGCTCCTGGAGAAGTTTGCTTTTTCCATTGCAAGGCTGCTGTAAACTGTATAGAGGCATAGTAAAAAAATAAAAAATAAAGAATTGTTGAAATGCTGTTAGTGACAAGGTTTAAAACTAATACTATGAGTCAAAGTAGAAAGATTTTTAGAAAAAACAACAACAACTTAAACATGATTCAAAAAACAATAATAGAAAAACAATATGTAAATCATTTCATAGGTCACAAAGTCAAAGAGAAAAACGTTCACATGCCGTAGATAAGGGAGAAAGGAAACATTTTAATTTAATATATATTTTCTTGAGGGGGCAGTTGAAATTGTTCTTCTTCCTTTTCATTCATTTTTTGTATGTATTCTCACAATATTGTTATAGTTATAGTTGTTATATAGTTATAGTTGTGAAAAACATGCTGTGCGCATACAAAAACATGACGTTCACCTTCACACAGTTATCATTGTGAGCAAAATATAAATTGAAAAGGAGATGAGGGAACACGACAATAACACTGTGCAGCATTGAGGTTCTTTCCAGTAAACATCTGAGTAGTTCTGAAAGCAAAGCTGTACACATACAGTTGGTTTAATTAAATTGAAGCGCAGCTCTTTATTATTGCAGCAGCATTGTCTCTGAATGTAAACAGACAAGATACAGGGTTTGTCTTGCCCAGTGACACAATGACAGTATGAACAGGAGAGAGCCAGAATTAAACCTACGGTATATTTCACCCACATAGTAGAATAATACATTTTTTACAGCACATGTCATATCAACAAAATAACTGTATATTGTATCCCTATTGGGTTCCTTTTCAGTTGTTCACTGAAGATTTTTATTTTTTTTAGATTCTTTCATCTTTGTCCTTGAAGCTCAACAGCCTTTTGTGGTCCAAATGCATTACCAAGAGCAATTACAATAGAGAAAGATTTGACTTGAACAAAAAGCTCACAGCATATTAGGTCTAAAGCGAAATAAAAACAAACATGTACTTCAAGGAGCAAGCGGCCGTGCAATTTTGTCAATAAAAAGAAAGATTGATTTAGTAAAAGTTCACTTAGGGAATTGTCTTCTTGATTGAAATTGGTCAACAGAGACTTTGAGTTGGCTGGTCAGATACAGGGTTTAACAGTGGAGAGAAGAAGGGCATTGTATTGACTTAATGCTGTACAACATTAAAGCAATATGCCAATACGCTTGCGCACTGTAGGAAAACAATATAGACCTATAGGTTTATGATTGTTAGTAAAAATGATTTGCATTGTTCTTTTAAAAAGTCCATGATGCTATTTTAAGTGAAGGCTATAAAAAGTCTTAATGTTGTTTTATTATTGCTCAGTGTTTTATGTTGCACCTTAAGGCCGAGACAAGTTCCTACGTTTTTGAATTTTGTTCATTGACAATGGCAATAAACTCTTTCTGATTCTGATTCTGATTCTGATTAGAAATATATGTTAGGGGGTCTGGGCAGTGCCGGCCCGGCCTATAAGCAAACTAAGCAGCCGCTTAGGGCCCCGAGGCGTTAAAAGGGCTCCCAACCTGACTTATGCGAAGCACAAGCGCAGAGAGCGCCACTACGGACACAGCGGTAACATATAACGCACAAACAGCATTTATTTGTAATAACAAACTGGCAACCAAGGCACCTGACCTGCGCTGATTGGTCAACTTCATTGTGCACGAACAGAATGAAAGCAAGACATAAACACAACAGAACCTGGTCGTCATGTCCAAAAGAATATATCCCCCCGGTGCCGAAAAACTAAAGAAGAAAAGACTTCAGACTCCAGGTATTGAACTTATTTTACAAAAAGACTGTTAGTGCTGCTGTTTGAAAGTACATCGGGTCTGTCATGTTAGTGCTCCGAGAGCCCCCTGCCATGGGGCAGTTCATTTCACTTCAAATTTCATATTCTTGCCTTTGCTGCATGAATGAATGAATGAATTGCTTTCTGCACAGCTTATCTTCTTAAACACTGATGCAATAAAGTTCATCCACTCACTGCTGCACATGCACAGCTCAATTCATCTGTGATAAAATAAAGCTAACAGTTTTATCTAAACTGCTAGCCTTCACAACCACACCACACATTGCCAGTAAGCATTGATATAGACTTCAATACCATCCACTCCCTCTAGTCTAACTTACTCTTGAACTTACTCTTCAGTTGCCTCTGTCTCACTGTCATGTATGAAAAATACAAACTGGATTAAGCATGAGAGAAAACACGGACTGGATTTCTATGAAAACAGTGTTTTTTTTAATAGCGCTCTTCCATGTGTCACTGCATTTGCACATCTAGTTTCATTCATTCAGTCTTTTGCACTTTACTCCCTGAATATGAGGTTGATCGCCATCAAATCAACAATATTTTGTAGCTTGGAACATGTAAAAAAAGACTGAAATCAGTCATTTGTCCCCAGTGGCCTCAATCCGCTCGTGCATGTGCTTTATTCAAATCTGCTCCTAAATCCACTGCTTGCTGTTTGCGTCTGAAGAGAGAAAAAGAAAAAGGAGGACAAGTAACACCTCAAAGGAACGCTCAGAGAAGTGACTGCGGGGAAAGGACTGATGTAATGTTTGTGCAGGTTTCTAAACAGAAAAAAGCCCAAAGGTCTTGTGGGTGTAATTGTTAAGCATCAGTGATCAAAACTCTAAACTGAGTTGCCTTGTATATTCATTGCCGCTCTAAGAACTGAGTCACTTCGATTTTTGTTCTGGTAGTGTCAATAAATGTAACAGCCAGAATCCTTGGAGAACGGGTGTCGTTTTAACAAACCCAAAACCACTAAATATACTGAAACAGTAGCAGTGCAAACCCTGTCAGTGCTGTCGTGTTGTAGCTGAAGCTGTATTTATGTTTGGTCTTAAAAGTTGAGCTCAGTAGTTTTTACACAATTATAAGTCAAATTCCTTTACTTCATCATAAAAGTTAATTATTAATTATATAACTATTAAAGGTACACAGTGCTCTTTTAACTGTACCTTAAAATAGACCCTTTAAAATGTTATGTCATCAGAATGTTCCAAATTCCAGCACAGAGGCGACTGGGGGTAAAACGAAGTAGAACATATCAGATACAAATTCTAAAGGTATTAAGTGTTTAGAACAAAAAAGAAGCAATAGTTTTGAACTTCCATCCAGGGTAGAAAAAGCAAAGTTAGTTTGCTTTTCTATTATAAAGAATGGGAAAAAATGGCTTCACATTTTAATTTTAGCTTCACTAAATGTATAATTTGTGGTAAAGTATGTAATAAATTCAGAGATATAATGAAAAACTATTGTTGTAAGTATTTTTCAAGTAAAAGATAAACATCTAGGGTTTATCAAAATCTCCTATTAAGTAAAAAAGGTTTTCTCAAATAAAATCACTTTTGCCTCCATTCCAGTCTTTGGAATGTTTTCGTTTCCATTCTTTTAAAGAGTCTATACCTTGACTCATTATGTTTTATGATGGTGAGTCAATGTTGTACGTAGGACTTTCAAAGTTACTATAGTCAAAATCCCACGGCAAAGTACCTGCATTAACTTAAAAGGAAAAGGAAATATGAAGAAAACATGTTTGCCTTACCGAGGGTGGGGTCGTACTCCCAGATGAAGCGTCTGGTCAGAAATCTCACCACCAGAGCTGCGGAGAACAACAAAGCAAATATGTTCAGGATATGAGGAGAGCAAGGGCAAGAAATGAGCTAAGTCTCCCAATTTCCTGAAGAAGTTTAGACGGACAAGCTTTTTATTATGCTGCGTAAGTATTTGGTCCGCTGTGCTAATTTCCATACAAGGGAAAAGTCAACGGGCTTAATAATAACTGACAACACATCTCGCCTAATGACTATCAGGAGCAGCTGGCATGCTCTTTACACTTTCATCTAAATGCTAATCCCCGTTTGATCATTAGCCACAGATCAAAAAGGATGGACATGTCTATAAATATTATCCATCATCCATATGAGCCATATCCAACAAATCCATTTATTTCTGCTATGTGGAAACTGAGCAAAATATATGCAACATGTATTGTCTTAATTACGTAATCTCGGTACAAATTTTGGAGTAGAAAAAAACCTTTTTTTTAATTCTCTGCTACTCAAATCCAGAAGTGGGTAGTAGTACCACAGTTATATTTACTTGTATAACTTTTTGAAGAAATTGTGCTTTTCAGAGGAGTTTTCTGACACTTTACTTTTACTTGAATAATATTTGGTTTGAAGCAACAAAACAATTACCTTCAGAAATGTTTTGTTTTTACCTATTCTTTGGCAATGCCAGGATCTGCGCATTGTTTGTGTTTTTTTCTGTTCCATTACATTAACTGAAATCATAAATCATACTTCAAATACATTTTACATCCAAACTGTTGCTCAGTGCTCATGTATTAGCTTTTCCAAATACTTTTTTACTCTTACTTGAGTCATTATTTGGGCCACAACTTTTTACTTGAGTAACATAATTTTAAAGTAACATTACTCTTACTTAAGTACACATTTAGGCTACTCTACCCACATGTGCTGAAATCACATAAAATCAAGTATGAACTGGTAGAAGCGGACCTTCAGAAAACAACATTTTGCTAGTTGGCAAAAATGCTATTTATTGACCCACAGCTGCTCAATATGACTTTGGAAGGGTCATCATTTAATAAAAAGGCTCAACCGACGTGTGAAAGTGTGAAACTCAGCTTTATTCAAAAGGGCAGTTTAGTGAAATGATGGTGAAGAGTGGCAGAGACATTCATCAAATTATGAAAGCCAGGAATCAAATTGAGGATATCACAATATCAGGTTTTAGTGTTATTGTGTAACGAACTATATTCACGACTGACCAAACAATAGTGAAATCCTTCATTTACTTTCTTTCACGAGTCTAGCTTCATGAAATCACACCTTCTGAATGAAAAAGTAATGATATTGTCACATAAACAGCCAACCAACAAAAACAACCAAAACACAACAACAACAACAACAACAACAACAACAACAACAACAACAACAACAACAACAACAAATGCTGTATACAATTTTCATTATTTCTGTTTTTGGATCTTACGATTATATTGTGGCCTAAATGATGATTATCGGTGAAATGAATAATCCTGACATCCACAGCTGGCACAGAGCCACATATGTCCTGCGACTACAGCAGGACCAGCTCAGGCACAGATAAGCAGCTACACTGATGTTGGAGGTGCCCATGTTAGATACTGAAAATTTTGTTATCGTAATGCTCTAATAATTTATTCTAAAATAATTGTTGAGACATTTTCAGGTTCCATATAGCAAGAATAGTTAGACTTCTCTTTAGCACCAGCAGGTTTAAGAACGACTAAAATATGCTGCCCAGAAGGCCTCTGACTCACACACCTAATGGTTTACCACCAAGAACTAATCTGCCACGCTCTAATGTTGATCCCCTATTTCCAGACACAATTACACTGACATTACCTGCTCTGTGTGCCTCAGTCTCCAAATTATAGCTGTATTGAACCACCAGCATGTTGTGATTTAACGGCAATCATTAGTACAAAAACGACTGGACCATAGCAGTTTTAGAATGTATCAACAGGATTGAACAGCAATCATGTACACTAATCAGCGGCAATTCATACAGCCCCACAGTCCAAAGTGTGTTTCAAATGCCAGGCAAATGAAAGCATATTACTTCGCTTTGGTTATTTCTGTACTTTTCTGATGCTGTCATAAATAAATTGTACCTGCACCAGATATAATTTTGAATCCTTTTGGATTGCAGACATGCATTTTTGCTCTGCTCTTGTGCTGGTCTTGACCAGGTCTTTGTTGTAAATGAGAATTGGTTTTCAAATTGACCTTCAAATTTATTGAATAAATAAAGGTTAAAAAAAAAGGAAAAATAAAAATGCAATATAGTATGTTTTGAAGTGTTTGCTGTTGTTGCTGTTATTGTTGCTGTAGGCAAAGTCCTTCTTCAAAAGTAATAGCAGCATTTATTTATTTATTTTTTGGTGGAATAATTTTCTCTTGATCCAAGGCCATGGTTTTTAATTGAGAAAAGGGATGTATTCACTAAAGGTGGAGCAATTCAGTGTCTTCAGTATACTGGCAGCAATATGAATGGTCCTCCGTGAATATTTCTCAATATTCTTTCATGTAAAAAAAAAACTCTAAATGACATCCATAACTCTCCAAGGATGCCCTCCTGAAACTGTTACACAACATCCAATTAGTCCAGTTCCATTTGCTGTCAATTCATCTGTCTATTTCTGGAGTAAAACAAAAATTCTTAATAGCATGAATGTCTTTCATTAATAACCAACCACCTCCTCCGCAGGTAGAATAAGACTCCCTCTGTCCTTTTAAGTCAGTGAAGCCTCTGGCCTACTCTGATTACCCACAGGGGCATCGCTCTGCTTTTACACCCAGGAAGTCACCATGGGAGGGAAAGTGTTCCATCAATTTATCGCAACACTCCAGCAGCAGCAACAGTAGTGGCCTTCAATACGTCAAGGGCCCACTCATTTAAGACCAATGAGGAGGAAGCCGGCAGCACACAGGGCCAAATATAGAACTAGCTTTGCTCCAGACAAACACACAAGCGCCGATCACGTCTGCCAAAAATAAAGTCAAACAAGTATTTTAAATGTCAACACAGAGTCAGCCTGGAAATCCGTGATTATTTGCTTTCACAGGTAGGAAAAACATACTATAAGTCTGAGGAGTGTAGGGCTATCTTCCACTAAAGAACATTTATTGTACAGTGATAAGTCGACAATTAAGTATCTCTATGATTTTACTGTATCATCTGACCCAAACTGCACTCACAAACCCACAGGAGTTGCAGCAGCAAGTATGCAGAAATGTACACAAAAACACAGTATTTACATGTCAAACGCAGAATAATTGGAGCAGCCACTATCAGAAATCCAATTAATGCATCACATGCTTTCTTCTTTCTGCTATTGTCCATGTAAATCCTCTAAATCCCCCAAAAATAATTAATCAAATTTGAATTAGATTGGACTAACATTTAATTGGTGAATACATAAGAAAGTTGGTTGAATTTCACAAACAAGTAGCGTAAAAGTTTGATGAATTTATTTGATTATATTGTTTGGAAAATGCTCACTGTTAAAGCATGTGCAGAATGTTGTTCCATGTGTTGCTTTATAGAGTACTTTTTACATTTTTACATGCTTTAAATTTCGGTTTTCATTTATCTACACAGTCATCACAACGTTCACACGCACGCCAGGAAAACCGATTCTGAAAGATCCCACTAAAAAATGCATTTGCTGCATGTAACAGTGCCGTCGGATAAATACAGGAGGGGTACGAAACAGCCAGGAAAATATTACACGTGTGTTTGGACGTGTGCTCACCCATTTTAGCTCAGCAGAAATGACAAACTATGGCCTATCCATTGAACACAAATTGTTTTTGTTTGCTGCATTAAAGTCCCTTGCACAACTGAAAATCAAATACGCCACGTAAATGAGTTGTCGTTTATCTATGTTTCCCAAAAGTGTGGTTATATGTATAGTATGATAGCAGTTTTTATAAGAAGGGTTTGAGCAACGTTTTAACCGCCAACCATGAGATTATAAATGACAACTCTACCACAAAATCTTCAGTCTCCAAATTTTGGAGTAAAGCCGCCCGTTCTATCTTTTTCCTGTATCTGTTCAAAGTTTTTCTGTGAATTCGCTAAAGTGCAAGGACAAAAATCAAGAAAGCTTCCACGATTGCTTGTTTGATTAGTTTCAATTCCATTTTCAATTCCATTTTATCACCATCATTTAGCAATCCAAAAAGCAAACCGAGACTAATTCATTTCCATAACAGCGTTTGAAACCACAGAGTGACACTTTAAATGGTGCTTTACCACACCCTCTCCATATTTTCCTCCATATTGTTATGTGGTTGAATGCTTTTCAGTGCTCCTGAGTGGTAGCTCTGTCAGTGCACTTGGTTTCTGCTTGTTTCAAGGACACAATGGGGAAACAACTCTTTCTTTTGAATTGCAGTGAAACACCATCCATCTTAGTGAGGCCATTTTCTGGGTATAATTATCTACGACTAGAACGCTGAAAGAAAAGCTATTTTGTTAGCCTCTGAGTGCTGTACGTTTCATTTAACTGCTGAAGAGTTGGGGTCAAACTGTAGGCAGCGTTTCACAGTCACTCAGGGGTCGAGGATAAATACTATTTATCATTTATCTGTATGGTCTGTTACTGTTACTACCAGTGGAGTCGACTGTGCTTTACCTATTTATCTTTCTAGGTACAGAATAAGAGTGAAGATGAACATCTACCATAATATAACAATATCAAATGAGCATTGTGGACTGTTAGAGTACCAAAAACTCAGAGAGAAACCTGAAAATGAAACAGCAATTGTCCTTTGCTTCGTTTTAGTGTGCGGCTGAACACCTTTTAAAACTTGAATACTTTGATGAGCTCTTTATGTTGTAACGGTGTTGACTCTTTCTGTGTGGAGTTTGCAAGTTTCTCTCCGTGTCTGGCAACACAAAACGTGCACAATAGGTCAAATCCTCCAGCAAAAGTAGTTCGAGGGTAGTACAAAGTTCTGGAGATGTGTCCCGGGTGCTGCACTGAAAGGACAACTGCTCCTGAGGAGATGCCCCAGCGACACTGAAGGACGGGTAAGATGCAGAGGACAAATTTCCACACGGGACAATAAAGCCTCTGTATGAAGAGGCGGGGTTTCTCATTTCTGCAGTTTTGAAGAAGTCGATAGACCTGTTTCAATTACTAAGTAATTTTTGCGTGTGTGTGTGTGTGTGTGTGTATATATATGTGTGTGTGTGTGTGTGTGAGAGAGAGAAATGATAGCATCTTCGCATTAGCATTGTTCTTCGGTGAAATTCAATTCAACAAAAAATTGACAAGGCAAATTGTGAGCAATTAAAGACCTATTTGAACAACAGTATAGTGTTTTAGCTGTAAACCTTTTATCTTCTTGCTGCTGGACAGTTAATTGTGTTTTGAGGCATACTTCATGCCTCAAAACACACTTTTAGGCATAAATTCAAGAGCTCGCTTTCCAAACACACCAATTAAATAACCTTCAAAAATATCTTCAAAGTAAGATATTCACTTCACTATTGATATGATTTACATGGCTCCACTCTATCTTGAGCCAATTGGGGTATTATTTACTGAATAGGGATGTCACAATTGAAAATGTTAGTGTTATGATTTGAACAATCATTTCACAGTTATTTACATAACAACGAAAAATAAATAAAAAACCTTTCATTTCTGTTGTCCAATATGTTAAAATTCCTCAAATGTGACTAGCTTTTTGAAATAAAACTTTCTGAATGATAAAGTAAAGCAGCCCTGCGCATTTTGGTTTACTCTTTACAGCGTGGATTGAATTGAAATGACTTAATTTCGCTTCAAAATTTTTCAAGATTTAGTTCTTACTTATATTGTGACCTCATAAATCACAATAATCAACGATCAACTATAAATAATCTTGACATCTCTATTTCTGACTTGGCCTTTAAACTTGCATCACAGTATTTAATAGAACGGACCTTTTTAATCAAAGCCTGTTGGAGTTTTAAGGAACATTTAAACACCATTATTACTCTTTTAAATAGCAGTAGCAACTGACGGGGACATTTAAATTAAACATGTCCATTTTTGCCCCAGTTTTCCTCTCCGCTTCTTGTTGCCCTTTCAAGCGCAGCAGCTGAGTGCGGTGGCCCAAATTCCAGGTAAACATGGCGACCAATGGGGTGTCAAGTCCAGCCTCATTAGAAGTAACTGAATCTGAGCTTTTCACCTCCACAGCCGCAGCAGCAGAGTAACGTACACGCAGGGAAAGAGCGAGTGCTTTGTCAGAGTGGTTCGCGACATTCACTGAAGCACATCACTGCAGGGAAATGAAGACTTTGTGAAATGATCAGCCTGCAGCCCTGTGTAATAAAGGGTAATAAAAGATACACAGCAGGTCTGCCATAGTAACATGCTAGTAATAGCACAATTATGCCGTATAAGTAGAGCTGGGCAATATATCGAAACGTAGATAATATTGTGCAGAGTTTGAATATCGAGTATATGTTTACAGTGAAAAAAAATGCTACAAGAAGAGATGATTAAAATTACAAATGGACAAAAGTGTGATTAATTTGACAAACATAGCACATTTTTCTGATGATTACACCTCGCCTAATACATTTAAATACATGTTTTAAGACATTTCTGTTTGATTGACATAATATCGACAAGACTGAATATCGTTATGAAGATACTCCAAAAAACATATTGAGATATTAATTTTGGTCAATATGTATAGTAAGCCTCCTGCGCTTCTCTTTGGAGATGTTATTATTGCTTTGCCTGGAATGTCCCACAATATGGCATTAGACATATCTATAAGGCAATTATGTCATTATGGGTTTATTACTGCGAAAAGAAATACCTAGTCTTACTGTGAGTGGTGTCTCCTCTGCACAGATCTTGGCCTGTTGGCATCACCTGCTTCTCTCCATGGAGATTAATAAGTCAGTGAAACATTCCAAGTACTAACCATGGCAAGCAGGTGGCAAATTAGTTAGGCAGTGCATATTTAAACAAATACAAAAAGTTAGAAAACATGAATAAAAGTGCAATAACTACTCCTTTTTAAAAAAAGAAGAAAAAGAGTTGAAGTTTTGATTAGAAATGTCAGGAATAACCAAGTAAAAGTTGATTTTCATTGCATCTTTTTTTCACTCTGTGGTACTAGTAGGGATGAATGTGTTGTGGATTTTCTATAAAAAACATCAAAAAGTAAACACACTCAAACAGGGCTGGTTGATTTCGAAAGGTGGATCTTTATTTTTACTCGTGTTCCTGATAGAGTTGTCTTTCCCCAACCCCTGAACAATGATAAAACATATCCTTAAACCAGCCCTGGAGAAGTAGAACAATGCCAAGAATCATCATAATGGTTAGCAGACACAGACGCAACCTAAACATCCGAGGTCTATCTTAAGATATGTTTGATTAGGCAGGAAGGCAATGGTTACTCTTTATCTGGGACAAGAACATTAACCATTTTGAGTTGTGAAATTTATAGTTACATAACATTTTTCCATAACAATATACTTGAGGTTCAAATTTTGCGAAACAACATTATCTAACTCAAAACGATATTATCTGAATTTTGATATATTGCTCACCTCTTTGTTCAATCAACAATCACCACAGCTGCCCAGGGCCAATCCGAGCCAAAGGCCTCTCAGGACACCACCGATCAATCACACACACATTATATTTATACCTAAGCAAGGCATGTGAAGTGTCTTGCCCAAGGACACAACAACAACAGAGTCAGAGCTAGGATGAAGCTGCAAACACTGTCGCTCAAGTAACATATCAATAAACATATCATAAACATATCATAAACATATCATAAACATATCATAAACCCCAGTGCCTCTATTATTGTGAAGCAATGGCTGAAATGACACCCAAATGGTCAAGTGTTTCCAATCCGAAACCGGCCAGTACCAATATCTGCAATACAACGCAATACAACCTTTACTCATCTTCAAAGTCAAATTTCATGACCATACCAATACTGTGTTTATGCAGTCTTGAATTATTTCAACTGAATGATCTGCTCAATTAATTAAAGTACGCCACTACCAATGAATGTTCAGCTTTTGTTTAGTGAAAGAGAAGGAGTTTATCTTTTAAGAGACATACATTTAAAAAAAAAAAAAAGTAAAAGTGCATTTAGAAAAAGTATTCTTTAAATGTAGCGAGCGGATGTGAATAGTTAAGTGTTGAATTAAATGGAGTCTGAATTAATCGGTTCATTTGGAACAAGTATTTACTTCCTACCTCTCCTTTCAGACACAATACAAATTATGTTACTTGTGCTTGATTAAGAGCAGAGATTTTTCACTTAATGTACAGTATTTTTCTTTTTCTTTGCATGTTTTATGTATTATACTATCTGAATAAAGACTAATTACTTATTTCGTATTATAGCAATGCAACTTCCCGACCTGGTCCAACCTTGCTGCAAAATTAACACCGAATTCTAGCAGATGTCGTTAGCTCTGGTTTGATTCTGATGGTTTCTAATGACATTACTAACAGGATGTGGGGACTAATTACAAACAAAGCAGGAGCATTAGGCGGCGCCCGTGGCCTGTGGTGAGCCTGTGTTACTGGTTGAACAGGGCCTATTGATTCCCTGTGGCCATCAGACGACCACCCGCTGCTCTTCGATCCCCCGCTGCTCAAAAAACTGTTTACTGTCAAACAAGCGTCGCCGTGCCAGTGCCATGCCTACATGCCACTCCTGTGCTATTGTTAACATGTCACATCAGAACATGACAGTGTGGGGACTACTGCGGGCACTGCAGTGGGATGTGTCCGGACCGGGAACAATAAGGCACAAATTGTAAAACAATAGTGGCCATAGAAATAAAACTGTGGGTCCTTATTTTCATATGGTCAGAAAAGCTAGTTATATTTATTGCAGAGAAATGTATCTTTTGCATTTAATCCTTTCTTCATTGCCTGCCAGCACTTCTTCTCATACAGGATCAGGTTATTTAGGTTTTATACAGGACTGTATTGCTGTGTACACAATCTAAAAACTATATGGCACTGTAATAAATTATTTGAACAGACTTTTAAGAATGTAAGCAAACCATAAACAATCTTATCAAATCAACCAACTGCCTATGTTACAACAAAATTATGCACCAATCCAGCTTTTACATTTCTGTTTCAGCAGATACCTGATATCGACCAATACCAGAGAAGAGACAGAAAATAGTATTTATATTTCCTTAAAACATATATATAATGTCTGAGGAAACTGTTACTTATTGTTCAGTCAACAAAAAAATAAAAGTTCAAAGAAATAGACCAGAGCCAAAATTGTCCAGTATACACTCTTTAAATGAGCTGAACTGTTATGCTGGAACCCATACCCACACATTTCAGAGCCTGGAAAATAAGGGCGGATGCGTTAGAAAGAACTTTCAGCATCAAAGCAATGTTATGGTCTGACAAATGGAGGACTCCGACAAGTAGCATGACAACCATCATTCAGAATGCATAAAGAGATCTTCCACTTAGCTTAACACAAAAGGTCAACTAAGTCCATAAGTTACATCACAGCAATGAAAGAGCAGTATTCTGAGGGACTGGACTGTCTCTCTTTTGAGTGATTATGTAGCGTGTGTCTGTTGATGAATGTCTGTGAGCCTGTTGTAAATTATCCGCCGTTCTGGCTGGAGGAACTGTTTTTGTCTACCTGAACAGACAAGAGTGAATCATTGGCCACAAGAGCAGTTAGCCAGGGTTTTTATTTCCACTTTGTTATTAGCAGGGGCGCCTCTAAGGGGTGGCCTGGGATAGCCAGGGCCACTCCTGACATTTGATTGCCCCCAGTGCGCAGGTGATGTAATAGGTTGTTTACTGAAAATGAGCATTTGAATGCATGCTCAGGTATCTCACACACTTAGGCCACCTGGTGGCCAAAACAACTTTCCTACTGTAATAAAAAAATAATAAATTAATAAATACATAAATAATGGACTACTTTAATTTGCACACAGGACAAATAAACAACTACGCCTACGAACAAAATTGTTACATACGCGACTTTCCACGTTACGTTTGACAACTTTACATAGAAATTAGCGGTCCATACTTTAGTATGAATTCCACATAAAGTTTTATAAATGAGACCCCAAATCATTCTTCACACATATAATGCTTGTGTACATTATGGATGTCACAGTAAAAACAATGCACTTTAAAAGGTGAATCAGAGCTGCTTCACCACATCAAATCTGTTACTGTGAGAATTTTTGTACTTGACAATAATAACCAAAATTACCCTAACTTGCTGGGATGTCTCAAAAGCACACCAAACTATTGGAAATGTGGTTTCTTATATTAATTTTTTTCAGGAAGAGGACCCCCAGACCCCCATATTCTAGCTACCCCTGTTTCAAAATCCTGGAGGTGCCACAGGTCAGGAGAGAGCAGAAAAACACAAGAAGCTACCCGAGCAACTATCAAAGACTGTAAAGGACTGTGGAGCTTCCAGGAACCGGCTGCTTGTAAATCCAGCAGTAAACTCGATGTTTATTGAGCTATTAACAAAACCCGAGCAAAAGCTTACCCACTCAGGCTGCTGATGTTTAAGTATACGAAAAGTCTATTAGTCTGTTGGTGGCACAGTGGCAACTCTCACCTCACAGTAGAAAGGTCACAGGTTTGAGTCCCATAATTCTGTGTGGAGTTTGTCTATTTTTTGCATGTCTGAGTGCATTAGTCATACACTGAAGACAAATCCCCGATCACAGGTTCTCAGCTACACTGAGGTCGCCCCCTGCACCTGACAGGTTCACCCAGTGGAACTGAAGGATGTATCACATTCAAAGGACTAATTTATTAATGCAGACAATAAAATGCACTGCACATTTCTAAATAGTCAAAACAATTAACCTGTCTCGTTGCATTTCAAATTAAAGCCAATGTGAATGTACTGTCAACTTGGCTTTTCCTTTAAAGCAGCAACCATGCTTAAACCCATTAGTCTTTGAAAAAGAAGCTTAAAAAAGACAAAACTACAAAACTTGATAAGTATTCGCCAGCAGTAGTCAAACCATATTTTGCATACTTTTACTGATTAAGCTCCTGCTTGGTTAGTTGTTATGATCACATGAATTGTCATCACATTACAGCAAAACAAGTAGGAGTGTAGAATTTACAGCACGCCAACAATAAATTGAGCAGTTCATACTTCAATGTCAGACTTCAAATATTCACGTTGTTTAAAATACTTCCAAGAATGTGCCATCTTCAAATCCTGGCCATAAACCTGTGCAGAGATTGATTACCTCGAAGGCCGCGCAAATGGCTGTGACATAACAACCTGTAATCCATTGGGACAGTTCTTATCACACGTCTCAAGAATGGGCCTCTTGTTCCTATAGCTTTGTGGTGATGCATCGATTTGTAATTTGCAGCCACTTGGAGGGAAAGTGAAAAACTGCGTGTGGTCTTTTGAGCCCTGCCCATGGAGGCATACAGGCAGCAGACAGTGCGGACTAAGCCTGGATCGTCTTCGTTCAACATATGAGAAGATTACAGGCTACTGCTGCTGGACTAAATTACTCCCACTATAAGTACAGAGAAAGATCAACAATGGAAATCGAGGCACAGAGGAGGGAGAGTTGTCAAGATTACGAACATTTGTGAAAGGGAGTCAATATCTCGAGTAACACATGTCCTACTTATAAAACATAAAACACGTACTACTTATGTTTGCAAGTAAAAATGGGAAGAGTAAATCACCAATAGGCAGAGTAACCATCTGTGCCTCTTTTTGTTGTCCCGCCCAGTCGAGTAGACCTTTGTCCCTTGTTCCACTTATTTAGAGAATGTCCCACCTTTTCACTAGTGCCACATGAATGGTATAAAGTACAAATAATTACATAGAAAACAAGATAACTCGCAAAAAAAATGTCAATTGTGTGTGTCCTGTCTTTCTGGGATGTAATGTGATGTGATCTATTGTAATTCAAAATGACGTTTTAAGGGATAATCACTGAAAATCCAACCGTTTTGCTGCAGTCTTTATCTATAAGTGTAAATTGATCGCGTCTGTCCCACCTTGTCTCACTCATTTGAGGCGCACTTACCAATTTGGGATGTAAGGATTTTTCGGTTAATCGATAATTGTGCTTATTCTGTCACATTTAACAACAAAACGTAATACTTCTGACAATTTAAGAAGCAAACGTTGAGACGTTTGTTGACATCTCAACCTGACTCTTAATTTTAGATCAGTAAAAAAAAAGAATCTTTGTGACAAAATGTACAATTGTTCAAATCACCTGGATACCTCTTTTCACATCTTTCACTTTTGTTGCTGGAGCATATACAAATGTACTATTATAAACTGTAACTAGTGTAAATATGTTTACCATACCATATTTTTGTATTTCAAGGACAGTGCAAATTATTTAACATTTAATGAATACGTCATTAAGATTCAAGTATCAGAAATGACTTTTTTTTTAAAAAGTTCACAGTTTCTGCTGCCTTATGTACCGTATGTTAAAAAAACAAAAAACAAAAAACAGTATTGAACATGATATACCCAATATTCTAATTTTGCATTATCTCCACTTTTTGCCATAGCTCCCACCTCTTTTGTTGATTAGTGCCGACCGTGACGCTGGGCCTTATGGGAGCTGACATGTTTACTTGTATGTTATTGTTAGTCCACTCTCTACTTCCCACAACTTTTCTTCTTCTGGATGTCCTTCTGATTAGTGCAATGTTATCTGATCTGAAAACGATAAATATACTATATATTTGAAATGTATATTTAGCAGCGCCTGGCTAATTCCCCTGCACCGCGGGCACTCCCAAACGACCGCCATGAGGGAAATGCTCTGGGCGTCTGTGGAGCAGAGAAGGTTGGTGTTTGTGGATGAATACGCGCCCAGGGGAGAGCCTCGTGGTGAAAGGAATCATGGGAAATGTGCTGAGGCTGGGAACAGTGGCTGACCTCCTGCTCAGGAAGTGGTCAGACAGATTTGGGAGGTTTTTGATTTATTGGACTGCAAAAAATATGGGAAATTATGGGCTCTGCAAAAAACATATGTATTGAAAAACATTACTTGCTTAAAATTATATTTAAATCTCATCTCTATGTAACTAGTTTACTTTCATGTACGGTTATCTGAAAGTTTTCATCGTAAATGTGGATAAAAAAAGTTGCATAGGTTCAGGTAATTAAGTTGGAGCTGGCTTCTATACACCACACACACAATAAAATAAAAAGAGACATAAGGTCAAAGATTACAAACACTTGCAAACAAACAGCTGCTGGGATGAAGCTGTTTTTAAAGCGCTTTGTTTTAATCCATTGTCAAATCCAAATCGCCATTAAAACCTTGATTCAAGTTGTCACTTAATAGGAAATAGGAAAACCTTACTTGTAACACTAACAGTTCAAGGATACTCACTTATGTACAGATATTTATGTGGGGGAAAGACAAAACAGTGAAGGTCAGTCATGCTCTGGTTTAGGAAAATTGTCCAATACGTTTAATAATCTTTAACTTTATATGGATGGGCAAATAAGGGATTACATCGACTTGAATATATTTAATGGAATAAAATAATAATACAGTACATCTATCTAGTTTGATTGGAGACTTACAATTTAATATTTCTATAATTTCACACTTGCACGCACAATGCAAGAAGATAAAGGAGCAGAAATAAGTGAATCAGTTCATAGAAGCCTGCAATGTTTTACTTCAAAATGCACCAAACCAAACCTGAAGCTACAACATACTGTAGCTGAATCACCTCTGTAAACAAACTACATGTTAAAAACTCACTGTATTATCCCTGCTTCAATCACTTCAGCGCCCCTCTCATCTCCCCCTCCTGCTACTTTGCATGGCACACCTCTCTGACTCCACTTAACGGTCTCTTCACAGAACAAAAGAGCTGCTCAGTTTTAGTCAGGATTAATTAGTCCTTACTCTGGATAATTGCCAATTTGCCATGTTTGTATAATTAACGCAGAAGCTACATATTTTATCTGAACAACCAAAGAAGCCTTACAATTAGCCCTTTTAAGAATGCAGCCTATTCATAAATCAATTTGTGGATGGACTAAAATCATAGCAGCAGATGCCGTTTGGGGCTTTACAGAAATCATAATAAATCGCTCGGATATAATGAGGAGTAAGTATTCCGTTTTATTATTAATTAATTAATATTCTATTTGCTCTAAACCTTATTTTGCAAACAAACAAAGCAGATATTGCAAAACAATGTTGTTCTTGGTAGTGAGTACACGGATAGATTGATTTGCGGTTACTTTGCAGAGTGCGCGGCGTTCAGACAGATATTTGGTTTGGCCTGGGGCTTGTTTTTATAACGCTCCACACGCACAGTCAAATTAAACCAGCAACACCACAGTGCTGCCCTCCTGTATTATTAAAATGTGTCTGTTAAATCCATTCATTTATGACCCGCTAATAGAAAGGCAAAGGGTGCAATCGCAAACAGAGATTCTTCTGCTGTTATATTGACATGACAGTGTGAAATCGTATTTGCCGGAGGATTTCTAAACGGCTGAAATGAACAGAGCAGCAACTATGTCACTAAATCGGAATAAAAAAAGATCGCAAATGGCATGTTTATATTGTTGAATTTCAACTGTGGGAATGACGCTTATGAAACTAAATGTTATTACATGAAAATCCTGCCCTTCTCAGAATGTTCACATACTTTACATCTATAGATAGTGGGCTGTTCTCCATTTAGACTAAATTACATATATGGAAAATGCATATAGATAGTGTATTGGGTGAATCCCCCCCGGCTCACTGTGCTCTTGTCTGAGCCAACCTGAAAAGAACATTATCATTAGTGTAAAAGCATTATAGTAACAGCTTATTGTCACCCTTTGTAGCTGATAAATGTTACAAAGGACTATCTGTGTAATTAGATTTTTTTTATGAACAATCAAATAAAGATGATTTGTGTGAATTGTACTTTAAAGTGCATATGACAGGTTGGACGACACATTCCAAAATATAGTGGACATCATTATTTTCAAGATTTTAATTTGCCTATTTGTCCCCAGTTTGACAGTTTTGTTGACGTTTTTAATTGCACTTCCTGGTTGGACATGAAAAGCAGATTTGACATAGGTAGAGGTAATTCCAAACTGTTACCAAGCAACCATAGGACCAAAATGAAAATTATAATTTGAGGAATAATAATACCTTATAACACCTTTATTATGTTAAATGATTCTATAAACTGCCAGAAAAATATGTCAGTTGAGTGTAAATTGTCCTTGTATTTTGGATGAAATGTCGCTTATTGATGACATCACAGAGGGATCCTGAACTCAGCTCTACTTCCGGTAATTTTCAACTTTTATTTTTCTGCTTTTCTTAACAAACTGCAATTTGACTGATGTAAAACTATACAAAATATTTACCACAGGTTCTATCCAAGCAAACTAAGTAATAATTAGAAAAACAAAAACCTGTCAAATGCACTTTAACGTCAATACTACCCCAATAATTGGACAAATCATTTCTGACTGAAATAACACGTTTTTACATAGATCAGTGCTTTTTGAATGCTTATCTAATGGTTTGGAAACTTAAGCAGAGTTGGTGAATTGAAGCTGACAGACTCCCAGATACAGGCGCCGTGCTTCCTCTGCGCTGACACAGGCTCCACTGGGGTTTGGACTGAACTAATCACATCAGATTTCTGCAGAGCGCCTCCATCTTTGGAAACTAGGACTGACTGCATTGTATAGCCCCTTCATGTGGTTTTCTTTTCATCACATCACTAAACGATTCACAAGTGGAATTTGAAAGGTTCCTATATTAGTGTTTTTATCATATAATTAATTTGTGCTTGTTTCATTTAGCCTCCTCTTCTCCAGATTGTATTAAGTGCTTCTCTGTTTTTTAAGTCCATACAGCTCCCCCAGTCTCATTCATTTCAAATCTCCAACACTAACATGATAGCACTTTCGCACTAATAGAATTTTTTTTTTATTACTTGAAGATAACTTAATTTGAGTTTGACTATTTACTTATAGAGTCAATTATTAAAAGTGCATTATGTAACTTTTTTCTGGTAGGAGGGGAGCCCCCTACTTGTCTCCATGGAGACGTTATTGCTTTGCCTGGAATGTTCCACAGTAGGCCAATAAACGCTGTAGCGTTTATTCAATTACACATTCTTTTATTGCTCTAAAATATTTTGAAAAACATGCATTCATATTTACTGTGAGCATGCTTGCTCTTCCACAGATCTGACCTGTAATTTGGCCTAGGGCATCATTATCATAGATTAGTTAAATGCCTTGTTGTGGAATATACCAGACTAGGCAATAGCATCTTTGGAGACAAGCAGGTTGCGGACAGACTATCAGAAAAGTTACATGACGCTTCTTTAAATAACTAACTACTAATCATTTAATCAATATATTTTCTTATTCCAAGAAAGATAATCAAGTTTTTTCCCCTTATTTTCTTCCTCTACAGGCCATCAATTTAGCTTGAAATAAAAATAAAATTGCCACGGTCAGAATAGTCTATTTTCAAATGTGGATATTTCTTTCTGCAGTGAGAATGTCAAAGCCAAACCACATACTGTAGTTTAAGATGTGCTCTGGTCCATAACTGCATTAGAATGTTGTTGGAAAAGAAGTCTCGATCTCAATGGGTTCTTACCTGGTTAAATAAAGATGAATAAATAAATAAATACATACTGGTACATTTGCTTGCATGTAAACATATTGAACCAGATTGTCATTGTATAAGGTTTAAACATATAGCTTATTCACCTCTGTCAGAGTTTGGGTGGGCTCCACAGACTAACAATGGCTCCTGTGGTCCCTTGCGTGCAGAAAATAGGTCACAGTGGGCTATAGTTACACCTGTGTGAAAATGCACGGGGGAAAAAGAACTGCATAGGTATTCAAAAGCAACATAAAATCAGTCAAAAGCAACATAAAATCAGGCTATTCAGAGCTTTTCATTACCACAATCATAAGAGTGGACCACACTACACAATAGCATAGAGGTGATGCCGGGCGATTTGAGCAGCCATCGTGCAGTTTTATTGTGCGCTTGTCTACTGCCTCAAAAAGTTCAAAAAGTGGGGCAAAAATATGAAAAATTGCAGTAATTTCTTGGCACTCGTGATGAGAAGAATCAGATGAGGACTCAGAACGTAGTGGAATGTTTTGTTTGATAAATGTTCTGAAAGATGAAGAAATGGCAGTAATACAAGAAAAATATATTTATAAAATGTATAAATGTATATAAAACAGCTTTTGTTCTGGATGATAAACAAACCTTCAGGGTTAAAAGTAATACTCATTTGTTATGAGTTTTTAAAGTACTGTTAATCTCCGGAGAGGAGGGTGGCTAACGTACGCAACAAATTTAAACCATTGCTCGAATCATGTCGTGTTTTTGTGGGAAACAGGACGGACGTGTGCGCTCTCACATCTGCACTTTAGGAGAGGGAGAGAGAGAGGGAGAGGAGAGGGAGAGGAGAGGAGAGGAGAGGGAGAGAGCGAGAGAGAGAGAGAGAGAGAGAGAGCGAGAGCGAGAGAGAGAGAGTGAAAAGAGAAACATTATACATTGTATCTTATACACACAAGCATGTTCAGGAGCTTGTAACTCTATTTTAATAACAATAATATATATATTTTTTCACATTCAAAAGCGTCCTTTTGCATATATGTTGTATATCAGAATCAGAATCAGAAAGAGTTTATTGCCATTGTCAATGAACAAAATTCAAAAACGTAGGAACTTGTCTCGGCATATATGTATGTGTACAATGCAGTGATGGAAGAAGTTCTCAGTTTTGTTACTTAAGTAAAAGTATAGATACATGAGCAAAAGCAAAAGTTCACACATAAAAAACGAATTAAGTAAAAGATTTGAAGTTCCCCTTTTTCACACAGATTTTAGAAATATACTGTATATATTGCAGAAGATTTGGAAGTGAATCATGAGTTTAATCTGCCCTGTGAATATAGTACATATATATATATATATATGTATATATATTCTTTTTTTTTTCTTTTTTCTTTTGTATAACAAGGTGGTTTTTACATGAACCCTGTGCCAATGGAATGTTTTGAGGGCAGTTTGGGTCAGACACAAGATCAGATCCTGAAAAAATTTTAATGCTTTTGCTACAGCCCTTTTTCTATCAATTAATCGGTCAACGGGGTATGTTTTTAATCAACAAGGAATTCATTTTGTTGACTAGCTGTCAAATGCAGTGAAGTAAATGTAAAACATATCCACTGTAAAATAGTGGATAGTACAGATAGCAAAAACTTTACTTAAAGGGCAAGTATTATGCATTATTTGTACTGTTCATTATTATTGTTGGCCTTTAAACCTGCTCTTTACTTTGGCATTTCATGTTTTAGATTTAAAAAATAAAAGTTATTACAAAAAACAATATAACTTTGCCACAGGTTTGGGAGACGTGAGAGTAACTTTGGCACCATCTACTGGCTTGCAGAGGGAATTGCACAATTTAAAAATCAACACTATTTGCTCATGCAGCTGCTTGCTGTCTTCCTGGTTCAAGCATGCAGTTGTACTGATCGTGATTTGACTTCAAATCAGCAGAGAAGATTCTCAGAGCCACATCACAGATCTAGAAAACATCAGTTATCGAGGAGATTCAGAACGAGTGCTTTTGACGCTCGGAGGGGAAGTGACTTTCTAACCAGGATTCCTCAAACTAGCATGAATGTAGCTAAATGCTATTTCAGGTATGTTGTTGGTGAGGGAACAAAGCTCAAAAAACTCAATTTTGCATATTATGTGTCGTTTAAGTACTTTTACTTTTAATTTCCACTACTGGCACAATGCATTTGATAGATCTAGATTCACAGTTTAACAGGCCGTCACCACAAAGGTTATACGAAGCGTGGGTGAATCGAGGCCATGCTTTTTTACAGACTTGACTCGGCTACAACGGACAGTAGTCTAATGAAAGATAATGCACCGCAGCAATTTAGAGTCCAGAGTGACATTACGCCGTAAGTCAGAGGCTGAGGTGGAGGACAGCCCCAGCAGCAGGAAGAGCTTAGCCACAAAACAGAGATGGAGCCTGGAGGAGGTGTGTGCTAAAAATATCACACAGAACCATGCCATCCATTCAACTCTGGCTCGAGGTGCACTGCCATTGTATCCCCACAAGGTATAAAGAGGAAATTTGATATCATATTTTTTAGAAATCAATCAAACTGTTGCGGAAAGAGCTGATGATCATTCAATAAGTCATTTTTCTGCATTTTGTAATCTTCACTAATTGAGGTAATAATCAGAAAAGTCATGATAAAAATTAAATAGTTTTGTTTACCATACTTTTCGGGCTATATTGCACTCCTGAATAAAAGCCGTTCCAACGAAATTTACAAAGAAACAAGAAATTGTACATATATACGGGCCGCACCTGTCAATAAGCAGCAGGTGCCCACGTTGTAACATGAGAGATTTTCACATATACTAGTGTAATATATGTACGCCGGTTGTGTTTTGAACCGGGGGACTGACTGATTTGAATAATACCACAATGAGAATTAACACTTTTTATGACAGAGAATGTAATTTTTATCACAAACATCAACACAACTTGTAAATAACAACCTTAGTAAATAACCCAAAAGGAGTAGACTAACAACTTATTTTCATTCTCTCTTACAATTGTAAAACATTCCCACAAATGTAGAGAACATAGTAATATCCATGAAGTGCCACGATGCAAACATGTCTAGCCTGATTGTGAAACTAAGGAAAATTCTCCATTCTCAACACAGATTTCCAAAACTATCACATTTTTCAAAACAAAATAATTTAAGTTTTGTTTTGTTTTATGCCATGTGTCAAAGTGAGTTGGCCTTAGATAATGAGTATAATTCTAATCCAAAACTATGTATGTATTTCTGTATCATTACTTGCTAAAATTAGTACTAATAATAAAATAAAAAATAGTTTTGTAATCCTCTGCTTGTCAGGGCCTACCTCCTTCCGACTTCCCTGAAAATAGCAGCTCTATTACAGTGTTGTGATGACGAATGATTCATGGCTTTAGTTAGAACTATGAGGACTCCAAAAATATGAATCCTTTTTCCTCAATACAAGTAGTTTTAATGGTGTGAGCGGAGGTGTGAACATACGCCTGGTGAATTGGATCCTGTGTGGGTGGTTAGATCGCAGTCGGCCTTCACAAACTCAAATTCAGAAAGTATATAAAAGAAAGTGTGGGACGAAGGGAGCCAAAGAGGAAGAAGGGTTCTCCTTCAATGACGTGGATGATACATTTAGTAATACATTATTGATCTGTGTTTGCTCAGTGTTTGTGAGTAATTTTGCAGTAGCGGATGAGTAACACTTTGGCACAGTTTCTAATGGTGTTGTGATGCTCTGTGTGGGATGAAATTAGAATGTTTTTTTTTTTTAAATGACAACATAAGAGATCGTCATGAAAAATAAAGATACAGAATAATGAATAAACTTATATATGTCCCACAGCGGTGAAATTACAATGGTGCAATGTTCATATGTGCAATTTTTATTGAAAGATACCAATTTTTCTTTGTATTTCTGTTCAGTATTGAGTTAGCCTGGACTAAGTAAGTTTTATGAGCACAAGCTTACCTCAAAACTAACTCTAAACTCTATAGCAAATCATTGCCCTGTCTTGGCAATACAATCTCTTCTCTGAGCACATGTTTTAGAGTCTTATACTACCGTAATCAATTATTAAATTCTTTAATAATCATGAACTTTATTGATTCATCATGGTTGATTGTTTCAGCCCTGAATTATATTTTATCTTCTTCTTTTTCTTTGTGGATATAATCTATGAGCAAGTGGTACTAACAGAAACATAATTGTCTGACATACTGCTACATTATTGTCTCATTCTTAATTAAATTCGTATTTTCAACACCTACTCAGCCTCTAATCAACAGATAATGGAAATGATGAGAGCTGAATAAGACTGTGATTCATGCAGAGAAGGGCACTGTCGAGGAGGACCTTGATTCATACATAATATGCATATGCAGTTGAACTGAAACTCTTTCGTTTTTTTGTCTAAGATATATGTTTTTTGAGTATATGTGATGAATAAATACATTGTTGTACGGGTGATCTTACAGTCAAAAGGCAACACATTTAAGAAACTGACAGAAAGAAAGACGTGTTTGTAGAAATATTAAAATGTTTAAAAGTCTATATCCTTTCTTTTTATTTGCAGTTACCCCCACCAAATGTTTAAACTTGTTTCAGGAATGATCAGTAATGGGCCATGGGTAAAGTACTTCATATAATTGTGTCCAAAATAGTTCACAGGTTCCACACACATTGATGCATACAAACATAAACTATACATGAGCCTAACCAAAATATGTCTTACAAGTAGAGTCCACACAGGCACTATGTGTTAATATTGAGCGAACATAGCCCAAGATTTGGGAACAACCATCACACAGAAACAACCTTTTATTCTTTTTTCGCCCTTTTACAAATCTCTGTTGCTATGTTACAACCTCCTCAAACATACTCTGAAGAGGCTCCTCCTGCTTTAAGATATTCACATTCATGGGCTTTTATTTGAGACAGCTTCTTTATGAATCATTTACTGCTTGTCTTCATCGCTAAATGAAAAAAGTGAGTTATTCAAAATGTCCAAACGTAATGTATGTATGTGGAGGCATGGATGAGGACCAGCTCTCAAATCAAGGGCCACAGTTTTTGACGAGAAAAGGGTTGTTCATAATTGAGGGAATGGAGATTGACAGATGGCTTGGTAACCATCCTAAGCCAGACCCAAGCTCCTTGTATATTCTAACCACATTGAGATCAAGATTTCATGAAGACAACTTTCTTACATAAAAGTCATTACCATTTAGTTTTTTAGAAGGCGGGGGGTGCTACTTGGATGTGTAGATGGGATAAAGTTGTCCATTTTGTGCTCTTTAGTGCAGGGATGAGTCTTGAATGAAAAGTAGAAAGAAGCTGAGACCTTTTTGAATGCCTCGCCTTTTATACTTTTCATCATTAGCATTTATTCAAATCTCAAACCTCAAAGCACGTCAGCTTTTCAGCTCTGTCTTTATCTAAAACCCACTAAAGGCTATGTGTCATTATGACTCACTGCATATTCCCTGCTCATAATCAAGCCTTCGAATGGACACTACTTTGAACTAACACTCAAAAGGGCAGAACGGTCAACTACTAAAAGCCCCTCTGACCCACTGTAGTCAAAAGCATAGCTCATTTCCTCTACAAGCAGCAAAGGAAGTTGAAGGTGGTTCTGTCAGCATAAAAATCAACTGAGTGTAAATGGCCAAGTGAACAGGAAATATGGCCGCAATTATCATCAACTCTCACAAAACCGTCTGTCACAAATGTTAATCGCACACATCTGCTGCATTGAAGTATGGATAATATAAGAAGGATGAGACTGTCCTCACTGTGAGACAGCTATTAGTGCTTTTTCAAGCATAATGATTAAAGTGCTTTTCCTCCATAAAAACACATGTGGGATGTATTCCAATCCTAAAAACTATTTTTCCTCAAGCATAAATGATATATTAACCTGATTGGGTTTTATATTCGAGGAGCGGAGCAGATGAGGGGAAACCCCCTCTGTCCAGCTTGATACAAGAGACGCACACACGGCGCAGCGCTGCGCTGATGTGCGGTTGTGTTTTGACGCACAGGTCGGGTTGGGCCGTGACAAGAAATTCTCATTTCATTGCGGGGCATAAAATGCTGACCGCGTCTCGTACGCCCGCGCTCCGCGCTCGTTTCTCTGAGAATATGTGACTGATTGTAATAAAACACGAAGCATTTGTAGCATACAGAGAACACATCTGCAAAGTTCCCACTTTCTCCTCTCTCCACAATCTCTCAACTGAGCTGTGTGTGATAATAATCTCCATAGCAACGGCGTAAAAACAGTTGGGGATCACGGGGGGTGAGGTCTAGCTGCGGCGCTTCTGTTAAAGTATGAATGCCAGCGCCGAAACAAACTTTGTACTTATTCTGGCAGCCCTATAGGTAAACAAACAAACTTCTTACTTCTTATGAAGTATGAATTGGCCTCTAAAGCTCTTTGCGCTGCGTTTGACCTGTTACTGCGCAATCTGGGCCAGACTGGACCTGCAGACTCATGTGTTCAGCTTAGAGAGGAACGTCTGTTTGGAAAATTTCAAATAAATTCCCACTCTCACATCACATTCACCCAAAATCTTTGTCCCAGTGTGCGTAAAACTGACACAGACTGACAGCACACCACGAGATCCGCACATTAGATGAGCTGACCACAGTGCCCTCCGGACTGTAGCATCCCATCGAGCACTCAGGTCCGGTTAAATTGGCACAAGCCCAACATGAGAACATACTCCGCATTGTGCAAAACAAATAAAGGTGAATTAAATAAAGAAACAACGCATCTGCATTTCAATATTTTATTCATTTGTTTATTTTTACATTTTGGGAACTCATTGAAAAACGGGAAATCAACCTGTTTTATTGCGCACTTCTTTCATTGCCTGTATATGAGGCCATGACAAACATCTCCCACACAGGCGGTGCTTTTGAATGCCACAGTTCTCAGTCATTGGATCAAACACTATCACAATATATGGACTGGCACCATCCCACTTCAGCCTCCAGCGGCCAAGTCAAGCCTCTTTATGCCAGTCGGGAAGATAGCAAAATTGAGCCCTGACTCCACCCCCTGGAAAAGGCTCACGTCAACGCTACCGCCGGGGGCAAAATACGGCCCTATGTCTCATAAGTGTTGATGACGTCATAGATTGTTCTTAAATTGTCTAATAAAACTCTTCTCGGACCTTACTCTGAGCATTAACTAGAAAAGAATTGTTAAAGAAGTAGTGATAAGCACAAAATATATGAAAAATAAAAAACAACACAATCTCAATAGCTCATCAGTCAGATTCATGGAGAAAATTAGCTTGACATTACAGAAAGATCATCTTAACATATTTTATGTTAAATTAGTGTATGTAGTATATATATTTAAATAGTCCAATTTAAAGTGTAAAAAGAGACATAATATATTTATTTAAGGTTGGTGAAATGCGTTTTAACATTAATAAATACTTAAAGATATTGGAATAGACAGCAAGCTGCCGGTGAATGTCACTGAAAATACGTTAAATACTTGAACACTATCGCTAATGCTAATGCTAATTTTGAGGAAAAATAAATTATAAACTGAAACAAATTAAAATAACTGAAGTCATCTATACATAAAAACAATCCAGTAGTCTTTACTTACCTTTTTATTTTTTTTCTAATGTTATGTTTTAATTAAAAAATGTATTAGCTGTGAGAAACACACAGAGCCCATTTTCTTTTGCTTTCTACTTTTTATTTTATTATAGCCCATTGAATAACATTTAAAGTGTTTTGTTTTATTAATTTGGTAATCCTATATTTACACACGCCTCTTTGTGAGTCTCTTTTGCCCCAAGCATTGCTCTGACTGGTACGATCCTGATCCACAACCTGTGGCTCTGGTCTGGTCTTTAATGTAAAGTGAGTATTTTTGTGCGGGTCACGTGTTGGTCTCTGCTGCGCCCCGTTACTGTTGTGATTGGGACAGACAGAGAAGGCGGAGGAACGAGACGACATGCTTTATGAGCTGAACTTCACACCCTGTAAAGTTAATTTCCCCAAAGACTAACCCTGGCCCTGCCAAAACAAATTGTTAAAAATAAATGTATTTTTGGGTTCACACCACAGCAGTCAAGTATGTGAACTGGAAGCCTTGTGTAAACCAGAAAATAGCATTGCAATCACTGTAGTGTTTTGTTAATATACCAAACTCTGCATAGTATAGTACAAGGCTATTCAACATAAGGCCAGGGGCCAAATCAGGCCCTCCAAGAGATTTAATCCGGCCCACAACGCATGTTCCAAATATTGAAAAAAATAAAATAAAATCTTGTTTACTAGTTTAATTTTGGTTAGCACTAGTTTAGTCCTGGTTCAGACCTGATTGGTCCTTATTTAATTCTGGTTCAGTCCTGGATGGGCAGTTTTGCAAAGTGGTGTTAGTAAATCATGTATGTTATTTCTCACAAAAATCTAATCAGTGGTTATTTTACTGTATCAACTCAAGTTATTGAAACAGTGTTGGGTATATTTTGTTGTTACAGTGGTGTGTTGTGCACCTCCGGCCGAGAGGCCTTGGCCCTCTGAAAAATCTGGAAAATGAGGTTGAATAGCTCTGGTATAGTACAATCATGGTCAAATTAAGTATGATTTGATCGCACAACATAGAGCAGGAAGAGCATATCAACTAATCTGCAAATTGTGGAAATTGTATAGATGATTTGTAAAAAACATCTACAAGGGCAATTTGACGCATTTGTGTATTTCTGTTGTCAACAGAAAGACAGAAAATAAACACAAAAAGTGATTCACTCTGTGTGAGTTCACTACACAGAAAATGACATTTCTAGTGACACCAACACACCAAAAGGTTCTACATTATGCCATTGTCAATAATGTATTTACACCTATAGCCTTTCTGGCCAACTTTAATCAGACCCTCAGTAAAGGTATAAGGCATTTTGCATGACAGCGATTGCATTTCAGTCTTGTGAATGAATGACTCAACAAACTGTGCTACTGCCACAAAGTCTAGTACTCACTTATGCAAATCTAAATGAATCATGTCAAAATGCCATTGCACTGTGTTCTGGTATTTTTCATGTTTACTCCACTTCCACAGAATTATTTGAGCTAACAAAAGCACTCCACTGTCTCATGAATTAAAACATCATCATTTGTTTTGGCTGAGTTGAATGCCTTTCCATCTTGTTAACATTTTCAAATCAGGTGGTGGGCTGGCTCATTATCATGTATCTCTAAAGGTCATGTTTAGATAAGAGCTTCTGCCTGTGGAGTTGTACATTCACGTCACAACAATACGCTGTCCCCTGCTGCGCGCCAGAGTTATGCCCTTCTCTGCAAGGCACAAATGTCATTGTGAAAATCCAGTCGTGCTGAGATAAAACGAGAGCCCGTAGATGTCGAGCGAGAAAGATTTCAGAAAAAATAAAAAATAAAATCCCGGCTATCTCAGCCTGTTGTAGACAGGCATTACTTGCTATTATCTCCTCCTTAACAGTGCTTTGCGTGTTATAAGATTTGATATTCATCCTGCTCAAAACAGACATACTTTTTGTATGGGGGGGTCAGAAGGTCCAAAATCATGGAGAGTTGTGAGTATCCAGGTGATGTACTGCAAATTACTATTCCTGACTGCTATACTGTAGGATAACTAGACCGTTTGAATGTTGAATGTTATACTTGACACAATGACCCTCTGAGCTGTAACAAAAATATATATATGATAAATGGACCATTTTCAATGAAAATAAAAATACCATACCATCATGCATGCTGCGTCCAAACTTACAGAGAGAAGTGGTTCTTGGGAAAGATAAAGAACCAAAACAAGACAGGTATTTTTTATGCACAGACATCTTGATGAATTGCCAGTGAAAGACATATGTTAGGACAGAAAAGAGGCGGCTGCAGAAGCTGAAGATAAAGACCCAGATGAACTAAATGTGGGAGTGACAACATCCAAACCAAAACAACCTCCTACGGGCGACTCAAAACCAACATAAGTCAAATTACTGTTGTGAGAGGAGAACGACAGCATGTTTGGAGACTGCATAATCGAGTGAGGAAATAAAAAAAAAACACTGACATCATTCATATACAGACAGCAATTTCATCAACACTGGAAAATAAATTGTTCTGAGCTTATTAAATGTATAACTGTAAATTGCCAAAAGATTAATTACAAAAATAAAATGCAATGACTGCCCATAGCTACAATTTAAAAGTTCCAGAGTTGGGACTTGAACAACCAAATCTATGATACAAATGTGTGTTATGTATCCACTGACTATACCACGGCTTACACAGATCCTGGACATATCATATGATAAGTAAAAGAAACCATGGTATAATTATTATCAGTACCTTGAATACAAGAACAAATAGTACACTGCGCAGTCACTCAAATACTGTATACGAGATACTGGATTATATATTTCTTAACATACTTCTTTTTTAACATTAATAGCATTTTTATGAATTATTAAGAAATCATATTTTTAGTAAGAGCAGCATAAAAATTAAGGGAAATTAAAAAGTGTGCGCTGTGAATGAAAGTAACGCAGATTCAAATATCCCTTGCCTTGCCTTGAACCAAAAGTGGAGTGTTTGTCTGCTTTATCAGCACTGCCCCGTATTCAGCAAGAACTGGCTCCAACAAAAGGTCTCATACTGTAGAATGTTAAGAGCTTTATTGGCTACTGTTCAATTTCAAGACATTAAAAAGCCACTTTACCTCAATAATTCACTTCATCTTCTGCAGAGCACATGCGGTGAGGCTCGAAAATAATACAGTTAATATGTGCTTCATGTGGGTTGCACTCTTAAGACACATGGCTGACACATAAAGACGTTACACACTATTCACTCCCACATTCACTTTCAATTTATTGAAGTGCAAGGCAATGAAGAGTCATCAATCCATCTCACAAAATAGAACTGATTAACCTACCAAAATAAAACTGGTGATAAATTATTAGTTTAGTTTAATAAGTTGGACTGCAGTAGCTACTAACATGTATCTGAAATGAATGAGGCCAACAGGGGGCAGCAAAGGCAGATTTAGTGCTGGTATTGAAAAAAAAATAAAAATAAAAAATGAACATAATCAAACCCTTTTCCTCATGAAGTTCAATAGACTGTTTCAAAATCAATGATTAAGAAGAGAGCACTGATTTGTTTTACCTGACTTGCCGACTCCCGCTCTCCCAAACACCGCAAGCTTCACCTCTGGACTCTTGGCCATCACTGCCGCTTGGACCAGGAAGTGCTCAGAGGTCCGACTAGCCAATCAGATCACAGCAAGGTCACCCATCTATTGCCTCTTCCACTGCAGCAGGAATCAGTCTCTGAGGAAGGAAAAACAGTCAGTTTAAGGCGTGACTCCGCGCTTGTGGGGGCACTACAGTGGAGGGATTGTATAAGTTTCCATGCAGGTATGTGGGAGATGCACAGGCCGATAGACAGAGCAGCAGAGTGACGAGGAGAGGGAGCGTGGAACAAAGCAGGTACTGAACTCAAATGGTCCATGGTAAAAGAAAATCGGATCAAACAGCCAAGTAATGCTTTGTTTAATAAGAAAACAACCTGTGTTTCATTTATTTACACTTGAGCTAAAAACAACTTAGACTGTTCCAGCAGTTCTTCCAAATAAAAAAATAAGCAGCTAGAGATAAGGATCTTTTTGGACACTCTCACAAAGGCATAAGACAGATACTGGTAGACTGGGTTCTTACCTGGTTAAATAAAGGTTCATAAATAAAGAATAGGTGATCCCTGAAGTGGTTTCTGGTTGAGATGGTGCTTGAGTGGTTATATTTTAATTAACTGTCAAAACTACTGTAGTATGATATTCTTTAAGTTCTTATAAAAATTAGTTGTAGGTTTAATACTCATGCATCCGTGAATAAATGCATTACTCATTCACGTAACATCCACTGAAGTCAAACAGTCTAATCTAAGCCAATCAATTATCCCGAATCATGATTTTACGGCTCTTAATTGAAATGAAAATTATTTCAACAATTACTTCTATATGTTCAAGATGAAACTGTCGAAAAAGAATAGACCTAACATATTTAATCAGTAATGTTACTGTGTGTGACACCTTTTCTTAAATAATTGTAGATTAGCAAAGTGGCAGTGCCCCAGGTTTTGAGGGACAAAACAAGCACACATAGAAATGAATAGAAGGTAATTCATTGCATTTTCGAATACAGCAATTTTGTAATTGAATAAAGCTATAAGTGAAATAACAATTGAAAATCGTATTAATAACACAGCTCTATATTCAAATGCCTTGCCCAATGAGAAGAGTGGGTTTTAAACAACAACAATATGGTGATGAATGGCCTCCAGGGCATATACGGAGAAACTACCGGTACTAAGATTGGATTCATGTATTTTAGCTTGGTTTTCATTGAACCATTGACTACTTACGCCCAAAAGAAGCTAACAGATGAGATGGGTGATGTGGCCAACAGTGTGCACTTTATCGAGCTGGGATTCAATTACCAACCTTTGAGTTTTGGGGCAAAACATTGCCCCATCAGTATGCTGTTCCATGACATGAAACGGCATACTGATTCAGAATCTAATTTTCACAACCAATTAGACCAACTAGGCACAAATCCCCCAACTTCATCTAATTGTAATTGGTATTGCTAAAAGCTTTTCCTTATTACATCAGGGACAGGGAGTCCAAAAAGGCAGTGGTGTTGTCCAAATGATGGTAGTAATCATAGTATTAGAGCACTTTCCCTCACATTAAAAGACAAATTAGAGTTAGGATAAGTGATTTTCTCTGACAAGCTTTAATTAGTAGACTTCATAATAGGGTAACTGTGTTCAGGTCATAAGATGGTTCTGAAGATCCCACACAGGCTACATTGAAAAGTTTACATTTAGACAATGGAAACCTGTTTCTTGGAAGTTCAACCTCAAAGTTGTTATGTTGAGCTGCTCACTGAACTGAAAATGTCAATCAAAAAAATGAATCCTTGGCATTTCAGACATTTTTGGGCCAGGTTAAGTAAATACAGCAGCTACAACAGCATTTTGCATTCGTCCAGTTACTTTAAATGGCATGTTGTTTTTCCTTTTCAAGACACTGTATACAAGTGGTATTTGGTTAGGGATACAATTTAAATACAGTATGCAAGTATGCAAACATAGAGACAAAAAGATTGAAACTGTTTAAAAAGTTTATGCTAAATTTAGTATTGTATTCAAATAATAATAGCAACATTGAGCGTCTAAAAAAAAACAGTATTCAAAACTTTAAGACGCATTAATATTATTAGTGAAACAAGAACGTATAGGGCCGAATTGACAGGTTTATTATATTGATTTGTGAACCCTACAATATTTTGCCTTTTAAAATGTATAGTTTTCCAAGTCCAGACTCCCAAATGCATTACACAAGAGATCTGCACAGGCTTATTACATCTGTCACTCAGCATTAAATCATTAGCTTTGGGTCGATTCCCTTCTACCCACACCACACATGTCTTTGATTTCTTCAGTTTACATTGGCCCAAGCAAATACAGCGCACCTATAGTCCAAGTCTGACTTATTATTGTTAACCCAAGGAAATACGAGTGATTGTTCTCTCAAATGGTGACGTCAATTTGGACTTTCAGAATCAGGCGCACGCAAAAGGTCAAAAGCCTGGAGGAGAGAGGGTCAATTACACTAAAAGCAAATGTAAGAGGCTTTACATTCCTTAAAAGGAGGTAAAATATGCCATTGGTAAAGTGTTTCTGGATAAGTGGGAAAGTGCCAGAATATCCCGGTCGTGACGAGTTTGATAATGACGATCAATCAGTCAACCAAGAAAGAAAAGAATGAAAAAAGACCTTTGAAACATTTGTAACTGAACACTCCTGGATGGATGAAGAAATACACAAATATATGTAAATAAGATAAGACGAGGATGAATACTCGGTTAAGTTTAGTCCATCAGAAGGATACAGTATGTATATTTAGTACATATTTTAGATACAAACTCAAATAAATCAAAGATGCCAAACTGAGATGGTTTGGAATGGAAGGGCGCGGAAGTTGTCCGACAGGTGGACTATTAGTGGATGATCAAAGCTTTAAATGGAGGCATGACATTTGGGGAATTTGTTTGTTGGATTTGTTAGCCTGGCGAGCCCATCCCTCCAACTTTCTGCGCGAATGCAGGAGGACCTGACACACAGACAATAAAACAACCGTTAAATATTTGAATGATCCAATCACAAATACCTATTTGCAGTGCATCACTTCTGGAATATCTTCATAACATACAAGACAAAATCTTCTTTCACCTCAGAGTTTATTCAAGGCTGTACAGTTTCTTAGTCAGAGTTATTTCCGTCCTTCCGTCCTTCTTTTTCTTTGACGGTCCATGTCTTTCTCTTATTCCAATCCCCGACTATATGTATTTGTAAAATATAAGAACCGCATAGTCTTGGCTGGACAGGACAGGGGATTTTTTTAGGGATATGACGGCCACTGTTCTTTAGCTATACAGTGACACATAATTACTTATCTATTGTTTTATTACAAAGTACAAAACACAAACAAACTAATTAAATGGAAACATGTCATTGAATAGGGATGGGAACAACTCAAAGGAGAATCAAAGCGATGTGTCCTTTTCTTTCCCATGTTTTTATAGACTAAACTGTTACCCACTGTCTTTTAGCCACCTTTGAGAGCTTTACTCTTCTATTGTTGCAGGGTATTTTAACAGAGGCTCCGCCCGTGCCATTGTGCTACTTGCAGTTCATTGTACACGGTCTTGGATGACAGGGCTGTGGCCCGTGTCTTTTTTAGCCTGTGGTGCACTGAGACTCCTCCCTGGGTTTGGAAACTCTGTAATCTCCTCGACCACTGCACCACCCAGATCCATCTGCCCAAGTAAAAAGACACAGTTCACAGAAGCATTGGGCAAAAAAACAAACAAATGCACCCGATTTCAACGTAACTGAGAGGTCAGTGAGGACAGGCTTTATTTTAATGTTAGCAGGAAAAAAGATTTAATCAGGAAGAAAACAGGCTAAATTATTTTATAAAACCAAAGAATAAAAATGGTTTGATTCCATTTTGTTTTTCAGACCACAATGCATTATCACAACATTATAAACTACGAAAAAAAACAACTTACGACAATGGACCAATTTAAAAGTCTCTTAAGGAAGTGCATTCTGGGTAATGACAAATGAATACACGTAAAACTCTCATTATAAAGCAGAAAATTCACTGTGGCATCAAAAAAGGAAGAACATCGTGAAGCAGGAGTGGTGTCCATGGCAACAATAGATGCAGTTAATCAAATGTTAATCGAGATTGAGTTGCCATGCTTTGGTCTTTTTAATTGAAGTCCACAATCAATCCTTTGTCAGTAAAAGCATGTGGTTTGGAGTTCAGACTATGGAGGAAGTCATTTGTCACATCGGCCAGCGCTATAGGCTTTAAGCTCAAGACGTTTCAGTCTTTACCAATTCTGAAGCAAACACTCACACATCCGGCAGCTGGATTTACAATGTCGTATGGGAAAAACGTCTTTCTTTTTTTCAATTTTCAGTTTTTTTGGTCACTTTCATTCAAAAACAACATTGCCAATCTGCACATAAAGATGTATTTATTGTATTTATTTAATTTAATCCAATTTATAATGGATATTTTAACTTCAAAGATTTTCCCCAAATGTAGTTTTCTACAAAAGACTCATAAAGATCACCCCTTGAAGACACACTAAATTTTACCATCTTGTACTTAATAAGATTTTGACGGGTTGTACATAAGGACTTGTTCACGGATCTATTCGTTTTAACTCCTAAAAAATAGGAGTCCCTGCATTTAAATGTTTTTTTGTATTTAATATGTCAACAAAATGAAGCCAGAAAGTTAAAACCTGTATATATGTCTCAAATATCTGCAATTGTTGCATTTTCATCACATAAAATGTCTTAAATTTATGTGGAAAAAAAATTATTATAACAAACTTGTAATACATTGTTTGTTACGTTTATATTAGTAAACTATAGAAGACATTTCAAATTGATTTCTATAAATTAAAATGTTTCCCTATTCACCTACAATGTCTCACCTTAAACAAAAAAACAAAAAACACAATGTACTGCTGTAACAGTCCAAACGTCTTGAGCTTAAAAGCTTGTCCAGATGACTTCCTTTGAAACCTTTGTTACAACTACAGTACTTAAAGCCGATAAGTGGCATAAAGTTGAAAGAGAAAACTCTAATCATAAGTTCAGTACCGACACAAACTGTTCAGATTTTCTCCAGCCGCACTGGAGCAAAGTATCAGGTGACCTCTTTTACATTATCTGTACGTGACGTCTCAGCGCTGATGTCTGGAGGTAATGAGCTCCATAAAAGGAACAACAAAAGAACTAGGCCTGTCAGAGAGGGAGGCAAGAGAGAAAGAGAGAGAGAAAAATAAGGAACAAGCTCAAAAAGTAACAAATCCTCTGCAGACTAAAGCTACATCTGCAGAGTATGAGGTCAACACTCCCTGACTCGCTTAGAACTACGCTACAAAGGAAGATTATTTTCACAAGTGTATTTGTTATAAGACGGACAAGAAGAAACATTTAAAAAGAGTAAAATAAAAAAAAAAGAAAGAAAGAAAGTAAACTATCCATTGCTTAATTTCTGAATTTCTCCTTTTCCTTTTTTAGTTTTCTTTTTTTTAAGCTGGGTACTTGATTTTATTACTGTAAACGATATTGTAAAAAGAGCACCATTATTCAAAACCTGTGCTCGTCGGAGGTGTAGTGGCCAAGGATGATGCACATATGTGGATTTCACGCTACAACTGTCAAGCCTAATATGTTGCTAAAATACATTTGTGAAAGCGTGTTGGTTTTCAAAAACGCAGCAAAGAAGGTCCACTCCTGATGTTCGAAAGCAGCGAATGGAACTACATTTACCTACTTCCTCATTTCTCAGTTTAAATACAGGTAAAATGAAGAGAAGCTGTTACCAGTACAGAACAGTAGCCTTATCAAAACAGTACAAAAGGAAAACAGCGTGTGAATCAAGAAGCCACAGTTTGAGCATTGTGTGGTTAATTAATTAGCAAAATAATAATAAATCGTATTTAAGTGTCTTGCTCGGAGACTCAGTATGCAAAGGTTATATCACTGTGCACAGTTAGTGAAGGTCGACTTGAATTTTGTCTGGTATAATTTCAGCTGATTTACCTGTGGAAAGAAATCACAGTACATTTATTGTTTAGTGCTCCAAAAAGCAATTTTATGTGTATAACTCTCTTTTTCAATAACTTCACTCAAATTCATAAGCCGAGGTCTGGCGTTTCTAGCACCATGGTTTCCTACTTGGCATAGTAAAAAATGTGAACGAAAAAAATGTTGAACCACATGTTGGGCTGCCGCGTTCACCCCTGCAGAGAGACAGACCTCCACTAGTGCAAGAATGGCACACTCTAATCTCCTTTTATGGTCATGTGTGAATAAAACACTGACATCTTTAAATATCGGCATCGCATGAAAAATAAAATCTTCTCACCACCTCATAACCGCCACGCATGAGATGTTTATTATGTTTCTGGTGAAATGAAATATAGTTAAGTAGTTATTTGAATAAAAAAGTAGAAGAAAAATATATATAATAAATATATAATAAACTAAAAATAAAAACGTGTCAAGCTCACGTATTTAGTGGTGAATAATGGCACCAACAGATTTCTGTTTGGTTTATGGACGGAGATGATGTTGAACTTTGTGAGGCAGGTGAGACAGCAGGAAGTCTTCCAGAATGAAACTGCATTTTAGCTTCTCAACAGGTGAATCTTTTAGTCATTTACAATTGCATTTTAGTTGTTTGAAATATTACACACAGTCTTATTAGTAATATACTGCAGGAATTTGCAGTGTGAGAGTTGTATAGGTGTATACGTAACTTAATAGTCCTAATAATGACACTACAGCATGCAAAAATGTCAAAGAATGCTTGGGTGGACTTGGCCGGGCATAAGGGACTCTGCAATTTTGACAGTTAAACAGTAAATTCTGACCTGTCTGGAGCTCAGTTTAAAACTACAGGTATTTACAATGTTGTAATGTCACGTGAATGCAATCTATGTTCCTTTGGCACAGGCAGAGGCACTCTTTTCTCTGCAGTGTTCTTGGCTCCATCTTGGTATGAATCACAGCGGGAACAGAATCCAGCTGATTGGCAGAAAGGGAAGTGTTGCTGGAAGCGCGAGATAAGATCGACGCAATTTGTAAAAGTGCTGAGTTATATCATTAAACAGTGTAAGTAAGGATGTTGTTTGGTGCTGTAACTATGGCGATGGATATGCATGGGGAAACAACATGGGCCTTCGCATCACTCAAAGGAAAATAAATGTTAGCTTTAAATAACGGATTGTTTGAGGGATAGAAGGTAATTTATTTCAAATTAACATAAAATATTTAGCTGGAAAAATATATATTCACTTAAGGTCAACAGTAAATTTAAAATAATACTTTAATTGCACAGGTATCTTTTGTACGACGGAGTATAAGGGCCAACCCAAATTTTAAAAATTGCGGAGCACTACGAGAATAAACTCATAATGTAATGAGAATGAAGTCATACATTTATGAGAATAAAGTTGTTGTCAAAAAGTTGATATTTAAACGTTTAGGGGTCGGTGTCAATGTTCCGATTCAAAGTGACAGCTTAGAACTACATAAAAGCAAGACAGATCGCCACTGCAGTTCAGCAGCACCTTTCCTGTTACGCATCATTCACAAACTGTTGGATCAACCCTTTATTTTCTCCATGGCGTAGCCCTAGTGGACCAGCCGTGCTCCGTGCCACAGCCGCCCGCAGACAGGGGGAGGAGCCTCGGTGTTATAGTCACACATGCTCTGCTCTTCTATTATTTTGTTTCTCTTCGTGGGACTTTGCACACAATCACTGTTCTTATGAGCTCATTGGGGATTTTACTACGGCCCCTGTAGCGGCCCTAGGAGCCGTGCCCACTGGGAAGCCTCAGTTTTTACGCACCGATTCTAACCTTTTGGCATCCCTTGGACAAACTTGGTAAAACACCAGCCCACACTGGATAGCACAGTGGTGGTTGGTGGTGATCATTTTTTGGGGCATGCATCAATTGTCTTGGGGAAGAAGAGGGATGGGACCAATTGTGTTTCACGGTTGTTGATGTTTCACGCACACGACATCATCCATACAAGCCTCTTACATCAGAGTAACACAACCACAGCCTAACACACTCATGTAGCCCAGGCTGATAACTACAATGATGGGATACTATAGCTAATAAAGACATATAGTGCTTACCTAACACCGGAGTACATTACACACACATATCCCAACTTTCAGGTGCCTTAAATTTGGCTAAAAATGTACACAAATTAAATTCCTTGATCCCCAGAGGACTAAGAGCATCCTCTAACTGCACACTGTTTGACTCCAAATGTTTAGTTAATCCAATACACAAAGTTTATGGGTTTAGTCCCTGATCCCGAATTCTGCAGAACCCGACCACAATGCCCCCAGGCCCGCAGTATTGGGTCTGGAGCACTGGCCCCAGGCCTGCGGTACAGGGTCTGGAGCACTGCTGCGCAGTGCCCTTAACCAGAAGGACATGGGGCACTGCACGGGGGAAATGATTGTTTGTGATGTCTAAAATGCCCGCATTATAAAGTTAGATATCTATTGTGGGCTTTTGTGTTAACTTTGAACTCATCCAAGCCATTTTGACTGTGACTTTATTCTCGTTAAATGATGAGTTTATTCCCGTTAAATTACGAGTTTAATCTTGTTAAATGATGAGTTTATTCTCATTAATTTACAAGTTTATTCTAGTTAAATTATGAGTTTATTCTCATAAATGTGAGACTTTTTTTCTGACTATGACTTTAATCTCATAAAATTACGAGTTTATTCTCGTTAAATTATGAGTTTATTCTCCTAGTGCCGTGCAATTTTTTATATGGGTTGGCCCATATACTCCGTCGTACTTTTGACTAAGACTACTTCAAAGCTTTATTAAGGTTCAAAAAGTTTTTGCAAAACTAATGATTGAGAGGCAAAAACTGATAGGACAACTCACATCTACATTATTGATTCATCAACTAATTTTCTATCGAGGCTTCGGACACTTTTAGAAAACCTGCAAGAATTCATTCAGTTTGATCTACTCTAGTGGTTCAACATCAACTTCAAGGACCAAAAAATGATGACACTGTTGCACCGATAAAGACACTTTGATGTACAGGAAGGCTAAAGTTTTGTCATCTGTACACTGACATTGGCGAAACCAATGAGCGAAACCAATGAGTTATAATAGGCCATTTTCAGTATCATTTTTCACATTATTTTTGTACTGGGTGGAAAAAAGCTATTAAAAGCACTTAAAGCTGAGGACAGGCAATTTTGGCGGGATTTTCCTCTAATTTTCAGTCGTGCCTCGTCAGTTTCCAGTCATCACAATTTGAAAACCGTTGCAGCACAGAGCTGAGAGAGTTTAGCATCACAGCTGAGTGAGTTAGCATCACAGCTGAGTGAGTTAGCATCACAGCTGAGTGAGTTAGCATCACAGCTGAGGGAGTTAGCATCACAGCTGAGTGAGTTAGCATCACAGCTGAGTGAGTTAGCATCACAGCTGAGGGAGTGAGCATCACAGCTGAGGGAGTTAGCATCAACAGCTGAGGGAGTAAGCATCACAGCTGAGGGAGTTAGCACCACAGCTGAGGGAGTTAGCATCACAGCTGAGGGAGTTCAGCATCAATGAATGGGTGAGTTAGCATTAATGTTGGGTGAGTTAGCATCAATGTTGGATGAGGTTAGCATTACAGCTGAGTGAGTTAGCATCACAGCTGAGTGAGTTAGCATCACAGCTGAGTGAGTTAGCATTCACATCTGAGGGAGTTTAGCATCACAGCTGAGGGAGTAAGCGCAATCACAGCTGAGTGATTAAGCATCAGAAAGCTGAGGGAGGTTAGGCATCACTTGTTGAGGGAGTAAGCATCACAGCGTGAGGGAGTTAGCATCAAATGTTGGGTGAGTTTAGCATTAATGTTGGGTGAGTTAGCAATCTAATGTTGGATGAGTTAGCATCATAGCTGAGTGAGTTAGCATTAATGTTGGGTGAGTTAGCATTAAGCTGAGTGAGTTAGCATCACAGCTGAGGGAGTTAGCATCAGAGCTGAGGGCTTAGCATCAAAGCTGAGTGAGTTAGCATCAAACAGCTGAGGGAGTTGCATAAACAAGCGCTAGGGAGTTAGCATCACAATCTGAGGGAGTGAGTATCACAGCTGAGGGAGTTAGCATCACAGCTTGAGGGAGTTTAGCATCAATGTTGGGTGAAGTTAGCATTTAATGTTGGGTGTTTGAGTTAGCATCAATGTTGGATGAGCTTTTAGCATCATAGCTGAGGGAGTTAGCATCACAGCTGAGGGATTTCGCATCACAGCTGAGGGAGTTAGCACCACAGCTGAGGGAGTAAGCACCACAAGCTGAGGGAGTAAGCATCATAGCTGAGTGAGTTAGCATTAATGTTGGGTGAGTTAGCATCAATGTTTGGATGAGTTAGCATCACAACTGAGCGAGTTAGCATTAATGTTGGGTGAGTTAGCATTACAGCTGAGTGAGTTAGTATCACAACTACCCTAGCGCCACAACTCTCTGTTTTGATCGGGCCAAGTGATCAACATGAAGCTGATTAACCAATGAAAAGTCAGGAAACACAGAGCCTCATATGTTTGATCTGTTTTTTCAACAGTTTGCAGACTTCACAGGAAAACTGTTCACTGTTCACAGGGGCCTTTTCAAAACTGCAGAACCGATAGTGACATTTCACTATTACAAGCAGCGAATGATCATTTACACGTTAAGAACTGGGATGTGGGCAGGGATAGGGGGTAGATGAAAACAGACATTGTCTGAGCCTGCGAGCCTTAGTTGCAGGACCATAACGGGACCATACGGGATCACTCAAACATGTATGAATCAATCGAAATACAACTTTGAGGAAACTTATGATGAGGAAACAAGCTCAAGTTGATTTAGCCTAATATGTCTCTTTAAACAATGAACTTGTATTTGTGCTCTTTAACCTTCATCAGACACTTGCTCCACTCTGGACTGCATTAGAGAGGAGACACTGGCAGTATTCTGGTCCAGGACTTGGCAACTCTGAGACCCATGACCTGTGACCACTAAGACAGGCGTACAATGTAACAAAGTGAGCCGCTCCTGCATGCTAATGACGCCGAGCCACACAGAGTTGGATGAGGAAAACACAACCACGAACACGATCACATGTATTCAATGTGTGCTCATGAATTTGAATGTGTGTATTTTATTCAGAGATCAAATGACGGATGGATTGTGGTAGACATCCAGATCCAAGTGCATGCATTTAGTACAGAAATTAAAAGTTTTAAGATATAAAAAAAAAACATGGTATAGACATTTTCCAGAATAATGCATAATATAAATAGAAAAGCATAACCTTATTCTATTCACATTATTAATAGGTCCATGATTTTAAAAACTGCGCACACCAAGATGCTCAATTTAATGAGCTGGAAAGTGGAACGAGTCAAGTACAAACTATTAACTAAACTGTCCTATTAAATAAATTCTCCTTAGATGGTACTGTACTGAAAAACTTTGAATAACATAATCCCAAATGTCTACAAAAGATTGTTGTTTATTACATTTGTTTATTACATCGGATCATTACTTTCCCATCATTTGTAAGGTTCACCCAAGCCAGCTCAAATAAAAAGTTGTTGCAACTTCACATGAACTCAGAAACAAAGACTCTTCATCACCATTTTATTGGTTAGAGCACAAAGAGTTCTGTTTAAAGGCAAAATGCAAATATACTGCTCTTGCCAGCAATGAAAATGCATCCAGGATTTTGGAGGAACAGTTTTTGGCTGTAGTTTGAGCTGATTTGGTCCAATTGTCCTGGTTTAGATGTACTTTATTGCAGTGGTTCTAAAGCTGAGGGTCAGGACCCCCAGAGGGGGTTTGAAAAGCTTGAGCTTGGGGGTCACCAGATTACTTGGGAAGATGGAAATAAAAAATGATAACAATGTATTTAATATATTGAATTAACTGTATATTTTAGTGAAATTAGGTAAAGGTAGGTAGCCTCTCAAATAAACACAAATTAAACCTGACTTTAAACGTTCTGCAACTTGAAATGAGCTATTTCACCCTTGCTTTATTGAACCCCGTAGGGTAATGAGCCACTCTGTATAGAAAGGCAAAAGGCCAAGTTTTGGACTGAGATCAACAAAGCCTTGCACACAATTTACGACATCATCATCCCACTGGATTTCACAACTATGTATTTGGGCCTCAGGACTCCTGCCATGGATACAGTTGGCAGTTACCTCTGGAGCATCCTCCAGGCTGCAGCGAAAAAGGCACTCACAAAAAAATGGACGACACAAAACACACCGACTATTAAGGACTGGACTAATATTATAATGGGCATTTGACAAATGGAAAAAATCACATTCCGACTCAATTTGAAAAATGGACACATTTCACAGACTGTGAGCAAAGAGGGACGTTTGTCTGGGTTCATTTTTGTGTTTTAGTTTGTATTCATTTGTAGGGTACCTTTTTCTTTCTCTCTCTGGTCTTGTTTTGTTTTGTTTTTGTTTTTTGTGTTTTATGTTAAAAAATTTGAAAACAAAAATAAATAACTTAAATAAAAAAAAAAAAAGAAAGGCAAAAACGCTGCCCAGGTGTCAAACCCAAAACCTTCTGTGTTGAAAAATCATGATAATGTCTATTAATGGACACAGGTTCCACATTCTAGTCATATTTATATAACAGGGTTGTTCTGATACTAAAGCTTTGAGTCTGATCTGATGCCTCAGGGTATGTGGAGATACCGAAACCACAATGTGTGTCAGTGGTGAAAGTAGGCTCCTCAGTTTGTTACAGAGACAAGGCCAATAAATAACTCACATGTTTTAAGTATTACAGGACTCATTTGTGTAAAAAAAAAAAAAACTAAAAGTATTTCACTGACCATTTTATGTCACTTAATGTCATAAAAGAATAAACCATTTAAGATTTCTACAGTAAGATCTACTGTATTTGTAAACATACTCTATCTTATATATACATACGTGTGTGTGTGTGTGTGTGTGTGTGTGTGTGTGTGTATATATATATATATATATATATATATATATAATGAATGAATGAATGATTCTGGAAACGCACTTACGATGAAAAGTTCAGACCCCTCCTTGTTCAGACCCCTCCTTGTTCAGACCCCTCCTTGCAAAATCGAAGGATGTTCAAATACTTATTTCCTCACTGTATATATACGTTCAATCAAGATATAGTCAGATCATAATACATCTGCAGATCAAAAGGTAAATGAGGAATATAAAATACTGTTGTTCTTGCAGTCCTATTTTGTTGTGATTTCGCACTAGTTGAGGCTCAATAGTCTATACAGTCTCCTTTTAGTTAGTCTTTTGTTCCACCTCTTATATTTTGAAATATAATAGTTTATTAGAGAAAGATGGACAATTCATTAGTTTGTAAAAAAGTGAGCATCACTGTGTCATGTCAACTGCAACTCCTCAACACACAAATCATAAAAGCAGCCAGTTTAGTACACAGATATTCTAAAAGTAGACAAGCTTATACATTTACACATTTTGGCGGGAAAGTACAGAGCTGGTTTGTATTTTTTGCATTAATTCCATTTTGTTTACCATCTGATAAAAAATAACTATCAAGCTCCAGGGAACCTAAAATATAATATAATAATATAACCCAATTATTTTCAGTCAAATCAAGCATTCTGGAAAAAATAAAGTCAGTTTGTACGCCTAACAGTGTTGTCACATTTTTTTTATTTTGATACGAAGGAATATACTTGATTTCATTTCAAAATGCTCTTTTTTAGCACAAGGTTCGAGACAACTGACATTGTCAATACAAATTAATTGTACTTTCATCATTAAACTCTTATTCAACTTATTCCGGAAGCCCGTCTGGGCGCCGCCATACGACGTAATCCTTCTTCCGGTTGTATTATATAGGGCTTCAGACCTCGAGAGAAAATAAGTGCTACACAGACTAAAAAGCCGTTTTCAGGCCGCCCTGGTGAGCGATGCATTGTTGACTTGTTGAACATTAGACATATACACAAATAAATCTATTTATCATATCTTAGCGGCGAGACTTTTCCCTCGTGCTCCATTTAAACCAACGGAGTTCCAGCTGGACCGGAAGTACGATTAAAACAAAAGTGCTGATTTGTGGCAAAAAGAGGCAAAAGTGGGCGGGGCGGAATAAGGTGAATACTACTTTTGATAAAACTCAAGGTCATTCTAAAACTGTTCAGTTTTGTATCAATACTAGTTCAAATTAGTATCTAGCTTTGATACTAGTTTTAGTATTGAATAATTTCTGATTTTTGACAACCCTGAGTTCAAACCACTAATTCAAAAATACTCTAATACTCTAATTAATAGGCCTTATATGGGCTCATTTTTGTTACTTTCTTACAAGTTGCTAAATCAAATTTTTCTCAAATTAGCTTCAGTGTGGTAAAAGCAATTGTCAACACCCAACAAATGCTCTGTCAGTCCAAACCTCCAAGAGCTGCGTTACAACATATATTTGCCAAGAAAATCTAGGCAAGATCGGAAATCTGATTTTCCTCTGAGTAGCAGTTGTCTCCACTAATAATGAGAGTAACAATAGAAGCCAAAGCTACTCATTTACATCCAGCCAACTGTTTGTACAACAGTTTATGATAAGGGTGTTAAAACATCGATCATCGACGTTACAAATCCACAACCAGAAATATTCCCTAATGAATCATCCTACCCATAAATAAATCACCATACACTGGCTGCAGTAGCCTATCTCCCACCTACAATATACTGAGGTGAGCCCCGTTATGTAACAGAAGCCGTCACAGCCTCTGACAGTGAGAGTGAGGAGGTGTGGACTCTAAGCAGTGGCTCAGATTTACCTCAAACCACAAGGCAATTACTTCATACCATTGCCCTTCTATGGTCCATGTCCACCCAATCAAATCAAAGTTTTTTGTTTTTTTATATACCTATAGCCTACAAAACAGCAGTATGCCTATAATAGTGTAATGCAGCTGTTTAAGAGGCTAATAGACACAAACTACAATAAAATATAAAATCAAAATTCAATCTATTTCTCCATCATATAGGCTGATGTCAAACTATCATACTGCGGTACGATCCCATTGTTAAATTGTCTACTGTCACAAACGAACAACACCACAAACGAACAACATCTCAAATTAGGCTAAATTAATACAGTAATTTAATTGATAGCTGAGTGGGTGGTTAAAGTTGTTTACCCTGTTAAGGTTGACTAAATTAACAAAATTATTGGTTTGTAAGGGATATATTTAATGTTAGTCACAATTTAACAGTGAAATTAGGAGTAGACATGAGATTCACCAGATTTTAATCCAATAGGCAAGGGGCACATTTTGATTCAATAAAAGCCAAAGTGTTTATTATGTGCTACAGTTACCATGCAAATCCGTTTATTTGAGTTCATATTGTTTTGTATAAAGTATAGAAATAGTAATGGTCGACCACATCGTTGAGATACATCAGTAGAAATACTTACCAGCCACAGGGGAGTCCCGTGTAACAGTCTGGCTGATGTGACCTGCGTAAACCTGCAGCAAAAATCAAAACTGCGGTTTGTCTTGTGCAAAAACGCGCTTCTGCCTGACCTTCACTTTGGTTCACAAAAGAGGCGATTCAACTGGGAAGGACGCGGAGACACGGCACGGTCTGGAGGGCTGAGCTGGATGAATGAGTCCTGGAGCTCCGGACAGAGGTAATATACGGCGAGGAGGAGACGTAGATCTGGGGGAGTCCTCACTCTGAGTCTGGACGGCCCACTGACGCTGCCCCTGCCCGCGCTGCTGCCGCCGCCGCTGCTGCTGCGTGCCACCACAGCGCAGGAGCGAGGACGGAGCGCACTCTAGTGGCGCATCAATGATAGTAACCGACCGAGATAAAGCCCCAAAATAAGATCATAGCAGGTTTGATTTATTGTGCTAAATTGGTGAGAGAAATACAGTTAGATGCTTGACAAAGTTGGGTTAAATAGCTCAGCAAGTGGCCACAAATAGGGTAAAAACGCCCAAATCCAAGAGAATCCAACCTCTTCTTCATATAGTGAGATGTTTGAGTAAAACAGAGGGTGTACATCCACTAGATGGCGCTTTAACACTGACCAGCAGGTAAAAGTCAGAGGTGGGAGCAGAAGTCTATTATATATATATATATATATATATATATATATATATATATATATATATATATATATATATATATATATATATATATATATATATATATATATATATATATATATATATATATATATATATATATATATATATATACTAGTGGAAGGAAAAAAAGTCAAAAATTCCACAAGTCAAGTCAGTGTGGGTCCAACAGCTTTTATTTACAATAGAAAACCATCAAAAGTTTAGTTGAGATGAATTGGTGTTACTGCAATGGTGAGGCTCCACTCTAAAGTTGGGGAGAGAGAGGCACGCTACTAGTGACAAACAAACAAGATTAAAACAAACTAATCAACGTCCATAACAGGAAACACCCAACAACAAGTGCCACCATCACCAATAACAATAAATAAAGTCACCCACTAAAGTGAGCCCCAATCCTCCCCAGCAACCTAAAGACCTACACCAACTGCAGGGCTGTGAAATAATACGGAGTAAAATGTACAAAATGAACTATAAGAAACGGAAACCAGCGCTGAGCCTGTAAGCACAGTGCAGTTAGTATCAACAGTTTCATTGCATTCATAGTCATTATTTTTAAAGAAGTTCAGCCAACGATAGTGTTTCATGTTATTTACCATAAAGTATATTATTTGTGAAGCTCTAATTCAATTTTGAGACTAGAAAATTGTATTTTATCCATACTTTGTTATAGAAAAGCAAATTAACTCACGGTTCTTCAATGGAAATTCGAAAATTGTTGCTTTGTTTGTTTGTAATTTATAAAGCCTAACTGGGCCTATATGCAAGCTCTACGCAGGACTTTTCTCTCTTTCACAATGACATTGGTGGCATTTGGTCCTGCCCTGCCTCAGGACCTGCGCACTTTGACGCAGCGCGCCTCCGGCTGACAGCGCAGTGCCATGTAGAGCTGGAGCGGGAGAAGATGCTGCTGTTGCTGCTGTGCGCGCTCACAGCTGCTCACAGAGTGGCGGGAGAAGCTTTCAGTTTGGACGGACAAACACGCCACTTTGCCGTGACTCGGGATGCAGTTTATGTTTCCACAGAAAAAAGCCTGTACCAGCTCGGCTCGGACCTCAGCCTGGCACGGCGTGTGTCCTTGAGAGGGTTTCGTCTGAGCACAGAGCCTAAGTTTGTCCGTGTTTCAAATGGAACCGGCGGGAATTCCACACTCACTGTAAACGTGCTCCTGCCCTTCGTCTCCAACAACACCCTGGTTTTGTGTGGCGTGGCGTTGTGGACAATGACTGCGGCCACTGTGAAGTTCTAACGCTGCAGGACGTGTCCACTATCATACACGTGGAGAGCATTCTCCTGGGGCCCGTCAGTCACCACAGTGCGTCCGTGGCCTTTCTGGTGACTGAGGTCACGGGTCGACGAGAAAACAAATCCTATATCCTGGCCGCCACGGAGCAAAGCTCCACGTCAAAGGAAAGTCAATGTGCCATACAAGAAGGAGTCCTCTATCTGTTCAACACTGACGACAAGCAGGAGGACGGCGGCATCTTCTCCTTCAACGTGCCCTCCGCTAATTTTGGTCGCAGGAACAGCAATCTGGACGTGGGCTTCGTTGACGGTTTCCAGGTAGATTCATTTATTTATCTGTTTTCCAACGTGAAAAGTTCCACTGGAAACGCGGTGCGCGTGCTTTGGCTCGAGGCTACGGACCGCACTACCCAGGTACTGAAGGCTAGTACTCTGGGGTCACTGCGGGGCGCCACTCTCAGCACCGGAGCTTCGGACTCACGCGGGACGCTCCTGGCCTCCTCCGTGATAACCGGGACCTGGCCCCTCAGGTGGAGCGGCGTGTTCAGCGTGGATGGGTCACCCGTAAATACCGAGCTGCTGTTGTTTGACGTTAGCCCAGACCGCAACGTCTCAAAGGACACGGACCCGCACTTCATGGTCAAAGACCCCAACGTGATCCAGCCGAAGGTCCTGAGGCCACTGAGGACCCTGCTGAAGCAGAGCCACATGAACTCCGTGCTGGCGCTCACATACCGGGCCTGGGTGCTCTTCTTCATCGGAACAACGGACGGACAACTCATCAAGGTGTGTCCACTAAAGTGCAGTTAAATTACCTAAGGTTGTTCTTCACACAAACTTCATTTAGCCACAAACTTCATTTAGCCAAGTCACTTTAGAAGTTACCAACAAGGTGCTGTCAAAGTGCAAAACCTCAAGTCCCTAAACATTGCCCATTGTGGTGTTGGCTGTAGGAACAGATGATAAACGGGGCTGGGTTGCCAGCATTTGGTTGGCTTTTTAACAGCACAAATGAGCTAAATGTCACAGATGGCTCAGAACGATATAGGTCTGCACAGTAGGCCTATAGCCTACCATTTTAGGCTGTGGAAGCAACAATGTACGTAAAAAATAAAGTCTTCTTTATTGTTTTTAAAGTGATGCCATTTTAGACGCGTATCTTCTTTTGCAACATTAAATAACATACATTTGAGTTTATCTCCTTAAGTTTGATAAATGGTGTTGTTTGTTTCACATTTCAGCTGGTTGTGGACAAAAACTACCAATCTGCATGTCCGAATGTCCTTTATAGAGCCAATGATGACCGAGAGGTTTTCCCCAAGTTACATGTGGATGAAGTAGACCACAAGCATGTCTATTTGGCCTTTACAAACCAGGTACAGACTTAGGTGAAGGGATCTCTTTGATTCAAAGCCTTGTATTCAGACACATTTTGTGATTATTTTGTAGATTATGCGGATCCCTGCATCAAAATGCTCAGTTTACACAACATTACATGAGTGCTGGTCTGCACAAGATCCCCAGTGTGTTTGGTGCGACCTTACACAAAGGTTGGTGGAAAGCAGCACCACTGAAAGCAGAATTACATTAGATATATATTATTTAGTTGAGAGATAATTTTGCTGTCTCCATAGGTGCACATTTGAGAGTGAATGTCAAAACTCAAGCTGGGTTTCCATTCCGGAAGATCTTCAACAAAGAAAGATGGTTTCATTCAAAGCAGAAAGCAAGACACCCGGACAGGTACAGTTATATTAGCCACACACTGTGGCAGGATTGTTAAGAGTTGAATTATGCTTTCATATTAAAATGTAGTTCCTATGAACTGCATGAGGCAGAGTGCTGAGATGCTGTCAGTTTGGCCAGATTAGATTTCTGAACAATCAAGCTTTAATAGATGAATGTTTTTAGTTTTCAAGCTCCTTATATATACTCCAGCTCCTTATTTTAGCTATCACCTATTTATTAGTATCTGTATTTTGTACTTATTATTATTGCACTCTGGTTGGATGCTAAACTGCATTTCGTTGCTTTGTATTTGCACATGTGTGTAATGACAATAAAGTTGAATCTAATCTAATCTAATCTAATCTAATCTAATATTTCATTAATTTGGTTGAAAATGTAAATTCTTAGTAGTTATTCATGTTACATGTGGTTGAATTGAAATTTGTAGCAGATGTCATTTAAAACATACAAACTTGCTTCAGATTGATGTTTCCAAGTGTGACCTGGGGCCTCGCTGTGGAGAGCAGCGCCTCTACTCTTGTTCACTTCATGGCTGCTTGGCTGTATGCTGTACATCCCCAGTACAGGATTAACAGGCTAATTACAAGTCATTTGTCTTCAGAAAGTAGATAAAGATTTGGATGTTTTTTGGGTTTTTTTTAGACATATTTTTAAGTAAATAAAATCCAAATACATTTATTGGATCACAAAAAAGGCAGCCAAAATGTATTGATTATTAGGACTTCTAGGCCAGTTTAAAATGGATTTGGATTTGTACAAGGTAACCTTTATTAATCTTTATTATACTCAAAGTGCTTTCAATGCTGCAAATACTTCTGTAGCCGCAGCTGCCCTGAAGCAAGGCTGCCAGTCTGCTCCATCTGCTCCTCTAACCACTACCAATCATTCACACCACATTTAAATGTAGGCAAAGATGAAAGATGAAGTTTCTTGCCTAAGGGGACATAAGCAGTATCCCATGGACTCGAACCACACACCTTTGACCCTTGATGGGTTTATAGTTAACTAATGAGTATTTCACTGTGTTTAATCTTCCAGATCATAATTGTACTGCAAATTCATGCAAGCGTGGGCCCAAACAAACCGGACAACTTTGCCTGTCACTTTTCTCATCCATGTGATTCCAGCCCAGCTCCAAGTTACCCTCAATGCAGCTGTGTTCTTCGCAACATCCAATTAACTGCAGAAGGTCAGTACTCTGAGCAACCACACCAGGAGGACTGAAAAAACAACAAATTAGTAGCAATGAAAATATATTATTTGGTAGAGTAACTTGTAGGTGTGCAATAAAAGGACATTTATTAGATTTGTAGAGAGGAGGGAGAAGGCGAGGTTGAGGTGGTTGATGGAGATGGGTGGGGCAGAGGATAGCTGTAGCTTGTCTTAACAAATCTCCTTAAAAGACAAAAATGGCTGTAGATCACGTCAAAACACTGAGAGGGATCTTATAAAATCTTACAATCTTACAAACGACATCCGTCTGAGTCGTGACGTGGGCAGTGGGAAGCTTCTGTCTTAGTCTTGTTAGATCCCAGTGCTGCTTTTGACACTGTGGCTCACAGGATCCTTTTGCAGAGACTAGAGGACTGGATGGGCACCTTTGGCACTGCTCTAGATTGGATAAAGTCCTATCTAGAAGATAGGGAGTATTTTGTTGAGATCGGTAACTGTGTCTCAGACCGCATGGCCTTCACCTGTGGGATGCCCCAAGGGTCAATCCTGGGACCCCTTCTATTCAACCTGTATATGCTGCCGTTGGGTCAGTTGATACGCAGGGAAAATGTGTCCTATCACAACTATGCAAACGACACGATTTATGTTTCACTGACGGCAGGTGAATATGGACTAGTGGATTCACTCAGTCACTGCATCCAACAGATCAATGTGTTGATGCAAAACAACTTTCTTCAGCTGAACTCAGACAAGACTGAAATTATTTTCTTCGGCCCACAGAAGCAAAGAGAAAGTCACCTCCAGTCACTTACTCTAAAACCTACAAATCAAGTGAGAAATTTAGGAATAATAATGGGTTCAGCTTTGAACTTTAGCGGCCATATAAAATCTATAAAATCAGCAGCTTTTTATCATCTGAAAAACATTGCCAAAATCAAACGTATAGTGTCTAAACCAGACTTGAAGAGACGCATTTGTCTCCAGTAGTCTAGGTTAGACTACTGTAACGGCCTGCTCACTGGTCTCTCCAAACGAGCTGTAAAACAGCTGCAGTACATCCAGAACGCTGCTGCTCGGGTCCTGACCAGAACCAGGAAGTACGATCACATTAGTCCATTAGTCCTGTGCTCAGGTCTCTGCACTGGCTCCCTGTGGCTCAGAGAATAGACTTCAAAGCAGCTCTGCTTGTATACAAGTCTCTCCATGGCCTAGCATCAAAGTACATCTCGGACATATTAGTGCTATATGAACCATCTCGGTCACTCAGGAACTGGCCTCCTGCTGGTGCCCAGAGTCAGGACTTAATGGGGAATCAGCATTCCAGTTTTATGGAGCTAAAATCTGGAACAGTCTCCCTGAGGTAGGGGAGATAGGCCCCTACACTGGCAGCGTTTAAATCTAGGCTGGCGGTTCTGTTCAGCTGTGGCTTTGAGTGAAGGAATTTTATCAACAATTTTTTCATTTTAATTACAGCTTGAAATAATTATTTATGCTTTTATTTTTGTCTTGTGATTTATATTGTATTGTGATTGTGAGTGCATTTAAATGGTTATTTAACATGTTAAAAAGCATACCCACCCAGGTAAAATAAAATATTTTTGGGAATGTTTGCAGTTCTGGATGTTACAGTCAAAATGCGGATATGGAAGGTCACCTGGTCAGAAAAAATCATCCTCAGGAATTGTTCAGAGCTCAGCGGACCACCTTCTCCTGCTCTGTATGTAACAATACATGTAATATGAAACAAAAATCTGAGAAATACAGTATAATGACATCATAAACAGACTATAAAGTAATGAGGACGGAGTACATTTTCCATGCTCCCTCTTCAGGTGCAGAGAGTGTATTGCAACTGGATGTGGTTGGAACGCTGATAGCTGTACCTGGGGAAATGAAGAGTCAGCAAATGTAAGTAGTAGTAAGGATAGAGGTATATTGTAGAAAAAACACTGACAGGGGAATTTAATCATGATGTATAAGAAATAAAACACACCTTCAAACATTATTTCCAGAAAAGTATTTGCGAAATGATGGAGTCGCGCATGAATTATACGGTAAGATTTCAACTCTTAAAATTCTCCTCTGATACGTCCATTTAAGAATCTGTTTTTGTCCGTAGAAGCCAGAAATCGCCTCTGTCTCTCCAAATGTCATATCTTTCTACGGCAGAAACCACGCTCTGCTAAAAGGCCACAACCTCAGTCATGTGACCCACATCCGGATACATGCAGATCTGGACTGCCGTTCACTTGAGTAAGGGAATTTAAATATTAATTTGATCAGGGATTCATACGGAAACTTAGAAGGTGTGGAGTAAATATTATTTTCTGCTTTTATCCATTGTTGAAAAGGGCAAGTCAAATATCTCCAAATGATTCAGCGTCTTGGTTGCAAATTCACCTAAAATGTTCTTTGCACATACAGTTCTGCAGTGCTTCCCAAAGTGGGGGACTTGGAAGATGATGATTATATAATTAGGACACTGTATTTAATGTGATTTTAATTAAAAACTGTACATTTGATTGAAATTAAGTCAAATGACTTAATAAGCCACTAAAATAAACACAATTAACATGATTTGAATGTCTTCAAACAAGGTTATTTTGGGATCCAAGCCTGAAACGAATGAATTCACTGAGGCCTAGACATTCCTCTTTTAAGTGTATACGTTTTGTAAGATTTAGTAAATTGTCCGTTCCTGTCCATTCAGATCCCCAGTGTGGAACAACACTGGAGAGACTCTGACCTTTCACATCCCAAGTACAGAGAACAAAGGTGTGGTCCAGGTGTGCGCAGTTCTCCCTGACAACAGCTGCCATGGTAACGCCAATATCAGCTATCGCTCCTCACCGTCCTGCACAGACATCAAACCCAGCAGCACCTGGCTCAGGTAAGGACAAACTCTGTAATCATCTACGCTACATTATCCATGTCTGTCCAAAATACATAGGTGCACTGTGTAACTTTTCTGGTGGAGGGTCTCCCATTATGGCACTAAACATACTTATCTCCACGGAGACAAGCAGGTGACTCCACCTGGCCAAGTTAGATCTGTGGTGAGCCGAGGCTTACAGTAAGAACCAATTTTTAATTTAAAAAAAAAAAAAGCCTGATGGATAACTTAAATGTCATACTGTGGAACATTGACTTTCACATACAGATTATTGTAATAGCAGTAATAGTCAGGTCTTTTTATAAAACATCTAAATGGATTGAGAGAGAAAAATGTATAAAGAAATGTGTGGATTAATTTGTTAACAGAGGAAGAAACAAGTTCAAACTCTGTGCCATGGTTTGAAAACTGGTGAAAGTGGATAATGGAGCTTTAATTTACTGAATGACACTTTATTCTATTCCATCAGTAAAAAAAAAATCTCACTTAAATGGCATGGGAATATTTAAAGATGACACGTTTACAAAACCTAGACCTTAATCCCACTGAGACCAAGGAGAAAGGAAAAGCAAACTGGGCTTCTTTTAAGTTTTGTTAGACCGAGCCTAAATAACTATGAATTTGCGGTGGCATTGGTGCAATAAGCCTCTACAGTGTGACAACATTTAGTTCCATCTAAAGTTACATCCAGTCATTTTCCCCCTTTATTCCCGACAATACATATTCAACACTATATTATCTTGAAGCGCACATTATCAACTAGAACCTCTGCCATGACAGTGAGCCAAAGAATACACGCAGACGAATAAAGACACAATATTGTTTGTCTGTAGTTGCTACAACATACAAAGGAACAGTTCTCGGTGAACGGTGGACTGTTGGTGCTACTTCCCAATCTTTAACTTCCCTTTTAAAGAATAGAAACTTTCCTTTTTTGCGGCGCCTCAAAGTCTCAGTGACAATTAATTCTGCTCACAGTATCTTCAACGATCTTGTTCGTTTCCCCTTAGGTTCTCCTATCCATACATTCTCTATCCCTCCTGTTTCCTAACCTTCTCAAGTGGTGCACATTTAACTTCTCACACACATCTAATATGATATGTACATCTGAGGGACTCCTAAACATACTCATTATTGCTATTAAAAAACCAAACATTTAAAGATTTCAATTGAATGTTTCTTCTTTTATTGTTTTGCTGTAGTGGAGGGAGAACTATCACTCTGGTTGGATCCCACATAGATTTTGTAGATGCAGTTGTCCACAGTCACTCTCCACTGAAAACGCTCTCTACACACTACAAACATCAGGTCTGTAAAGTATGATCTCAGTCTGTCGAAGAAGTCATGTTTTCACAACCTTTATATTTCAAACAGAATATAACGTACAACGCCCCGCCCGCTGACAGCCCACTCTCGAGCATTGTGTTTCTGAAAGTGGCAAATCAAACCCTGAACTGCTCCAGAACCATCACATACCTGCCAGACCCTGTGTTCACCAGTTACACCTCCAGAAAGACAAATAATGGTACCCGCATCACTATAGAGGTGAGGCTTATAACCCGAGGTTTAGGAAGACAAATCTGTATTTTCAGTCAGATGATAAGGTGATCTAACAGTAATCTAAGGGCTCGAAACAACATTTATAGATAAGGGAAAATTCAGGAGCGTTCAAAAGTGCACTATGTAACTTGTCCAGTGTGGGGTCCACCATCTGTCTCCATGGAGATGTTATAGAATAACTACCTTGAAATGCCTTCAGTGTTGCCTGGTGGTCATTTGCTCCATTTCCTCGTGAGTGAGGTCACCTTCACAGATCTGACTTGTAACACAGCCTAGTAGCATACTGTGGATTGAACATTCCTGGCATTCCATCCATGGAAACAAGCTGGTGGCGGACCCTCCACTCGAGAAGGCTCAGGCTTTTCTGTGTGGAGTTAGCATGTTAATGCACTCTGGTTTCCCTCATCAACCCAAAACCCAATGCTCCACATGTCCTAATAAATCCTGCTAAGGTAGTCTGGACCAAGCCCAGCTCAAAATCAGTGCTCCTGACAAGTTTCCCCTGTGGCACTGTTTGAAGGATGAGTCAAATGCAGAGGCTAATCTTTCCCTCACGAAGGATTAATAAACTATACCAACTTTATCTTATTGGTACTCACTAAAGGCCAAAAGCTGCAGCTGCATTGCAGACATTTCTGATCATTTGTATTGGAATGATTGCTTTGATACTCGGACTGGGTGATTTAGTAAAGGGATGAATAATTGGTATAAATAATATTTATGTTTTCTGTGTAGAAAAAAGCAGATCAACTGGACATAACCCGTGAGGAGATGTCTGTGTGGGCTGTGGGAAATGGCCATTCCTATCCCTGCGTCATGGTAACCAAAGACTCCAATAGTGAATTCACCTGTGAGATCAAGAACATGCCCAATGCCAACTTTGAGCACATGATGGTAAATCTACACCGGTGGTAATGGGTACTTATGAGGGGTACTTCTGTAGTGAGTTCTTATTTTCTTCGGTAAATGAAAGCTTGAAATACTTTTAGTCTTAAATGATTATTGATATATATTATATTTCTTCTTGTATAGTTTGGTTATTTTAGCTATTAGCTGCTGTGTTTGGTGCTCCACTGACAGCCTGTTTTTTTTTTATAGCTGCTCTATTGCTTATTTTGAGCTTTTAACCAGGTCATGCAAAACATGTGGCGTTGCATTTTATTTCCAATATAATCTTGCGTTAATCCAGTTTCTTTTTGATGCATTGGTTTGCTAATCTACTACTCCTGAACATGCATATTTATAATGTTGTAATACATTTTCCTTCAGATACAAGTTGGAGACATCTCAGTCAAATTGAAACCAAAGTCGTCATTGCTGATGCTGATTTTACTAGTGCTGCTGTTAATACCCGCGATCGTTACAGGTGAACTATTTATCTATTTGAATAATATGTTGGTCTTTTATATAGCTGTAATCATACTGTATTTGTTATTTTGACAGTTGTGCTAATCGTGTACAAGAAAAAGCAGAACCAGCTGACCACTCGGATGAACAGTTTGATGGAAAACCTGGAGATGGACATCAGGAATGACATCAGACAAGGTGAGGGATTAGACCCAGTCCACAAAAAGTCCAACCCAAGCACGTGCACGTTATATTTGAAGCCGTCCCAAGTCCAAAACATTGACATACTAGCGTCAGTTGATATAGATTATGACTATGTAACTTTGCTCGGTCTTTGTTGTGTTTGGTCTAATTAACGCTTACCATTTCCTCTCACAGGTTTCATTGACTTACAGACCGAGAACGCAGATCTTTTGGAGAACGTCGGCACTATTCCTTTTCTCGACTACAAGCATTTTGCCTCCAGGATATTTTTCCCCGAGGTACAGTCAGTTCACCCGCAATCATAACTTCTGTACAATCAAACATCTACATGCTTTTCCCCCTTTAGAGTGAAGCTCTGATGAAGTCCTGTGTTAACGATATTGGTCAGGTGAGAAACTGCAAAATGTATGTTGAACAGGTTTATTTTCATTTTACTTTTTTATTTATAGTAGTGTTCATGTTATACTGTTTCTGCATTTAGAGAACATAGCATATTGGTATCTTATTTTATTTTACTATCAATGTATTTTCATTATTACTCTTTATGTTATGTTTTGCATCAGTCGATTCAGTACTTAAACGTTTACCGACTAAAATATCAACCTAGACATATTTTGTTAGCTGCTTTAACTGTTTTTGTTGTTATATATATAATTTTCAGGACAGGGTGGTGGTCCAGCTTGATGAGTGCTGTTTGGGCCTCTCCAAACTGATTCGGGATCAGTTCTTCCTCACGTCTATGATTCACACATTGGAGGAACAGAACAACTTCTCCATCAAAGACAAGTAAAAGCAAATTATTTTCATATACATTCCACTGAACCCATTACAGTGCTTCTCCGCACTCACTTCAGGCTTCTCATTTCTGCAGTTTTGAACAGGAAGTCAGTTTACAGTGGAGAAAATGCAAAATGACGATTTACGTTTACGTTTAATTCTAAAAAACATAATATGTCTTCTTTAATCATAATCATAGAAATATTTAGGAATTATTCTAGATTCTAATCTTGCATTTAAGAAACTTGTAAAGAAAATTACCCAAACAGTGAAGCTAAATTTTGCAAATTTTAGGTATATTAGGCACAGTCTAAACCAAGAAGCTGCCAAACTATTTTTCAATGCAATGATAATGTCACATCTAACCTATTGTGTCCCCAGCTGGTCACAGGACTGTAAGACACTAAAGCCAATCCATTCTGTCTTCAAACAAGCTCGAAAAGTCCTTCATATGATTCCTTTTCGTCATCATCATTGCAGTATTTTGGTCAAATACAAACTGTTAAATTGGGAAAACATGGTACATTTTCATGATGCCAAACCTGGTTTTTAAAACCGTGCATGGGCTGGCCCACCACCACTTTGCTTTCGGGCAATCTGCTTTTTCAGTACGAGCAGTACAGTTTTGGAACACAAGACCATCGCACATACGCAATGCTAATACACACAGAACTTTTAAACATATGTTGAAATCATGGTTACTTGAGAATCCAACCTGTGACCATAGTTAAAAAATATCTATCATTTTCCTCTGCTGCTCTTGTGCTGCTGCTTAATGAGTTTGCATCTCGTGTCGTGCTTGTCTCATGTTATTGTTGTCTGTTGTGCTCTTGCAGATCTCTGTACATGTTTCACCCTGTAATCTGTTGTTATAATCTTTTATATTTTACTACTAATCCTAATTGTACTGTATATAATGTAAATGTATGTTTTGTATATTACTGGCATTTTACACCTTGCCTGGGACTACAGTTGGAAACTAGCTAAACTACAGCTAATACTGGCACATTTACAGAAATGTTGATTAATGTGCACTGTCCCAGTTCAAATAAATAAATAAATAAACATAACGAGTCACAATATTTTCGCTGTACAAGTTCACAGGTTTTTCAGAGAGATTATGAATGAATTCTAATAGTGGAGGATTTCTGGAGCATGTTTTGGGTCTAAAGGGGAAAACCCCACCCAGACACACGCGGACACATGGAGTATGAACATTTGAATCCGAAACATTCTTGCTGTGAAACGAGAGTGCGAGAAACCCTAATTATAAACCAAAGCATAACAATAATTGTGGCTTGTTGAAACCCTGATTGACTCGCAGTGACCAGTGAACGAAAAAAGTCCTGCCTGTAACATATTGCAGCTATAACAGTATGTAACATTCCCTCCCGCTTGTCCCAGGTGTGCGCTGGCGTCCCTGCTCACTGTAGCGCTCCACGGTGACCTGAGTTATCTTACTGAGGTGATGGGGCTTTTATTGAAGGACCTGATGCAGCGGAGCAGTCACACTCAGCCCAAACTCCTCCTGAGACGCACCGAGTCCACAGTGGAGAAACTGCTCACCAACTGGATGTCCATTTGTCTCTATGGCTTCCTCAGGGTGAGTTTCACAGGAAAACCTAGAATAAATTGGCTTTTAAACAGTCAAAGAGCAGACAATTTGACCTGGTTTATGGTACGAGTTTTCTTGTTCATTAAAGTTTCAAAAAGTGAAGGCATTATTCAGTTGTATAGGCTTACCTGTACTTTTTTAAACTATAAGATTAAAAATACTGTTTACGTTTTTTGACCCTATCCCAAAAATACTATTTGGGGGTTCTCTATTTAGAGTTTATTGATAAAATATAATATAGAGGTGTATTGTATCCTGCTTACAACAGAGATGGCTTCTAATGAGCCAATAATGTTTAATCAATGATACTCGATCACTCTGTCCACCATGTAATAGTTGAATAGGCCTGGTTCAGTACTGACCTTGTTCCCCGTCCCATCTGTGTGCAGGAGGGTGTGGGGCAGCAGCTCTTCCTCCTGGTCAGTGCTCTCTCGCAACAGATCTCCAAAGGCCCGGTGGACTGTGTGACCGAGAAGGCTCTGTACACTCTGAACGAGAGACTGGCTCCTGTGGCAGGCCCAGGACTTCCAGCCACTGGTAATAAGCACATTACTCTATGAGGATTAGGCTTATTGTAATAGACAGCAACCATTTCAAAACAGCTTTTCATTTGGTTTTAGTCTAGCAATGTTGCTTAAAATGCTTAAGGCTTAAGTCAAATCCTTTTTTTAATTTAACTTTAAGTCTTGCTTTAGTCTGCTTCATACGACAGAGTATAAGGCCAACCCAATTTTTTAAAATGCAGGGCACTACGAGAATAAACTCATAATTTAACCAGAATAACTCATCATTTAACCAGAATAAAGTCTCAGTCAAAATGGCTTGGATGAGTTCAGTTCAGTTTAACACAAAAGCCTGCAATAGATACTTTATTATGCGGGCCTTTTAGACATCACAAACAAACATTTCCCCCATGCAGTGCCCATGTCCTTCTGGTTAAGGCCTGCGTGCGGAGCTCAGCTCCTGGGCACTGGGCAGGACACTGACCACAGAGCCACAGCCGCAGGTGAGAGAGTCTTGGACGATTTCGCCAATAATCTGCTCCCTCGACTTCGGCCGCTTCACCCTTCTAAACTTTGTGTAAAGTCACCGTTCATATGAGTTATTTTGTGCATAGGTTTCACAACATGGCTCTACGGGCTTGTGGAGCCGTGCGCACTGCACAGCAGTGCTCCAGACCCTGTACCGCGGGCCTGGGGGCATTGTGGACGGGTTCTGTAGAATTTGGGATCAGGGACTAAACCCATAAACTCTGTGTATTGCACTAACTAAACATTTGGAGTCAAACAGTGTGCAGTTAGAGGATGCTCTTAGTCCTCTGGGGAACATAGAACTTCATTTGTGTTCATTTTTTTGGCAAATGTAAGGCACCTCACAGTCGGAATATGTGTGTAAAATGACGTACTCCGGTGTTGGGTGCACGTGTGTTGTTGGAGCTGCGCTCATGCATGGCCATGTGAGCACTATATGTCTTTATTAGCTATAGTATCGCATCATTGTAGTTATCAGCCTGGGCTACATGGGTGTGTTAGGCTGTGGTTGTGTTACTCGGATGTAACAGGCTTGTATGGATGATGGCGGTGGTGCGTGAAACCGCTAACAAACGTGAACACAATTGGTCCCATCCATCTTCTTCCGCAAGACAATTGGTGCATGCCCCAAAAAATGATCACCACCAATCACCACTGTGCTGTCCAGTGTGGGCTGGTGTTTTTACCAAGTTTGTCCAAGGGATGCCAAAAGGTTAGAATCGGTGTGTAAAACTGAGGCTTCCCAGTGCGCACGGCTCCTAGGGCCGCTACAGGGGCCGTAGTAAAATCCCCAATGAGCTCATAAGAACAGTGATTGTGTGCAAAGTCCCACGAAGAGAAACAAAACAATAGAAGAGCAGAGCATGTGTGACTATAACACCGAGGCTCCTCCCCCTGTCTGCGGGCGGCTGTGGCACGGAGCACGGCTGGTCCACTACGGCTACGCCATGGAGAAAATAAAGGGTTGATCCAACAGTTTGTGAATGATGCGTAACAGGAAAGGTGCTGCTGAACTGCAGTGGCGATTTGTCTTGCTTTTATGTAGTTCTAAGATGTTTACTCTTCCAAGCCCATTCGTTTGTGTCCTGGCCGTGGGGATTGCCCACGTCACTTTGAATAGGAACATTGACACCGGCCCCTAAACGTTTAAATGTCGACTTTATTTTGACTAAGACTTTATTCTCATTAAATCATGACTTTATTCTCGTTAATTTATTAGTTTATTCTCGTTAAATTCTGAGTTTATTCTCGTTAAATTATGAGTTTATTCTGGTTAAATGATGAGTTTATTCTCGTTAAATTATGAGTTTATTCTCGTAGTGCCCAGCAATTTTAAAAATTTGGGTTGGCTCTTATACTCTGTCGTAGCTTCAACTAAATATTGCCAAATGTTATCACTGCAATATCACCTGTATACGTTAAATACCATAACATTTAAAATTATGAAGTTAAAACCTTAAAATGATCAAAAAATCCAGTTTTAGACTTGTCCTTCTGTTTGTTCTGCCACAAGTCAAATTTAGGTAAGTAGAGTATTGAATTGTGACTCAGGAGATGGAATAGAGTTGCAGAATTTGTGAGAAAAGATATGATTATGTGAAAGTGTATTTATATGAATGCCTTTAGAGATGATCGGTTGAAAGTTGACAGTGTGGTTTATTTATTTGAGAAGGACAGTACATTAATAAACATTACTGTAAATGTACCAGAATTCGCTAAAAGGCTCGTAGCAACACCATAGTTGAAAAGCTAAACCAGAACGGAAACTTTGTCCTTCTCATATGTTTTATATGAGATATGATTTTTTTTTTGTAAAAACAATAATAATAAAATACTTTTCTAGTTAAAAATAGCTGTAGTTGAGTGTCAAAAAAATAAATAAAAACAAAAAACAAAGATATTGTTATGGCTTAACAATATCTTTTAAAGTTGTGCTCAGTGACCTGACAGGAAGTGCAACACACCTCTGAAACCGGTGGAAACCTGTATTTGTTTATTTTCACATTTGGGTGTAAATTGTGATACCAAAAGTAGTGAACATAGTCTCTAAAACCACCAAACCTTGAAAATACCACACCCGGACAGTTCTATGACAATTGGATGTATCTTTTCAGAATGCACCATTTGAAAGAAATGTATGTAATGGACTTCAATCAAATCAAACATTGCACTGATATTGTGAAGTCTACCTCTATTGCATAAAATTCTCAGAAGTGCCGCTGTGTGTTCCTGGTTTGTGGTCTGTGGGGGGTGGGGCTCATTTTTGGCCCAGATGTGACACTACAAGAACTATTTATTGAAAATGACTACAATGCAAGCCATATAAAAGTTATAGTATAGTACTGTTTGCATAGTTTGTAAATAGTGTCAGAAATATTAAATCAAAATTGATTAAACTATCGACCAGTTGTTGTTGTTGGGTCATGAAAAACAGTAGGCTACAGTTATGAGAAAGGAGAAGTCAAACTGATGTCACAATTGGCCTGTAAGACATGATGTACAAAATGAAATGCAATGTAACGTAAATGTGCAATGTTTTAAAATTTTATAGAATTCTTCTGATGTCCAAAGTGGAGCAGAGAGATGTATAATATATGTGGTACAAAATAATTGCTGTCTTATTTTAACCATTCAAATTGTGAATTTTGATCCCAACCCAACTACAATTACTATTAATAGTATTTGACAACTGACTTTGTGCTGCTCTTACTACTATAGTGTGCTACTTAAGAGAAAATGAGGCTAGAATATAGTAGTTAATAAAAAATGCATGTACTTTTCTGTTTTAAAAATACTGATTGAACTACTGTTTCTGTAAAAGTCCTCCCACTCTTCCCTCTTTGCTCCGTCCCACTTCTCGGCTTCATTGCCTCTAATCTAATCTCCTGCCCGTCGTCCCATTGTAGTCCATTAGTGAGAGATGACTTTAGCCACACCACCTCAGAGAGAGACTTTGGCCCGAGAGAGTGGTGGAAGTGAAACCGTTTGAAAACCCATTGAGTTTCAGAGCACCGCCACAGTCACATTATGAATACCAATATTACACCAGTGATACATCAAAATCACAGAGGCAGCTAATGGAGCCCACAACAACTGCCTCTGATATTGATGTGGGAGCCAATGAATTGTTTTGTCAAAGCAGAAAAAATATTAAACAATTAAGTTTGAGGTGTGTGAGGGATGTCAAGTTTATTTAAAGGTGCACTATGTAATTTTTCTGGTAGGGTAGAGATATTATTGCTTTGCCAGGTCAGATCTACTGTATGGAGAGGAAATTCTGCTCACAATATCTGGCCAATTGACCTATATAAACGCCTGTAATTGAATAAATGCAGGATGACAGTCCAGTACCTTCAGATTGAAAATGACTTCCAGATGGCAGTCTTGATTTGAAAAACATTGTCCAGATGACTAGTTTGGAAACTTTTCCATCATTAGCCATTTTTGCATAATTGTCCTTGTCAAAACCTGCTCAGGTGTGAACAATCAGAATGAAATCCGATTACTCCAGAAATCAGGAAATGATCCGATTTTTTGCAAGTAATCCTACCCGGTGTGTCTGCTGCGGTGTGTTGCCAATGTTGTCAGCAAAATGTAGTTCCCCAAACAAAAGAGGAATTAAAGTGTTCTGCTGTGCAAAATTGAGCGGGAAGAGCTCTCCGGCAGGCCAGGACCTAATATACCGTATTTTCCGGACTTTTAGCCGCTCCCCTATATAAGCCGCATTTGCTCTATTTTTAAAAAAACGATAATAAAACAATACATAGGCCGCACCTTTTGTATAGGCCGCAGAACTCTTTCCTTGACTTTTGGCATCGCATTGAGCTCGTCCCGCTGTCCCCCCTCCAGCGTGCTCTCCCCTCCAGCGTCTCACCGTACATTCATTGATGTTAAGCTTGCGTGCAGCCGCGCGGCTTCCTAGCAAGATCGATGGCCTTCAGCTTAAAACTTGCTTCATACGAACTTCTTCGTTTGGGTTCCATAATGATGCGGCAAGAATTTGAAAATAATTTATAGTTGGTAATTTGTCGTCCGTGTTCTATTTGCTAGCTGAATAAAAAAGCAACATCTGCTTCTTTTGCTTAACTTTTCTGTAGTTTTGATTCTAATTCCGGTTAGTTCGCCCCTAGCGGTGAAAGAAAAAAACCACAGAAAAGCCGCAGCCTCTAAATAAGCCGCATGGCTCAAAACATCTGACAAAAGTAGCGGCTTATAGCCCGCAAAATACGGTAATATATACAGTACATTGCCGTCTTTGGCCCTGTCCCAATCACTCGCACTACACACTACACACTACACACGTGACTGAAGTGTGTAAGTGTGAGGGTGCAAGAGGTAAACAGGAGAATTGGGACAGTCTTGAGTGTTGTGAATGTGATGAATAAAAACGGCAGCGTAAAACAGCCGTTAGTGGTGTTGAACCGCTGCTGAATTCATTACAAAACCACAGCTCAGTTTTGCTAAATTGGCCACAAACAAGTGCATTACAAGTGTAAGGCATTATTATTTTACCCATGGATTCTCTCATTCTGCCATTTGAGCCAGCCACTTGTCATCTGCATATAAGGCCTGCACAGAAACTTCATATTCTGGGTCACAAATCTAATCAGGTGGGATATTCACACCTGATTTGAGCTGAGATAAAGTGTTATTTCGACAGAATAAATAGGACAGGAAAAACAGTTTTGATAACTGTAGAGTTGTGAACCGGATATGTTTTTTTTTTCCTTGTCATACAAATTGAAATAGTTTTATTCCACTCGTCAAACATCAAACCAAAAATTGGGAGAATCTGGAATCGATAGAGAAATCTAGGCAAAACATTAATTTGAATAGTTTCAACCGTTTGACTTGGACTTAAGTATGTGATAAAAGTCCATTTTTCAAGGTCTTTCTTTACGGTGGAAAAGAGAAGGGTATAGTTTTCTCTAAAAATGTTACGGAGAACTAAACCCAAATATTTTAGAGATTCTGTTTGCCATTGGCATCAATGGGTAGGCATTAAAGATCAAGGGAGGCCGCCAATACAACAACAACAAAAAATCCACTGCTCACTATTATGAACTGTAGCTATGCATAGGAGGACATGATGACGTTTACGGTGACGCACTGGAAAGGGGCAAGCGTAAATCGGCGGTTTTCCATCCGGACGTCAGAGCTCTTGTTTCTTTCATTAAGTTATCTACATCAATATCGCAATTTTAAATTTCTAGAAAGAGAGTTCCGGTCCCGTATGGAGTGATCAAGATGCACTGCTTTGTCTCTCTGCCGATTTTGCTCTAAAAATCTCCATTTCACCTGCAAAAACCAGAGCAAGACGCTTTGACAGATGGGTAATCCAGGCATCCAAAGACAAGAATACATCGACATCCAAACAATCTAAAATGACAGACTGTAAGCTTGGTAACATTTCCTGAAAATATATAATATAATATAATATAAAAAGAGTGATCCACAGCAGACAAATGCTTAATATGTATTCTACTATACTATGGAACGTAACACCAGAAGTCACATATAGTACGGTACACCTTTAAGTAACCTTTATTTAATTAGTGTGTTGTTTGGTGTGTTTTGTACAGAAGCTGAAGGTGACGTTTGCCGTGGGCAGTGATGGGGAGATGTCGGAGCCTCTGGAGGTGGCTGCTCTCACATGTGACACTGTAGACCAGGTCAAAGAGAAGATCCTGACCACCTTCAGGGCCAAGTTTGGGTTCCCGTACAACACACCCTTCCAAGAGCTGTGCATCGGTAAGGCCCTTTACTGTCCTGTATCGTCTACTGCCAGTTTACACCACTGCCCCCTACTGATATTAGCCAGGAGGAGCATGTTCCTTAACTTCTTTTATACTGAATTTACCGTCAGAGTATGTGAGAGGAAATGCGTCTCTTCGTCTGGAGGAAGTGGATCTGAGCTCGGAGAGACTGGGAGACGTGACCATGCTCAACACTATGAAGCATTACAAGGTCAGATATTACAACTTCCTAATGTAAAAAAACACAAATGTTATTTTTGCCCTCACTTCTCTTGTTGCTTGTTGATATAAATAATATAATATTCATATTGATATAAATAAAAAAAAAATTTAAAAAAAATTACTGAATGAATGAATATATATTCGGCCCTGGGGGGAGGCCAAGTCAATAAAAATAAGAACAAAGTAAGTATATGAGTCTCCAAAAGATGCCATAAGAATTCTCATTTGAGCTTAAAATGTTGGATTCTGTCTTTGTACAGAAAAACACAATAATATATTGATTGCCATAGCTTATAGGAATGTATCAAACATGCATGGTTAAGAAGTTATAGGTATGAGTCACAGTATTACTATAACTAACAGTTAGGCATTATAAGGTTGCAATTAAAAAGATATCCCAGCAATGGTAAGGACACAAATGCCACGAGAAACAAAACTGGAGAGCTTGTTTTAGAGGTCTGCGCATGCGCTCTGAGGACAACACAGCCTCATATCACTCTGAATAAACCTGTGTGGGAATCTGGGATGTTTGCAGATGTGCAGAAGAGATGCAAAGCAACAGCAGTTGTCTTTGTTTGTAGCTAAGGCTCTGTTCACGTTTCTAATAATTAGATGTTAGTTTCGAAATAGCAGTATTTTAATAACAGAGCTAGTTTGTGTAATGAATTGATCAGTGAAGTGAGACTAGTTCATCCAATCACTACCTTTATTATGCAGTTTAGCTCAGTAATATAATCATTTGCCAGCTTCCTATTCTTGAAGTTAAAAATACTGAGGAAGAAACTAGCATTTCTCAACACTAGTTACTTGAGTCTTGTCGCTTCCTGTTGTTGAGCAATTACTTTGAGTGTCTTGATACTTTTCCCTGATAAAGTTTTAATAGAGAGGAGGCACATGCTGAGTGCTGTTTTCTGATGCAGAGGAGTGGTCTTAATGGACATCTAATACAATCAGAGCAGAGCAGTGCATCATGGGAGTTTCCTCGGGGCTGACAGTGTTCGTCCAGGCCATGATATTTATCAGAGTATCAAAGGTTCACCTGAGAGATGGAACAAACAGATTGTGCCTCTTTATGGAGTAGTGTCTTATATGATTATACTAGTTTCCTCCACACTAACACTTTTACACGCGTCTCGCCCAAGGCCACGACAACAGTAGAGTAAACTTAATTTGCCACTAAGGACCAACCTGGTCAGTTTTTGTGGTCTGGTCAGGAAAACCAGAGCACCTCCTGCTGTGAGGAAAATTACAGTGATCATTTCATTTATTCTGTGTATAATTTAATTGAAAGTTCATTTGGACATTCTTCATCTGCAACAGGTTTTCTTTTCTTTTTGTTTTAAGTTTTCTAAAACATTTTAAGTGAGACATTTCTAAAAATGTTGCTCTCTGCTCCACTCTTACAGATCCCGGACGGAGCCACCATCAAAGTGATCTCACGCAAATGTCACGCTCCTCTCAAACCTCAAGAAAGTGTCAAAGGTTTGGGACCTTTTACATTACAAGGGTCATTTTTAGTCATTTTAATTTTGAAACTGTTTATTGTGAACATTAACCCAAAGCTTTTTTATCTAGATGACCAGGACTTTTCAGGGAAATATTTTCACTTGGTAAAGGATTGATACATTTTACATTTTTGCATTTAGCTATTGCAAAAAATCTGTATCTTGAATCTCTGGTATGTTTGTCAGATCGACCCTGATATAGTGGAGGATTTGAAAAAACCAGAGAGGAAGAAGCTGAAGTTGAAGGAAGTGCACCTGACGAAACTTCTGTCCACAAAAGTGAGAGGAAGTGACTTTTAACACATCCAAAACACATGTTCAAACTGAGAGGGGAAATGAAAGACTGGTGGAAAGCTCACCTTTCAAATCAAGCTACAGTACTAATACAATTATTTTGTGTTTAGGTTCAATTTGTTTGTAATTTGTTTTTGTTTTTTTTCATTTGATGCACTTTGGTCTGGTCCACTCATTGGAGAACACTTCTTTTTAAATTGTTACGTACTACCTATTATTTTGTTTATTTAAATATGTTTCTTTTGTAGCACAAAGTAGGCGTGTCATGTTATTTATTTTTTTTATTGATCAAATTATGGGTCCCAAACCACAAATATTCCAACTTTAGTAGCCAAATATTTATTTTTACATTTTAATTTCACCCATTTCATCATACGTTCTTTTAAATTCAAACAAATTATTATTATACTTGGAAATAATAATGCAATTCCCCAATTGTAAGTGGCTAAACATTGGGGACCCCTTGTTTAAAGATGAAATATTATGGATTTCTCAGGTACTTAGTGTTGCACTATCACACAAGTAGATCATCTTTTTACATTTTGGTTTAGTAATAGAAACAGGTCCATTGACTTCCGAGCTGAACTCATTTCAGTAACATTACACCAGTTGCAGATTTCTATTTTCAAGCATCACGTGTCGTCCTGTTTTTGTCTCTTGTCATTTGTCCCTCATGTTGCATGAGGTTAATTAATTTGAATATGCTGCGTTTGTTTGTTTGTTGTTGTTGTTTTTGTATGTCTTTAATCTCCTGTCGTCTGCTTACTGCTTGGAAGGAAGGCGCATGTTTGTTGACTATCTGTATCGCTGCCTTATCTGACCAGAGCATCCTTGCAAATCGCAAATAAAAACAATTATATTTCAAACAAAATCATGAAACTCAGCTGCTGTGCTATCAGCCCATTCTGTAATATCAACACTTTAGATCATGGACACATATTTTTTGCTGCAGCATTATAATCTGGGGAAAGGACTGCAATAATGTAGGCTTATAAAGAAAAGAGAGAGACCTGAGTGTAACAAATGGAGCTGATTCAGTCCATAAGCCATGATATCAGAAATGTGATGTAGCTGTCTGTCCTTTTGGAAAACATGTATTTTAAGACATATTTCAATGTAATTTGTTCTATACTTCAGCGGTCCCTTTAATTTTGAATACACTCAACATTCTCCAAACATTTTTAACCCTACGTGCATCACTTGGAGTCTTAATTGTTCTAATAATCTTAACTAAGTACATGGATGTGGGCGGGGATAAGGGGTAGATGAAAACGGGAATTTTCTGAACACTCGAGCCTCAGTTCCAGGACAATACAAGATTAACTGAAATGTGCATGACTCAATCAAAATACAACTTTGAGTAAACGAATGCATGAGAAACGCTGTTATAACAAGGCTAAATGCTTTAAAGTTCATTCATTCATTCATTTTCTACCACTTGCTCCCGTTAGGGGTCGCGGGTGACTGGAGCCTATCCCAGTGCCTTTGGGCCTTAGGCGGGGTAACATCCTGGACAGTGGCCAACTCGTCGCAGGGCGAACACAAAGACATAGACACACAGACAACCATTCACTCTCACACTCATTCACTAGGGCCAATTCACAGTTGCAAATTGACCTAACACAATAACACATGCATGTCTTTGGACGGTGGGAGGAAGCCGGAGAACCCGCAGAAAAAGTTGACTTTGCATAATAAATCCACTTTCTAATATAATAAACCTGTTTGCCTGTAGGTGGCGGTGCACTCGTTTGTGGAGAAGCTGTTCAGGTGTATTTGGGGACTGCAGTACAACAGAGCTCCACTCGCTGTTAAACACTTCTTTGATTTTCTGGACGCTCAGGCCGAGGACATGAAGATCACCGACCCGGATGTCCTGCACATCTGGAAGACCAACAGGTGCGAGATTTATTATTATAACTTACTACAATCTGCAAATGATGTCATTATGACTAGTCTAACACAAAAAGCAACAAGACAGACAGACGTTGAGCCATCCGCTATGTCTGTGTGCTCAGTTTACCTCTGCGTTTCTGGGTGAACATCCTGAAGAATCCTCAGTTTGTCTTTGACCTGGAGAAGAGCCCTCATCTGGACGGCTGCCTCTCGGTCATCGCTCAGGCCTTCATGGACTCCTTCTCCCTCAGCGACACACAGCTGGGGAAAGTGAGTCAAATCATTAACAGATAAACTTCTAATAATTCTAAGGAGCTACTGTTGCCAAGATATTTCCCCACAAGTAGGAGTACAAGCAGGAGTTGGTCTACAGTTTTGTTCAGCTGCACTGCGCCGGTTCCAAGCCTGGGTAAAACTAGAGAGCTGCATCTGGAAGAACATTTCAGTGCTGGAGCAATCACACTTAACTTAAATACTTGACTGGAATAAGAAAAGAGGAAACATAACATTTTGTCTAAAAACTTAGTCAGATAATAAAAAGTAAGTAAAGAATAAATACATTGAAAATTAAACACAGATCGCTTTAGTTTTGTAAAAATAAAATGGATTCGAGCCTTTTCCTGTCAAAAGAAAGAAAGAAAGAAATAAGCAAATATTTTTCTGCATTAGTATTTTGAATAATTAAAAGGTGCACTTTTCTGTTCGGTGCTCGTCTCCATGGAGATGTTATTAAATTAAAAAAAAATAATATGCCTTGTACATTTTCAGGGTGCCTTGATTGTCACTTGCCACTTGATTGTCTTCCAAACTGTGGAACATTTCAGCCAAAGCAATAACTGTTAGTAGAGCCTCAGCCTTTTACACCTTTAAATATCAGGGCTGAGAAGGTTTGTCAATATTGATTTTCAGTGATAAATACTATTTATTTGTTGTTTTTCTTAAGCACACACCAACCAATAAGCTCCTCTACGCCAAAGAAATCCCCAAATACAAACAGGAAGTGAAGTTGTACTACAAACACATCCAGGATCAGCCCTCGATCCCTGACTCAGAGTTCAGACATTTTTTACAGAAAGAGTCAAAGGTGAGAGTCTCCAGGTTCAAATCTACACTGTGAGCTTCAACAATAAACACATTTCTTTATGTTTCAGAAACATGAAAACGAGTTTAATGAATCTGCAGCGCTGAAAGAGCTCTACAAATTCATCCAGCGATATTTCCCAGAGGTCAGTACAGAACACGTTTTATACCAATCAACGCTGTATTACAGACTATTCAGTGCATCTACTTCTGTCGCACTCACTAACTCCATGTTTCCCTTTCACAAGATGAGTTAGTTGTCGGGAAGCTGTGTATTTACCCTCGTTTGAACATGTCCTTGCCAAACCATATTTCAGAACTCTCCAAAACATCTAAGTAGTTCTTCTGAAGCAGGTGGTTTATATAGATAAACCTGTGCCTTTACTTTGCGGTTTAAACTCTTGTAGTCCTGCTTTAGTCCTCATTAAATCCCATGTGAGATTTTTGTTTTTACTACGTTCAGCCAAGTTTCCATATAATGTAGAAATGTGGGGCATTTTATCACAATAATACCCCAATGGGTAAACACACCATAAAATATCCAAATTCTATTATTGATGCATTTTATTTATTTATTTTAAATAAAAGGCAAAACAGTATCAAATAAAGGCAGAGAACAATAAAGGCTAATCTAAATCTCTAAATAAGAATGAAATAATTAGCACTATTTTTCCTGTGCCCCATCTCTATTAAATTCTAAATGGTCTGGATATTGTATGACTCCGTCTGAATGCCGTACGTTCAGGAAAGGTCTGACACGGCAAAGTGTGACAAAAGACGCCGATAGAGTCAATGCTACTTGCACTTTTGAATGTTCCGCTTATGCAACCAGCTTCCAGTTCACTTCTCCAAAGTAAACATGTGTTTTAGGCAAAAATAGTCCACATACAATGATGCAAGCACATGATAAATATATATTTTATCGTCCGAGTAGAAGCTGGTCTTTTCCCCAAATAATATAAATAAAAAGCAGAAGTATTAAAAATGAAAAAAGGTTCATGTGGTCTTTCAAGTTATTCATCAGATATATATTCCTTTAAACAGATACAGTCAGTTTAAACCAGGGGTGTCCAAACTTTTTTTCACCTAGGGCCGCATTTTGAAACTTATACGTATCAGAGGGCCACAGACAACCGAACAATGAAGTGAATCATTCATAATTTTGCCCTTGACATAGTTTCGATGAGCCTCCTCACCTTTAATAAGACTTGGAACATTAATATTAGGTTGGTATAACATCAAAATGCTTGAATTTTTCCAATTTTAGAGTAAAAAGTACTACTTTTTGTTGTTTGGATCAACTTAGCAGGAAGCCGGCAGGCCAACAAAAGGGGCCGCATTTGGCCCCCGGGCCGTAGTTTGGACATGCCTGGTTTAAAGGAATATATATCTGATGAATGCACTTGGTAATCAAGTTCAGAGAAATTATTTTAGCAATGTTTACTACATATATTACTTGTTTGCTACTAAAAAATATTGTATTTTAAACATATTGCTCTTAAACAGTGTTTACATTAAGAGGAAAACGCGCTAACAGCTTTTCATTTCTCCCACAGATCCAAGACAAACTGGAGCAGAATGGCGCCCCCTCTGAGCTGAAAGAGCAACTACATCATGTCAAGCACTTATTTGATGAACTTAAAAGCTGCTCCTGGAACTAAGGAAATAAGACTTAGTGCTGGATACAAGGGTCCAATGTAAAAAAAAAAAAAATGTAAAAAAAAAAAAAAAAAAAAACTGGACAATGTTACAACCATTTATGAACTTTTAATTATTTAACATTGAAAAAGTTTTATAAATATAGTGCAACAGTGTACAATAAAACCCTGAGGGAGACGCTGATGTTGTAATTCCATGTTTTCATATAAAAGAGTTTGTCTACGTGTCTCTCTGAGAAGCGTGTTGGTCCACATTTCCTAATTCTTCCATTTGTTGAAGTTGTGCGTTTTCCAAATCCTGAAGTCTCTGGCGCAGCACGGACAGGTCTGTAACCTGAGAGTCCTGACGACACAGGAAGTAGAAGAAGTTTAGTAACACTTTCTCTTGACAAGGTGGCATTCATGTTCCAGTAACTTGTGTCCAAATCCATCCTCGACACAATACTTTAACAGTTTAATGGATGTGCTCACAGTGATGTTTGGCATCGCTCCCTCAGACTTGGGCCCCGTGTACTGGTGATGAAGGGAGGAGGTCATGAACGGGGCCCCGAGGTTTAAAGACCCCTGACCCCCTAGTAACAGCTGCCGAAACTCATTGTGGCGCCGCTGCAGCTCTTTGAGCTGTCGGCTCAGTCTGGTGCGCTCCTCTGAGTTTGAAGCTTGTCTGTACAAAGATAAGACCGTTACATCTGATTTCATCTCAAACGGGAGAAAGAAAGCTCACATGCAGATAGCAAGAGCCTGTGCTGTGCATGCAATCAAAGATAACACAGGAAATAAGACTGTAACAAACAACTGAAAATATAAAATAACACTGCAATAAAGCTATTACTTATTTATAATATAGGGTTATAGGGGTTATAATTATGTAGAAACCCAGCATTCATTTTGAAAGAAAATGTATTGTTTATACAGTAAATCATACAGAGAACTAGAACATAGTGGGAGAGATGTATTACTATTTACTGTTTAAGAGTCTCACTTTTTAGCAGCTTCTGCCTCCAGCTCCACCTCTGTGATTTTTGCCTCGAGCAGCTGGATCTTGTCCTGAAGTTTCCTCTCTCGGTTTTCAGTCAACGTTTTCCTCTGAAATGAAGAGTTCACTTTTAGACAAACCATGTCTGTCATGCCTGTTCCTAACAAGTATATAATAAGAACTCTTAAGCAATAAACGTTGTGTCCACTACCCTTTCAGAAATGAAAGGATTCAAAATTTACTTTTTATAATATATAGATTATTTTTTATAATGATTGGAAATTGCTTTTGAAATTTCAGAATCTTATTTTTACAGGTCCATTGTGTGCACATTTTGTTTTACCATTTTACTACCAGTGTTTACCAGTGTATATTTTATTTGACTTACAGTCCATCTGCATATTTGTTTGTGGTCATAAATGTGAGCGCACCTTCTTCTGAGCCTTGGCTGCCCTCTGGAGCTTGTCTTTGAGCTGGGAGTATTTCTGGTGCAGTTCGGCCTCTCGCTCCTGAAGCTTGTGCTTCTCCTCCAGCCACTCCACCCGGCGGTCCTCCAGAGTCCTGCACATCATAAAACATAAACATAAACAGTAACATTACATGAGAGATCTTCTTTTTGTCACACAAAATAATAAAAGAGTCAAGATTTCTCTTTTAAAACAATGATTATCCAATCTAAGTCCTGTTGTGTTGGGTGTGTGCTCAAAGAAGCACAGAACAGTACAGATGAATGATAGGTAGAAAAATATCTAATTGCCAGACATTTATATAACCTAAATATTTGTCAATTGTGGGCATTCAAAATGTGGTTTGATTTGAGTATAATAGTCCCACTCTACGAACCTCTCAGACTGGTGCTGGCTCCTCTCGGCCTCTGTGCGGGACGCCCTCAGCTCCTCTCGGGCCTTGTCCAGAGTCTCTCGGAACCTCTGGTTGGTCTCAGTCAGGTCGCTCTCTGAGTGGGACAGTGTCCCCAGCTGCACACTCAGCTCCTGGTTTTGCTTCAAAGACAAGAAAGTGTCCATCATGTTTTTGTGAAAGTTTAATGATAAACAAGTGCCATTGTTAATAATATGTGAAGCACAGATTAGTCACATACTCGCTTTAGTTCAGTAACCTCTGCCTTCTGTCGCTCCAGTTCATCCAGCTGAGAACTCTGCTGGTGCAGTTTGGATCTGAAGAAAAACACAAGCCTGTTATTTCTTTATATCTGTACAGTTTATTACCGTCCTTGTAGCAAATGTCTTCTTTATATGTTTGGCCCATTCTTTAACCAGTGCCATAGCAACCGATCAGCAGCTGTGCTTTAGCTCCTTCTGTTATAACCGTGTGTAATGTAAAGTACCTGAGGTTCTGCAGCTCTCTCCTGGCCAACTCTTCTGCCTGCTGGGCGCTCCTTATCCGCTCCTCACACTCCTCCTTTTGGGCCTGAGCTGCAGTTTCATGTAGCGCCCTCTGCTGTTCCAACGTGACAAGACGGTTCTCCAACTCCAATCTACGAGCACAAACAACACAGTAGCAGAGATGAGAAGCTGCAACAACTCCCGGCTTCAAACAGGCTGGGTTCATGGGATTTCTCTCAAAATGTAGGTTCACAAACATTTTTTCACTTACAGGGTACAGACTATCCTGGTACAGACTCGAATGTATGACTAAACGTCATGCGTTAATGAACTAAAATACAATTTAACTAAACACAGTACATGCTTTAATCACATCGCAGGTCTGTGTTTGTCTCACTTGTCCTCGTGCAGCACAGCGGTCCTCCTGAACTCCTCCTCTCGAGCCGCCTGGACCCTCCTCACTGCCTCTCGCTCCTTCTCCACCAAAAACTCCTTCTGTCGCTCCACATTCGCCTTCAGCACCTCCACATCCGACTGCAGACCTAAAACGCAATAAAACGCGCATTAATACTATACATAACCAATAATAAGGTCTTCTAGTAGTTTTAATACCGTCATTCTGCGCCTGGATTGCCTCCCTGTCCCGCTCCACTTCTGCCTTGGACCGAGCGCATTCCAGTTTGACCGTGGCTAGCTCCAGTTTGTGTGAATGTTTCATTTGGTTAATCTTGAGAAATGTAAAAGGGAAAAGTTAGTTGTACTCATTAATAAAACACTAGAGAGTACGTTTAAATGTTTACCTGGCAGTTGAGTGCGTTGACCTCCCTTTCTGCTTTGTGCAGTTTTGCAGTGAGGTCCGAGTTCTGTTCAAGGGTGGTCTTCAGCTCAGTCTCGACCCGCTCAAGTTGCAAACGCAATGACTGACGCTCCGCCTGAGGAAAAAGATTAGCTTAAAACTCATTTCTATCCACCATATGAATTATATCTAAGTATATCTAAGTATCAATATACAAAGTTGAGTGCAGGCTGTTGTAAAAATCATATTATTGCCTTAATATTCTGGAGCCGATTTGGAGACTTTCTGTCTTCATGTCTTGCACCTCTGAACCTTCCTGCTAAAACCCTTCCATGCTTCACATATGTATTCTGGTCGTCTCACCTCCAGAGACTTGGCGGTGGCGTGGGCTTCTGAGATCTGCCGGACCTGAATGCGCTGCACGTTTTCGGCCTGTTGTCCCGAGTTCTCCCTCTGGGCCCGGAGCTCTGTGACCTCGGTCTCCAGCCCCTTCAGCCGCGTGAGGAGCTGCGCCTTCTCCCTGAGCAGACCCTCCACCCGTTTACTGTCGCAAAGAGGGTCCACGCCCTGGTACTGGGCGACCAGGTCTTCTCTATCCTTCTCCAGACGAGAAATCTGGTGAGATTAAAGACAATTGTGTAAATCATCCTTTTCTCATTCCAACTTTGAACTCAAAATTCTTTTACAGTTTTGGCTTTGGCTACTACATAAAATTTATCACCGTACTTCAGCGTATTCTGTCTAAGTACCGTAAACTTAAACAGTATAATATAGTTAAACTACAAGGAGGCAGCTGCTGAATAAAAGCATTAACAAGGATCTGTATGCACCAAAGCGTTAAAAAGTGATTGATAAAGTAGTATTTATTTTGCTTTCTCTTTTTTTTTTTTTTCAGGGTATAGCGTCAACCACATACTTTGAGGACGTACAACTACAATAGGTGGCGGTAATATAACACTTTATGGATACCAACCGCCATAAAACACCAAAGAAGAAGAAGTATTTGTCTTAATTTGAGTATATTTTAACTTTATTAAGATTTGCCAAAAATACGTTTTGATCCTATTTCATGTAAATTAGCATTTTCTCATTTCAAGTTAGAAACGCTTGTCTTTTTCTTTTTTAAGTAAAACAAGACATTTTATGATTGTTCCAATGGCAATCTTACGTTAAGGTAGTCAAAATATATTCAAAACAAGATAAATACTACTTTTTTTCAAGCACTTATCCACACGTTATCTTATTTGAGATGATTTTTCCAGTGCACCTCTGCCTCGTAGACGATCCTGCGCTCCTCCAAAGTCCTGAAGTGCTCCTCTCGCTGATGGTCAAACTGAGACTTGAGGAGCGTGAAGTCGTAGCGCAGCTTGTTGTACTCAGATCTGTATCTCTCCGCCTCCTGCAGACAAGAGCAATGAAGAAGGGTCCTCTGAAAAGGTGCTTATCTCTTGACATATGTCCAGCGCTGTAACAATAATCACTGCAGTTTGGAGACGCCTTAGAGCAAAAAAGAATATGTGATATTCTAAGTACAGTGAGGAAAAAAAAAGGCAAATTGAGAGCCAAAATAAGTCTAAATAATAATGGTTCTGTTACAATTGATCATACACCTAAATGTGCTGCAGTGATCTTAAAAAGGTTTGTTTTTTGCTACTTTTAAACCCATCATCTCCTTAAACCATAAACATCTAGTGCGTAATTTGTAGTAACATTGTTTAACTCCATGAACAACTGTCATTATTTTAAAGCGACAGACCTCCTCGAGTTTGTTGAAGCGTTCTCTGATGGGACCCTCCATCTCCTGCTGCACCTGAGCTCTGAGCAGCTCCAGACGCTGTGGAGTCATGACCTGGAATCACAAACATTTACAAACATTTTGAAAACAGGGAGTAGCTGAGGGGAGTGACAAAACAGACCAAAAAAAAGATATATATATATCAAGGGTTGTCACTCTGAGAACCCTGATAACGATAATCAGACAATATTATGTAAATCCAACAGAAATGTGCTAAAATATGTCTTTAAATGTATTATCTGAGGTTTGAATGTCTAAGTTAAGGTTTAAGTAGCATTTTTTTAACACTAGAAATGAGAATAAATTTTACATTCGCAATATTATCCTCATTTTGATCATCTTTAACAACCAGCAACAAACTCTTTCATCAGAATCAGAATCAGAATCAGAATCAGAATCAGAAAGAGTTTATTGCCATTGTCAATGAACAAAATTCAAAAACGTAGGAACTTGTCTCGGCCTTAAGGTGCAACATAAATTCATTCATTCATTCATTAAGGCAATACCAACAATTACATCATGCATTTTTAAAACACATTTTGGACCCCTGAGAATTGGCATTGTATGTTTTTTAACTGAAAATAATGTCCAGGTACATTGTTATGCTCCAATTTTGCAGTCAAACATGCCAAAACACACCACTTTGAGTATGATTTCAATGAGGTTTAAACAAGTCTAAAAGATAAAAAGGTATATTGCGCAGAATACTAAGACGACCCCCACACCTGCAGCCGTAGGTCCTCGAGCTCCCGGGTCTTGTCCAGCAGTTCCCCTCGGAGCTCGGCCAAAAGCAGCTGCTGTCTCTCCTGGTCAGTCTGTCTGTCGCTCAACAACCGCCGCAGCTCATTCTGCGCTCGGGTGAACTCGTCTTGGAGACTGGAAAAAGAATCATTGATTTCTCCATTATTTCCGAAAACCAATCAAAACTACAAATTCCAATAAAAATCTCAAACATTTAATCTGTCTGAAATCTTAAACTATTTATTTCTGTGAATTGGTTCTTACTTTTTTTTTAAGGTCTTTAAGTACATACAGGAACAACTATTAAAAAAAACACAGTAATAACAAAAAAAACAGGCAAATAATCTGAATAAAAAGCAAACTTAATATAAACTAAAAATAGAACAAAAAATTAAATAACAAAAATATAAATGGAGGGAGGTTGACAATGTTTATTTTGTTGATATATACTATTCAATTTTAAAAAATTAATTGCTATTGACACCATCCTAATTTCTCATCATTCTGAAACCCATGAAAACAGTAGGGATGTCAAGATTATGAGGTTAATCAATAATCATGAGTGTTCAGGTCACAGAATAATCTGGTGCAGAGAGTGGAGGACCATTAGCCTGTCGTGCCCCATGTCAGGACTGATGGGGAAAGAGAGCGTTCTCTTGCTCCAGCAGCTTGGATTGCCCTTCAAACAGACTTGACGTCGGGATAACTGGTCTCAATTAGGGATTTACGAGCAATAAAAAAAATTTAAAAAAATGTCTGTGCTTTTAAATGTAAATGTATATTTATTTTATATTTGTATTTGTTCTTAAATGTCTTATTAGTGTAATCTTTTAAACGATTTGTGTGCTGTCGGGTCTTTCCTTTGCCCCAGGTAATCCTTGTAAGAGAGGTCTCGATCGTAATGGGTTTTCTTACCTGATTAAATAAAGGGTAATAAATAAATAAATAATTGTAATAACAAATAATAACCATCACAAGTCTTTTTAGGCCAATCTATAGTCCTCACTGTTTTTGTCAAATTTAACTTAATTTTGACTTTGAGAAAGTTCACAAACTTGAGTAATAGTAACATGTTAGACAATGGAAATAAAAGAAAGTTAAAGATGTCATTGTTGTTTAGTCACACTCTCAATAATCATGGATAATTGTTAAATCGTGAGGTTTTTTCTGACAATAATCGTAACACTTCAATTTGACAGTGACAAGAGTTCATAAATAAAATTGAGAATCTATTTATGCTGCCATTTACCTGGTGTGCTCTGCCTTCAGTGTCTGGTAGTTTGTCCTGTGGTTTTCACTCGTCATCCGCTCATCGATCAGCATCTTCTGCAGCTCCATCTCTGCCCCCCCGAGGCTGGCCGACAGCCCCAGCATTGCCGCCGACCGCCCCACACCTGCCTCCATGCTCGAGGGGAGCGGCACGGACTGGCCGAGAGCAGAGGCGGTCATCTCATCCCACCTGTGGATTCAGAAAAACACAGTATGACACTCACACCAGCCTCTCTGCGTGTTCCAAAATGCACGATGTATGAGCGGTGCAGCCAGGTTGAGCCATGTCTCTCAAGGTTTGTTGTAAGTCGTAACCATGGAGACCAAGAAGGGATCCTACAAGCCACTGCTAATCACAGTTTATCCATTTACATAGGGCTATGTGGACGGGTCTCAAGTGATTGGCCCTCAACTCCAGACTGCTTCTGTTGTGGAAACCAAGATCAAGTGAGAGTTGATTGCAGTTACTTTTGTCAGCCATATACAATACAAAGAGTTAACATTAGAAAATGAATGAGGCGGTCAAAAGACTTGACTCCAGGCTATAAGATGCAATGCAAGATCGTAGAAGCGCATGACAAAGGAGGTTTTCTTTTTTTGACCTCAAGTTAACTGATTATAGGTTGCAGTTGATGTGGGCAAATAAACGCACTTTAATAACAGAATAACATGGTATTTTCGATTTAAGAACAGCAAAGAGGAACCATAAATCAAAAGTAAATCTGCTTTAGTCGTTTCAAAGTATTCACAGTATTACTTATTTCAACGTACTTTTTGTAGATATTTGTGTGATTCTTGTCATTACTATTCACGGTCTTGTCGTTTTTTCGGGAGTCGTCGTCATAGTTGCAATTTTTCTTAAGAGTTGGTGCTGTGTGACATCGGACAAGCATATGTGACATTATCGTCATGGCAACTGTACAGCATATAGCCATGCATAACGCAGTCACTCGCAAAAGCTTTGTGAGTTTATTTATAACAAACTATTATTTATAACAAACAAAGGAATGCCAGGGGGAAGAATAATGAACGGGCATGATTCATTTTCAAACGTCGCGCTATTAAAGAGATACACGCCATTAAAGGCTTTTGAGTGTTCTGCATTTCCAACTTAAAAGTCGTGGTACAATGAAAAAGTCCGAAAATGGGCGTCCACTCGGCGATAAGCAATATACAACAGCAGAAAATATATTAGAGAAGAGAAATAACAGCATAAAAAGGGCGACAAATGACAATATTCTGCAAACAACAAAGAGTGTAACAAAGCGTGCCATGGTTTTTAGGTTCGATTTAAATTACTCACCTCTTTCCAAGCTCAGAGCCCTCTTTATTTACCTTTTACCAGTCCATGTAAGCTAAATAGTGCTAACGCGCTAGCTCATCTGGTGACTACAAACTGATGCATCATGGGAAATGAGTTTAAAAACCGAAGATCGTCTGTGGAAGCGACAATCTTCACGCCCCGAAGGAACTTTTACACACAAACACCTTCTGCTGATTGAAATGTAATGTTGTACAACTTACAATTATTAACGGATTCACGTGACAAGAAGTAATGAAAGCAAATTATGCATTAACTATAAAACACAACTGAAATCAATTGACCATATAATCTATAAAAAATATAATGTAGATAATGCAAACCAAAATACCTAACACATTAGAACACGACTGAATAGTTTAGAATCTCTGTACATACAGTAAAGTGAAAAGTAGACAGATTTTAGGCAAAAATATAACTAATGTGAATTAGAAAAATGGAGAAATAGAAAAATGAAAAGAAATGCAAGTTTATACTTTTAATTTAAAATACATAAGTGCGTTGCTCTGTGATCGTAAGAATAGAGCTCTATATTCACTTTTGTATACAACTACGAACCATAAAAGTACATAGGATGGGCTTCAGTCCAGGCCAACACAAAAGAACCAAACGGAAACATACAAAATAAGAGTGAAAAAGTAACACAAAATGCTCTTATAAAAACAGCCAGTTTCAGCCAAAGTGTGATTGTCATTGATGCAATACAACAGAGCAATATCACAGAGGATGCTTCATGACACTTGAATTTATTGGGTTCAAGTGCAAAAACAATCCATAACAATCCATAACATAAAAATCTGCCGAGACTATGGTGCGATTCTTATTTGGAGAATTTTAATGACTACCATTGTTGAAGAAATGCATTAATGCTTTAAAGATGCACTATGTTCCTTTTCTGGCTTGTCTCCATGGAGATTTTATTGCTGGAATGTTCCACTGCTTGCTATTCAATGTATCGATCTCAACAGACAAAAGCAGATGACGCCACAGGGCTAAGTTACAAGTCAGATCTGCGGAGAACGATGTTTTCAATGTGTTTTTTTGTGTAACTGAATAAATGCAAGATAGAAAGGTTTCATGTCATACTGTGGATCATTCCAAGCAAAGCAATGACACCTCCATGAAGACAAGCAGGTAGTTAATATTCACCATAAAAGTGCACTGAGTAACATTTAACAGATTTTTATAATATGTTTACAATATTACAATAAATAAAAAAAGACCACCATCTATGGGTTTCAGAATGATGAAAAATCAGGGCCGTTGCCATAGCAGTCAACAATTTAAAACAAAACATTATGCCTAAAGAGTCCTGAAATAGGTCCATGAATAAGTGACACCATAGTCTCCTTAAATGGCAAATGTCTGCGCTTTATCCAAACAGTGACACAAACGCCATAGTGCGAAGGAAGCTTAAGGCACTGGCCTCGAGTTCATACAAATATTTGGAAGATCATAAAGATTTTCAGTAACCTTCTAAAAGTGGTTAGGCCTATGAAAACACATGTACAAGTATCAATTTAAATACATAAAAAAATAAATTAACAAAACTATATTATACTGTACAACTGTAGGGTGGCGTTCAGCCCAATTCCTGAGTCTCAATCTTTTCTAAACTAAAAGGGCCGCACCAAAGATCTTCATCCTGAGCTGCAAAAGAACAAAAAAGTATTAAATATAAACATTTTAAATAAATTGCACATACTGTATGAGAGAGTGTTACCTGTCAGCAGCGTCTTGGTCCAATGCGCCGCCGTCTGCTTTGGATGTGGAGCTTTGTATTTTAGTGGGAACTAGAAAAACAAAAATTTACATTTCAGAAGGACATTTTTGCCCACGGCCCCCTGTGGCAAAAGTGATTCATGAATATAATAGCCTCAACTACAGTTTGGGTGTTTTTTGGGCACATTTTAAAAGAATAACATTTAGTTTAAGGCTTTACTCGCTATGTCAGGAGCAGTGGGCAGTGCTGCTCCCAGTGGCCCTTGTCCTTGAGCTGCGTTTATGATCAGAGAATCTACTGGGAGGATTAGCCCATTGTAGGCTACATGCTTCAAGTGGGTGGTGTAAGTTTTGGGTTACAATGTCTTTGAGTGTCTTTTACAAACCTTGTATCCAGCGTATCTGCGTGGCTGGTCCGTAGCCCTGTTCGTTCTTGGCTGCTATCCTGAACACTACGGCGGGGCGGTTTGTCTGGGAGCTGTCGATGTGTGCGTTCTCCAGGTGGGACGAGCTGACGGAGCAGGACGTCTTTGTGCCTCTGTAGATCCGGATAAAGCCCATCTGCCCAGGGCGCTCGGAGCTGGAGGCAGAACGGCTCTTCTTCACCGCTAAGTACATGGAGTACTCAACGATCTTTCCCGACGGAGAAGAGGGCGCGTCCCAGGCAATGTGCACCGTGTCATTGAGCTGAAAGAGGAAAATAACTAAAAACATCTTTCAGGGGGGAGTAGAAATATTAATGTTTAGGTAGCTAGTTATGAAGCTTCCAGAGCCTTAAAGCGCCTACAGTTTTAAAAACTTTCATAGCCATTCATTTAATCAGAGAGGACAGGTAGATTCTACCACTATATGACTGGCAATCCAAAAGCATGTACTGGTATATACACAATGTGACACAAACAATGCACAGAGTGCTGGTCTAATAGGAAAACCGAAGAAACAGATTTTAGTATAAAATAATCAAACCTTAGTGATTTTGACCGCTGAAGGCGCTCCAGGAAACCCCGGCTGGCAGGTCTTGAACTCGCTGACTTTACTGAAGTCTCCTGCTCCAAAACAGTTGAGGCCGGCCACTCTGAACCTGTAGGTGCGTCCCGGGGACAGCTCCTCGCGCTCCCGGCCCTGATAGTCCTGAGATACTCTCCTCTGCACCAGCGGCTGATGGGAAAACAACAAAGAGGTAATTACAATTGGATTGTGACGAGAAGTGAGGCGTTTTGATTAGAAAGAAACTTGTCAACACAGACAGCAAATGTTACTGTGTTTTTGTTCAAACTTTAATGCTTTGCATGTGTGACAAATGTGCTCAATGAACTGATTCTTGATCTTAAAACATCGACAACAAGTCGATGCAAAACAAAATAGTGTAAATGCTTACTGTCCGGTTGCTGGTAGCGGTGGTGGTCTGGTCATTTTCAGACGGGAGATAGAAGTGATTGACCTCCGAGAAAAGTGTTTTAAAAACACCAACATCAAACCATGTGCCTGTGTCTGGGGCCTGTTCAGAATGGAAAAGATCATTATGTTAACAATGAATACAAATTTATGACTTCTGAAAAATAACAATGCATGACCACTGAAAGTTCCAACATACCTGTTGGGTTTCTTCAGCTCCTATTATTAAAAATATATATATATTATGTACAGTGCATTGTATTTGCTTTTTAGATTGGTTACACATTAATTAAAGTCACTCACTGGACTGTGCCAAGTCGCCCGCAGAGGAGGGCTCCTGTTCAGCTGCAAATGAAAAAAATAAATAAATTAGCTAACGAAACAAAAATTATTTCTCAGGATATGAGAAAGAAAGTATGTGTGAAACAATTCTTAAATGTCACGATATGCATCGTTCAACAGTGTGTAAGTGTTTCCAACAAGTAAATCTGGCAAATCATTTCACCAAACAGCTGTAAAGACGCAGAAACACTTAAAATATAACAGAGAGCCTTTATTAAGCCCATATGCCATTAACTTAATTAGGCCACAGTTGTTATTGTACTGTAAATAATATGTAAATTGCACATCAACTAAAAGACTAAATTAATTATTTTGCTGTTATTGTCACCAATAATTGACACAAAAATTGTCATAATTTGAAGAATTGTGATTTGTGAATAAAACCAAATCATGAGATTCCTAAATCGTAAAGTGCTGTAAACTTGACTTACTGCTGTGTTTGGTATTCGAGCTCTCACCGCCTTTCTCTTCTTTTTCCTGGCCAATGTAAGACAGTTGTTTAATTATTTAGACAATGTGTCGCCTAACCGATTAAACTATTTGAATAAACACAACTCCATCCCAACATTTAACATTTCACGTAATGGCAAATAACAGTTTGTCTTTAAAAGGGCCATCGTAAACATTTTGAAGATGCTTCTTCTTGAACACCAAGTAGCTTTATATTTTGAAGCGGTAACTAAAGCCGTCTCATCATTTCATGCTGATTGCTTAAATCCAGCTGTCACTCAGAGTCAGAGTTTAACAGAGGCTGATCAAGGGCTGCATTAAATATAAAAGCTACGAATCACAATTTATATCTCAAGTGTTGATACCAGTAAACATTTAGCTTAAGTGAGAAAAGACTTTACCTTTGTGCATATGTTTTCCCCTTTATTTGTTGTAACTTCTTTTTGAACATGGCCCTTGTTACCTAGAGAGAGAATATTGTAATAGTCTCTTTCATGTGGCACGAAGAGCTCAGCTGAACTTACCCGTGGTGTCTTCCTCCCTCTCTTGTCCCTGCGTTTTATTTGAATCCTGGTTTTGGCCCACTCCATCGCTGGAAGAGATCGACGGCTGAATCTGGAGGAGGTAGCAGTCTGCTGCAGCTAGGGGGCGCCAGGCCACATGCAGCATGTTCACTGTGGATTTGATGAGCAGCACTGGCTCTGGCATGGAAGGAAGTTCTGGGGAAAACAAACAAATAGTACAATGATCCGGCTGTTGAAAGGTTTATGCACATTTAAAAAATGCATCAATAATACAAAATGAGACCAGCTCACTAATATGCTGCTCCATAACAACAAACTACGGAACATGAACTATACAATCCCTTCACCGCACACATGTATCACCTGTTAGAGCGAGACAGCATAACCACAAGACGAAACACGAGATTGGGTTTGACATCATTTATACATCTTTTATAATAAAATAAAAAACTATTCAGCGGTTCAGATCACAACTTCCTATTTATAAATTTTTTTGCTGTCATTGTACCACTGTTTTTTTGTTTTGTTTTGTAACTACGACTTCTGAAAAGATGAAACTCACCGGCGCTTAACAATTTTTTTTGTCCAAGATCATTTTCCACGTGTGCACGATTCTGTGGCAATGTTATGTTTGGGCACAAGCTCTTGTCCCGTATCACTGATCGCTGGCCAATTCACCTATGTTTATTTAATGTTGATTAGTCCATTAGTCCGTTTTTTTCTTTAGTTTAGTTACTTTTTTTTGGTAAATTTATTTCGTTATTGAGTCCAAAGGAAAATTATTTCAACCCAAATTGTGTGATTTATCTGCCTTTGTTGTTGGAAAGTTATTCTTTTCTTTCATTCATAAAACATAAGAGAAATAACAGTGCAATAAGTTTGAACAAACAAAAGGAGCAGATCTTATGTTATTATTTGAACAACACAGTGTATATGTCTTTCTCTAACAGGTGCCGTAATAAAAACGGTTTCATAATGTCAGCAGATTATTATCAGATACTCATCGGAAGTGTTTTTTTTCCAATTCAACATTCCTTGTTCTCTCACCTGTCTCCAGATACCACAGGTCCTTGCAGCAGACCTGATAGCTCCAGCTCTTCCTGTACCCGTCCCGTCCGCTCCACAAATACAGTCTGGAGCCCACGGCCACCGCACAGTGTCCGGCTCGAGCTCGGGGCAGGAGGGCGCAGGGGTCTTCCACCCGAGGGCCCTGGCTCTCCATCTGAGACTCTACGTCCTCGGGCTGCTCCGGACCAAGACTCTGCCAGCTCAAAGTGTCTGAAGGAAAAAGGACAGAGAAATTACATTTGTATAGCATTTTCAAGCAGCGTACAGTGTGCATGTACACATGGATGTATTTCAAAGATGTTAAAATAACGCTTTGGTGCTGTTCTGTGTAGGAATCAGATTAAAATTGGGAAGAGGTCGCATATAGTCAATTTAAATGGTTCCTATTGAAATGAAAAAACGGTTTTGTTTAGTCAGTTGAATTTACCACACACAAAAAAAAATCTACTTCATTCCTCCAAAGCAGAAATCTGCTCCAAAGCACGTGCTCTTATTGCCACAGGACGGGCTATCGAAGTTCAACAATATGCACAGCTATAATAAAATGGTATATTTTTGTTTCAATAAGTGTGTTGAACAGTAAGTAATGAAATCCCAGGAATAGTGAAAGCTGATAAATGCTTACCAAAGCAATAATATTACTCTTTATTTGGTTGCAAATATCACTAACTTGAAATTAGGACAGTATACACAGTTTCTTTTTCATACTTTTTAAACTTTAAACTAAAACAAATTTGCATTCAAAGCATACGTTTGATTAGGTTTGGACCAATGATAGGATAAATAAGTTTAACTAACCCAAGTTGAGGACACTCAAAGAATTAGTGCATATCCATTCTGTTCCAATGACTTTATCTCTCTCAGTGTCTGGTATCGGCATCCAACCTCCAAACACATACATCCTGCACAGAGTGGCAACAAGAAGACACTCACATTCAATTGAATTCATCAATAAAAACACAGATGATTCTAAATACAATTTTCTTACTTATTTCCGATGACGTTTGCTGTGTGCAGACTTCTTGGAAACGGTCTGCCGCCTCTAGTTTCAGGCATTGACCAGACCATAGTATCTGAACAGGGAATAAAGGAAACAATGACTTCTGCAAGTCAGAGTTTTTGTAAATATTTTTCATAAATTAATATAAAATAGCACTGGACAAATATCCATGTTGCAAGAAACATTATTATTATTATTATTTATGTGGTCCGAAATGTGGTTCTTTGCTTTTAGTTTTAGAAATTTTTCTAAAAGTATATGAAAGATATGTCAATAATATTTTTATTGTGCAAGACAAATAGTTTTGAAATATGTTTTTCTCATATTATACAGCTTTAACACAAGACATACCAAGGTCTAGCTGCCAGAGGTCATCTAACCGCACGCCCTGCATGCCTCCAAACACGTACAGTTTTGAGGAGCCCAGGCCAGTGTAAACCACTGCTGTGTGGGACTCTCGGGCTGAAGGTCCTCCTCCTTTGGTCTCTGGGATGCTCCAACCTCTCGCTCCTGATACCGACTGTAATTCCAGCTCAAACAAGTCTGCCAAATATCTGATTAGATAAACAGTATGTGAATGTTATACAGTCTTGTTTCAAGGACAGACTGTTCTCATATTACTTGTGTTATTGGTAATATCGTGGAAAAAGATTCAGTTGTAGTCATCTGGACTCTGTTTTAGAAAAAACGAAACGTTTCGACTCTCATCCAAGAGTCTGAGTATTGGATTGGGGATTGGTAATTGGTCTAAAGCAATTATCAATATGGTCCTCCTAAAGATATTAAATCCTAAAGGGGACGACAAAACATTTAGCAAAAAGGATTAAAAATATTGTTAAAAATAATAACAAAAAGATTGTCTAAACTTTGGTCAAATTATAAATAATAACAAAGTTAATAAAAAATAATAAAATAAAAAAGCAATATTCAAGAGGATTGGTATTGTAATGTTTAGCTGATTAGTATTAAATAGTACCGTGGTATGTTGCCATTAGGGTCCTCACTGTCATTTGCCAAACCTCCAAAAAGATAACATTTGTTTCCTGCCAGAGTAAAACTGTGACCGATTCGAGCGCAGGGGGGAAAGCCGGTCTTTGGTGCTCTAGGCCTTAACTTCTTCCATAACCAGCGACTTGCCTACAAACACAAAGAGAATTTTTTTTTTAAGAGAAAAACACAAAATGATAACATAATAATTTTTGTTATTTCATAATTAAACAAAATAAGTGAACATTACTTGTAGTTCATAAAGGCTGTTGGAGTACTTTCCAAATTCAACCATTCCACCAAATACGAGAATTCGAGCCCCATCGCAAACAAAGCCATGGGCAGCGCAGCCAGGAGGGATGTCCCCTCTCACTGCAGGGAGGAACCACTGTTTTGATACTGTAAAAAGATTTGACATGCTCATTCATGAGGAAAATGTGGATGTTGTCTAATCAATTTTTCTATTACTCTTTCATACCAACTAAATACAAAATGTCTAAAACATCTCCTTATTCAAGAGGAAATAGATGTGATAAGGCTGGATTACATCAGAGAGCGAAGTTGGACGTTTAAGGATGTCAGAGGTCAGATTGATGGTTTGAAACTATGAATATATATAGAGAAGGGATGGTAAATGTACTAAGAAGACAGAAAAGCAGTTAGTAATGAGCCCAAGCTGATAAAAGTCCAAAACATTAGCAAACCAATGCAATGTTTACCAGAACTGAGCAATCATGTTTTTTGATTTTATTTTGTCTAAATATGAACAAATTTGTTTTTGAAAAAACAGCATGAACAGTATAATCTTTTAACCAATGCCATTTACCATAAAATAATTTCGACCTCCAATCCAACATGCTTTTACCATGGACTATATGATTGGCTGAAGACCTCTAGATTACAAACTCAAGCTGATCGTTGACGAAAATTCAACTAATTACACAGCTCTAGGTGCATGAATTCACTATTCACGGTTGCTACCAGAGTCATTTATTTCTTCAACCAAATCAACTTTCTAAGGATCTTTGTGTTCTTGTCATCGCGTTAAGTTTCATCCCTACTACTGTAAAAAAAAAAGTTAGTTTAGCTGGACAAACCATGGGTTTCAGAGTGCTAAAAATCTAGGACCACCAAAAACAAAATGTAATATCTTTGGGATTGGTCCAAAGTGTCACCTGCAAACAGGAAGCTGAACCCCATAAGAGGACATAACTAGCCTTACAACTACTAAAACATTCAGATTCCGGTATTTTCGGGCATCAAACGATGCAATGGTAGTAAAGAGCTTATTGGCTTTTGTCACAAGTACTTCAAACGCCCATAAGTGAGTACTTTGCTGCTTTCCACTGTTGGGGTATGCTAAAAACATTAGCCTTTAGCCTCTTTAGCTTTAGCATTAGCTCACCAGTGTTGTATACATGGAGGTCCTCCGCGATCCCCTCGTTACCCCCGCCAAAAACAATGATCAGTTCCCGGATGGCTGCGGCTCGGTGACCATGTCTGGACCGGGGGATCACGCCGCTGACCGACTGAACTCTCCTCCAGATCGGCTCCTCTGTACCGGGGGTCATTTTACCGTCCCTGCCTGAACCAGAATCATTGACCTAAACCAGAGTTTGGCGCTGGCGACGTTTCAAAGACAGAGGCGGGACTCGAGCGCAGAGATGTCAAACGGAGCAGAGCGCTCACTCGAGTCTACAGGGCACTGCCAAAATGTCAAATAAAGTAATCATTGAAATACAATAGAGGATATATATATTATGACTATTGTTATTAATAGTGCTTTATTAATCATGCTTTTATTGTTGCACCGAATCACGAAAGCCTACTACGCCTACTACTACGCTATTATAATAAAGGGAAATTTTTACATGCATACATAGGCCTACTTAAAAGAAATTATGTAAAAAATTCAGATGTGATTTTTTTTCGTGCTATAATCCTCGACTTCCGTAATTATTACACAACTCCCCTCAACTGCTTTTTGTTTTGTTAGCAATATATCTTGCAATTCATTTAGCTTACCCAATCACCCAAAAAAATGACCACAACATGAGGGAGTTTATGAAACAGATTAAATTTACTTTAGATGGTTATGAGAAATAAATAGTTCCAGTAAAAAGTCACACAATTTACCACCAGCTCAGTGTCACAACAGCAGGCTTCCCATGCATTAGAAACAATCATTCACTCACATTGCATTGAGTTCACACCAAAACCATTCGTCCAACATCTGAAAATTCAGTTTGCAAGGAAAAACATGAGGGAACTGCTGCAGAAATCTCCTTTAATGCATGTAACTGCTCATATAAAAATACAGGATTGAAATAAATTAAGTGACAAACTATGAGTTTAATTGGTCTTTCAATTCACTGAAATTTTTATTTTTACTTCTCAACTCAAATGTTAATAAATGGTTTGGTAAGCTACAAGGGAAAAATCCCCTCAAGTTTCATTCATTCATTTTGGTTACCCATAAAAAAATTCTATAATTTTGTGCAAAAATAGTATCTATGAAGACCACCAATATCTGGTGTTTTTCAGTTTCAAAATTTCAAAACTCTATATACATGGGTTTCAGCTTCCTGTTATGGGCAACATTTTGAGGCCTTTTCACCATTTTGTAGTAAACCGTTAATTGCTATGGCAACGGCCCATATTTTTCCATGGATGTATATGCAGGCCTATTTTTTTATTTTTTTTTAATGTCCAGCTTTTTCTGGTGATCTGCAAATATGGCAAGTTATACATGTTTTTTTTAAATAATTAACAAACTTCTTTGTTTTTTTCAAAATTGATTATCTAAAGCTTAGTACTGAAATTAAGGAGCAGAAATGTTTTCATTGTTCAAACAAATTTGACATGAGAACTTCAAATTTAAGTTTGGAAACTGTCCAGGTGCCAATTAAAACATTACAGCAACATATTTGCAAACTGCATAGAAAATGTGTTGTAGCATATACGACAGGCAATGAACGAATCAAAGCGCCATACATTTATGTATGCACAACGAAAATTCATAAATACATCCTGGCTACTAAACAAAACAACATTTCATCATGATTTGAAGCTTTTTCATTGAATGGATGTGCTGTAAAGGGAGATTTCCGAGCAGTTCAGAATTTATGTAAGTGAAAAAACCCAAAACTTTTTTAGTAACATTTTGATCCCCTGACCCTCCCTTTTTGAGAGGTCCACGCAGTGTTTTAAAAGGAGAGGTCAAAACTGACTTAATACTGTCGGGTAACCTTCAGTCCCTGATTAAAACGAGAACAAAACATTGAGTGCAAGTTAGAAGTTACTGCAGTGAGATTTCTGAAAAAAAAAAAAGATGCAACAAAAAACAAAAGCAACAGAGTCCTGGCAGTTTCTGAAGTTTGAAGGGAGGACTGTGGACTTCTTATTTCCTCTTCTTCTTCTTCTTCTTCTTGTTAAATTTGGTCCCATTGCAACTTTAAAATGGAGTGTGCCATGTTCTACCAATGATCCCAAACAAAAAAATTATAATATAATAGAAAAGTGGGATTGTATGTGGTACTTGTATATAGTTAAGGTTGCCAAAAAAGTCTGGACTAGTAGCAGACACGGTTGCTTTTCACAACACAACAATTTCTAATCAACAGATGTACTCGTTTGATCCTCATTGAATTGCATACCATAAACATATTTCGCTTAGTTAAACAAAATTGCAGGAATAAGTTTGGCATATATTATTAAAACTAGATCAGTACAACATGTGCATTCAGAGACTTATTTCACCTTTTAATCTGTTGTTTGCATTTGTTTTTACTCCCCAGACTTCATTTGTGCTCAACTTAACCTACTATGTACACCTATAAACAAATACCACATCCCCGTATCCAAAAATCACTTCATAGTCATTTCATCATTGCAATTGCAACGTTTGTCCTCCAGAGGCCAGTATAGAGTCAATGATGAAATGTTAAACACAAATGAAACGTCCACAATTCAAAATAACCTTATTTTAAATTACAACATGAAGAAGAGTCCTGTCCTCTTTAGCCTTTCACCTGGAAACGTGGTTCAGAGTTCAGTCACGGAAGCTCGGAGAAAAAACATACAATTGAAATATATATATCATATCCATTTACATATTTAACAAAATGGAGAAACTGTTTCCAAGCAACGACAACAATAAACAACAACTTGGATCACAGCGTCAAGATTAAAATTAACCTCATAGATCAGTGTAGGAGCAGGACAATAGTAAACCGACAGTTCACATCATGTTCACGCACAGAGTTTGTTAAATACAAACAGTAGTATTTTAGCAGCAATTTGACCCCATCCCAATAAATAAAGTGAGTATCTATGTGTGGGTGTGTGTGTGTGTGTGCATTGTGGTACAGGGGGGTACTCGTGTGTAGTACTGAGAAGGAACAGTAGAGGGCAGCTGGGCTCATGCGACACAAGATGGTCCAGGATGAGATGAAGACTGGAGATCTTTAAAACAACATACTCTGTCTCCGGTTGATCTTGTTGTCTGTGAAAGAAAACAATACTTTCTGATTAAACTCCAAAATATACATGTAGTTTGATCAAAAATACAAGTTTAAAACACTGTAAATGAGTTTGTGCTTAAAACAGAATCAAATGGCATGATCTTTGGGATGAAAGATTAGGTTTTTTTTGTCAAACTTAAACCCAACCCAACTGTAATCACACGATGTTACACTGACAACTTATTTAGCATCGGCAGAGAAAATCTGTTTGTGAAATGCTACAGCACAAAAACAAACTATTTTGTAAATGGAAGAGGTCTAATATGTGGGTTTGTTTTTTATAACTGAGGCTAGTCCTGGCTACCAAGTTTATCTATCTATCTTATGCTTTTTTGTATTTGTTTAGTCTTGCGTTTGATCATAATTTAGGCCTGTTTTGAATGACATTGTTAAGACAAAATCTAAAAACATTAAATATTATAAAAATGGTGTGAGAGTCTTACTTGAGTCTGTGTACGCAGAGTTCCTGTATCCTGGGTCTCTCTGAAGCTGCACCTCCTTCAACGTGAATATGGAAACAACTGAAACAGACATAACGATTATTAGGCTGTACGTGTTATATTATACTTTCTGTTCATACTATAGTCAATTTTAATTGTTTTCTTTAATGCATGCCCTTTTTGATTTCATATATGTTGTTTTTATCGTTGTTCATTGTTGCACCTTAACGTCGAAACAAGTTCCTATGTTTGTGAATTTTGTTCATTGACAATGGCAATAAACCTTTTCTGATTCTATTCTGATTAGGGCTGCTCGACTGTGGCAAAAGTCCTAATCACGATAATTTGGCTCATAATTAAAATAAAGAATTACTCATTTATAAAGAAAGTAAAGATATGATATATATACACAACTAGATTTGAAAGTTTTTCTTTATAGATTAGAAAAGGGCACATATCATTCTGAACAGAAGGTAATCAATTGTAATTTTTTATATAAACATAATTGTAATTGAACAAAGCAAACATAATTTTAAATTTGATAAATTGCACAGCTCTATGTTTTAGTTTATAATATATTTTCAATAAACAAGACTCTATGGCCCATTTGAAGTGCTCACTCTCAGGCAGGTTGTGGACTCTCATTCCCAGCTGTCTGAAGTACGAGTGCTTCATGGCATCTTCAGCTGAAATCCTCTTCTTTGATTCATACTATAAACATTCAAAAACATACATCGACGTTGAGAAAGTCTTCTGATTACATAAAAACAAGATTTCTTCAAACTTACTTTGAGGAAAGACAGTAATAGCTCAATGCCTTCACCGTCGAGCCTAGACACACAAAATACCAAAAGATAAAGCAAAATGACATTATATCCAAATATTTACTGTACTTATCAGAAGGTTTGAGTCTGATTGATGGCAGGTGAAAGACAGAAAACAGTGGTGCACCTGGGAGCGTGGTTGATGATCAGCTGAGGCTTGTATTTGGGAAAGTTGTAAGATTTAAACTCTTCAATAGATGAGATTCCAGGCCAGTTCTCCTCCGTGGGCGTGCCTGTAAAAACATTGATTGAAAATTGTCAAGAATAATAAAATAATAATAATAGAATTGATTTATAAAGACAAAAATTAAGTAAATTGAATTACCCAGTAACCTAAAGATGAGGTGAAGCTCGTCTTCCACTGTGGAGCCAGGAAACAACGGCCGACCTGCAGCCATCTCGTAGAAAATACAACCAACGCCCCTGAAATCACAAAAAAAAGTGTTTTGAATTATACTTGATCATTTTACTCCCGAAAAAATACTTGTGACACTAAAACTGGAGGATTTGGTCGTTTTGTCGTTTCCTTTCGCATCTGACTTTTTGAGGTGCAGGGCTAGACTTTAAATACTATTAAGGTATGACCCACCCAATATCATGTCATTTCAGTCAATATCATATGAATAGCTCATAATTTAAACATAAAAGTTTTATCTTTATGGCATTGGGTTGGGCCCAATTCAAGATTAGTATGTAATTAATGAAATAAATCCTGAATAAAATAAATTTAAACTAAAAGTGTTTGGTTTGAAACAGTGCTTTATTCTATGACGACGGTTTTGTTTTTATTACAATAATTATAAACAGTAATCTTCCCATAGTGGAACTAAAAAGTTTTCTAATCTGAAAACAAAATGCAGCCTACCACATATCGATCTGTGTGGAGTACTCTGACGATCCCAGTAAAACATCAGGAGGTCGGTACCACAGAGTCACCACTTCATTTGAGTACGTTTTGGTCGGCACCGACTTCGCTCTCGCCAAACCTACCAATAAAACACCAAATAAACAACATCAGCACTTACATCGCATTACAGAGAAAACACCAACGTTTTGTCTTAACCTCAAATATTAAAGTTAAGTTACACGAAATGCATAAAAGTATGAGTTTTCAGGTTTAGGGATAAAAGTTCTTCTGAATCAGTCACAAATTAAGATCAGTTTATGCTTCACGGTCTGCGAGAGTCTGTCTATAAATACTGCTCTCCGTCTTCTCCGCTGAACTCCGTGCGTCTTATTTCCATTTAGAATTAACACAGGAAGTATAATCCAAGCTCAACACTGTGTGACCAAAAAAAAAAAGTTGCCACAGAAAGTCGTAGAACCGCCTTTAGCTTTGATTACAGCACCATGGCATAGTTTTAATCAGCTTCTGCAATATTAAAAGACTTATTTCCATATTGATCTTGTATTGATGATGTGAGAGAGTGACCACTGCACAGAGCTCATCCCAAACACTCTCGCTGGGGTTCAGATCCGTAGTAGATTAGTTTCTAATTCTCCTTAGCGGTTTTCTCTGATTGATGCCAATGATTTGACCCTTCTCAAACAAACTGACATATTTTCCACACAGCCTTTTTTTGGTCAGGCAGTGTATAATAATTCAGGTCTAGTCTTTTCTTACCAAAATCAGCCAGTTTGAGCTCCCCTCTGTCATTGATAAGCAGGTTTTGTGGTTTCAAATCTCTATGCAAGACTTTCCTTTTGTGACAATAAGACAGACCTCGCAGGATCTGGAACAAGAAAATCTAAAAAAAGAGCAAAAATAGTTAATACGTGTGATAAGAAGAAACAAATTAGAGCTTTGAAATGTTTTCTGTTGCAATGATATTGCATAAGATTACAGGGGGCATATAGAGTGAGTAATGACAGAGAAGAGGGTCTCACTTTCACATTGTGCATGCTCATTATGTTCCCACAGTCATCCATGTACTGCTTTAGATCCTTATCCTGAAAAACACACAAGATTATAAGGAACTATATTATGTATCGAAGAAATAATACAGTTTTAAACACATCATTGATCAACCATTTACCGGTAAATCAAATGTTATTATACTTTTATTTTTGTTACGACATACCATTTGTAGGACTGGTTTTTCAGCCACAATTACACTTTATGATACAATGCATTTGAAATCGCATTTGAAAAGCTTTATACTAAGCTTTGTATGTATGCTTCATGCTAAAAAAAATTAATTATAAGATTGAAAACATTTCAAGCAAATTTGTGATGCACAAGAAGCTAAATGTTCGTCATATTTATCTTTTTGGTTGAGTAATAATGAAGACATCGGATGAAATGAGTTGCCAGATTTCAAATACACTATAATCAAATATATCTTATACTTACCAAGTATTCAAAGACGAGTGTGAGGCTCTTGTCTGTGTGGACGATGTCATGTAACGTCACGATGTTGGCGTGTTTCAAGTCCTTCAGTAGTGACACTAAATACACACAAAATTAAAACAATACATGAATACGTTATGTTAAGACAAAAAACCTAGTACAACAAAAGCAGTTGCATAGGATGTAATGATAGCAAACACTGTAAAGTCTCATTATGGCTAATGCAGTGTTAGGAATACTACATAATACTGAATACCTACAAGAAAATGAATTTTGTAATGCATTCTGTTACTTGGTCTTATAAGAGTACTGTTTTTTGAATACAATTGTCATAGTGTGAAAACACGACAGGATTAAAACAGCATTTTTTTCTGTTTGTTCCACTGCTTGCTGCGCATTTATGTGTTGGATAAAAGAACCTTTATCACTAAATAGCTCAGTTTTTTTCTCACTATTTCCATGCAGTTTGAAACCTAAATTGTGTGCTTGAATATCATGATGTATTCCTCGGATTTTAGGAAGGTTACTTTATTCTGAATATCACCAAACTACCAGAATACGGTCGCTCACATTTAATATCCTGAATAAGTACTTTCAGTTACTTCCCAACACTGCTACTGCATATGACTTTTGGAATAAGAGACTCTACCTTCTCTGATGGCCGTGCATGGCGCCCCCTCTTCATGTTCCAGTCGTATCTCCTTTAGGGCCACCAGGTTGTCTGTGAGTTTACTTCGCCCTTTGAACACTGTGGCATAGGTTCCCTGAAAACATGGCATTTCAATAATATCAAGTTATTAAACTTTACGTGAACGGAATACTCTATACATAGAAAATATGCTTTAATCAATCTTTACCTCTCCCAGTTTGTCTAGCTTGATGTAAGTCTCCAACTTTCCAAAACCAATCTCCGACTAGAAAAACAAATTAATTTATTGTAAGGACACAATGGACTTTTAAAATAGGTAAACTCCACTTCACAAGCACTGCTACCTAAGGGTTTTATAATTACAATACATTTTAGGTTTACAAGACAAAAGCTCGATTCCAGACTCAATCAATCCCGCTCCCAAATGCAGTTTCCATGGCAACAGGCAGACGTGGTGAGACCCAGAATGAAGATACAGAGAAATACAAAAGGTGTACGGACCAGAGAAGCTCGCCGTGACCGCCTGCTCAGCGGCTGGTCGAAGGGTGGGCTGCTCAGCTGAAGTTTCTCCAAATATCCATCAGGGATCCGAATGTCGGCGGGCAGGGACAGGCGCTTGTTTAGGTCCTACAAAAACACAGCGAAGAAACATTATTTACAGAAGTCACGTTAAACTTTTTCAGGTGCGTTGATCATTTTTGCTCATTTTAAACAATTAATATTAAATCAAAAATGCCTTAATAATTGACTGTTAAAAACTGAAGCCCTGCCTCTTCAAAGCAGCTTTTAGGGTTAAAATAAACCACAGTGTGTTGTCCGCAGTGTATGTACCTTTCCTGGAGGTGCAGACTCACATTTCTTATCGACAACTTGAGTGTGAACGGCAGTCTAAGATTTTATTAGATCACATTACGGCCTTGTTGCAAAAGAGGGAAACTGCCGTGAAAACAATACCAAGTTAAAGGGCAGACCACGACACTAAAAGAAGCCAATGATTGATCAAAATCATACATCTGACCAAATTAAGCTCTACATTTTATAATTTTGGAAGAACAGAGCACAGAACAAGGACATCAGACCCGCCAGTCTTTTGGGAGATTCTGTAGGTATGCACATCTCTCCTTACAGATCATTTTTAGCCTTTCCCGGGACAATAGCTCTACCTCTAGGGGAACACTGCTATGGCTCATTAAACCTTCACCCTGAGGCACCACTATGGACTCAACCGGAACTCACGGGAGAAATAGCTTCATATAAAGGCAGTAAAGAGTGCATAGATTTACGGTCTTTTGCTTTAGTGTCTGCGTATTCTGGCAAATTGGCCTAGCTTTCATTGGTGGTCTATAGTCTACGTTATTATCTGGGATGTGGCCACTTGATTAAAACTTGGAAATTAGCCTTCAAGATTGCATTTGGGAATTTCACTGTGGTCTTTGTTCTGTCCCTTTTAAATAAACATGAAAAAAATAGTTTAGACCTGGTTATTGTTAGTTCCTGTTGAAGTCCTAGGTTAGATGTCAGTTAGTCGTCTGTCTTTTATTCACTATTGGTCTAATTCAGAAAATTTGACATTCATTTAAGGTGGGTGAAGTGTCTTGCTCTTGAATATTCACACCTGTTGCTAAGCAAGTCATACAATCTCTTGTCTTGAGTCATCTAGAGTATTGTCCAGTCATATGGTCGACTGTATGTCAAAAAGAGCTTCACAGATTACAGGTGGCTCAGAACATAGCTGCCAGGGCCGTTCTTCTGCTCATAAAAGATCAGTGTGGCTCTAATGCCTCTCATGGCTCACAGTCAGCAACAGAATTCATCTACAGCTCATTTTATTTGTAATGCATTATACTTAAAACAGCCAACATTTTTGGCTGAAAACATTCACAGGTATCAGACGAAACGGGCACTAGGTGGTGGTCTTGAACTTCCTTACCCCAAGACAAATTCTCTAGGGTTTTTTAGAGGATATTTAATTCAGCTCCCCAGCACCACATTAACATTACAATTATTGCAAATGGCCAAATGAACAACAAAGTAAGACAAATTTTCATTGTAATTTCATCTTATCTTCGTCTTATTTTCAGGTATGTTTTTAATATATTTTGCAATGTATTGCTCAGTTGATTTATGTAATGGCAATTTTTAAGAGGACACCAGGAATACTAGCGGAAATTAAATGGGAAGCTAATGGGTATTCTACTAAAACAATAAAAATAAAACAAAACAGAAGTGGGCATCAAACCAGAAACCTTTCAGTGACAATGTATTGCCAAGCATCTGTATGTTGTTCGCTTAATAGCTGTTATTTTCTGGAGAGAACGATTCAGATGGCCGCCTCCTTGTACTTTCTGTTTAAAATAACCATCTCCTCCAGTCCTCCCATAGAGACACATCAGCCAAAGGCTCCAGCAGGGTAAAAAAATACATGGCGCGTGACAGTGGCTAAACAGGTTCGATCTATTCATACAAAGAAAGAATGTTGATTTAGATGAATAATAAAATGAAACTTTTTTGTGGATTTGGCCATTTTAGATTTGATTTATGCATCTCTAGATCAATTGACTTGTTTCCAAATGCTTCTGACTCTTCCAATGGGTCTGGATGATCCAGAGGAGTCATGGGAGAAAGTCAACTTTTGTTAAAAACTCCGCTCACCCTGTTTGAAAGGAGGATGAGTACCATCCCAAGAACACCATCCCTACTGTGAAGCATGGGGGTGGAAACATCATGCTTTGGGGGTGCTTTTCTGCACAGGGGACAGGACGACTGCACTGTTTTAAGGAGAGAATGAATGGGGCCATGTATTGTGAGATTTTGGGCAACAACCTCCTTCCCTCAGTCAGAGTATTGAAGTTGGGTCGTGGCTGGGTCATCCAACATGACAATGACCCGAAGCACACAGCCAGGATAACCAAGGAGCGGCTCTGTAAGAACCATATGAATTTTCTGGATTGGCCTAGACAGTGTCCTGACCTAAATCCAATAGAAAATCTTTGGTGGGAGCTGAAACTCTGTGTTTCCCAGCAACAGCTCCAAAACCTGACCGATCTAGAGAAGATCTGGGTGGAGGACTGGGCCAAAATCCCTGTTGCAATGTGTGCAAACCTGGTCAACAACTACAGGAAACGTTTGACCTCTGTAAGTGTAAACAAAGGCTTCTGTACCAAATATTAACATTGATTTTCTCAGGTGTTCACATACTTATTTGCAGCAATAACATACAAATAAATGATTTAAAAATCATACAATGGGATTTCCAGATTGTCTCTCACAGTGGAAATGAACCTACGATGAAAATTTCGCAGGGTGTTCAAATACTTGTTTTCCTCACTAAATGTCAGGAGTGCATATTCTGATTATTGACAGAGCATGTTCTTTCAGTGATGCTGTTATGATAGATCTATTCCAGGAATAAGTCAGCCGAGCCCAGAGGAGTGGAACTGTTTGTCTGAGGCGGGAGAACAAGGATGACAGGTGTATAAATACACTGGAGTCAAGTTTGGATCAATATAAATATATAGAAGTCATTGTCTGTCCTGTGTTGTATTACATTATTTAACCTTTTACCAACTGAATTGAGATGCAAAATATTTGGCTTTGTGATACCAATGACCGCTAGATTAATCCCCATGTAATGGGAATTTGAATGTAATTAGCAAATATGTAAAGATGAAATTATTTAGGTAATGAAATTAATTGGTCTCCATGGTAACTTTAATATGTATTAAAGTAATTACCATTTACTTAGACCAACACGAATATTCTGAAATTCCTTTGATTCTTGTCTTGTCTATGACCCGTGTATAATGTGGACTCAACTGCATCTTGAATTTAAAACATAAATCAGAAATGTAATTGTAATCAGAGTGCTCAATAGGAATAAAACATTGTGTGAAGACTTTATAGAATTAACCCTTTAGAAAATGTACTGTGGAACGTTCACACAGACACTGAAAAAAGGTGCAGATAAAGAAGAGGTTAAAAGAGATTAACTTTTGTTTCATGTGGACAGACCAATAATTACAGAAATTAACCTCCATAAAACAGAACATGACAGAAAATTCTTGCGTAGAATTCTGAATACACCCAACTTTTTTATTTTGTCAACTTCCTCCTTAAAACCCAGCTTTATTGATCAAAGTAACACTGCAGTAGCTAAGCCTCTGAGCGTGTTTGAAGTCAGTAATCAATGTCCCACTTTGGCCTTAACCTCCTCCAGCTCGAGATTCATTACGTACTTCACCTGCTTCAAAGACCACGGCAGCACAGCCCTCCACCTCCATGTAGCCAATCGAAGTGTGTGTGTGTGTGTGTGTGTGTGTGTGTGTGTGTGTGTGTGTGTGTGTGTCCCACAACCAAATCGAAGTGTGTGTGTGTGTGTGTGTGTGTGTGTGTGTGTGTGTGTGTGTGTGTGTGTGTGCCATAATTACGATAATGAAATGAAATTAGGATGAATGAAAGGAGGAGTTGTGAAAACTGGTTGAACTTCCTTTCATTAATTTCAAGCAGACATAAAGGAAAAACATTTGTTCTTTTCTTTTTTGGATTAAAATATTTTAATGAAATAGGACAGCATGTCTTATTTTTATTTAAAAGCGGTATATTGCTGTAGATTGTAATTACTTCAACTTCATCCATTGTTCTGTACTAACTGATTTGCAAGTAGCCATGGGATCTTAACAAACATGTTATCATATATTTTTGAGGATATGGTGCACAAATGCAGCGAAAGTTTGTCCATAAACTAAAGCTGGTCTATTACCCTCCATTTCATATTGAATTTGCTGAGTTTGTGGAAATTACTGGATCCTTGGGGCATCTCAGCCAATATATTTTCTCCTACTCTGCAGAATTTTAGCCGCTTACTTTTGGACTATATTAAATTTTCAGTGAGTGCGAACGAGAAACTGGAATTGTGTCAGGGGGAAATTTAAGTTTGGGGTTTAAAGCGGAAACTGACATTTCAGGGTCAAATAGTGAAATTGAATAACAAATGTTAAACTATACATTTATCCAATCTGCCACCTTCTTGTCTTTATGGAGTTATTGCTGGAATGGCCTGGAATATTCCACAAGATGACATGGAAATGATCCATCTCAAGCAAGTGATGCCACCAAGCCATGTTTACAGGTCAGATCTGTGGAGAGGTGAGCCCATTCACAGCAAGAGATATTTAGCAATAAAAATGCCTGTGATTAAATAAAAGCAAGACAGGCAAGTTTAACTTTTTCGACCCCTTTTAGAAAAAGTTACATTTGTATTGGATGCCTCTAAAATGTTCCATAATGTCAAAATAAAAAGTAGCTCATACTGAAAATGGCTCCTTAAATTACCTATATATTGCTTTAAATTAACCTGTATCCCATTCCCTCATTCCCATTCCCTCAGAGTGAAGATGCTGAAGCTGAAGACAGGGTTTACAGCTGTTTTTCATGATGGAACCTCTCATTACAGCAGCAGCAAGATCCCAGCGGACATTATCAGAATCTGCTCCAGACAAAGAGTGCATTCACAAGCCAACATCTCTCCTTGACCCCCAGTTTACCTCCTACGTCCAAACATGAGGGGAGGCAGATATGACATGAAGGCATTTTAATCATGACACAAGCTTTTTGGTAAATGTAGCTTTTTACCTTTTAAGGCATTCACATTTGGGTTTGCTACTAACCGGTGATGTTCTCAAATTGGCCAACACGTTCTGGCTTTAAAAAGTCAAGTATAAGAATGAATGAATACAGTCTTTCACAACTCAAGTGCATGAAATGATATATACACTATTTAATGTTTGTTACCTCCATAGAAATGCGTCTGTGCATCCTGTTCCTCAAACAGACTCCTGTGGGAGACTGGACCTCGTCTGAAGAGGTCCCCGAGGCCTGGTCACTCTCTCCATCTGAGCCCATCTTCAGGTTCTCATGCACTATATCTGAAATTACAGTTAAATATTATGCTTCCCATTATTATACCAGCAATCTTTTAAAATAGGTAAAATAGTAACAACATTGCTCGAGCCAACAGTAAATTATATTTATTATTATAATTCCCAATGTTGTCATTTCATTTGCTCATTCATACAAATACATATACAGTAATAATATAGTATTTGTTCACCCTCTACAGGTTGCATATTTAAGTAAGAGACGACTTGTCAATACCTTTAAAAATGGCAATATTAGCACATATTTTTTTGTGTTTAGTAAATGGTCATATAAGTAATCAACATATTAAACACAATGAAACAAAATAAAAAAATGAAACTGCATCTAAAATGTAAAATATTTCAGTAAGTTAAGCGTTCCTATGTGCCCTGAAAGCACTCCTGCCCACCTGGGGTAACCCCCTGAGGCAGATCTCCACTTCCTTCGCACAGAGCCATAAAACTGGTCCACGTGCAGAATCCCAGCCGTAAAACCAAAACTGCAGCTCAGACCACAGCCCAGTCTCACACAAACAGTTAACGAGGGAGTGAGCCGCCCCGTCATCTCCAACCACACGCCTCTCCTCACATGTGGAGGAGAAGCTTCTGTTGGTGGAGATTAAACGGCAAACTACGCAATTTCAAATTGACTTTTGTACCTTTAGAAAGTAGAAACTACATTAAGAGCATACAGCCTAGAACCAGGAATAAGGGTTGTATGGAAAATTGGTGTGTCAAACTGCTGACTCCTCAATCTGAGAAAGAGCCTGTCAACAAATATGAGCAATTATATACATGTATTAATGGGTCAAAGCGCACAACCTGAAGTTGAAAAAGATTTTCAAAAATAATCCAAAACACCAAAAATTCACATTTCTTAAAAACTGTGAACCATTTTTCACTCAACTGTCTGCATTTTTTCACTTCTCTCCACTCCCCATTTGTGTGTTTTCATAGGCACTGGCCCATCTGAGTGCCTGGTCCAACATTCCAGCATTACCTGCGCTGTCTCCAAGTGATCTCATTTGCACCAGTTTCCACTGATAACTTCCCCTTTTCTCGCAAAATATTTGCATATATTTTTATTTCTCAAAGTTGTCATCAGATTTTATGAACATGTTTCTACATAATCAATGTGTTTATTATTGTTTGCCAAAGAAAAAACACTATTTTTAGTTTGGACAGTGGGCATTATTATTATTAATACATTTGATACATTTAATATCAATGGAAGGCATTGTGATAATTCAAACTGCAATTTTGATTGCTGTTAATAAGACACCTCTACGTATTTATGCACACAACACCTTCAGGCCTAATAAAAATTAGATTTTACAATTTTCAGTGTAAGAGTTCTGAATTTTTTTGACACCTTTTGAGGCCAATTCTAAAATATTCCAATTCAACCCCATCATTTGTTTGATGCAACATGACATTTCCGTTGTTCTCATTTCCAGTTTCTTTTTGAGACGTGCTGTTAACAAGGCTTCACACTTCCATCCACGCTGTCCCACTTGAGTGCACTGTTTTTAGATCCAAGGCTCTCTAATTAGGACAGGGTCTATTGGCAGCCCTTACTTTAACACCACTGTGAAATTAGCTCTTCTTCTGTAAAGCCCCCATCTACTTTGAACATCTAAGACAATGGTTACGCAACAGAAAGGTCAGAAAATGTGGCGGCTTAAAATGCGTCATGACGTGTATCAAGGACAGGGTGTTTTCCCACTGCCACTAACAATCCGAGCACTTTGGCCAGTGTGAGCGCTTAGGCCAGTGTGAACAAGACAATCGCACTCTGGACGGCATTATATTGTTATACTCCTGTGCAGTACTGTTATACTCCTGTGCAGTACTGTTATACTCCTGTGCAGTACTGTTATACTCCTGTGCAGTACTGTTATACTCCTGTGCAGTACTTGCTAGTACTGTTATACTCCGGAACTGCAGTAGCTGTTATACTCACTGTGCCAGTACTGTACTTACCTGTGCAGTACTGTTATATCTCTGTGCAGCATACTCGGTATACTCCTGTGCAGTAACTGTATACTCCTGTGCAGTACTGGTACTCCTGTGCAGTACTGTGTATACTCCTGCTGATACTGCAGTACTGGTATATCTCCTGTGCATACTTGCGGTATTACTCCTGCTGCAGTACTGGTATAGTCAGTACTGGACCGTGATACAATATTTTCTGTCCATATGACGGCTGTAAATAAGAGTGTTATTATTAGTCCTATGTTGTAGGACTGTCTTGGTTGACACGTCTCTGCAACATCGCCTCTGGACTGGCAGACCGGAGTGTGTGGTCCCTCTGTTCAAGAAGGGGGACCGGAGGGTGTGTTCCAACTACAGAGGGATCACACCTCCTCAGACCTCCTGGTAAGGTCTCTATTCCAGGGTACTGGAGAGGAGAATCCGACCGATAGTTGGACCTCGGATTCAGGAGGAGCAGAGTGGTTTTCGTCCTGGTCGTGGAACACTGGACCAGCTTTCTACTCTCCATCGAGGGTTCATGGGAGTTTGCCAAACCTGTCCACATGTGCTTTGTGGATCTGGAGAAGGCTTTCGACCGTGTCACACGGGGTGTCCTTTAGGGGGTGCTGCGGGAGTACGGGGTCCGGGGCCCTTTGCTCAGGGCTGTCTGGTCCCTGTATGACCGGAGCAGGAGCTGTGCTCGCATTGCCGGCAGTAAGTTAGACCTGTTCCCAGTGCGTGTTGGACTCCGCCAGGGCTGCCCTTTGTCACCGGTTCTGTTCATTGTTTTATGGAAGGAATTTCTAGGCGCAGTCAGGGGACGGAGGGTGTCCGGTTTGGGGACCACAGGATCTCATCTCTGCTGTTTGCAGATGATGTTGGTCCTGATGGCTCCATCAAACCTGGACCTGCAACAACGCACTGGAACGGTTTTCAGCCGAGTGTGAAGCAGCTGGGATGGAGAATCAGCACCTCGAAATCTGAGGCCATGGTTCTCAACCAGGAAAAAGGGAGCTTGCACTCTCCGGTGTGATGGGGAGTCCTTGCCCCAAGTGGAGGAGTTCAAGTATCTCGGGTTCTTATTCACGAGATGAGGGAAGGATGGAGCGTGAGATTGACAGGCGGATCGGTGCAGCGTCTGCAGTGATGCGAGTTCGGCTGCGCAATCGGAACTGTTGTGGTAAAGAAGCTAGCTGAGTCGAAAGACAAAGCTCTCGATTTACCGGTCAATCTACGTTCCTGCCCTCACCTATGGTCATGAGCTTTGGGTAATGACCGAAAGGACAAGATCGCGGATACAAGCGATCGAAATGAGTTTCCTCCGCAGGGTGGCTGGGGGCTCCCTTAGAGATAGGGTGAGGAGCTCAGTCACACGGGAGGAGCTCGGAGTAGAGCCGCTGCTCCTCCACGTCGAGCGGAGCCAGCTGAGGTGGCTCGGGCATCTGTTACGGATGCCTCCTGGGCGCCTCCCTAGGGAGGTGTTTCGGGCATGTCCCACCGGGAGGAGGCTCCAGGGAAGACCCAGGACACGCTGGAGGGACTATGTCTCTCGGCTGGCCTGGGAACACCTCGGGATCCTCCCGCAGGAGTTGGAGGAAGTGTCTGGGGATAAGGAAGTCCCTGCTTGGACTGCTGCCCCCGCGACCCGGCCCCGGACAAAGCGGAAGAAGAAGGATGGATGGTTATTATTATTAAGATAAGAGTTTTCTTTTTTTCGAAGTTATCTGTTTTTATTATTATACTGTGCATAATCTGTTTCTGTACCATTTGCTGCAACACTGGAATTTTCCCATTGTGGGACAAATAAAGGTGATCTTATCTTATCTTATTAAACTGCCAATCCCAGAGCGCTTTAATCAGGTGGTCTTAAAATCAAATCTAATTTATGTCTAAAGTGAATTTAAAAACTTCTCAAAGTGCTGTACAGAGTCAGAAAACAATACTGGTATATAGAACAATAAGAATAACAACATACACAAAATAATGTAATAGTAAAAGCTTATCTTGCTCAAGCTGTAAACCTAATTTAAAGTGCTCAAGTGAGTGTACAGTTCTAATGTGGAAAGGCAAGTTATTCCACAGCTGAGGTCCTAGAACAGAAAAGACCCTGTCTCCTCTGGTAAAAGCCTGGTCCTCGGGAGCTGCTGGTCTGCACAAAGCAGAGCCAAGGTGCCATGGCATTTAGAGTTTTAAAAATAATCACACACCAAAAAAAAGTATAAAAAAAAAAAAAAGATAATTTTTTTTTACAGTGACCCAGGGATTTAAGGACAAGAGTGAAGGAGTCCCCGAACTTCTTTCCAGTTAAAAGGCAGGCTACTGCATTCTGAACTCCTGTAGACGGCTGAGTTGGGCCAGGTCGATGCCAACATACAGTGAGTTGCAGTAATCCAGCTGTGACGTCACAAAAGCATGGATGGCCTTTTCAAAATGAGGCTGTGGAATGTAAAATTTCCCTTCGCCAACTAAATAATAAAAACGTGATTTGAGGACAGCACTAATCTGCTTATCAAATGGTCTTAGAACAGCCCCTGCCGCACTCCGGAGCAGGGCAAGTGTGGTGTGAAAACAGACTAATAAGTCACTCATGTGGCCAATGGTGCGTTGTCTCTTCTTTTAAGGGTTCAAGAGAAGAACTCCCGGTAGTTAGAAATATTTAAATACCTACTTCCTCCTTTTGCGGCTTGAAAATTGGGCAATGCAGTGTTCATTTTAATATTAACTTCCAGACCTTTTTTGCTGACACTAAACAGTCTCGAGGTTATATCTTTTTCACTTTTACAAAACTTCATCCTGTGACTCATCCTCTCAACCAACAATCATTTCACCATTTGCTCTTTTCTCTTGTTCTGATGGATGAATCAGTTCACACCAGAAATGACGTCATGCCCCTAACACTCACATGTCACTGAGGCACAGAGGTTGGCACAAGAGGGGCAGGCCTGTTCGAAACGCAGGGATTTGCTAAAATGAGGAAATTTCAGGGCAGTGACACACTTCCTGTCTGCTCCCGGATACCATCTGTTACATGTGTGCTGCGCTGGAGTCAGAAATAATGACTAAAATGATGTCATTCAACTGTTTACTGATGATTTAAAATGAGATCATATTTAGTGGATGTGGTCTAATCATTAAAAATAGGTGCTCCTTTTCAGATTTGACAATTGGCGCAAAGGTTTAAGCACAGTCCTGTCCACCTTGAAGCCTGCTCAGGTTCTGGAAGTAAATTTTCCCATTGATTATTCTCTTAGACCTTTTGAAAAATTAAAATACTTAGAGCGTAAAAGGCACGACGGAGGTTAATCAGTTATGTGGCAAGTAATGTCCATGATGGGATTTTTTAATAGTTCAAAAACCTACTTAAAACCTAAAATTTGGCTGTTTAAAACGTTCCTGTGTGTCAAGTTGAAGGTGTATATCATAAATTAAATGATGGTTCCTATGTTTATTCATTTGTTGTGGATGTTGGCGGTTTACCTAATCGGCTGCCGTTTCGGGGGATGGCCATAAAGGAGCCCAGCGTTCCCCCGATGACGCTGTGAGGTCGTCGGAGCGGTGGTTTTTTGAAAGAGCCCGTGTACTGGTGCAGGAAGGAGTGCATGCTGTGGGACGTGGGGGGCCGTCCGTTCCTCATGAAGGGCTCTGAAACACAACCACACAATATCAGCAAAATGTGTCTCAAACCTCTGCAACAAATATCACTTCGGAAGAAATTTAGCTACAACTTTAACGAGCCAAAAATCTGAACTTTTAGCCAAGTTAAAATGTAGTTCTCTCATAAAAAAACATGCCTAGAGCTGTGTCTTGGTTCATATAAGGATATTTTTGTACTAGTCCAATATATTCACTCCTTTACGAGAGCTCAAAACACTTAGTGATGCTCCTCTGTGTTTTTAAAGTCCTAATTTTTTTTCTGTAATTTCTTTTTTTTTTCTTTATCATAACCTGTAGAGCTCTAGATGTCACAAGACTACATTAGCTTGAAGACGCCATATTGTACTAAAGATGTTACTGTTGCTTGGTCTTTGTCATTTTCGAACTAATTGTAGTTATTTATAAGTATATAAGTGGATAAGCGCTCCGTTCTCACAAATTTGAATTTTTAATGCAAATCAGAATCAGAATGGGTTTATTGCCATTGTCAATGAACAAAGTTCACAAACATAGGAACTTGTCTCGGCATTAAGGTGCAACATAAAACACAGATCAATAATAAAAACAACTGAACAAAAGGGCATGCATTAAGAAACAATTTAAAACTACTATAGTATAAAATAAAAATAAAAATAGGCATGACTATGTACACGAGAATTACAGTTAAATTTACAGTTGTAGTGCAAAAATTGCAGTTAAAGTGGCAGGTGCTAAGAAGTGTTCATGAGTCCAACGGCAGAGGGAAAGAAACTATTCTTGTGGCGGGAGGTTCTGGTCCGGATGGACCGTAGCATCCTGCCTGAGGGGAGTGGTTCAAATAGCCCGTGTCCAGGGTGAGAAGGGTCAGCTGTGATCCGACCTGCTCGTCCCAGAGCCCTGGAGACGTACAGGTCCTGCAGAGATGGAAGTCTGCAGCCGATCACCTTCTCAGCAGAGCATGCGCATGTAGCTCCGTTGTCCCTGGCTGTGGTTCCACGTGATGGAGGAGGTAGGCGAGGATGGACTCAATGATGGCCGTGTAGAACTGCACCATCATCTGCACTGGCAGCTTGGCTTTCCTCAGCTGCCGCAGGAAGTACATCCTCTGCTGGGCTTTCTTGATGAGGGAGCTGACGGAGGGCTCCCACTTGAGGTCCTGGGTGATGGTGGTGCCGAGAAAGCGGAAGGAGTGCACGGTGGTGATGGGTTAGTCTGTCATAATGAGAGAGGGGACTGCGAGGCTGTGACTTTCCTGAAGTCCACAATCATCTCCACTGTCTTTGGGGCATTGAACTCCAGGTTGTTACCGCTGCACCAGGACACCAGCCGGTCCACCTCCCTCCTGTAGACAGACTCATCCCCGTCCGAGATGAGCCCGATGAGGGTGGTGTCGTCCGCCAACTTGATTTTACGCAAAGAATTTTACGGAGTCGTGGCTAGTGGTGAAGCAGAGCTTGTCCTGGAGCAGAGCAGCGAGGACGGTGTTGAATGCAGAGCGTAAGTCCACAAACAGGATCCTGGCATAGGTTCCCGGGGAGTCCAGTTGCTGCAAGATGAAGTGGAGTCCCAGGTTGATGGCGTCGTCTACAGACCTGTTGGCCCTGTAGGCGAACTGGGGGTCCAGCAGGGAGGTGAAGGACTTGAGGTGGGGCAAAAGCAGGCGCTCAAATTACTTCATGACTATAGAAGTCAGTGCCACAGGCCAGTAGTCATTAAGTCCAGTGATCAGGGGCTTCTTGGGGACAGGGGCAATGATGGCAGACTTGAAGCAGGCTGGGACGTGGCATGACCCCAGGGAGGTGTTAAAAATGTCTGAAGACAGGGGTCAGCTCTCATGCGCAGTGTCTTAATGTGGCGGGAGAAAAATCATCTGGTCAAGCAGCTTTTCGGGGGTTGGATTTCCGAATAGCCTGTGAACATCCTGTTCCTGAACTGAGAAAGTGGTGGGGGAGGTGGAGGGGATCAGGTTTGGGTTGGCGAAGGTGGCCACCGTGGGGGAGGGGGTGGTCACATCAAACCTGTAGTAGAAGGTGTTAAGTTGCTCAGCCAGTTTTCGATTGTTTGCAGCAGTTGGGGTTTGGGGCTTATGATTGGTGAGAAGCCGGAGCCCACGCCATATGGAGGCGGGGTTTTTGTCAGAGAACTGCTGCTTCAGATGCGTATTGTACTGTGATCTAGCTCTCAACACCTCTTTGCTAAATCCATACTTTGCATCTTTGTAGCGCTCTGTGTCACCACCTTTGTGCGCTGCCTCCTGCTGCTGCCTTAACCGCCTCAGTTTTGGTGTGAACCAGGGTTTGTTATTGTTGAAAGTGTGAAGTTGTCCCCGTCTTTTATGGCTATGTGCTGTGAGTTGAAAAGGTCATGGTGCATAAAGCTGGTTGCAGTAACAGGAAAAGTAGTAAACCATTTTCTTCCTCCACGCGATAACGGATGGTCTGGAGCTCTGGGTACCTTCCTTCCGATTTTGTGACATTTATAAAATATTTATGTATTAGGGAAAAAAATGTTTAGCTTTTTACGACAAAATCGTTCCTATATCAAAAAACTTATCTGAAGTTGCATTTTATTTTGTGTCTGAGCTGTGTGTCTGTGAGCTGAAATGTAATACATTCATAATGTAATGTTGTCATATGCAACTACATACTTAATCTTGATAATCAAATGTGTCATGCTCTTCCAAATTAGATTTAGGAAGGTGAAGAAAAGCACAGTCAATCTTTTATATACTTAACTTGACAGTGACCAGTCAGTAGCAATTTAGAGTGCTCCATTACATTCATCCATTATATTCATTATTTAGAGACTAAGACCAAGTTTGCAGTGCAAATCCCCATATGCCTGCGCACAAGAGAGCGCCAACCAAAAGACAACACTCTCAGATTCCTAGTTAAGGGGAAGATTATTTAAGAACCAAAAGGAATCAGTAGACGCAGAACTATACTCTGTAAACAGTTAATCCTTGTCAATAGTATCTAAAAGAACAGAAAGGTCAGAAAATACAGGAAACAGGCGTGAAAAGCTCACGCCCAGTTCTACAGCTCAAAAATGTCTAAAATTAACATTTAACGCTTTCCTTTTTTAACACACCATAATAGCTTGCTAATTTTTAGACACCATAATAGCTTGCTAACTACCTTAGCAACAATCTGACACCAGCAGTTATACCCAACAGCTCAATGGTCTAGTGTACAAGTCCCTGTATGCTGTGTCTCTTCAGTTACATAACACAAACTCTCTTCACTCCAGTCCAAGTCGCTCTCTCTTTTGATCAACTTAATTATTTAAAGATCCACGGGACGAAGCCAAAACTCAGCCCTTACGCGTTTGTGGGTGAGAGAAAGGGGGCAACGGACAGGAAGAGGAAGATGCACAAAAAAACAAGAAAGAACAGTAATTTCCTTTGCTATGTGTCCTCCGTGAGGGATTGCCTACAAATATTTACTACGATTGGATCACTAACTCACAGATAGCATACAAAGCAACTCCAGGGATGTGGAGCTTTGAACACCAAAAAACATTTGGTGATGCAGTATAATAGGATTGAAATATATATGTATTACTTAAAACTGCATTCAACTGTGAAAGGAGGACGTATGTATTAAAACCTATCTTGCTTTTCTAGCAATCACAAACCTTTTGGCACATGATTAATATTGACTTTCATGTTTTCAGCCATGTGCATTACTTTATTATTATTATCAAATCCCATATGCTGCACTTACAGTGGTTAGGCAATATAATGTCATCAAAAGAGATCTAAGGCCACATCAACACGGAAATAAAACTGATATTTTCAAAAACCTTTTCTCTAAACATGGAACCGTTTCTTTCTGGACACAAGATGCCTGAAAACATTGTAATACATATGCCAAGTTCCTTGGTGGTGCTGTTGAAGAGCAACTCAAAGACAATGTGCATGCACTGAAAACTGCATGTGGGTTGTACACAAACAAATCAAACATGGCAGCTTTCCAGGTGGCAGAACAAAAACAGATTTTGCTGCAAAAGCCATAACGAGGTAATCATTGTTGTTGCTGTCGGAGTTTGGCGCATGCGTCTTTAAAGTAGAGGCAGGGCGATGACGCAACCGTAAATAATGCAAAAAAGTTGCCAATACGCCCTAACAGCAGAGACGCCAAACCAGCGTTTTTAGATCTTTGCACTCAGGAACCTGGTTTCAAAGAGTTCAGTTTTTAGACTCCTGAAACGCCTGCTCCATGTGGATAATACCTTGCCAGAGTTATCTTAGTGTGGACGTGGCCTAAACCTTCCTGTGTCTCTTTAGCGTTTTATCATAAAGCCTGCTAACGTTGTTGGTTGACCTCTGCAAATGTTTTCTGAAATGTACAATATATTATGTCACGCGAGTATGGAACATGTACTGTGAACTGAATCTGGACTTGGGAAAATTAAATAACACACCTGCAATATTTTTCATGTAATGATTCAAATCCTTCAGCCCTACCATTGTCCTTGGTGCCTCCGTCCTCCATGGTCATCTGTTCGGCCAGCTCTGATAGAGACTCGTCGATGGTTTGACTCGAGCGAAGCGTTAACGACAATCGCTTCTTAAACCGCTTCATCTTTTCCATCGCAGGACACTGCGCCACCTACTGGATACACAGAGGAACAGTACATTAAAACTTGGCTTTGGGTCTACAGTCAAGTGAACTGGACTTAATGCCTTCCAATAATACAGCAAAACCAGTGTATAAACTGATATCCATCCTGTACTTGCAGTCCGTTCATGTTTTATCTGAACCTCAACCAAGACATTTACAGACACCTCCATCTCTGATGGATTACTATACCATAGCTTATAAATATAAAGGGACATTCAAATAGTGGGTTTTATTAAAAAAAAATAAGGACGTAGAAAAAAATAATGATCCACCTTATTCATATAGATACCAATATACAGCCAATACCCAACAATACCAGACACCTACCTTAAAACAAAGTAAATATACCATCAACCGATCCAAATATACCAAGAATGTTTTTTATCAGCAACTCTGCAACAGCATTGAAAAAACTAATATATTTCTTAGCGTCCAGTAATTACACTTTTGAAAATTCAATGGACCAATATTAGGATCAGGGTTGGTGCATCATTAAAGCATTTAAAATGTAATTGATTGTGTGGCATATGTTAAATTGTGTTTGTTTTCAAAATGAATACTGTGTTGTCACTGAGTGGAACTAGTAGAACATTTTGATATTTTTGGCTTTTATTCACATTTTCAAAAACAGACACAGAAAAACCTTCACACTTCACAACAGTGAGGTCTGCGCTGCATAAATTCATGCTCGTGAGGGATTCCTGTGGTCTTGAGTTGTCCAAAATATCTTACAACTCATGAATAAACCATCTACTGCTTTTAATCCAATATTCAACCCCTTTGCAAATGCTCTAACAGCACATCAATAAACCATGGCACAGGCATAAATAAGGCATGAATATCACAGATTTAAACATGCCACTTTCCCCTCGCGTTCACACGTTTAGCTGCTGAGAGGAGGTAATTGGACAGAGGAAAATCAGATTGGATGTGCTACTAAGGAAGTCTTATGCCCACGCTAAGATTTACACATTTTACTAGACATATGACATAGTTCACAAAGGAGATCATACCGTGTACTGCCTATGCTGCAACTGCTCGTTTTTTTGTTTTTTTTTAAAGAGTGAAAGACGCAAATGCTAAAATGGACGTTTCAAATCAACGTTGCTAGATGTAGGATAATTATTGTATTTGTACAATAGGTACCGCATTTGTACAATAACGTTGACTTCTTTGAAATGTACAGTGCATAATTACAAACCCCCCACAAATGTACAATAATTTCAGAGCCCTAGATTCATTTTGTTTTTGATGTTTTAAATCTGTGACTCGATTCAATCTGTGAATTGAGTCTGGGAACTCAGGTTTTATATCCTCTGCGTAAGCCCTGCCCACAGGGGGGGACCTCCTGATAAAGGGGGGAAGAGTTTTGGTTTGATTGTTTATAACGGTTTGTTGAAAGCCTGGAGACGCCTGGGGCATTCTGATGCTGCCCTGTGGACAGGGCTTACACAGAGGATATAAAACCTGAGTTCTCAGACTCGATTCACAGATTGAGAAGGACTCTTGGATGAGAGTCGAAACGTTTTGTTTTTCTAAAATGGAGACCAGATGACTACAACTGAATCTTTTTCTACAATGGAGCACTCTTGGATGAATGAGAGATTACACCGACACGTTGGCGTTATTATTCTGAGAAGAAACATCACGGTTTTACGATTATTCATGATTGTTGGCACAATGAAAGGAAATTCTTAAATTGCAGGTCAAACATTCTGAATGGAAAAACATATAGTCACATAAATGGCCAGATAAAAAAGTACTTTGCATGTATTTTGACTTTTTTGAAGTATAGTTTGAACTGAAATGACTCATTATTGCTGGCTACGATTTTTACGTCGTCATTTTGAGTTCTTACAATTACATTATGACCTGAATAATCACAATTATCGATTAACCAAAAAAATGCCCACTAATTAGATTTTGAGGATCTAGCAACTCTTGTGTTATTTTATTAGTTATTCTTTTCCAGCCTGATAATGGACCTCATCTACATTTATGGAGATTTTTTTTCTTAATGATAACCCGTTAATGTTTTAACTTCATTGAATTAAGTTTTGATTTATAAATGGGGGCGTAGACCACACATTAATAACCTTACATGTTATTCATAGTAAGAGTAAAAACACACGAATACTTAAACTTAAAGAAAAAAAATTGTAGACTTGTAAAAGAAGATGAAATTAACGTGTTTGGATTAACACCAATATTCACTATTTTACAGCAGCTAAAATTATGGTACATACATAAAACTATATACACAAAAATAAATAAATAATAATCTTTCCCCGGACCGACTGGAGATGTACTATGTGAGTTTTTTGTTGACGCAGCAGTCGCTCATGTCACAGGAAACACCTTGCTCTGCTTCAGGCCTGGTGTGTAGTAAAGCCGAACCATTTGTATCATTATTATTATTGTGTATGTGTTATTGTGAGTGTGAGGGAAGCTTTGCTGAACCACTAGAGGAAATGCTCTGAGGAAACAGCAGCAGCAGCAGCAGCAGAAAGGCACCGCCCCATAAGACAGTGTCGAGAGTAGAACCTGGACACAAAACAAAGAACTTTCCAATTTTCCAAATGCGAGGAGAATAGAGACTGAAATTGTACTTAATTAAAAATATTGTAGATGTATAAAATGCACCTTAAATACTTAAATACTCTGAACTGAGTTCTTCACATGAATCAATCTGACAAGTCTCTCGCCGAAAGCTGTCGGGACATTAAAAATTTACTTGACGCTGATTGGTCAAAGCATAACAGCAGACAAAACAGAAACATTGAAATTGTTCGTATTTCTCCTAAAATAGGCCGAAGTAAGGTTCAGTTGTTTTGACTTCCGCCCAAACCAATGCTGTTCTGTGATTGGTCGCAGTCCCGACTAAATGCCATGTGATTTATTTACCAATTATTTACCACTGGAGCAGGCTGCAAACGAATCAGTGGGAACCAAACAAGGTGGATTCTCAAGAGTTCACGAAAATTCACCTTGCAGGCAAGGTTAGAAAATCTCAATAAGTAAATAAAAATCTCAGTAAGCAATACTGTACAGCTACTTTAAAAGTATGTAACTCAAGATTATGTAAAAGGCATGGCGATCTAGTTGTACTCTTCAAAAGGTACACCCAAATCTGTCATGCACTTGTAATTTTAGTTTGATGGACGACCATGTTGCTGTTGATCCACTAATCTTAAATAATGATATATAGAACAAAAATAATAAGAGTTTTACTTTGAAAACACCCATTTCTCAGAAAGGCTTGGAGATAATTGCTTAATTTGTGCAAAGGATGGTTGACACAGTTGTGACTGGCATATTTCTTTTGTTGACAAAGACTGTAAGAGCCAACAAACAAAATGTTCCAACCTTGAACAGCATGGATTTCTCACTTGTGACTGTAGTTACTGTCTGTGGTGAGACAGACTGTGCACACTGTGGTCTACTGCAGATAAAATGCATTAAGTTTAATGTCTTCTTTCAAGCAGACTAAAACAACTAATCCTCTGCCTCATCTGCGTTATCTATAGTCTGTCGTTAAGTATAGAACTGCCAGTGAAGAGGCCTAAGACTTTTGAATTCATTACAAGAACGGATAAGTAACTATGACAACAGCGCATTTGAGATGTTTTGGAGATGAACAATAAGAAACACAACATGTCTGGCTCCACTATTAGTCACCTCACAAAAAGGTTTTGATTCGCAAAATGAGGATGAGAGACAATACTTCCGTCTCTCTCCTCTCTTCTTCTCTCTCCATCCCACTCATCTCTATGAAGGTCATAGTTTGCCTTTTTTTCACACACTCCATCTGTCTGCTCTCACTCGTCCCTCACTCATTCATCATCCATGACGGAGAATCGCCTCCATCCATCAGGTGCAGGAGGTGATCGCTCCCGTACAAAACACACTGAACTCCACAGGGACAGGTACAAAAGCTTCATCAAATGCATTTCCCTCATTTGTTAGGGCGTATTTTTTCCTATAACAAGAATCCTCAAGTTGATGGCAAAAATTAATGTTATTTTACCATATTTTCTTATTTTACTTATAGTGAGACTTCCATTCCACTGTATTGTTTGTTTCCATGGTTTTGCTTGGAGGTTTTTTTACGCGTCTTGTATCAGTCATTGTTTAGTCGCTGTTACTGAACGTCTTGGTGATCTCATTTATTTGGTTTCATGGTTTTGTTCAGTTGCTCTTAAATTTCTATAACCAGATTTAAACAGGATTAAAACGTAATATTAGGTCTAAACGCTGCGTACCACTTACCAGCAGTAAATAACTTTGCTTTTCCTTTAAAAAATAAGAATGAAAATAAAATAACTTTTCTTTTACCATAGTTATGTTCTGGTACGGTTTAGTTTAGACCCGAATAAGCTCTTGAAAAGCCAAATATATTTGATAGTTTGTATTCACACCAGTGTTTCCCGACCAGGGGTACGGGGAATGATTTCAGATTTTAAAAGAAGGTGTAGGTGAAATAGTATATAAATTCTTTGTAGTTTCTGATGATTTTGGACATCAATATCATTAAAACGTGAAAATGTGAAGCAAACCGATTCATTTGTGTTAAGGGTTACTGTGCGTATGAGACAAGGCGTAGGGAGATTTGCAACCAAAACAGGTTGGGAGCCACTGACTTACTGTATTTATCATTCACTGGCTTGTTCATGCTTTTGTTCATGCTATTTCTGCTCCACACGCTGCAGAGCTGTGCATGTATGACAGAGGTGACCTGAATCTGTGCACAGCGGGTCACTGGTCGCCTAATTAAAAACACACCAGGAGCCCGATGAGAACTTCATTAATAAGCAAATGTCACCGTCATCATGACAACAGAGCACAATGCAAAGTGATATTTTAGGATTACATTTTTAAAATGTTTAAATTGTTTTAAATTGTTAACCATCATCAAACTGGAAAGTCAGCTCTCTCTAAATAAACACCTCGTCAAGCTGAATGGGCACTTTTTTACTTTACAAATCTTTCTTTACGCTGTATTGATATACCACCGGGAGAAATATACAAAATAATTTTATGACTGTGCTACCATTTTGTTGCATGTTTAGAGAAAGCAAACTTGTTTTTTCAGTACGTTTTCACAATTTTGATGATTAAAATGGGTCTATTTCATATTGCGTTTTTCTGGTAGTGGTTTAACCGTTGTTAAAATATTGTTAAAATGTATTTGCTTCCTAAATTTTTTTTTATATATATTGGAGATGGTCATGTGTAATATATTGATAATCGGCTGTATTACAAAATTGTGATAAAATTCTGCTTTATGAAATTAAATAAAAAGGTAAAAGTAACTATATATGTATGCAGAGCTAAATAGACAAGTTGAACCATCTTTTTACTTGGGGCAAATGCAATATACACTGATCTTTTTCAAGATGATTTACTACGCACAAATTGCTCAGTGTATGCCATTCGAGTTCAGTGGGTCGTTCCAGTCCCTGCAGTCTTTGGAAGTGTCTGCCTGGCAACATGTTTGTGCTCTGGCCCACTTCTAAGGAGTGTGTCAGAAGGCCCCATTGGCTACAACAGTGTGTAGATCTAATGAGGCAATAATAAAAATGCATAGACTAGGCAAAAGAAAATAGAATACATTGGATTAATAGATAAACTTTATAACTATATACCCAGAGAGACCAAGAACCAAGATGGAAGCTATGTACCGGTAGCCTTGTAGTCCAACTGAGAAATCTTGATACATTTTTAATAGACCCATATTCAACCCTTATTTATCTTGAATATGTTCTCTCACGCACAGCAAATACCACCTCAAAAATATATGGCCTACCAAGTAACACAATGGAAAATGAGAGATAAAGTTGAGATGAATAAAAATGTATTTCTAAAAATAAACTAACTAGGACTAAATTGTGGCTAAACCAACCCTGCACCAAAACTAATACAGAAGTGGACTAAATGTGACCTAGAATTGAACTAGGAATGAACACTATTGAACTGGAACTAAAGCTGCACTAAAACAGAGCCACAGCAGGAATATCAAATTCGGAGTTATGGCTGCAACAGAAGGAAACCAAGACTAAACCAGGACTGATTAAACTCCAAGCCAACTTCATGATAATACAAACAATAATAATTGAATAATGCTGCAGATAAATAAATGCATTGGAGACTCGCACGCATTGAGTGGTTTGCGGGTTATAATCAACCTTTGTTTGAATGTAACAGAGCCGGGTTTTATGTCCGCTCTAAACCAGGACAAAGAGATTCATGGGACATGAGTTCAGACCACAGCAGCTGGCAAATTCAACGCTGTAACCAGCAATCTGCACTACTGCGACTGCTGCTACTGACAGCGGCCAACTTTATTGGCTAACATACAACATGCAATAAAATATCCACCAACTGGCACTAGTGCAGTGGTACAACCTTTGTCCTCTGACCTTAAGGTTCAAGCCCAGACATCTATGAATGCTGTGGTTGTGTCCTTGGGCAAGACCCTTCACCCACCTTCACTGGGGTAGATGTGGATGGGTAAAGGGTGAAAGGTCCAAAATAGTCAGAAAATCACAGAATGTAACAAAACAAGACATGCAACACTAAAATTATTGCAAAAAAAGTGTTTAAATATTTCAGATATTAAACTATTCTGGATGCTCAAGTTCTCACAATCCCTTAGGCACATCATTAACATCCACATGTATTAATTTTAGAACAACTTTTTACAGACGGTGAAAAGAAACTAGGGCAAACCACCAAAGCAGTCAGTCAGTCAGCACTGATTTCAGCTCTTTCTTCTAGGTTTATGAAAGAACATTTTTTTTATTATTAAATGGAGACCGTGCACAACATCCTTGTAGAGGGAAAATGTATCAATATTAGGCTTTTGAATCCTTCTTCCCAATACAATATTAAGCTTAAAAAAGTAAAAAAGAAACTAAACACTTGAGGCACTCCTGAGAATGTCTGTGCTTTATCAGCATCTTTGAATTGTCTCACATACTGCATGACCTACATTTTCCACCCACCCCCAACTTCTCTCCCCAAGAGCATTTTGGACAAACTTCAAAGCCTCAGCCAAGATGGAGACACCAGTCCTAATTTAATATGCTAATAATGCAAATGTAGGTCCGGTCTTTGTCGATTTCTAACATTGTAAGAAGTATGAGGTAATACAATGGAAAATATGGCTCTATGTTGGGTCTTAGGGCTGCTGATGTGAAGAGAAAGGACAGAGAGAGACAATTATGAGGACTGGAGTCACACAGTCAGAATAAAGTCGTTGTGTTTGAGTAAAAAGCCATAAAATCAGCGAGATGACTGCCGGCAGGAACAGTTCCACTAATGCAAACAGAGAAAGGATCGGAACAGTGAAGAATATGCTTTGAATTTAATATACTTTGATGTCTATCTGATCTAGGGCCCGATCGATATATCGGTTGGTCGATATTATCGGCCGATATGGGCACTTGGATAAATATCGGCTATCGGCCAAATTCTGGCCGATATTTCACCTGGGCATGTTATACATAATTTTAAAGCTTAGACTCTCTACAATACAACCATTTATCTAATTTACAGATGGATTAATGCTTCAATATTTAGCCCTGCACCATTTTTCTGTGCAGTAGTTTGTGAGTCTGAGATGCCGTAGTGCAGCTGAATACTGTTTGTGTGCACTCTGACCATTCATGGCTCTAACTGAGGCAGCGCTGGATTTAAATACTCTGAACTCTCAGCTACTAACTCAAAAATGAAAAGGTAACTTCAGCACAGACCACACCAGTGACAACATAGGACTTATTTTTTATTTAAGTGTCAGTAGAGAAGAGAGAAGATTTTCGTCACTACGAACAATCACTTGAATTACTAAATCTAGTAAAATACTCAGGATTAGTGCCAGGTTGGCCTATATGGGAATTAAGTCGTTAAACTGCCAGTATTGTCTTGTATGTGATCACTTCTATTCCCATGGCAACCGTCGTGGTGACATTTTTAACCGTTGCCGTCTTCACACAAGATACAGCTGTGCAGCGCATTACAGGTTACAGTGCAGCCATCCAACATAACATTGTTTTTCTTTTATTAAACGCACAATGGCTGGGAATTGGTCTGACATGGAAACCAAAGAACTCCTTTCTATCAGATCTGAAAATGAAATAGTGCATCAGTTATGCTGAATGGTAAGAGACACCATTGAGAATGAAAATGTCTCACCTCCCCTTTTCTTCTTCAAATGTATGTTGGCTTTACTCAATATCAGCCTATGCTGTCCGGAGTCTTTGTTTAGTTGCAAACACACGCTCCTGAAGATGCTAAGTTTATTTTTTTTGCATTGAAGAGATTGCCAACAGTTAAAAACAAAAAGTTCTTCACTTGCCACAATGTTTATGTTCCATCAACTGTTCGTCAGCTGTTCGTCAGCTGTCCCTTGTCAATGGCATTTAATCCAGTTAAAGTTCCAAAACCTTCTTCAACTAACTAAATACTTGCATTACTACCACCAATAGGTGGTAGTAATAATAATATATATATAATATAATATATATATAATATAATAATAATATACAAGGTTTAAAAAATAACAGACCTTGTCATTTTTGCTTTTGGAATTTTTTAATGATGCCCTAGTTAAAGACAATAGCAATTGTACACTTTAGTGTGGAGTGACCCTTATATATGCAATATGATTCAATTAAAATGTTATAAAACTGTACATAAATAATAAAGTAAACTAAACAAATGCACTGATCTTATAAAAGAGTAGAAGCTTTGCACCAGATTTAGGAAAGAGTTACTTTTCATATACAGTCCCTGATTAAGTGTGCCCAAAAAAACATTCCCTATACAGTACACAACTCTATAAAATGTTTCTATGCCATTTCATAAATCAGCTCATAAGGAAGGAAACTTTAAATTAACAAACTGAAGGTGTTGCAAAATATGTAGGTGCCCTTAGTAAAAACAAAATGGAAAATGTGGCTTTTAAATATCGGCCCAATACTTAGGGAATCAATTAGCATGTCATAGTCGAGGCTCTAGTCATAGTTTACCACGTGAGGAGCGACTGAACGATTAATGCAGCCAACTTTAAGTGTCCATAGAAACGCGCATCACAACAAAACATATCACTCTCCCACATGCAAACCCAATGGCTGTTGATTTCTAAAAGGAGAAATCATCATTTAGTCTCCTTTAAATGCAGTGTCAGCATTTTCTAACTTTAACCAGATGCCTTACATAATTGCAATGAACTAATAATATCCTTTTTCAATCCGCATTTTAAAATAGTCTCAACACACCAAACACTCCTGTCCCCTTCCAATACTGTTATATTGAGCCTAGAAAGGACTGTCAAAAAATAGACACGATCAGAGAAAACTTGCTTCAAAAGCAAAGCAGTGGTGAGGCTGTAAATATCCTGCTCATATGAGAATCACAACAGTCACTACTCTGCTGCAGGACATTGAGACTGAATTGAGAAATATAATTGAAAGTCACTGGTAACAGACAACCTTATTATGTAACAGATTCCAATAAGTTTGTGCTTTGGGCTTCATGTGATCATTAAAGTGCATCGGTTTAAAAACTACAGTATTTCTATCTAGAGATCCTCCGATCAATCAGCCGCCGATCATGATTGGGCCGATCATAGCAAAAAACGCGTAATCGGTGATCTACAAAATGGGCCGATAAGGTGCACCAATCACACTTTACATCATCATCACATTTGCCTTGAGGCAAACGATCTTAGTTACTGTAGTAGTGTCGTTTAAGCTCCTTATGAAACCCTCTTTGGTAAAACGACGACATGGTCGTCATGGTCGTCATGCAGCCGAAAAGTGCATTTCTTCTTCTTTGCTGGTGTTTTATAGCAGTTGGTATCCCATCACCTACTGTAGTTGCCTGCTTTCTGCACGGTGCTGACTCTTCTTCTTCGGTGGTGTTTTATGGCGGGTAGTATCCATAAAGTTACATTATCGCCATTCTTTAGACTTTGTTCATTAGACCTCATTCTTTAGATGTTGTTGTTAGTGCTTCCAATGGCGGCCGGCAGCAAACCACAAAAGCACATCCTCTTCTTTGGCGTTCCACAGTTGCTGGCATCCATAGTGCCACATTACCTCCACCCATTCCAGTTTCGCTATGCCAACGGCAGTTGAGCGTGGAAAGGAGATCAGTGGTTGCAGTGCAACACCACAACTCTAAAATCTTCCAATTAACCCTATGTTACATACGTAAGTAACTATAGCCTTACATGATCCCTGTGACTGGACTGCAAGAAGATTCAGCAGATTGAATTACTGCCTATAATTTTGACACCATAAAGACAATTCAGTTCTTTCCCTTTCATTGCTGTACAATGAAGCAGCACATGCTCAACAATTTCTGGTTGATGAAGGAGACCCTCACATCCTTCCTGAACAGAGAGTATTAGGTAGAAGATGCTATATAGAATATCCTATCTGCAATCAGATTTCCCTGATTTAATGCTTTGCAGTGCAGAGAGACTGTCAAAAGCTATCATAACTTTGTGACACAATGATAGACTCAGCCCATTCCATCGCGAATCGTATCGCTAAGAGTTCAGTGGAGAAGACAGAGAGATGATCTGTTAAGCTCTTCTTGATGATATGTTAAGCTCTTCTCGCTATCTCAAGATCAGGTATGAAAAAGGCAGCGTCTGTCCGCCCACTCTCAGGATCCTTAGATCCATCGGTATAAATAACCACATCATCAGGATGCTTATTGATGAACTCTTGAACAATAAGCTGTGGTGCCTTTTTAGTTTTTCCTTTAAGTTTGTGATACAGACTAGTATCAACAGGAGCCGGAGTAAACCTCCAAGGAGCTATGGTTGATAAAGCCACTGAAGGATTCAAGTGAAGATCACTTATTCCAGCAAGTTGTGCTTTTGCATTTCCTACCCAGTTAAAACACCTTAAAAGCCCTACAACAGATACGCAAGGCTTGGGCTTGATCTACATCAAGTTTCTTTAAGTTAGTTTCAGCTGAAGACATGAAGCAATACAGCCATAATCAAGAGTTGCTCTTATAATAGCCCAGTAAATATTCAGGAGCCATCTTCTGCTAGCTCCCCAGTCCTGGCCAGATAAGATAACGCAGCAGATTATTCACCTTTTTGCATCTCTAGTCTCATCAAGGTGCTGTTGCCAATCAAGCTTTTCGTCAAAGATGACTCCTAAGAATGTAACTTCCCTAACCTGTTCAAGTACCTGCCCATGCAGTTTAAGAGTAATTGTTATGCCGATTATAGAAACAAATCACTTGGGATTTCTGTACGGACAATTTTAAATGCCAAATTCAGAGTCCACTGCTCTTAAATGAGAGAGCATATCATAGCACGCCTCATCTTTACCTGGAGTCGTTTGGCTTGCCTTAGAAAGCGCACCTCTTAGCTCAAATAGACTGAGCGGGAGGTTAAGATCATCTTGAGTTGAAGTCTGGGGTTTAATCAATTCAACATTCTGTGCCAGAGTATTATCCCTGCATTGCTTTGCCGCAGGTAAGAGATAGAACCGCTGCGTTTATGTGTCATTGTTTTCAAAGCCCATGGGATCAAAGTGGAAAGGAATGGAATGCACACGCATTCTTTGTGCATATGCTTTACATCATCAAATGAGAGGGCAATAGCCAAGGAATCCTAATTCTGGCTAGGCCACTCCAGAACCTTGATATGCTTCTTACAGAGCCACTCCTTGGTTATCCTGGCTGTGTGCTTCGGGTCATTGTCATGTTGGAAGACCCTGCCACGGCCCATCTTCAATGCTCTGACTGAGGGAAGAAGGTTGTTGTCCAAAATCTTACAATACATGGCCCCATTCATCCTCTCCTTAAAACAGTGCAGTCGTCCTGTCCCCTGTGCAGAAAAGCACCCCCAAAACATGATATTTCCACCCCCATGCTTCACAGTAGGTATGGTGTTCTTGGGATAGTACTCGTATTTCTTTATCCTCCAAACATGACCTGTTGAGTTCATACCAAAAAGTTCTATTTTGGTCTCATCTGACCACATGACACATGACTCCACTGGATCATCCAAATGGTCATTGGCATGTCCTCCCTTCTCTCTCATCCACCATTTCATGCCAACTTTCCTGTCTAATAAAGCCTTCTGGCCAAAAATAAAGAAATTGTGGTCCTAGCTCTCTTCAGGTCATTGACCAGCTCCTCCCGTAGATCTGGGCTGTTTCCTTTCTTATCATCACTGATACCACACAATGTGAGATCTTGCATCCGAGAGGGATTGACAGTCATCTTTAGCCTGATCCATGTTTTAACAATTGCTCCAACAGATGATATTTTTTCACAAAGCTGCGTGCCAACTGCCCCATAGCCCTTTCCAGCCTTGTCGAGGTCTATAATTTGGTCTCTGGTGTCTTGTCAGCTCTTTGGTCTTGGCCATGGTTGTAGTCTGTGTCTGACTGAACTCAAACAGGTGCTACTAATTTAGATTAATACGTGGAGTAGAGGTGGGTTTATTAAATGCAGACCAAGGCTGTGTCCAAATGTCACACTTGTCCCCTAACCAATCCACAACATAGTCCTGTACTATTTAGCACACTTGATAGTGCACTCAATCACAGTGCGATTCGGACACTTAACTCACTATTTTCTCCTCGCTGTGGGTCCCATGACTCTGGCGTCCGAGTGACAAAAATCAGCAAAACTCAGATCAAAATATTTATGTAATAAATGTTGGTAGTGTGGACGCAGCCAAACAGGGCTTTGAGAGACAGAATTCTTGCCGATTGGCAGGTGTTCAAATTCATATTTGCAGCAATAACATACAAATAAATTATTTAATAATAATTCATTTGATATCATATAATGTGCTTTCCAGATTTTACGTCATTCAAACAAAACAAAAAACAAGGCTAAAATCCCATTTAGCAGTTGCGACTTTAGTCAATAAAATCTATGCAGTGACTCGTACTATAAATTGAATCCAACGCGAGTCATCGTCCTTGTTACCTAATGACAAACTATGCAAATATCATTCTTTCATTTAAACATGTAAATCTCTTTGATCTCCACCAGGACTTCTGTCTGGCAGCTGACATTTAAACTATAAAGCACCTTTACCAGTAGCATCGATAAACTGAATAATTTTGTCATCAAGCTTTTTGTGTAGTTTCTCTTGAAGGTGAAATTTGAACTTCCCCAGGTGCACAAGTCAGCCCCTCCTTTGCTCATGTTTGGTTGGGACAGAGTTATGTCTTGGCCCCTCAGGTGTGTGCAGAGATCAGAGTGGACCAAAGAGAGTTTCCCCACTATACAGTGTTCCTGGCAAATCAAAACACCACTGTCCCCCACTGCACGGCTCTCAATGAACTTCAAAAGCCCAAAATTGTCACCTCCCTATAGGGCTGCAGGCTGTAAAAGAAAACACACAGAAAAGGGATGAGAGTACATCATCGACCAGCTGTAACATCCGCTCACATTAAAAGATATTTGGCCATTAAACCAGAAAGATTATCTTTAGTCTGCTACAAAACTATTATTGCCAAGTTAGAAAACTATAGCACAAAAAAACATTATACCACTGAAAACCCATAGTGGCATCTGTTGATAGAAATAGTTGAAGGGTCATTAAATGTGGAATTATTTTAACCAGTTGCACAAGCATTATAAAGGTTTGATTCTACTGGCAGTAGGGATGCAACTAACGATCATTTTGCTAAATCGATTTAAAGATTACCAGCAGTTGTTTAGAAGGCAAAAATCACGTGATGAAAATATTTGACTACCAACTACTAAATTTTACCCAGATGAAGCTGAAGTGAAGCCGTTTCAGGATACTGAGTACATTTACTGACAGTGTTTTCATCAAATACACAAAATTTACACATTTTACGTGTCATTTTCATACAATTGTGGCTCAATTTGAGTCATAAAACGTATTTTTCCAGCTCATGCATGTTTTGGAATCTGTATAGACCAGTTAGTGATTATTTAAACACTAGTAGTATTTCAATAATCAATGAGTTGCAATTAATCGATTAACTTGTTGCTACCCTGGCTGGCACAAGGAGTGACAATGTCGAAGTTATGCCAAGCCAATTTGAGTACTGAGTGCAGAATAAGTCACAGAAGAACTTTAAAAACACAACTTCAGGGATGTTTTTGTTGTGCATACATCATAATATGAATAATATAGGACATTTAAACCCTGTGACACACTTCGGAATCCAACAGCTCCGGCTCTGTCCCGTCTGACCCTGGTCTTATGCGGTGGAGCTCAGGGTTGATCCAGCTCTGCCCCTGGGTCAGTCATCCCCCTCACACAAAGGCTCTTTGAGTCCATCCTCCCTCTGTCCCGGGACTCTGCGCTCATCTGTTAGTGCGTGCAGCAGGGGGGCAGCGCTAATGGGCTAAGCTACTGAACTCGGGCTGTGGTACAAATGATGACTTGTTTTATAGTGTTTGCCTGGAAATGGTAAAAGTAAATTGCTGTAAATTGGATCTAAAGTCATTGGAGACTATTTTGGGGAATTGCTGTGTTGCCTGGTACAGAACAACAATTATTTGATTGTATAATTATGATGCATAAAATAAGCAGCATGAAGGTTTGTACAATACCGGGTACATACGTAATCCAACAAGATTAAAACAAATGTTAAAATATGACAAATTGCATGAGAAAGACCAAAATATTTTCAAAATCCCAAAACTGATAACAGAGATTAGGGGGGAAAAAAATTGGTTATGGTTTTACTGTGCAGCAAAATTATAAGCCAAAACTATATCAAAAAGTAATCCACATTGCAGAGGAACAACCATTTTAAAGCAAGTTAAGCAGTTAAAGTACAACATATTTTAACTAAAAGTTTAACACTAAACAATTATATTGCTTGAATACACGTGAACACCTGGTTTACTATTAAAACAAAAAAATTATTCCGGTTGCAGTTTGATGACACAATCCGAAACTCTATAGATTTAACACTTTTACTCGAACTGTGCTGTCCAAGTCTACAAAAACATTCAAGAATATTACACTAGAGTTTCAAGCAGCAACATTAACATTTATTCACTGATAAGATCAAAGCTCAATGACATCAAGTTGCATCAAACAACTTAAGCATTTTATTTAAAAAAATCTGAAAACAGTGTATGAAGTATTCAGTCTTTATCACAGAGCACAAATGTAAACAGCATGCCGAGTTGGCTCACCACTCCCGTCACCACATGATTAAGACAGACATAGCCTTAGGATACAGCAACACACAGCAATAGACCTGACAGAGTCATCTGCTCAGCAATGGGAGGCACAGGGGAGGCAACATGTCACAAACAGGCTAGCATTTGGATAGAGACTCAGATTGAAAATGGACTAACATTCACATTTGCATAATAACAACGTTTTAGTATCTTGCTGGACGTGGTTTCTGACACTGCCTAAGGCAGGGCTGTAATTGGTCTATTGAAATTATTATTATCATAACACCATGGCTTGAGTGATGGCTATTGGATGAAATATGTTTTTTAACATTTTCTATTGGCCACAATAGTGTAACCAAACTCCTTCCAATAGAAGTTGTTTTATGTTTATGAGGTGTCCAAAATACAGTAGTTGCATTACTCTGAACTTTACTCTGACTACAACTGAATCTGTTTCTACTCTGAACTTTATATTAAATTCATCTTACATATAAACCAGACTAGTGGGGTTTAACATTTATAGTTTCCTAAAGGTATTTGACCCTCGATACCATTTTATGTAATCGTCCGTAATGTGAAAACGGCAGTTGTGGTTCGACAAACACCCACTATATGTTTTTTTCCCCCAAATGAATGCGGTGGGCAGGTTAGATGATCCTCTTATCAATAGTTCACACCAGAGTGAAATCGATCCTCTGGCCCATCTCTGCTGCTCTGAGGAGAGAGCCTCTAATCTAGGCTAATGGAGTAGATAGGGCAAATGTGTTGTGCAAGGGGCGCCAGAAGCACAACTGCACTCACACAGCAAGACACAGGGTAACCTTCAAACGAATGGCCCACAGTCTGCCCGTTTTAATCAAATGCAACCCACTTAGGCTTCACAGGTAATGATACCCAAGTACAGGGAGGAATACAGTGGCCCGATGACTTAAAAGGGATATTCAAGGATATGAACGCAAATACCTCATGAGATATTCAAAGTGCAATGTAACTTTTCCCGTGTAGAATCCGCAGACTGCTTCTCGCTATTGAGACAAAAGCAATGCAAGACAAATACATTTAATACCATACTGTGGAACATTCCAGGGAAAGTAATACAATCTCCCTGAAGGCCACAAAGTGTTAGTAGTAGTAAAGGAAATCTCACATCTCCGCAGTGATTGTATCAAGGTGCAAATCGTATCGATGAGTTTCATTTATGCATTTCTTACAAACAACGATGAGTTTCGATTTGAACTAACCCTAAATCATGATGCACTACGGTTCACACTACATTGCTTTTTTGTTTTTGTTGATCCGATACCCATCGCAATGCGACAGAAATCTTGTTTATGTTTTTTCTTTTTTTTTATTAAGTCAGTTTAGTCTGATGCTGTGCCTTAATACACAGAGGTGGGCAATGTTGAATAAGACAACATAATCACATACAAAAACATTTAATGCCAGATATTTTAAAAGAGCCACGGTTTCCCAGGAGAGTTTTTTTGGGTCAGAGTCAGCCATGTTGCAAGGATGGTTTATGGTGGGTCCTACCTCTATGCAGCTATGCTACCATAGACAGTCTAAATTCAGTGCTTCTAAAGAGGCATTTTCATTCTCTCCCTCTCTCTCTCTCTCACCCTCTCTCCCTCACATATAGATGGATGATAGAGGATGTTTGGTCTGTGGATCCACATGTAAGGAACATTCCAGTGGAGAGAGATGAGAAACAATCTGCTACTTTACACTTTTACACCAACTCAGCCAAGTCTGTCATTTGGCCATTTCACGCACACGTGTTTTTAAATCACGATGACGCATTTGCAATTGTATAAAATAACATAAAATAGATTTGAACAAAATTCTTCAATCCCACTAAAGCACTGCAGGGTGTGATACCAAATTCAAATTGTTTGTTTAAAATCTGATTTTTTTTATGTGGTCGTTCACATTACAAAAAAATGCCATTGCCGTTTGTGTCTGGTGTGAAGCGAATTCAGCTTGATGTGCCACATGTGCACAAAAGAACACAATGTCACACATAGCGCACTGTGTTTAAGGAAGTAAAATGGGCAGGTTACCGGCTGCGTCCACTCCTTTTAATGATGTCCTTAGTTTCTTTAAATTTTGCATGAAGGCTTTTTATTTCCACTGGCATTGCAACCGGAAGAGTTTAATCCCTCGCACGGCCAATCTCCTCAAATACTGCCCGATTACGGTATGAACCCTCCATTTTTGCCTGAATTGATCCGTCACCCCATATATTGATTAGTCCACAAACTTCTTCCTTCTTCCACCGATGGTTAAAGAATCGGATGGTTGCTGTTCACACTGTCCTGAAAATATCGGATACAGGTCACATATGGGCCAAAAAACGGATTTGACATGCAGTGTGAACGTAGCCAATGTTGGTTCAGTGAAACATGATTGTGATCAGAGTTTGACTCTAGCCACCCTGCACTGTAGAAGACTCAGGGAGACCTGGCTCACACCAGATTGTTGTCACTCTGAACTGACTTCACTTCTACAATCTGGAAAGGGTCTTGCTGAAAGCGATCAGGACGTTTAAACAAACATTTCAGCATTAGAGTGAAACGAGCAGATAAATCTAACTTTTGTTGAATCCAGTAAACCACAGACATATTTCCCTCCACAAATGCACAAAGTACCTCTATGTGCTTGTTTTTATTGTTATTTGATTTTTTTTTCAAAGTCAATGGGTAAAAGACACATTTTAACAATAACGCACACGCACACACTCACACCAAAACATGAATACAAATGTGTTTATTTGTTCATTGTTAAGATATTTATGAATTAAAAAAAGGTATTTTTCCAGGGTACGCAGAAGGATCCAATCAAAACAACAGGAAGGACATCTCAGAACTGCTTGTAATTTGAAGCTGCACAAACACTAAAAATACTGCAAACTTCAAGTTTTACACAAACTTGTACCTTCATAAGACACATTTAAAATGCCTCCCATTTTGATCTGACTTCAATTTTATTCAAGTTATCAAAATTGTAGAGTAAAATTCAAGTTTTCAAACTTTAGAGTGTTAAAGATGTATTGGTTTGAAAAAAGAATAATAATATATTTGATTAGGAGAGGGATATAGCTTTAAATTGAGTTTTTTTAAGTGTAAAAACATCATAGATTAACTCAAATAAGTACCGGCAGTAACACCCATCACCACAAAAAACAAAGCACTGCAAACAAAACCTCAAAACTAGATTTATCTTTCTCATCTCAACAATTCCTCTTCCTCCGTTTCCTCCTCCTCGCTGTTCAAGTTTATGGTAATCCATCAAACATGTTCTCAGTTTGCCCACATCAACCACCACATGGCAAAAGAACATTAGCTAAATATCTAACTCACGAAGCTTTGTCACCTTTTTGCACCCCAAGGTTCACAAACGATACAAATACAATTTGGTTGGAGTCATGAGGGAAAGTTGTTTACAGTGCTTGTTTACATTTTATTGCATCATTTAAAACTATTTATCAAGCCAATTGATATTCCCTAAACCACCTGACCTCCAATTAAATTGAAGCCGTTTATGAATAAATAAATAAATGGCTGTAGTTTTGGCCTCTGCTGCCTGATTTACTCGTGATTGTAAGTGACTGCTGCTGGGAGATATTGACTGATAAGACAGTAAATTCTGTTGAGCCTTGACAATTCCCATTGCAAATTTAAAGCCAGTAACTCTAATATGTATGCATTATAATGTAAAAAATAGACATATTTGAAAAAGTCCAGGCGGAATATTAAAATATTGTTAAATTCAGACTTATTTTTTTCTTTGTGGGTTTGGAATAGGGCAGCACAGTTTTTGAAAAGTTTTGTAGATGCGATCAGAATTGCATTTTTCCTCTCCATACAAATACAACTTTGTTCAAAGAAGTCTGAAATCTGAATCTGTTAAATAAATTCAAAAATCTCCTGCATTTCAGTTTGTCGAAAAAAGCTATAGGGTTAGCAGTTAGGTTCGATAATTGCGCCCACTTAAATTGATATTTTGATGAGAATTCTACTTATTTTCTTTAAATCAATTATTTAATTTCCTATTGAAGTTTTAAATTAGATTAGCATTAACATTGATCTCTTACTGCAAGTTATATCTTACCGTTTGAACAGAAAAACACATCTTCACATCACTCCTACCTATACCATTTGTCTGGTAAAGCTGCTTAATAATGATAACCAGCACTCATTGACTCATAGGAGATTTATTTAAATCTGATTACAGTAGATTATCAGTGTGTTGGGACCTATTCTGACCTCTGGCGCTTCTCTTAATATCAAAACACTTACTTTAAACGATGTTCCTATGTCCAAAACAAACATCAATGCAATATCATTTCTGAACTCATCTCAACTCATTTGTCAAAGTTCTACCAGTGTTTTTGGGTGAACTTCTGATGCACTTTGTTGAACAACCTCATTAGAGACAGTGACGAAGTAAATACCAAAGAAACGGTTTCAGCATCTGAAAAAAATAGTATTATAGACAGAGGAATTTAGATTAATAGGCAATATAACAAGTGGGCGTTATCTGAAAAGCAGCAATTTGCCTCGATAACAGTCTGTGAAATTAATCAAATGGTTAATCTTTCTTTCTTTCTTTTTTTCTTTCTTTCTTTAAAGCGTTTTTGGCCCTCAGGCTTTATTAGACAGAACAGATGAGAGAAATGAGGAACGAGAGAGAATGGAGGACATGCAGTAAATGTCAAAGTCGGGATTCGAAGTCACAACACTGCGGCCGGCTGCACTAGGAGCCTGGCATGCGTGTGCTGTGCCTTAAACACTCGACAACCGGGCAGCACCAAATGGTTAATCTTTTCAATAGGATTTTTAAAGTGAAATATGATTGAGGAAAGAAAAAAAAACCATAAAAGTGGGCAGATGGTAAAATGTTTGTAGGATGAACGGACAGAAGCTGACTGTACTTGGCAAAGACTTGCTGTACCACTTATGAATGTGTCGAGATGAGGCAGGTTGAATAATGCATAGTGATAGCTAAAATTGTAGTAAGTGTGTTGTAAATGTAGATCCTTCAGTCACTATCTTATTCAAGTGCCTCTAAAAAGGCATGTATACGCCTTGTCAATGTCATAACAGAACTATACTTCTTAAAAGCTGTCATGTTAAAATGACAATGCCACATAATTCAACCATGGTTTCTTAAGCCACTGACTACAACATTGTGAATCTACCACAAGTCAACACTAATTCTGTTGGAAGAAAATAAGTATATAAACCAATTATGCCTCATTATAAGTTTGTCATACTAAATGTATGCGCACTGAGGAGTTTGTATCAACTCCAAACCATGACAACTAATATCCAGGTTACTAAGATACACAATAGGGCTGCAACTAACGACAATTTTGCTAATTAATTAGTCTAGTGATAAATCTTGCTAATAATCAATTAGTTGTGTGCAACACTCACGTGATGAAAAGATGAAGATGAGGATGAAGCTGGCGTGAACATGGCGGAACACGCTCACTTTCTAGCATTCAGTCCCAAACTCTTTAGGGAAGCAGGTGTTTTGAAGTATGTACTTCATTTGAATGTATCCAAATAACAAACACGGTTAAAAACTGTTAAGTATTATATATAATATAAATAAAATGATAAATAATATAAGAGGACCTTTAACACATCATACCAGCGGTATGAGTCATACCAGTCATATTTTGCACTCTCCCTTAACCTCACAATGTTCCTCTTTATTCTGTCCATTATAATCCAATACAACAAAGAACGCACAACAAAATTCTATCCGATTTGTTCATTGTATTGAAATAATCCTCTATTGTGCAAGTGAGCAAAGGGAGACAGAAAGCGCACTGAATATTTTAGCATCCCAGCTCTCGAATGTCACCACTGCACTGCTCCACGAATAAGGGAAAGTTACTTCATCAAAGAACTCTCAGGATTTTTATTATAAAGGTTGACGTCTGTGTTTGTCTCAGCACATTATCTTCAGCAGCGTCCACAATGGAGCAGCCTAATCTCTCAGATTACACATGGGCAAATCTCAGTTATACATTTAGTAATAGTAGTTAGAGCCAATGTGAACAGACAAGACTACAGCACTGAAAAATATAAAATGCATAAATAAATAAAACATTGAATTACTTAAATCTTGAATTTAATCTTTGAATCATTTTGACTTTACAACTACTACATCACAGTAGAGTAAGAAAATTGCCTGAATATAGAAAACAATTTATCAAGTTAAATAATGTAGACCTAATTAAGTAAGTAAATATAAACAAGTCAACTCAAAGGGACTAGTGTATTCATATTCAATATTCGTATTCAATAACAATCTGTCCCATGTAGCTTTTCTATTTCTACTGTTGAAGAACAGACAGTGAGGCATGATGTAAATGATGAGATTGGTCAAGAGACGCAACTTTGTTTGTCAAATGCTGTTAGGACGATGACAGAATCCAAGCCAAGTGCTGTACTCCATTTCATTTAGGTCCGATCAAAAACTAGAAAGGAAATCGTAGCCAAATCTGTTTTACTGTTAGTAATAGTATCCCTTTTTTACTCGCAGTAAACACAAATATATCTTAAAGCCAGTATATTTACACGCTCAATAAAGTATAGTAATTTTAAATTGTTTCCTAATGCATGCCCTTTTTTGATTGAATATATGTTGTAGTTCCTACGTTTTTGAATTTTGTTCATTGACAATGGCAATAAACTCTTTCTGATTCTGATTCTGATTCTGAGTATGGTTATAACATGTCTTTAGGGTTAATTGGACACACAGGACAGAACAGACTGACTTTACTGAACAAAGTACTGCACAGCTCTCTGCTAAAATACAGGTAAACCATTTCCCAGAAGGCCAGAATAACATTATGGCAAAAAGGTTAGTTAGCAGCTGTACAGTACAGTGCAAATGTAATGTAACGTAATAAAACTTAATTTCAAGGAATTATATTGTGTGTGTGTGTGTGCGTTTTATTTGCAAGAGAATATATCGTCATGGCATCTTTCATGACCAAACATCCTCTCTGCCGCCCCCGCACATTCACCCACAACAGCTACGGGCCTGGTTTATGACAGATTCATTTCTTTTTCTTCAGACCAAAGCTCCTTCCTTCAAGTCCCAACACCTCCAGGCTCACAGTAGCACCCACTTTGAGGCAATATGACCCAAATGCAGGAGAAGTGAGCGGCGCGCGTCTCCCCATAAAAAAACATAGCGAGTGTGAAAGAGACAAAAGGCTCATAACGCACTGCATTCTTTGCATGGTTAGCATAGCTTTCCCTCATCGCTGCATCCGACTGTGAAGTTAAAATCATCCCACGCTAAAACTGTACAAGGAGCACGAATTAGACCCTAAAAACCCAGTAATTGCCACCTCGCCCCCACTGCTGCATATCCACCCATAGGTAGTGAAGTGACAGCTCAAAACAGTCCCACAAGGTGTCAGCTAGCCCAACGCGTGTGCCCTTTTGCAATGCACTGGCCTTTATTGGGTGAGGGAAATATATAGTAGGCAATGAAAAGGAACCCTTAGGGTTTAAAGGAGTTAACTTTAACATACAGTATACAGTTGAAATCATAAACTAATACTTTGCTTTAATTTCATCGATTTTCTTTTAATTCGTCAATGTCAATGTTTATTTTCAATATATTTTCAAAAAGCAATATCAACATTATTGTATTTACCTACCTTTTTTTCAGCATTATTATTTATTCTGTTTATTTGTTTCATGCAGTGTCTACTGAGCTACCTCCTCCTAAATTGAATGATTAATTATTTTAATTTCATATCGTTGAGCACAGACTCCTCGTTATAATCCACATGAAATAAAGAGCTAAATGAGAAATGATGAAGGCTCCATTTTGATTTTACAATTTCATGTAGACTATAATATAAAACAAAGCAGAAGTCAGCAGGAGAAAGACTTAGTTGTCAGCGGCAACGGCATATTAAGCCTTAACCTTAGAATCTGCAGTCAGCTCTACAAAGATTCCCACGCTTTTCTTACAACAATCTAGCAGGACTTTTCTCAAACATATAAGCAGCGAAGAGCCTTGGCATTGGCAAAACTATAGGCATGATGATGTGACCTGCAAATCTACAAACATCACATTGATTAGCTGAAAGTCATTTACGCAGCCAAATGTTTTGATGAAAATGTCTGATATTACACCATTGCCTCTTTCAACTCCCAGCCTGTAGCATTACATTTAAAAAACAAGGAAAAACAAGCAGAGTCTTTGTTAAAAAAAAAAGGATTATTAATGCTACGGCTATGATTTCAGAGATTTACGGTTTAATGCAGGCTCTATGCTCAAACACCGTCACGTGCCATCTAGTTTTCTATCAGCGTTCATCGTCCTCCGAGTGAGTGACAGGTGGAGTAAACCAATCACAGCGAGGCGTGAACTCTCAGAAGATAATGGTTTTATTGATCTCTCTTATCTCTCATAAAACATGAACAAAACATGATATCAAAGCAGGAAAAGAACTAACTTGAAGATTTTGCTGTTTATTTTGACCATGTAATAAATCAAAATTATTACCGTGGAGGCCCTTTACAAAATAAAAGTCCAAAAGACACAGCAGACCTACCAAAACATATCAAACTACCATCATGAGCAAAAAAGGTGGGATGTGCTTCGGTCAGCAGTTTTTAATGATGTCCTGAACGCTGCCATAAAATTAAAACGGTTTGAATCCCCCTTTGTTTAAATGAAATGCCCCATGTCTTCCAAGCTCATCAAACCTTAAAAGCATTAATCCTGTGACCATTGCTTCAGAGACTCTAGAGATCAACAATGTGACAAAACAAGATACCAAATTAAAACGCATCCTTGGAACACAGATGTGACAAAGACTAGTCCCGTAGCTTATTAAAAAGGATACATTCCCTGCAGTGTTTGGGGGCAACAAATGGTGATCATACCAAAAGAAAAACCGCTGAATGTCTTTCCTGGTCCATATAATGTCACTGATCTTGTTGCCTCTGGGCTGACAGCGGAAGGGAAAAAAACATCCCATAGGAAGTGGGGTGAATGATGACATTTATGGTCTGTTTTTAAATGTTATGTTAATATAAAAATACAAACATGGAAATACAGACTTCAACTTGATTCTGGAGGATAAAATGCTTTTAAAAAAGGGAATAAACACAACGCAACTCACTGTTTGTACTGATAAAACGTGGTAAAACGTGGTAAAACTACTTATACAGAGAAGTACACGTAAACAGCATCTCCAAGGTGAAAAGGCAGATTAAACTGTACAGGTCACTCCCAAAACTCCAGCAAACTCTGTGCCTTCTCCTTTCTGATATTGTCCATGTAAATTCTTATAATTCTAATAAAACAACTGGTCAACTATGTATTAAAAAATGTAGCAGACTACACACCGCTGATGATTCAAAAGCTAAACAATTCAAAAATATGGCGCACATACTCAGACCAATCAAACAAATGAACCACCCCCCTACACTAAACATGTATGTCTAAAACACTCCTCAAGTTGAAGTGATTCATAGGTTTCAGAATGATGGGAAATCAGGACTGTTGCCATAGCAGTTATCAATTTAAACTTAAACATTACATCTTATGAATGTGAAATAGTCTTTATAATTTTGCAAATAACAGGAAGTTGAAACCCATAAACATCAAATTGGAGGGAGTTGGTTACCAATGGCAACAGCGTTTTAGAGCATCCTTGAGTATAAAGCGCTGTTGCAAAGCATTGTGGGGTACCAGCCTCTTTTTGAACCAGTTTGTTCTGTTCAATGTATGGATATCTCTGTGTGGCTTACAGCATCCTCCTCTCATCTATAATTATTTTTCAAAAGCAGATTCATTCAACACAGAGCTGTTTAATGATCAATATTTTGGAACCATTACATGTTCCAAAATATTATACTCGCGAAGGATCTGTAATAGATTCTCAGGAAGAGGACCTGCAAATATATAGAAAGTCATTATTAAGCATCATTAATGAGTCATGAAACTTTCTTTACTCTTTCCACCTGATAAAACCTAATACAAATGTAGACATAAAATATTTAAATGTCCACCTTTTTCACCATCTCTTATATTTAGCCTTGTGTTTAGCCTTGTGTAAAAAGGCGCTGTACAGAGTCTTATAGTTTCAAACCCAGAAACAGAATTAGTTTATTCTAAACATTTTGCAGTGGTCCGAAGTTATTCCAATATTTCCTAATACATTCTGAGCGCCCTAATTATTCACCACGATGAGTTTATAAGTGCTTTTCAAAACTTTCAGAGGCCAGGAGTTTTGTTGTCATGGTAAATCTACAACAACTAGAATACTAACAGCACCCTTCCTGGTTAGCGGCCGCTCTAACACTTTAATGCAGACAGCACAAAACCGTCTGATTTTGACCCTAAGAGCTGCTTTTACAATACATCTGTACAGGGGGAGAACATTTTCCACAACTTCATGGACAAAAACACAGTACAATCACTTTAAATTGTGTTGATTGACATAATTTAGCACTCTAGTAAAGATATTTGCATGTTCATTTTGTCAGAATCCTATAACATTGCACATAAAGTGTAAATCCCATATTTCATGCATTTATTGAAACAATTATCTTTTTGCATAATGTATGTTCAGATGTACATTATGTGCACAATTCATGGTACATGCACACAGCTCTTATGTTTCTTTAGTGGGCCACATAATGCAGGGACAAGTCAATACAAGCTCTACAGTGCAGCCCCTGGACATGAGGACATGAGGAGGGGGCTGTGTCAGGCTAATTACACTGTCCTCTGGGGTGTATCACTGAGGCAGTAGCATGAATCCAAATGTAGGTCACACATAAAACACAAGTCCAATAAGTCGATATAATATGGTTGTTGATGATGATGACGATCAGAATCAGATCAACACAACGTTATACAGGTATTATCTTTTACTGTATTATTCAGGCTTTTAAACTACTTTTGGACACTTTAATCTAGGCATGTCACACAGCAAAATTTAAAAAACTTATAATAATGTTAATTTATCTGATGTTGTATACAAATCCGCAGTTAAAGTTTGGTAAAGGAGGAAATACAAGAGCAGATGAGAGGGATGCATATGCAGCGTATGGCCATAACAGTGTTTCCCATTAATAGAATGGACTATGGTTCCCCCTCATAGTCTAAAAACAACCTGGCCTATACATTGCCATAACAAGATCACACGCCATTGCTCATTGCATATAAGAATAAGTAATTAAGAAAAACAGGCAGAAAATGATTAGTATAAAAAAACGTCAAAGCCTGAGTGGAGTCTACGGAAAAAGCTGCTTAACACAACACAGATTCATTCATTCATACATCTAATAATGAATGACGTCACCCCCAGTCTTTTTTTCAGCTATTTTTAATTGTCTAAATACACTTGTTTTAATAGTCTTAATAACAGTTTGTTGGTTAATCCTGACATCCTGTTGTATAACTGCTACCTGACACAACATACCATCAGGCACCACCGTCAGCTATAGTCGATTGACATATTTTGAAACAAGTGCCTCCTGAACCAGCAGCTTTCATGTGGAAAGGCTAAATACACACACAACCTAATTAAATAATAGCATGGAAAGAATATAAGTGGTTTATACTTGTACGAACTATTTGTAATGGATACATGGATATATGAATCTCACTTATGCAATACCAAATTTGCCTTAAAAATGTTACAATGTAAACTGTAGGATTTCTTTTCTCGGTTTGCTATATTGCTTATACTCATTTACTTATTATAGCTTTATGTTTTATTAATCATGTTGGTGTACTGCATATAGGCATATTATTTTACAGGGGGTGACAATAAAGTATTAATGTGCGCAGGTTTAAACAACATAGTTGAAAGTCCAATAGCTGAGAGAGCTCACCTATGAAATACAAGGATCAAAAAGATGACAGAAAGACAATCCCTTCCTATGTTTTCATTTGCACGCAGCTGCTGCAAATACATCTACAAGCCTATTGTATTCTTTGAGTTTAGCTGAGAACGACGCAGAGACAAATGTGTGCGAGGAAATGTAATGCCTGTGCAAGATCATAACGAAAATGTACCTGAAAATGTTGAATTCCGTCGCTCCAACCCACTGACTTGTGACTGTGGAGCTCCCAGGCCCGGATGCCTTCTCTTTATCCGCCCACAAGCAGCACAGCCTCGGCTCAACAAGCTCCTCGTGTGTGCGCTTCCGAAGACACGTACCGGAAAAGAAAGAAATATCCTTTTAATTAAATAACGGGGGGGCAGAGCTGAAAAATAACAGGTAGAGGGGTTGAGAACGAGCCCCCAAAATGTCGCTGGTGTGGCGGTGGAGCAGTTTAAAGAAGCTGCTGGAGGAGGTCCTCTTCACACAGGAGATGGGAGGGTGCCATGGGAGGGTGCAGGGGTGCAGCTGCCGTCAAGCCAGGAACAAGCACACGCGTGGGCTCTTTCACAATAAAAGAGAGGACGTGAGCGTTTAAGATGCGTGTGTTTTACAACCATCAAAATAAATCATACTTCCGGTTATCGACAGTCAAAATAATTTGGACTGGTCAGGATTTTAATTTCACAAAGATAAACCGTGGCCGTACATTGATGGAATTGCAAAATAGTTGACCTGTTTTCTTCCCAAATAAAACAACGTTTACGCCAAAGTAAGTTGGCAGAATATCATACTTACAACTATCTACCAAAAATGGAAAATGCGTTTTGTATTTTATTGATTTACTAGTTTATTGATCCATTTGATTTTGTTCAGTGCAGCACTTTTGGTTTTGTGTGTAAAAAGTAGAGAGTGCACCAATTACACACATATATCATATTTTTGGGAAAATCACCAGGAAAATGCTCAGATAAACAATTCTGATATCACCATGGAAGCTGGGAACCCAGTTTATTTTGTATTTTTAGCAGCGTCTATGGTGAAGTAATCAGTTATTGTGTAATGCCATCTTCTGGTTGACCACGGTAAATGCACCTCTTAATATCGCCTTTATTTCTGTACTTTTTATATAATATCAGTTTGATGTACGTCTGTTATGTTTTTAGGTATTTTCTCTTATTAATTAAATAGCCTTGTAGTTCACTCCAGTATTCATTCTCTGTTTGATTTGGCCCACATTTGCGTCTCCGTTTATCAGTGTGTGCGCGCAGATCCGGAGCAGGACTGTAGAGCTCCGGGGTCAGATCAACATGTCTCGGGCAGCAGACAGACTCAAACACCTAATCGGACATCTTGACCGCCCTCCTGTCGCTATTGTATCCTTTTAATGCCACCGGGCGAAGAGAAAGGGACTGCGATACGGCTGCGCTAGTCCGGAAAAGAGCGCAGTGGTGGGGCTGTACCACAGCCCGGGGTCTTGTTCGACAAAACAGGCCTCTGTGGAGCTCTTTTAATTTACACGCTCTTATTACTATGTTGTAGAGGTTAGGAACGTTTTAGCATTTATAATGTATAGCCTGCAATTACGTTCCGTTAGTTTAACTGGACTAGGCTTGGCAACTGCTGTTATGATAATGTGTTCATGAGAGCAGCTTGTGAATATTGCATGAAAGTACTGAAGTAACACAGTTGCAGTGTAGTCAGAGATGAGATAACACTCAGTTACATTTACTTTTGTGATTTTTTGGAGAAATTGTACCTCTCCAAGTTAACTCCACACTCATACTTACATTGAGTGTGAAACACTATTACTACTAAAGTTTTGATTTCTCTTATCACAATGAGTATAAAGTGTGCGTTCACATTTGCACAAACACCACATCAAAAGTGGGATTGATCTGGGACTAAATTACTAATCCTGGACTAGAACAGGTTTAAACCTGGACTAACTGGGTTCAGACCCAACAAGGACAGGTGAACACATTTTCTTCAAGTGAGTTACTTGAGCTGCTCCTTCTAATGTGTTTTCAGGACTGAAAACACAATGAAACTCTCATTGTGATAAGAGTCTTTCATTTGAAAAAAAAAACGAATTATGTGCATTATTTAAGGTTTGGTCTTTCCAATTAAATCAACCTACTTTCGTATGTTATTTTGAATTTAAATTACTCTTACTTGAGTACACATTTTAGCTACTCTATATTCCAGTGACTATTTGTATTCTAGTCTAAAAACCAGACTAAAACAATACAAACTGGTCTAAAAATGGTTAAAATATACCTAAACCTGCAATATCATCATCATCGAAACCATACATGAGGAGGTTGATCTAGTATTCAAAACACAGATCTTATTAGTGATTTCATTCCCAATATTATAATCATTTACTGATTGCTGTTTTAACAGTACATTAATATATAAAGTATCATGTTTTATTCCTTGACTGGTCTCCTTCAGAGCGCCTCACCAACTGCTGCACAAGCCTACTGCCCTCGGCCTTCGAAATTAAGGTTAGCACTTTCACATACACTCTTACTTGAGCTATTTAACAATACAATATAATGCATTTTGATGTATGTTTTAGTACCAAGTAATGACAAGTTGTCTGTTATCTTCCATTTATCTCTATAGTCCATAGCACAATAATAATTGTAAATTGTTTTCTGGCCTTATCAACTGTCCAAGGGAGCAAGGTTTGATTTTGTTGAACAGTTTACATAACAGTAACAGTACTTCATAGATCCCAAATGACCTACTTCTTCTATTTATTTACATTATCAACCTTTGCTCAATCTGTAATACTGTATTGATTGACCTAAAACCCTGTCCTTTCACGCCAGAAGAAAGTGGCTTTATAATTAACACCTGGACTAAACCAGAACCAAATGAGGCTTTAAGGTCAAGACTGTAAAGACATAATAATAAATAAAATCCAGTGTCCAGCCCCCAAAAAATCCACAAACTTGTTATTCTTATGGCAAAATTATCTGTGCTCAAACAACTGTTGGTGAACTTTACAGCTACTCCCTGGACAACAATCTGCTGACTCCAGAGCAGAGACTGTTCTATGAAGAAAATGGCTTCCTCCTTATCAAGAATCTGGTGTCACACGAGGAAATTGACACGTTCAGGTAAATACATGCATATAAAGTGGGACTTTTCACATCTTGTCACACATTCTGTCTATTATCCATTTATTTTCCTTTTGTATATCCTGATTTCAATTACACTAAAAGTATCGTCTTCATGCTGGCAAAATCCTTTCTTATATTTAATCTGAAGGTAAACAAATTCCTGGTTTAAATAAAACAGTCCTTATTACTCTGTTTAAGGAATTTTATGATTTGGCAATGACCAAGCTAAATCAAATGGATGAACCTCACAGCTTTGTAAACCTTTTTATATTTAACTGTTGTATAAATGTAAACAATAGCAATCAGATATATCAGCAATTGTAAGAATAATAATGTTGTTATTTATATCGTTAATGTAATGTGTTTTGCAGACAGGAGTTTGAGCGTATCTGCCGTCGAGAGGTTGAAATTCCCGGGCTGTTGGTGATGAGGGATGTGGCCATCGCAAAGTCCGAGTTTGTCCCAGATCAGAGAGCTGTGTCCAAACTGCAGGACTTTCAGGAGGACCCCGAACTATTCAGATACTGCGCCTTGCCACAGGTAGTACACTGTTGTATTTACTGTAAAAGAGGTAAAGGTTGCAAAATCTGCTCGGAAATAGTTGGATGGGATTATTTAAATGCTCAAATAAATTAATTAAATAAATATACTCCTTTACTTAGATTAACGTGCAGTTTATTGGACTCTTTTCTTTAAATAAAACTCACTCAACATGTTTCGAAAGTGGTACATTCTCTCAATAGATGGGGTGAATTTAAATTGTGCATGTTTTTTTTTTTTTACCAGATCCTGAAGTATGTGGAGTGTTTCCTCGGACCCAACATTATGGCCATGCACACCATGTTGATCAACAAACCTCCAGACGCAGGTATTGAGTACATTTTATTGTAGAGGGCGCCCTTTATCATCAGAAACATCATGATTAGTTATTTCTCTCTTACATCACCTCACCTTGCTTTATACGCCACATTAATCTTGATTTAAACAGTGTTTAGTTTAATTTTTCACTGGTTTCAAATGTGTTTATTGACACATTATCAGTGGAGTAAGAAAGTGTGCAGTCTTAACCACCGGCAAATAATCATGAGATACAACATCGTACGTATAATGGAACAATATCCCATCAATTGAATATTAATGGGGTTCTTCTTGTTACAGATGCTTTTTTGAGGATTTAAGCTTATTTGAAAGAGTGTTTTGAGTTAATGGTTCTCTTTTTCATCTATTTGAAAATCCTGTCTGAGAGATGGTTGATTATTTGTGGTAACCTCTTGTTTGGTCCACACAATTGTCCCAGATCTGTACACTATGGGGATCATCATTGTTGTCTTGTTTTAGGTAAGAAGACCTCTCGTCACCCCATGCACCAGGACCTGCATTACTTCCCGTTCAGACCTGCTCACCGGATCATCTGTGCCTGGACCGCCATGGAGACCGTGAACAGACAAAATGGCTGCCTGGTGGTTCTTCCCGGGACTCACACAGGGACTCTGAAGGAGCATGACTATCCAGAGTGGGAGGTGAGGACTGGGGTTCAACCGAATAGTTCTGTAATACGCAAGAACTGTAGTCATGGGTCACCAGGAAGTACACAGTGGCCTTAATTTACAGCATATAAAAAAAGAATACAGTTATAAAGTCACAAAAAAGTTTCCATCTGTAATCAATTGTTAAGTAAAATTAGGCCAACAGATTTATGTTATTAGATTAGATTATGTTAACATAATAGTTTTTGCTAAAGGCACACGAGCCTTGACCAGCCCGGGATCTAAACTACTGTAGAAGCGACACAGGTGGTGCTCAAGATTCTTTTGCTAAATTTTGCAAAAGAACCTTGGGGTGTCCCAACTTTTCTCATGCGGGGCTGCATTTTGCAACATACGTAGACGTCCTGGAAGGCCACAGACTGGTGGACTGTCAACACAGTGAACATTCAGATGGGTTTGACTTTGTCACCACAGTTTTATTTAGGCTTGTAACTGTCATATATCATCTGTCTATTACCAAAAATAAAGATAGAGCATATGCTGGAAGAGTATATCTAAAATTGTAGTAAAAAAGTACTACTTATGGTAATTTGGGCCAATTCAACTCAAAGAGGCACGGGGGCCAATCAAGTTGGTCTGAGGGCCGCATTTTAGGGCCGCATAGTTTGGACGTCTCTGGGTTAAGGCACAAGTTGTCCTTACTATTGTAATTTTAGTAATTTTAGATTGGTAACCAAGCACCAAGGTTTGTAGGTTTGGGTTTAAAAGTACATCGCCTGCACAGTCATAACAAAGATACCTTCAGTTCTAGCATCATTGGCAGTTGTATGTGGTTAGTGCTGCCTTAAACTGACAGTACTACCATGAGTGTTCAAGTCTCCGATCCCTGTACTGATGGTAAACAAACTTCTCCTGCCTACGTTAGGACACAGCAACTAACAATTCCAGATCCATTAATTCCATGATTTCAGGGTGGTGTGAATAAGATGTACCATGGAGTGAGGGACTATAACGCGGACCATCCCAGAGTGCACCTGGAGATGGAGAAAGGAGACACTGTGTTCTTTCACCCACTGCTCATCCATGGGTCAGGCATGAACCAGACCCAGGGCTTCCGAAAGGTACACAACTGCATTACTCACAATTCACTTGTTGTCCCAATCCTAACAAAACATTAACCTTATTACATTGGCCTGCAAAGTAGTTATGTATACTTACTTTTTGTACTTGAGTTTAAACAATGCTGTTGGAGAATCATATTTTTATTATCGAGCATATTTGGATCAGTTTGATGAGATCTTTATTTAGTTTTAAAATACTCTGCACTGGCATAGGTTATCCACAGATATTTAAAAGTATCTGTATTTATATTTGGACTTTAATTATACATAAACATTATACATAATTTTGTGTGTTGTTTTTAAGGCCATCTCTTGTCACTACGCCGCTGCTGACTGCTATTACATCGATGTGAAGGGAACCACACAAGAAAACATCGAGGAGGAGGTGAACGAGCTCGCACAGAAGAGGTACAATTTGGACGGGATCACCTTCCAGGTCAGAGGTCACACCAAACACATCATTTGGAGACAATAAATATTTACTACTTAGTTACAACCTGGTCCGTGATAACAGCATCTGGGAATAAGCATTACAGCAAATGAATTACCACATGCGCTATGTTGACATTGGGGTTGTGGTTTCTAAATTTGCTTCCCCTCAAAGGATACTTAGAAGCTTAGTACACACGCACACTAGTTGTTATTGTGGATCTTGAAAATGTGTTCATGTGTGTAAGTTCACCTAAAATATGCATAAAAGTCTAAATTCCCATGCAGCTCTGCATTTGGCCACATTTCTTTTATAGGCGATATTATGCTCACATCAACGTTAAGATAAAAAAGTACATATTTCTACTTGCACGTTATACATTTAAAGCTGTAATACTATGACAAATTCTATACCTCAATGCAAAAACAGGCCAGAATCCTGTCATGCTTTAACTGTAACTAGTGGCCATATGTGCAGTTTAAATCTGACATTAAACATGACACTAGATGTTATCCCTTCAGCCCAAAAAGCTTTCAGAATGCAAACATTTGACTTATGGCTTGTATGTGGGGGGGGAAATACATAAATATTGTGAGCTTTGTAATTTGGTTCCATGTTGTACATGTTATTAATTTTTCCAAATAATAATAAAATGTACCTTTTCCAGGACACTTGGGCTTTCAGAGGAAGACTGGTGCAAGGAGACAGGCTTTCACTGTGAGGAATCAGCATGTTATCAACACGTTTGGACGACAAACCGTTGAACTGCAATTCAGAGAGAAAATAAGAGAAATTTAGGGGGGTAGTACGGATTTGAAGGGATTTCAATACATTTTATGCAACTTTTAGATAAGAAAGAAAAGTATAAAGCACTCACTGAATACATTTTTATCATCATTTCATTTGCAAGAGATTGTTTTGGGGCATTGTTTTTAAAAAAAAAAAGCAATTTGTGTATAATTCAAGCAATAAAAGACATAATTATGAGATCGGGCTAACAATAGCTATTAGCCGTATTAATTGTTTAATCACTGCCTCTATTAATATATTGTGGATAACATTCTTATGAAAAGATAAGATATGGTTGTAAAAAAAAAAAAAAAAAGGATTATGAAAAGATAAGATATGGTTGTAAAAAAAAAAAAAAAAAAGGATTTGAATGTTGATAAAGTGTTACTGTGAAATAGTTACCGGGTAACTGAATGTGAACAATGACAACGCGATCATGTGTTGAGAAAGTTGTAACGGCGCCTTAATCCTTACCACAGTATGTTGCCTTAAGATTTTCTATGTGTAAATATGCCAACGTTTAATTGTTCATGATTGTAATATAGAGTAAATAAATTTTAAGCAATACATTTAATGCAATACTGTAAGTGTTTATTTTTGTAATATAAGAAGGAAACAAAGAATATATAGCTTTGTTAATGCAGAATTTTACATTACAATTTTTATCTTTAATCCACTTGGAGGTCATCTTGCCAAAAATAAAATAAGATGAAACCAGTATTTATTTTAAATGTAAATGGGAATATGTCACAACAAATAACTCAAATTAAGAAAACATATTGTGACTCATTTAAATTTCCAGCAGATATCTTCAGTACAGAGAGGGACTTAGCTGGCACATAAAGTGTTTTGATTCTGTTGCGACATTGTATGTGGCCTATCATCAAAAACATGCACTAGACTAGAGAGAAGCAGCTTTACATTTGCGACGAAATGTTTGTGCGCACTTGTATTGACCGTGTGCAATGGCCCTTTTGAGAATTGATTGTGTTTACTTTTTCTCTCTCTTCTCCTTGTATCAGAACTTCAAGTCTGTCGACAGAATAGGGCTTTGTTAAAAGTGCTGAAATTGACTTTTTACAACTCATAAAAAATAGTCAACCTATTTCATTCAAGACAACAGCAATATCATTTTTAACATAGATCTCACTTGGACGCCACAAATTCTGATAATCTACATTTATTTTCTAGCCAACCCTGCTACTTACTACAAATCTGAGTAACAGTATCTTAGACATTTGCCCACTTACTAAAAAGTTGTCAAGATCGGTTGCTCAATACAGCTTTGAATTTAAACTTTGAGATTAAAATGTCCACCTGTTTTCCACGGTTTTACAGACCACATTCCTGAGAAGAGCTGTATTATGTAACCCATATATAATGTTTCTTCTATGCAGTCTCAGTGATTCCATTCCAAGGTGCTCCCCAATGTCTGCACAGTTACTGAACTGGCTATTTTCACCAATGGAAAAAAATATACTGCTACTCCACTGTCAAATACATGAAATGTTTCTCCAAGTTGCTTTAAATGAATAAGAGTAGACTCCTATCCTAGTTTTTAAGACAGGCCTTGAGTGGAAATATACCCTCTTTGGCAGTTTACATCTACCTCAATAATAATAATAATAATAATAATAATAATAATAATAATAATAATAATAATAATAATAATAATAATAAAACATAAGCTAAAATACAAAAAATAATGTTGTGCCTGGCCAGTGAGTGTAGCTGGGACAAGTTAAAATCCCAGACGACAGATAGTGTTTCCTGGGGATATGTTCCACGGTGAACCCATTTCCCACAATTAGAAAAAGAGACAATGACGTACTGTGAAAGACCACCAATACATACCCCAAAGAACTTTTTAATTCTCCCCCATCCCGTGTTGTGTATCTACAGGCCTATATGAGACTACATTGATTGGTTTAATGGCTTTTGTGTACATGTTTGTAATAATGTACTCACACCAACAACAGCTGAAGTACAGTCATTTGGTTCTTCCATGTGCCCCTCTTTCCCCAATCCCAGGATAATCGAGTTCTCAGATCTGGTTTTAAAATCTTTCTTTCCTCTCTCTCTCTCTCTCTCTCTCTCTCCTCTCTTTCGTCCCTCCTCTAGTTGTACCTCACATCTTCTCTGTCTATCTCCCGTCAGATAGGATAGAAGTCTATTCCTTTTTTATTTATTCAGTGCAGTTGTAGCTTGTGTTTCTCGAGATGATTTGGACAAAAGCCTTTGTAGCGTCTTTATTGACGATCTTCATCGTTTTGTCAAGTGAGTATGTTTTTTTGATTCTCTTTGCGTGGGATGTTGTGACTTTAACCTGTCTTCTGGAGCACTTTGAGGTTTGTCTGAAATGTAAAGTGCAATATCAGTATACACATTTATATATAAAAATGGTTTTACTTAACATAAAGATTATTCTGCGGTTTGAGTCACTTACTTCTTTATGCAAGGATTTTTGACCATTCAAGACTTTTTTTGGTTATTTACTATGTCTATGGTCCTTTTCATCATTTTGAAACCCAAGGATCCAAATTTAGCAAAGAATATATTTTGGGCAGTCCTTGCAAATATTATTTTATTGTTATGACTACAAAAGGGCTAATTTGGTTGCATCTTGGTTGGTTTAGGACCTCAATATATTTACAATATATATTGTATAACTGCTTTGTTCAGGAGCAAAAAAAAAAGTCCTGTTTCTGGTTTGATTAAATAATCTTCAATTCAAGATGAGAAATTTTTTTTTACAATGCAGTTTTTCAGTTTCCTTTGTAGTTGAGAGTGCAGCGGTGGACAGTGATGCAAAAACAGACACACAAACAGGTAACATCACAGTTAATAAAATGCATCCATGCATCACAGTGATGAGCTCTACCCTTCATATGTGACCTTTGCCCTTTCACCTCTGACTCCTAGGGGCGGGGCGGCAGGTGTTTATGGCCGAATCAGACGCTTCAAACTTTTTCAAGCGCCGCAGCCGTCGGTCAACCTATGCAGAACGCATAGGTGAGTGCTCAAATACACTTACTCAAAGTGCACGATGTGACCTTTCCAGAGGAGGGTTCACCACCTGCTTGTCTCCATGGAGATGTTGTTGCTTTTCTGTCACGATAACGTTTTAATGATATATTTTAGCAGCAAAAACTATTAAATTAATTATAATAAAATTAGCAGTATTGCTACATTTAATGCCATACTGTAAGACACACCAGGCAAAGTGATACAGTGTCAATGAAGACAAGCAGGTGGTGGACCCCTCATTATATAACAGACATCCTGTAGATCTAGCCTAGAATTCCTGTGTGAATGTGGTGTTATTGATCCTGCTCTGTGTGAAAATAGTGAATAGGGTTTAATGGGACAGGGCAGTGGAAAGTTAAAGCAGGTGTGTTTGACAGTAGCAGCTTTTAGCCCCCTTTTCTCTCACAGAGTGAAAACAGAAGCAGCAGGAGTCACAGGACACACTGGAGAAAGTCTTATTTCCATTTTGTTTTGTACAATGACAACCAATAGCAACCAACCAAAAGTAAAAATATATAAGGCATGCAGATTTTGTTTTATTTTCAAAGTTCTCCAAAACTAAAAATCATATTTCTAATTAATTCTAATAGCGCCTCCCCCAGCTCTGATTGATTTGAACTTTAGCAAACATATTTATTAAAACAGCAATAACTCACAGGTTGAGGAAATAATGGTGCTACCTGAAACTGTCTCACTTTCTGCCAAAGATGCTTCTGTAGAAGACGAGTCAATTTATAGTTTGTCTTCCACTAATTTGTCAAAGAGTATTCCACTACTTAATAGATTCCTCAGTGTTGTCTTATTGGTGTGCAATATTTGTGCGGTTGGCCTTGACTACACTTCAGTGAGGATACAAAAATATATATTTTATTATATATATATTTTATATTTTTGTGTGTGTGAACAGTCGTGTATTTTACAAAACTCCTCAGATATTGTTTGACTACAATTTCTGTTTGTAGTCAGTCCATCTGCAATCTACAGTCTTGTGTACAAAAGCTAATATGCTTTAAGTGCATCTGCAACGCATTACCAAAAAAACAGTAAAATAAAAGTGTTTAGTCCTGGTTAGAATGGATTTTGAATCATATGTATATATAAAACTATAGGATAGGTTTGAATGTGTCTTGAGTGTTTTATGGTCTCCGATATATAATACTTTTCCATGTGTTGGTGCAGCCGAGCAAAGAGTGCACATTGCCAACAGCGAGAGACGAAGAGAGTACAACGAGGAGCAAAGGAATGAGCACGAAAACTATTTGGAAGAGGACAGAGATGGTGAGATTTGCATTTAAAAATGTCTATAGAGGCGATCATTTCTCCGAAGAGCTATAAAACCAACAACCAGGTTCAGTTAATTGAATTGCCTCTATGTTTTTGTTTTTAATATGAGCAGCCGCTTTTTAGTGTCCAAATGGAGCTGGATAAGTGACCCGCCGTTATTGTGGCGCAAGACCTGCGTCAAAATATACAATAAATGGGAAAAATTACATTGCTAGACAAGGTGAAAACAAAACAATCAAAACAATTGATAAAACATTTCATACATTTTAACTGAGAAACAGATGTTTAAGTCGTAATGGAAAAGCCTGCCCAATGGTCACTGGGATCATCTTTTCTCGTGGGGTAGAGACACCTTTACATCTTATATTTATTCTGGTGGAGGGCAAAACACCTGCTTGTCTCCATGGAGATGATATTGCTTAGTCTGGAATGTTCCAAAGTATGGCATTAAATTCAGTGGTGGAAAGTAACAAAGTACAATATCTGTACTTTACAGATAGTAGTATTAATTTTTACAGTAGATACTTTTTAATTTTACTTCACAACATTTGAGAGCAGGTATCTGTAATTTCAACTCCACTACATTTTTTAATTGGACTGAGGCTTGAGGCTGAAGATTTTGAGTTAAAGACCAGGTTATGACAACAACAAAAAAGACTAGATAAATGAAGTTAAATTTGCCTTCTTCTTTATCAAGATCACTACATTTTATGCTTTAACAGTTCATAAAATGTGGGATACCTTTATTTTTTACTATTAAAGTACATTTTTAAACGGATACTTCAATACTTTTAGTAGATTTTTATGTGTTGCTTTTACTTGAGGGGTGATCTGTGCTGAATGAAATGATTTTCATTCAAGGTTTTTTTATTGACTATTGTTTTTGACATTTTCTCCCCACAGAACAACTGGAGAGAACTCGGGAAGTGAATGAACAGTTTCGAGAGTTTCACTATGATGGACTTTACCCACGAAACCGCTGGTTTCACTGAGCATGCTCGTAAAACTTCAAACTTCATCTAAAATCTACTATAACTTTCTACATTTACATATTGTAAATGCCCCATTGTATAGTCCATTGTTTGTATTAGTTTTGCATGCCTGCCCTGTATTATTCATTACAAAAGATTTTCATGTAAATTCCATATTTTGTAAACACCTTGCATTTATTAAAGAAATTGAACATTCCTCCCTTACAAAATCAGCAAAGGCGTTTTTCTTTCCCCCAGAAACACTTTGGTATTTGGACTATTCAAAAGGAAAAAAGGGAATGTGAGGTGGGCTGCAAAAGCCATCACAGTGAGAGAGAGGATCTGCAATGGAAATTTAGACTGAAAACTGGCAAAAGTTAAATAGTAGAGCTTTGTGGGACTGACCAGAGACAGACAAATAATAATCACAAATGAAGTGAAAGTGGTATGGCACATCGGTTAGGACCATTTAAAATGATTAAGTTTTAGAGTTTAGTTTGTGCCTCCTCTGTCCTTGAATACCCCAATGGTGTTGGCTTGAAATAATTTGAAAGCCATTTATATAAAAGGCACCTTAGTCGTTGTTGTTGTTGTGTTGCTTTTAATGGTGGTTGGCAGCCAACTGAAAAGGTGCATTTACTGTACACATACTGTAGTTGTACGTCTTCTGTAGTTGTTGTACATCTTCAAAGTATGTGTTTTACGCTATACCATTAAAAAAAAATTGAGAAAGAGAGAGAAGGAGCGAGAGAAAGAGAGAGAGAGAGAAAGAGGAAAAAAGTGAGAGAGAAAGAGGCACCTGAGTCTATAGTTGGTATGTTAACATATACATTTATACTTGCTTGGTCTTGACTTGAGCCCAGTTTTATCCCGAAACCTTTTTTCTACTAAACAGTCTCATATTTTCTGGTTTTAGTTCAAATTATTAATACTATTTTTAAAAAGCTACAAATGACCAGAGCAGTATAAGGATTTTGCATTTGTGGCGATCTTGTCTGCCTCTCCATATTATCTTTCATTGTCACACACAAGGCATCAATAATAAAGATAATTGTACAGTAAAATGTCTTTCAGTTACTTTAATCAAAGCTGTTTACCTAATATAGTACAGACAATAAAACTTACTAAAAACAATTAAGAAAAATTATGTGTTTATAACCATAATTATTAAAATTTAGACAAATTCATCTTTAAAAATCCTAGTTGCTTCAGTGTTGAAATGAAACAGTACAAGTTAAAAGTTGCCATCACTTGGCGCTGTTGAGGAACTTTCCATGTTCTTCTCCTCGAGGCAAAAGTAGCTCTCCCCCAATTTTAGGACCAGTTTTCTCCTGTAAACCCATAGAAAAACAATCATTTATTTTTGTTTTTGTGTTATACTCATCTTTATTTTATTTCACTTAAAATATAAAAAATAAAAACATTGGAAAATGTTGTCATTAATTTGCTCCAAATTCTGATATGGACATTCATGGCTGGCAACTGTGGGGGATTTATTGTGCCAAAGGGATTGATTAAATGCACAATTAATAATAAATAAGTAAATAGAGAGAGGCCCTTCAGGAGGACCCCCAAGAGCTGTCCACATTACAGGGCAATAAATAGAATAGAAACTTGAATTCAACTTTAGATAAATGTGTTTAAATGTACTGCTTTAAATGAGAAATGTGTAACAGTGTAATTGTTTACCTTGAGCATCCCGTCGCGCTCCCATTTGAAGAGGCCACAGTTGCTGAGAGATAAGAAACAAGACTTAAACTCAACTACTTTATTTATATTCTAGTATACAGTATAAAGGAAATGCATGTCTAAGATTTGACACACAGCCAGTTCAATTTTGCAAGAATATGAAACAATTAAATACACTATAAAAACAAGGTAGATTTAGTACGAAGCATCAAAGTAATTAATAATGATCAGAGGTGAATATAAAAACACAATTAAAAAACATTAAAATTACCACTTGCAACAAATTTAAAAAATATGTTTTATGCTCTATTACATTTAAAAAGGGCTAGTAACATTTGTAAGGGACTAAACATAACAGAAAGTGAGCAAACTGAAAAACTGAAAACGACTAAAAGAAAATCTTGAAGACAATTGGATAATCTTTTTGCATATTGTGAAAAACAACAACATATATTATAAATTAATCAAGCAGATTGAGAGAACAGGGTCTAAAACCCACTGCGTTTTACAGTAAATGCATAAAGTAAACGTGTAAACTGAATTAAAGCAAGAATGAACAGAGTGGTTTACCTGCAGTGTTTGTTGGGCAGCCGGTCCAGAGCGATGGCCCTCTGACCACAGGGGCATTTGAAGAAACGTTTCAGCGCGTCGTGCCATTTCAGAGCATGGTTTTCTCCCACGCAGCGATCGGCCGGCTTGAAATATGTGTAGTTGCACTAGAGAAAGAAAAATATAAGACATTATTATTTTTATTGATGTAGTTTCAACCTCTAAAAACACAATTACAGGAAAACTATTAATGTTATTTATCTTTGTACTCAAAAGATTGTTTAAACAAAAAAGGATGTTTAGAATCTAAAAATGAGAAGTTTTAGAAATGGATATCAAATTGTTCTCTGTGTTTGATTTCTTCAATAGAAAAGTAATAATGTAAATTTATATATAAATTGTTCCTAAACTCTTTATGTCACTGTCGACAATCCTACCTTTTTACAGGTGACGGCTCGACACTTCATTTCTCTGATGCCCTTCATTTTGTCCTCCATCTGCTCCTTCTTCACCAGAGCATCAAAGTATCTCTCCTGCAACTGGTACTCCGCCTGAAATACAGTCAAGTTCAATAGCCATATAGGCTATACAGAAGCGGCGACGAGATAGTCGTCGTAAAAGATCCATACGCTCTGTACAGACGTGTGCAGAGGCAGACAGCATGCTGACGTCTAGGGACAGTCAAACATGGGAAAGAATCGATCTAAAAGTGATGCGCCCATCCCGGAGATATGTTACGCTGGCAATGTCAAATAAATATGGGAAAGAGGGTCTGAGGGTCTGAGGGTCTGCAGTGTGGACCAATAGACTTGGTTTTCCAAGTCACTAAGCACGGACAAAATGTATGATTCATATCAGCAAAATTGTAAAATTTAATGAATAGAAATTAAGGTTTTGTGATTTTGCCCATGTGCCCATTTTGCCCATGATTTCAATGATTTTTTTTCCTGTAGTGCAAAGCACTTTGAATTGCCTTGTGCTCTTCAAATAAACGTACATGTTTGTATAAAATGTTGTACATTTTTCATTAAGTTGTTACATACAGCCTGCAGTATGGCGTTGTGTCTGGATTTAGCGTTGAGAATCTTCTGAAATTCCTCTGACTGGACAAATTCCTGCTGTTCTTTTCGCTTTTTCTGTGCCGGCTCCTCCTCATTACTTGATCCAGCTGGGGGGAAAAAACACGCAATTAAAATACAGCTTAGACATAATAATTACTTCTTGAATACACATTTTTTAGTTGTTTTAATGGGGGCTCCAGACACTTTGGACATAATTTGAGTATCTGCATTGCTGTATCATCTTCTCTTTCACTACATTTAGAAATCTCCTCTTTGGTCTTCTTCAATGCCATCTACAGTGGTCCCTCGCTATAACCCGCTTCACCTTTCGTGGCCTCGCTGTTTCGCAGATTTTTTTAGTGCTATTTTTTGCGCATTATTTTCTGCATCCTGATTGGCTAAGGGACTGTAGACTATTGTCAATCAATCTCCTCCGTACCGTGTCTCTTGTACAGTAGCTACAGAATGTGTTCAGCTTGCCAAATTTATCACTGGCAGTGTGACTGAAATGCTCTATGTACGTTTTCTCTAACGCTACCTCACAATGTCAACGAAACGTTCTGCAAAGACAAAAATGTATAAAGTGTGTAGTGTAGCCCACCAACTTGGGCCCACCAACAAAAAAAAAACTACAATAAATCTATGAACAAACCTTTTGGCGACGTACGGTTCTTCTCCACTCTTGTGCTGATCTCAGTGCTGTTGCATCGTTTCCTCTTCACTGCGTTTGGATCTTCTTTTTCCAGGCCCATCCCTTTGGCCCTCAGCTTCTTCAGGGCGGCCATTTTAGTAGCAGACAAACTCAGGCCGGTCTGTGCTGGAGCAGAAGGGGGACTGTTGTCAAAAAACAGTATATCATCCCCCTCAGAAAAGCCCCGTCCCAGAGCAGGAGCAGAGCATGTGGAGGGTGAGGGTGTAGCTGGACTCTGGGTGGACTTGGGAACCTCGGAGCCCGGTTTTGGGACAGGAGTGTGTTTCGTTGTCGGCGGGCGGTAAGGAGCTCGTGCTGCCTTTGTTTCTGCTGTTTTAAAAGGTCTGAGGCGGAGATGGATTGGACTGGAATCCCTCTGTGGTTTTAACAACTGTGGATGAATAAGAAGTAAGTCAAGAATAGCATTCAGTAGTTAAAATTATGTTTTCTATATAAATAGACGACAGTGCCCTCCAACATAGTATAATCACAAGTTGGACAAGAAATTGGTATAACAGGTATTAAGTTTCAAACACCAAATCCCTAATGTTGATGGCTGATTACAGTATAGAATGAAAGAATAAATTAGTTTAAGTGAGGTACCCTTTCGGTGTTGAGTTAAATGTTTCTTCAGCTGCAGAGCTCCAGGAGTCGGGGCCGACATCAGACTTTTGAACTCATCCGAGCATCCGGAAACATTCCCAGACTGCAAGGCTAGAACATACCAGTTAATTGTACATTTTTGGGTGTATTGCCATTTCAATATTCTTACTATATTATTTAAATAGTGAAACCCTGTCTTGTTGTGTAAACCTACCAAGTCTTTTAGCCTGAGCCACGTGTTGTCCTGATCCTTTTACAAAGAGGTTGTCCAGAGTTTTCTGTCCAAGTTTGTTTTGGTTTGGATGCTCCACTGAAATCATACACATTTACTAACTGCATATAACAGAGATAAAGAGTGTAATTCTAATATTCTCATCTGATCATTATCTAAAATATATATATTAAACAAGTAAAATACAACACCAACTAAAACTGTATCTGAAGACTCAACATTGAGGCAGCACAGGCGGCAGACGACACTCCTCCGTAGTAAAACCCGTCCTGACACAGTTTCTCTCTCAGATTTGCTCCTTTGCTCTTGAATTTATTTGGAGCTTTTCCCGAAAATGATGACTGCAGGTCAGCTCTCTTTGAACTCATCTTCTTGTATTGGGCTTTGATGTGGTACTGGCAAAAACTGGCACTCATACTGAATAGAATATATACAAAAATTTTAGTACAGGGTCTTTACAGATATCAGTCAAGTGTTATTCAAAAAGGTCACCAAAATATACATAAAAACATCTGCATTATTTAGTCGACACAATGAAATAATAAAACATAAATATTTAAGAAATAATTAGACACAGCAAGCAAAAATGATTACTGCGCAACATATTTGCACCAGTTTGGTAATTAAAAAGAAACAAAAATGGGGATGTCATAATTTTTCCATCAAAACTAGATTTGGTTGATTTGAATCAAATGCTTAATTGTTTTGCATAACCAATGATTGATTTTTCAGCGTGCGCAACCACAGTTGTACATTTCAAATCAGATTTCAAAAAAAAAATTTAAAGTGTAAAATATTGAGAAAAATTGAAGCTTCGGACATACTAAATTGACAATCTGTGAGCAGGGTTCCCCGTTTCTTCTTCACTCCTTTACACGTCCCGAAGTCTGAGCGTCACCCATCAACAGCACCTTCTGATGGTGGTCCACTGTCAGACTCACTAGAAACATAAAGAAAAAACAATAAACAAAATTCAAATCATAAATCAACTAAATAAACTCTGAATATCAGGTATACTTTAGATTAGAGCAAAAACCTAAGTATAATTTGTTACCTGAATTTGCTTTAAGATTCATAAATGGAGCACACAATGGCTCCGTTTGTAAAAAGCTTTCCTGCTTTTTACAAATGGAGGATGTGATTTCAATACTCTCTCTAGTCTTGTAAATTTGTAAAAAAAAAAAAAAAAAAAAAGGCAATCTATAGTACCCCGTCGTATCCATCCTTCTGTTTCATGGGGTTTGGGTTTAGGAGGCCGATCACAGTCCCTGGTTCAGTTTTCCAGTGTTCTTTATGGACCTCACCAAACAACAGCAGAGACACAAACACCTCCAGGTTGTGAAGGTCATTCAGCTTCCAGATGCTGAACGTTTTACCCTGAAGAGAAACAAGGACAAAGAAAATGTATTGATGATTTGTTATATGGTTGCAGAAAATTATGTATATATTATAGATACAGGATATAGACATTCTTTTTAAACCTCAAAATTCAATGTTATTCAATGCACATTTAAAAAAAGGAAGATAAACATGATTAATATTAGAATAGATCTTCTTATAGCTAGTAAAAACACTCACGCTGCTGCTGCTCTGTGGCGTGGCTTTACTGACCACTACAGCAAACGTGACCCAATCGCTCTCCTCCAGTTTATCGCGGGCCAATCGCTCTGGGACCTGGGACAATCGGACCAAGCGCCGGTCGGCCATCTTACGGTCCATCTCACTGGAGGACACACGCGGCTTTCTACAAACAACATAAAAACATTAATATCAAATATGATTAGAACTACCATTTATATTACTAATTTAATGACTGTAAATCCACATAATTGCAATAGATCATTTAATTTAGTGATGAACAACACTTTTAGTCAGTCCAAACTCGCGTACATCTGCATAATCAACACTATCCTCTGACAGAGAAAACTAAAACTACAGCTTTTCTCCCATTTTTACATTACATTCTTTTAATGTAATTGAAAGGAAACATGAACGATAATAACTCTCTGGTGATGTTCTCATTGATACATTTCAGGTTTAGGAGAATGTTCTCACCTTAGTCTGAGACCAGAGTATTTCTCAACAGCCACATCTTTGGGCAGAGCTGGGATAGCAGAGGGTCTGGTTGGTCCCCCTGAGGTCCCTGAACCTGAACCTGATCCAGATCCAGATCCTGGTCTGGTGTTGAACGAAGGAGAGCGCAGAGGATTGGAGGCTGGAGTCTCCACAGGCTGAAAAGAACTGCCCATCTTTATCTCCACCAGTGGACCTCTGCTCTCTGAAAATACAACAATAAAATACCATTGTATTTTGGTTTAGAACAGATCTATGTCTATCAGAACTTCTTAATGGCAATGTTTACATAGGCATAATGTTAATAAGGATTTGGTTGTGTATTGTGGAGACAAATATACTATTCTTGCTCAGTTATCTTCTTTAAAAGAACATGCGGTATGGTTTTTGTATGTGTAAATTAAAAATAAACATACAAATATTTAATAACAGGCACATAACAGGCACCCTTTTTACTCGTGTATGGTTTTCTCAAATGTCTGCAAAATGTTTGCATTATTAAAAAGGGACTGGCTTATCAATCCTGCTCCCGCCCGATCGCAAAGCCTCTCTGACCCCTCTTGTCCGGTACCACTCTGTGTCTGTCCGCCCAGGAGCAGATTTTTAGTTAATTTTCTAATACAATATACCGCTACAGGCTGCTGCGTTACGAGTCTGACCTCAGATACGAGCAGCAGAGTAGCCCCTTATGGAATTTGGAACCAAGGTCTGACCGCCCGCTCCAGCACGAGGCCACATCTATCCCGCGGTATTTGAGTCAGGTACTGCAGGAAATCAAGCCTGTTGCAGGTCTCTACTATAAACCATATCATCCATACAAACCTTTCCAAATAAGACATGGCCAGTCACTACATTATGTACCTGGTGATGTGCTGGTTTTCTGTTGGTGAGCAACTCTTGGTTTTCTTTTGAAGGAGTCTGCATTATTGAGCTGCACAGAAAAGTCAGAGGACTCCTGAACATTCCTCAGTGAAGTGGATGTATTCTCTGACAAAAAAAGAAAAATAGCAATAATATCTAGAGGCATGGCAAAGGAAGTGAAAAAGAAAGGATTCAAACATTTATAAAAGTGCAGTATTCTTACCTTCTGGTGCTTTGACCTTCTGTTTTGGAGCTAGTTTAGAAGGGTTTGGTTTTGAGGGTTTCTGTTGTGATGGAAGTTTAGGGGAAGAAAGAGATTTGGCAGAACTGCACTGGCTCATTTCCAGTTGCTGTTGTAATTTCTTCATCTGTTCTTGCATCCTCTTCAGCTCATCTGGAATGGAAAAAAAGTATCAGACACATGAAAAAAAAATTATCAGTTGGCCTTATATTACAAACCTTGTAAATTTTCTCTGGACTGGTTGAGACTCTCTGAAACCTCTTCTTTGTTTTTCTCTTCCTTTTCAATGTCCTCCACATCTCCAAACAACTCAGTCAGTTTGTCTTCTGTCTCCTCAGCACCTTCTTTATATTCCTCTTCATCATTTTCTCCGTCAAAAAGGTCATCCAGTTCATCTGCCTGGTTGTGCCCCTGTTCCACTCCTTCACTTTCCTCTAAAAGAGCTGTCAAAATGTCCAAATCATCTTCACCTGGGAAAAACAAACGTGTTTACATACTAGAACCATTTAAGACCATAAGTTATAGTTTGGAGATGAAATACTTACTGTCCATGTTTTCTTTTTAAATAAATCGATGTTGACAATACACCTACAACAAAAAAAGACAATTATGTTTTGGGAAGAAAAATTACCAATTCTTCCTAGGGCAAAAACCAAAACTCAAGGTTTAACCATTTTATAAACTGTTACAGCTTGGAAAAGCAGCTGAATTAGGAATTGATTATTTAGTACAACGACGCCTAACATTTGCACAAGAGCCAGGAAGCTGCATTATAAAATACAAGGCAACATAGCTTAAATGAAGAGAGCTAAACAAACACAAAGCAGCTGCTGGAAGAGTGCCACTGAGCAAGAATATACTTGACGTTCAAGAAAGAACTCTAGAATAGACAATTAAATATATGACAATATAGTATATTAGAAGACATCAACACGAACAGTTAGCATGAAGTTTTACCCTCTTGGAGTGTTTCTAGTCTTCTAATGCTAAGGACCATAGAAAATATAGAAATGACATCTATTCATAGGTGTTTTACATGTATATTCTTTTAATATGTTTACTCCTGATTACTAACAACAACTTCTGTGTGCCAAACACAAATAAAAATCCATTCACAATGCAGCAGCACGTGTTTATTCCAATGATCAAAGACACAACTGTGACCATTTCGAAACATGTTCAGTTTGTTAGTTAGACAGAGATGTGTATCAACGCAGAGGGCTGAATATATCCATAAATTTGACGATATATAACGATAGAAAGAAGAAACGTCGGTCATTGAACCAGTAAACAATAAACATAAGCAAGAACTTACCACAAAACAGATCGGTGTTGGCAGTTCTGACAGTCGTGTGAACCTGTTCGTCTAGTTACTGTAATGTATAGTGCAAATGGTTTTATGTCATGTTTTTAATCACATTTTAAAATCCAAGCCAAAGCGCAGAGAATCCGAGAAGAATCTGGCGCTAAATGGAGGACCCCGCTGTGTTGTCACTTTACAGCGAGGTGGCCAGCGGTCTGCCTGAATAAAAAGAAACATCAAATAAATGTTTTTCTATCTAAGGGTCAATTTATGAATAAGCTGTTCAAACTTATGCAAAATAAAATAAATGAATAATCAGAAGTATTATATGTGAACTGTACTGACTGGACAAGTGTAATCTATTTTACGAGTTGTGTTGTGTGTGTTGTAGGTTTCCAAAATCGAAATAATTCCAACAAATAGAATTTAGACTTCAGCTCTCTGAAGTATAACTGTTGTTGTTGTTGTTGTTGTTGTTGTTGTTGTTGTTGTTGTTACTTTTAATGACGTTGGCTGCCAACTGAAAAGGTGCATTTACCGCCACCTACTGTAGTTGTATGTCTTCACAGTATGTGTTTTATGCAATACAGTATAAAATAAATATAATGCATGTGACGATATAAAGCATACACTTATTGCATGGCGAAAACACTGCAAACGCTACAAGTACGATGAAAACACATATGATAACATCACGCCCGTGAAGCATATGCTTCACATCGTCACATGCATTAAATTCCTTTCCGATGTCAGTTAGACAGGAGCAGGCCACCGAGCCGAGAAGGTCGGCGAGGAGAGCGCAGCTCTTTGGCACAGTCGAAAAGAATAAAGTCTAAGAATATAAAGTCTAAAGTCTAAAGAATAAAGTCTTTCTCTCCTCTCTCACTCGCTCTCCTTCTCTCTCCTCCTCTCTCTTTCTTTCTCTCTCGGTATAGCTAAAACACACACTTTGAAGACGTACAACTACAGTCGGAGGCGGTAAATGCAACTTTTCAGTTGGCTGCCAAAGATTCTAAAGAATGAAGTTTAAAGATTGAAGTCTACAGAATGAAGTCTAAAGAGTAAAGTATACAGAATGAAGTCTAAAGAGTAAAGTCTACAGAATGAAGTCTAAAGAGTAAAGTCTACAGAATGAAGTCTAAAGAGTAAAGTCTAAGGAATGAAGTCTAAGGAATGAAGTCTAAAGAATGAAGTCTAAAGAATAAAGTCTAAAGAATGAAGTCTAAGACGTACAACAACAACAACAAAAGTAACTCCAAGACTCACAACTACAATGGGTGGCGGTACTGTAACACTATGGATACCAACCGCCATAAAACACCAAAGAAGAAGAAGAAGAAGTAGGTGGCGGTAAATGTACCTTTTCATTTGACAGCCAACCGCCACTAAAAGTGGCAACAACAACGACTTCAGATCTCTGAAAAATAATTGACAAACTCTGCAATGTAAACTTATAAACTTAAACTAGACCGACAAACACCAAAATGAATACTACCATAATCATTGAATGACGAAAACACTGCATACGCTACAATTAGTAGTTCTAGTCATTCTGGACAGTTGCCATGATCATTGCATGACGAAAACACTAAAACTACTAAATTTGGCAAGAACAAATAAAGAATAATTACCATTACTTCTGAAGTCTATTCTGAAATCTAATGGCCGTCATCATCTTTGGTGGTGTTTTATGGCGGCTGGTATCCATAATGTTACAGTACCACCATTCTTTAGACTTTATTCATTAGACCCCATTCTTTAGTTGTTGCCGTTGGTGCCTCCAATGGCGGCAGGCAGTCAACTGCAAAGGTGCATCCTTCCCCTTCTTCTTTGGCATTCCATGGCGGCTGGCATCCATAGTGCCACATTACCGCCACCCACTGTAGTTGTGACTCTTGGAGTCACTTTCGCTGTTGTCACTGTCCTCCATGGCAGCCGGCAATTGAGCGTGGACAGGAGATCAGCGGTTGTAGTGTAACACTACAACGACGTACCCAACTCTACAATTTTCCAATTAACCCTGTTTTACATAAGTAAGTAACTATAGCCTTACATGACCCCTGTGACTGGACTGTAAGAAGACTCCGCAGACCTAATTCCTGCCTGTTAGTTTGAAACCATAAAGCCAATTGAGTTCTTTCTCTTTCATATGCTGTTGCAGGGCTAGTCAACTTAATTTTCCGGATTTTTCGGAGGACCAAGGCCTCTGGGCTGGAGATGCACATGCCACTGTAACAGCTGTAATTTGGGTCGCACAAAATCTCCCAAGCACTGTTTGAATACATTAAGGTAATGCAATTAAACAAATACTGATAGATTAGATTTTTGTGAGAAATAAACAATGCTGTGCATAATTGCCCACCCAGTTCTTAACCAGGATTATACTCGGACCAACCAGATCTGAACCAGGACTAACCCAGAATCAAAACGAGTGCTAACCCAGAATTAAACCATTAAACAAGATTTTTTTTTTTTTTTTTTTTAATATATTTGGAACGTGGGCCGGATTAAATCCCTTGGAAGGCCTGATTTGGCCCCCAGGCCTGATGTTGAATAGCTCTGCTGTACAGTGAAGCAGCACATGCTCAACAGTTTCTGGTTCTTGACAGTGATTACACAAACCTGTAGGATGTTCATGATCATTGAATGACGAATTCAAACCAGAGTAGGCACAGTTTACTCTGAGGTTTATGAGGTAGAAAATGGAATCCCACAAGGAAGCGTGTGCAGCCCTTTTCTGTTCAATGTCATGATAAATTACATCTTTAAAGATGTAGATTACTCTATTGGAAGAAGCCTTTAAGATGACAATGGCGCATTGTGGGAGAGAAGCAGATATCTCCAATTTATTGAGAAGAAAATGCAGAGAGCGATACAGCTGGTGGAGCAGTGGACTCTGAATTGGCGATTTGGGGGTTGTCCGTACAGAAATCCCAAGTGATTTGTTTCTATAATCGGCATAAGAATGTCTCTTAAACTGCATGGGCAGGTACTTGAACAGGTTAGGGAAGTTACATTCTTAGGAGTCATCTTTGACGAAAAGCTTAATTGGCAACAGCACCTTGATGAGACTAGAGATGCAAAAAGGTGAATAATCTGATGCATTGTCTATCTGGCCAGGACTGGGGAGCTAGTGGAAGATCGCTCCTGAATATTTACAGGGCTATTATGAGAGAAACTATTGATTATGCCTGTATTAATTACATGTCTTCAGCTGAAACGAACTTAAAGAAACTTGATGTAGAAAAGCCCAAGCCTTGCGTATCTGTTGTAGGGCTTTAAAGACATCCCCCGTCTCTGCGATGCAGGTTGAATTGGGAGAAATGGCACTGCGGATCCGGAGGTTAAAGCTTATGTTATCTTATTGGGTAAATGTGCAAGGACATACAAGCACACACCCAGCGAAGGAAATTCTTAGAGTATGTGGGGAACATCATGAGGCTGACGATCGGTGTTTTAACTGGGTAGGAAATGCAAAAGCATAACTTGCTGGAACAAGTGATCTTCACTTGAACCCTTCGGTGGCTTTATCAACCATAGCTCCTTGGAAGTTTACTCCGGCTCCTGTTGATACTAGTTTGCATCACAAACTTAAAGGAAAAACTGAGAAGGCACCACAGCTTATTGTTCAAGAGTTCATCAATAAGCATCCTGATGATGTGGTTATTTATACCGATGGATCTAAGGATCCCGAAGGTGAGTGAACAGACGCTGCCTTTTTCATACCTGACCTTGACCTTGAGATAGCGGCCAAGAAGAGGTTAACAGATCATCTCTCTGTCTTCTCCGCGGAGAAGCCCTCCACGGGGGCGGTGATAACAGCGAAAGTGACTCCAAGAGTCACAACTACAATGGGTGGAGGTAATGTGGCACTATGGATGCCAGCTGCCATGGAACACCAAAAAAGAGGAAGGATGCGCCTTTGTGGTTGGTTGGCTGCCGGCCGCCATTGGAAGCACCAACAACAACTAAAGAATGGGTTCTAATGAATAAAGTCTAAAGAATGGTGGTAATATATAACATTATAGATACCAACTGCCATAAAATACCACCAAAGAAGAAGAAGAAGCCACTGCCGTAATCCGGTTTAGCGGAAGTAACAAGAATTCACCAGTGGAAGACAATGGTGAAGACGCGAAAGCTCTGATCAGATGAATGGTTGAGACGTGAAAGTTGAATGATGAAAATGTAATATTAAATGCTAAAAAATATAAAATGTTATGACAATTACCTGATTAGGACATCAAAATTAACCAGGTCGAACCTTTCACAACATTCTTAACACATTTACTTTCAATGATTGAAGTTTTACATCAAACATTGCTCAGTTTAATTTTGTTACTTTGACCCATCATAGAAAGCAGTCTGTGTGACGGTGGTGGACCGTGGTAAAAGTGGTCACTCTCACTTACTCATACTGTTTCGCCATAGAGATCTCTGAAGTCTAACTGACAAACTGTGCAATGTAAACTTACAGGGATACTTTTAACTTGTCATTCTGAAAAATGCCATGATAATTGCATGATTATAAGTAGTGACATGATCATTGCAACTACAAAGTAGGTCTATAACTATTACTATTCCACCACTCTAAAAGATAGGAAAAATTGCAAATTTGACAAGAAATCCCAAAAATATTAAAAGACCGAGGAAACCAAACGTAATAGCAGGAATCATACGAAAAATATCTACAAAAAGAACCTTGAATGAAGAAAATCAGACAAGAAATACGACCCTTGAAACGTGTTTCTATAATAATAAGATCTTCAAGAACTAATAGTCACTCAATAATAAACAAACATAATGCTTTAATGCAAATACTGTTTTAAATAAACATGGAATATTTGATTCAGAAATACAATTTATTTTCCTCCTCAGCAAAACACATACCTTCAATACAAACAGAAATTTAATCACCAATAATCCAGTCTGAATGTTATCATAAAGCCCCAAAACTAACTTTACTACCTAAAACAAAAATATTCAGGGTCAAAAATAAAATTATTGTCTTTTACAGTGCTTGAATGTGAATGCATAAACCTTCTTTCACCTGTATTTTCGTGTATGATAGCGTCAAACTAACATGAGCTGAGCCAGTTTATACGTAATCTTTGTTAGTAATGTAGATCGTAAGGTTGTTTTAATCAACAGCAATTTAAATACCAAGTTAATTTCAAACCAAACAAGAAATATGTGCGGCGTTGTGTATTGTAAGTTCTCATACACATGGATAGTTCGTTTCTTTTGCAGAACTATAGTATCACAAGACACCACACATAAATCTTGTTAAAACAACTACATTACTACTGAAAGCTTTTTTGATTTGTTGATCACCTTTACATGAATAGGTATAAAACAACAACAGCAGATTCATGACCGTACGTACAGCTTTTTAAATATAATTTCTACTCCACCACAGTCGATAAAAGGAGGTACAGGATTGAGCAGAGGAAGACTGAGGAATAAGGTGCAAATATTTTAGTCTTGGCCGAGTTTAGTTGATGCAGTCCATGATGTGGATCTGAAGAGAGTCCAGGTCAGGTAAGATCTCATTACATTTGGGACAAGCGTGTTCTGGGATGTTCCCCTTCTGCCAGTCCGCTCCTGTCAAACAAAGAGCAGTATTTTATTTTTCTTTGTAGAAAAGCAAAAGAACATATGCTATATCAACCATCCTGTACTGTTTTCTCATCCCAAGCCATCACTGAGATGTATTTTGAGGGATTCATGTTTTAGATCCCGTATTGTCCTGCATTTGAGGACATTTCAGTTTGCAAACCAGGTATTACAGGCAGACATTAAACCCAGTTGTAAACCAGGTAGAACTAGACCAAATTCCCATCTTTATAAAGCGTTTAAGACCTTAGATGAGTCCTAACTTTAGACTGATTTCGTTCAGGTTTATATCTAGTTAAAACGTCATTTTCAGACCTATTAGCTCCTGGTTTATAACTGATTCTATGTCTCTTGTAGCCTGGTTTACTGTTCAAATCCATTCTATCTCATTACATCTCATTTCTTCAAGCTCACTCAACATGCACTCAGTTCCTGCGTTCTCAGTGACAGACTAAGATTTGAACTAAAATAACAAAAAGCCAGGCTTTTGGAGATGGCTACATTTCTGAAACAGCTATTTTATTTGTTGTTTATTTATAATACATTTATATTTAGTTACAGCTGAAGTTATTTGACAAACCTCTTCCAACTAACGAGGGTTGATTTCCTCCGTGTCTCCTCTGCATCTCATTTAGTGAATGTCTACAAACAAAAGGACACAAACGGCGTAAAATCTCTGAATTACTTGACAGGATTTTGACAATACTGACTGAGAATAGAAAAATAGTTACCGTCCCAGTGACTCCATCTCTTCATGAAGCTGACTGTTCTGCTTTTTCACAAACTCCAGCTGAGCAGCCAGGCGCTCCTTCTCCTCGTGGATCTTTTCTCTTGCTGTGCGCTCTGCCTGGAAGTCTGACGAGTACACCTCGGCCTTAGCACATCACAAATGAAAATTATAGTTCAGTATGACTTAGGTCAGCTTCCATTGTCCTCAGAGGGTCAAATATCCAAAGCGATTTTGCACAAACCTGAAGCTTGAACAAGCCGATCGTCTCCAGCTCCTTCTCTTTCGCATAGAGTTCCTGTTTCATTTCATCGATTTGTTCCTGTTTTGTGACTAAAGCCTTTTCAGCAGCACCCAGTCTCTCCTCAAGATCCAGGACCACCTCCTTCTGCACCGACTGGGACTAAGGACAAAGAACACAAGTTTACATTAATTATAGTCCGCATACGTCCAACAAAGCTAACGTTAATCGAATGTCGAACCGAACATTTATTTTTGTTCATTTTGTCATTGTTGTCATGTTTGAGCTTGCTTTCTTATAAAGTTGTAATGCTGAACAGATTTACAATTTTAGTATCACAACAAAATTAAAAGTAAAAATTACCTCTCGCATTTTCCTCTCTTCCTTAATCTCATTGTAATCTTCAAACAACTTGGTGTACGCTTCTTTCAACTGAGCAAAATTATTCCTGAAAAAGAATAGAAAGATTTTATTATGAATGTTATAATACGTATGTAAAGAAAGAAACTGCACCTGATAATATTTGCAATGGCATTAAACATAGAGTTGTATTTTACGTTATAACTTACTTCTCCTCTCCAACCTTCCTCTGCTCCACCAGGCTCTGCGCTTGCATACTGTCCAGCTGCAGCTTCAGCCGGTCGTTTTCAGCCTGGACTGTTTGTCTGTCCACCAACTGAGCTTTTAGAGTGGCCACATCCTGCTCCACCTCGCGATATCTGCACAGAAGAGAGACGGGAATGTAAAAGAAAGTGCTGTTTATCGTTACCATTAATTATTTACTTTATATTTATATTTATGAATGACACAAGTGCGAACACATGATCCATAGCTAAGATCATTTGAGACATCTTCAGTCTTATTACATTGAGGCAGGGAGCTAAATGAAAATGTATTTAGGTTTATTTTGCACAAAACAAAAGCTTTCGAAACTGATATAAAGAAAAAGCTGATTTTTTTCACAATCCAAATAATTGTAGTTGATTAACAGTTTCAACAAAAAGTAACCCATAGCAACCCACAAAAGGTATCACATCTAGAACGCGCTGGAGGTTCTACCTGTCTGTCAGGTTTTTCTTCATCCCTTCGGCTTCGTCCAGTTTGCTCTGCGCCTGCTGCAAGTCTTTGTACAGAGTCATCACTTGAGACTTTAGGTTCTCCACCTCAGACGCTGCCTAAATACACCAAGAATAAGTTATATAGTGGATCCATCTCAAAGTGGTGACACATTTTGGGGGGTGGGAATAGAAAAGAGGAAGAAACTGGACCAGATTGAATACAATGTGGAAGTGTAATTCAATGACGACATATGCTTCAGTTTACTTGGCCCAGGTCATTATTGAATGAGTCAACAAATACCTTGGTGGCCTGCTGCTTGGTCTCTTCTGGCTCAGTGGTCTGTGTGGACTGTTCCATGTCGCCCTTTCTGTTCTCCAGCTCTTTCAGCGTGTTGTAGAGTTTGTTGCAGCTGTACAAGACAATGATGCAAAAAGAATCTCAAGCAGCATCTCCAACAAGTTATTAAACAATGATGAAAAATATTCCAAGTGCAAAGGTTTAGGGCTGCAGTGACCAAACTGGCTGAACGGAAGAGAACATATCGATATTATTTAAACTTTACTTAAACAGAAAGTCTAATTAAGATTCACAATGGCCTCTATAAAGGAGAACAGGCCCCAGAGGGTAGCTTGTTCTCAACCTTTCTTGTCTCGAGTGTCTTGTACTCCAAGAACACCCAAACTTATGTACTGGTGAGTGTTAAATAGGTAAATAAATCTTCTTACTGGTATACTGTCAAAAATTACCATTATTTTTCCCCTGATAGTGATGTCCAAATAATCCTTTAAACACATTCTTAAAATTGGAAAATTCACCTCAATGAAAATTACATTCAAATATAATTCAAATCTGTAATCAATCCAAGTAAATCCTTGGTAAACTCTTGCCTGTAGTAAAACACTGATCTAATGTACGTGTCTTTCGTGGTAAGGTAAACCAGAGGCAACTACAGACTCAAGACATGCTTCAAGACATGCTTGTTTTCTGACATACTTGATCTCTGACTGCAGCAGCTTCTCCTGCAGCCTCTCCGCTCTCTGCGTCTCGTCCCTCAGCGACTGTAGCAGCTGACTCACAGTCACCTCCTCACTGTCCAGTCTGGAGGCACTCATGCTCAGGTTCACAGAGGGACAGTGGGGCCCCTTCACATGCTCCGTCCCGCAAACTTCGCTCAGTCCATTTGCTCCACCATCCTGAGAACACAACATATTCAATTCTTAGATACGTTTGTGGAGTTATGGTTGAAGATACAGCATCGAAAGCGGAAAACATGTGCGATATGGCCCAAAACAAAAAGATAACATTTCGATTTTATTAACAGCAAACTAGACTGTTAAAGCCAAGATACTAAGTTGATAAGGCATGTTAAACTACATGCCTCAGCTTTCAAACATAGAGCTACAAAATTATTTTTTTTTGTCAGTTTCAGATCATAATTCGATTTTTTTTAATATATCATCCACCCATAATTGAGAAAAGACAAAATATTATAGAGCATTTCAAAATAAAGGATATGAAATCCTCACAGTGACTTTGATGATCTCGATGAAGGAGTCGTCGTTGGAGCTGTGGTCGGCCTTCAGCTGCAGCTCAGAGTTCAGAGCCACCAGGTCGTTCTTCTCAGCCTGAAGACGAGCCACCTGCGCACGGAGACCCTCCACCTCCGAGCCCTGGACAAACAAATCAAACACATATAATATATAATCTAATGGAGAAAGATGAATATACAACCAACAAATGTATATGAGCTGATCCTCCCACCATCCGTTTGCCCTTGACTCGTACCTGTGTGTCTCCACCCTGATTCTCCAATTTTTTTCGGAGTTCCTGGTTTTCTGCTGTTAAACTCTCAACCCGGTTTTTGGCTTCACACAGTTTGGACTCCAGGAAGTCCCTCTCCTCTTTCTGTTTCTCTTTCCAGGTAGCAAGACCCTCAAAACGCTCCTTCATCGACATATTGGCCTTTTGTAAAGCCTCTGAAAAACAATGTGAAAGATTAATCATACCGCTAATCGTAAGCAGCTAATTGAAAATGTTGAACACAAATTCTTAAATCAGAGCTTCTCAAACTCTTTTCTGGCACGCCCTCCTTGGGAGATTAAAAAAAAGTATCCACGCCACCGACAGACTCTGGGACAGCGCAGAATTGGCGCTTCACTGTGGTAAATACGGCGTTTCAAGTCGATGACACACTCACCATACTTCTCATCATTGTGGATCACTTTTGTTGTTGTTGTTGTTGTTGTTGTGTTAATTTTAATTATTCTTTAGACTTCATTCTCATTATCTTCCATTTTTTCCTTTAGTGAGGGCGCTCCGGCGCTCCAGCCCCCCTCCTCCAGCCCCCCTCCTGCAGCCCCCCTCCTCCCCCTCAAAACACATCTGTCCCCCGTAATGAGCTCACATTTCTCCAAATGTCTCGTGCCCCCCTTGGCACGGCTCTGCGCCCCCCACTTTGAAGAGCTCTGACTTAAATTGTATTGTATACTGAATGTTTTTATACATTGCTAGTTTTGTAGTTATGTTTTTGCATTTATTTTCACCACCCATTTATTGTGATTTGTTAATATTAAGTCACTTCTATTGTAGTCGGTGTAATCCCTCATTCGTCCAGGAGTGTTCCATTGTAGAAAAAGATTCAGTTGTAGTCATCTGGACTCTGTTTAGAAAAACGATACGTTTCGACTCTCATCCAGGAGTCATTCTCAAACTGTGAAACAAGTCTGAGAATTCCTCAGAGTTAAGTGAAGAGTGAAGTTCTCAGACTTGTTTCACAGATTGAGAATGACTCCTGGATGAGAGTCGAAACGTTTTGTTTTTCTAAAACAGAGTCCAGATGACTACAACTGAATCTTTTTCTACAACACTTCTATTGTAGGTTAAAGAACATTAGCAAATTAGCTAATTACACAGGACCAAAAGCAAGTAACATTTGTCAGATGAGAAGTCAACTGTACACTGATTTCAATTGAGGGATTTTAAATGATGCCCAAGTACTATTTTATTTACTGTGAAAAATTTGATAAAACGCTTTCAATTCCACAATCAGCTAAGAAACTGCATAAAACCCATTTACATCTGAGTCTCTGCTATCGGTGTGTTGCATCTACCCTTCAGGTCTCTGTTCTCTTGTATGAGGATGTTCATCTGCCGTAGTGTGTCCTCCAGAGCTCCAGTCTGACCGGGGGAGAGGGATATGTCTCCGTTCATCACAGGACCTTGTGACGCCATTCTGCACCAGGCATCCAAACAGAAAGAGATCATGTTGCAGTAAAGCATTTGAAACATGAAATTACAAAGCATTTTATTTCTTAAATACTAGACTAGAGCGGAGGTCTTCTACCTGTAATTTGGGAGGAACCAGTCTGAATCAGTCAAATTAGATTTGTCACATGCCTCTGCCAGTGTATTCAATCAAATGTATACCTTAGGGCTGAATATGGCAAAATAATATCACAACCCGTTTCCTAAAATGATTACACTTTTTTCCCTGACTAACAACAAATAAGCACTTCTTTTAATACAAACAAAAATATATGGCTCTTCACTCTTAATGTTATGCCCATAAACATAACAGATTCACATTTTTTTAAAACTCTATTTATCCAAGGTATTAACCATTTTATTTTCACTTCACTGGTTGCCTGTTAAACAAAGAATTCATTTTAAAATGTTATTATTATTGTTTTTTGTACATGGCTTGGCCACATCTTAAATCTCTGACCGCTCCGTTTATCTAATAAAGAACTGGTCTCAGTCCCACAAATTCAGTCCAGATGTGGCGAGGGTGTCTTCAACTGTTATGGACCAGGTCTCTGAAACTCTGCCAACTACCATCAAAAATTGCTGATACTATTGCTGCATTCAAAACATAAGATTTTAAGTTTGTTCTTAACTTACTTTTAAACATGCCTGTTAAACAAAGAATTAATTTTAAAATGTTCGATGTTTAACCCTTATCCCTTTTTTTAACCCTTTTCTTGAAAAGTATTTGTTTTCTTATTGCATTAGCACGTTGAGTCAATGTTTGCCATATGAAATGTGCTTTATAAATCAATAATTATTAAATCATTAATTATTAAGATTATTAATTCCAATTAGTTCCAATCAGAATAAGGATCAGAATCAGGATCAGTTTTATTGTCGGTTTCAGTGAACAATTTACAAACCAGGAACTTACTTTGGTGTTAAGGTGCAACATAAAACAATGTATAAGAATGATAATAGTAAAATGCAAAAAAAATGTGTAAAATAAAAGTTATTTAATTACAATATAAATACACAACAAGCTCAGAACTATCAAAACTGGCAGTGAAAAACAGTGGAATAGGAGGTATGGGTCAAGTATTATTTACATCAGGCATGTCCAAACTACGGCCCGAGGGTCAAATGCGGCCCTCAGACCAATTTTTGTTGGCCCTCCGGCTTCCTGCTAAGTTGATCCAAGCAACAAAAAGTAATACTTTTTACTGTAAAATTGGGAACATTCAAGCATTTTGATGTTATACCAACCTAATATTAATGTCCCAAGTCTTATTAAAGGTGAGGAGGCTCATCGAAACTATGTCAAATGCTAAATTTTGAATGATTCACGTCATTGTTGGGTTGTCTGCTCCGTATAAGTTTCAAAATGTGGCCCTCTGTGATAAAAGTTTGGACACCCCTGATTTACATGGATCGTTAAAGTGACAGGTGTTATTAAGGTAGCAGGTGTTATTATGTGTTCAAGAGTCCAACACAACCACATGCTTTCACTGACAAGAGGATTACTCACAGTCAGACCTGGTTGATCATTGACGATTTGAAATGATTGGATCTCAATTCAGTTCAAATTTGTGTAAAGCCTCAAGTTTATTCTTTAACCTTCATGGACTCCTGGAAGTGGATGACTCAGGCTTGCACCATGCAGAGGCAGTAGACTACATTAGCGCATCAGTAAATCACATGACAAATGTATTCAGATAACAAGACAACTGGACTTCCCCAACCTTAACTTAAAGAAGCAGGAAAGTATTGTGTGAGTTGTATATATTTTCTTATTATGGGGCTACAAAAAGGGCTGACAACACTTTGGGCAACATTGATTTTCAAACAGATTTTTTAAAAAGGATGTTGTTGTAATTTACAACAATGTAAAGCATGTCAGGAACCTTGAAATGTTTACAATGATGCTCTCCCTGTCTATTTGCTTGTCCAAACACAAATAGGCAATAAGCTGACAAACACAAACCATTAGGTAATCAATATCACTAAGCCATACATTAAAGAGCCAAAATACTTTGTTTATTCCTCAATTAATCTACGCCATAATTGAAATGAGTACTTTGCTGTATGTAAACAAAGTGTGTGGCACACCTACATGAGTCATGACATTTCCCAATTGAAATGATTAGTAAAACAAAGCTGTACATTTAAAATAATATATAAAATATTCTATATATTTTCACTTTCGATTTGATGCCTATGACGTGCCTAGGACTCAGCGAAAGACTCGAAAGTTAACCAAAACAGTAGACCATTACCAGAAGTGTCTGAAGCTAAAGTGCGTCATGTCGTATCGTATTATATTATACAAAAATGATTAAACTCACCTGCCAACAGCGACAAAGATTGAAAATATAAGGATTACTTATTAGTGATAGTGAGATAAAATGACAAGACAAGAGTTGAATAAACACTGTTCGAGCTCCGGCTGAAGACTGGAGCAATGTCAAGTGAGGGTAAAGGGGTTGTTTTGAACTTCCTTCAAGTCTCTTCAAAATAAAACCATAGTGCTGGCAATGCTGTGAATAGAACACTAGAGTGATAACGCCATGGCAACGTCCATTTCGAGCTGCCATTTTCTGACTGTAACATTCTTCCTCAGCCTAACGAATTACATATATTTGGCGTGGTCTTGTTCATATTTGTAGTTTGTGTAATGTCCATATTTTCAGGATGAATATGCATTTTCACTATTTATCTAAATAAATCAATTGAACGAATGAGGGATTACACCGACATAAATCAATTGAAGTAGTCCTAGGGTTGTAAGAAGAGGATGAGGCTGGAGTTAGTCTAACGCAGGAGACGTTTATTCACCATCAGTACCATTGAACAGTGGTTTCCAAAGTGGGTGTCGCAAGAGGATTTCATAATTGTAATTTATAAATTATGACACTGTATTAAATATATACATTTTGTACATTGAAAACCACATGTTGTAGTGAAATTGGAAGATAAGAAATTACAAAAATATATAGAAATAAACCTAATTTAAAGGTTTTACTCCCAAAATTATAACAAACGTCTATTTCATTTTACTGTTGTGATCCTATGGTTATTTAGGGGGTCCCAGCCTGAAAAGTTTGGAAATCCTTCCATTGAGTATTGAGAAGTGCAATTTCTTTGACAAATTAGGACCACAGCTATACCATTATATGTCAATGTAAGTTTTTACCTTGTTTTTATATTATTTACTATTAGAATTGTGCTCTTCATACAATCACAAGATGGCCGCCGCAATAGCCAGGGAAATAGTATCTAGAATACATCCAAGAGATTTAACATAAACTCACCAGAATGTGACATTGAATGCTTGTTTAAATATTTAATACATTTTTATTCAACAAATCAATAAAGGCATGTTCGTTTTATGTTGTATAATTTATTGTGAAAAGAAATAGGATTTGTCAGAATAATAACTTGCCAATTGAATGTTATAAAATGTGCTTTCGTTTCCGTGATGTGACGTCACTGACGGAGCAGGTGAACTTTGGGGAATATGAGCGATTTTCTTCCGCATGTTTGAACTCTCCTTAACAAATCAAATGGCTACTTTTTCAGACATGTCCCAAAAACACCCGCGCTTGTGTTCCATCGACCCCCAAAGAATAAACAATCCTAAACAATCTGGTATACTTTAGTGGTTGTATAGTTATAAAGTCTATCAAGCGTTCATCTAGCGTACATTAGAAGGCCGCTAGATGTCGCTGTTGTCCAGTCAGTGTCCACAACGTTCTGTTGTTCTTGGATGAGCATTTTTCTGACATGATGGGCTTCTAAAAATACTTGAAATAAATGAATGGCAAGTATTATGATATGATACTATCAAGCAAATATGTTTGAAGAAATAATGAATTTGCTGGCTTGCTTATTTTTGCCCCACGTTTTTGCGCACAGACCTTTTAAACCAGCCTAGATCAACTGTGTGATTGTGGTTGCGCGTGTACAGAACCAAAGTAAATGTTTATGTTGATTCTCATGTCGGTGTGTGGGTCCCGATGGGGTCATAAACCAGCCCCCACAGGACAGCTCAAGTGTCCGACCCTCCCTCTAATCACTGAACGCACCAACATCGCTCACTTTGAAGCTCCAAAGCACAGATGAAGGCTTGGGGTGCAGCGACGGAGTTAAATTGTGGATGCTTTGTCTGAACACGAAGAAATAATTACTTGGACATCTTATACTTGTCATACATAAAAGATCCATTCACTGTGTGCGTAATCGTGTTGGAGAGTGTTATGTTGGAGGTGTCGTGCGCATTAATGTCCAGGGAATTATTAAAACTGCATGTTGGATAAAGACCCCGCTTTAAGGATAGCATTTCAATACGACGTTGCCATTCCAGGACAACTTTTACAATGCTACCACTTGCGCTCTTGTCGCTGTTCCTTTTTGCGCGTTTGGACACTTTTACGCACGCCTGTCAGTTGCCATCCGAGTGGCGTCCATTGAGCGAGGGTTGCCGGGCAGAGCTGGCGGAGATTATCATTTATGCCCGTGTTTTGGCCATTCATCGGGAAACACTGAGCAGCGCGGGGGGGCTGTACAACTCGCTGCCGTTTGGTTTGGGTTATGGATACGAGAGCGCCGAGGAGGGGCTGCTGTACTCGGCTGAAGTGGAGCTGTTGTGTGACCAGGCCTGGGGCAGCATGCTGGAGGTCCCCACCGGGTCTAGACTCAACCTGACCGGGTTGGGTTACCTCTCATGTCAGTCCCACTCAGTGATGGAGAACAACTCCTATTTCTTCTTTCTGAGGTGAGAAAATGACATAAAAACATTTAAAAAAGAAAAAAAAGTTTGTATTTAAAGGGACACTTTTAAACTTTTTTAATGGAGAGTCTGCAACTTCTTGGATACATGGAGATGTCATTGCCCGGTTTAGAATATTCCTCAGCACGGCATTAAACTACATGGAGACAAGCAGGTGAGCACCAGGCCAATTACACACGGGTCAGATCTGTATGTTTGAGAAATAAAAATATCAACCGAAAATTTGCAATAGCCTTCTAAAAAAACAGTAAAACCTGGACTAAAGCGGGAATAAACTGACCCTAAATTAACTTCATCAGGAATTGTGTCTTTAGGCCTTTAGGTCTTTTGGTGTGTATGCATGTGGATGAATAATTGGTGGTGGTGGTGGTGGTTTAAGGCTCGCATCTGTCATTCTGCCCCAGGGCAGCTGTGGCTACAAAGCTAGCTGAGAATGGAATGCTTAATGCACAAGATTGTAATGTGACTTAAAGCATCTATAAGAGCGCTATAAGACTAAAGCATTATTAAAGTATGTAAACAAACTGGTCATTATGTCATTTAGAGCTCAGACAAACCCAGATGAACTATTGTTTAACTTTAAGGCACACTTTGGCCATCCATCATCTTGTCTCCTGTAAGCTATAATTGATTAAGACACACACCATGAACACATCCGCAGAAACAAGAGTCAAATTACAAATGATATGTGTGGAGAAATGATGAAAGTTCACTATTTGGTAACTGAAAATATGTCTCATGTCTAATATTCTGCAAAGAGGTAAAACTAAAGGTGTCTGATCTGTTGGCATGAAGGCATTTCCAGATGGTCCATAGTTTGACTCTTGAGTTTACTTCCTCCATGTCATCACTTGTCCCTATCTTGTAAAGACTAGCATGCAGTCAATCAAAACATGCTGTTTGTCTATGTGAAATGCTTGGTGGATGATGATAATGATAACAGAATACATGCAGTGAATACATCGACTGAAAAAGCAACACACTTACGTTTACTCATATGGTTTCAACAAAAAACGGGCTCTTTTTTTGAGCCATTTGTATCTTATCAAATACTACACTCCCTCACTTTCTTGCACTTATCTGTCTCATTAACTCCTGTTCACGTCTGGTGCAGGATGGACGAAAACTACAACCTCCTCCCACACGGGGTCAACTTCCAGGACGCCATCTTTATGGACACAGCGGAAAACAGACGCACATTCTCCAGTCTTTTCCAATTCTCCAACTGCAGTTTAGCACAGCAGCCTCTGCACCACTACAGCCCCGAGTGGGACGCACAGGAAGACAACAGAGTAAGACCAGTACACAATTGTTTTAGGTACAATAATTGGCATAAAGAATATTATTGATTAATAGTTAACATCAGCTTGATGTGACCTTTTGATAATAACCATAAGATATAATACAACATTGACATAAGACACTGACATTTTCTCAAACTGTTGTAATAACTTCTAATAACTCAAAAAAGTAAGTTTATAGTTAAAATAAGGCAACATTTCTTTTGGTATCTGCAGAAAGGGCAAATAGTCTTTGTTATTTAACTGCAGTTCCGATTCCCCACCGAAACACTCTCATTGCTCTTTACTTTGTTTTGCAATTTTTGTTTCTTGAACAATGACACACATAGGATTAATCAGCGTTGTATTGCCATTTTGGCACAAATGAAACTACTGAACTACTGCTCCCATTTGTGAACTGTATCTCTCCAAAGGGCGATGATGCACCGTGAAGGGGTCAATATTGCTATTAAAATGTGTGGAATATAATTTACTGATCTACTACATGTGTCGTAGGTTAGAACTATATAACAACACCATCCTTTTTTCCTTTATCTTGGGCAAAGGCAAAGATAGAGCTACTAGTAGAACCCTTATAGTAACAGACTAGTGGCAATGGAAATGAATTAAGTGGCAGTATTTGTTTCAAGTAGAAGTGGCCATAGGTCTGTTACTACAGTAATTCAATTCAAGTCAATTTATTTTTGCAACACCCAAAATCACAACAGCGGTTGCCTGAAAAACACCCGGGTGACTAAAAATGTTGTACTTGAACTAATGTGAAGCTGTTGTATGACAGAAGACTAATTCACTCATATCAATGTAATAATCACCTGTTTATACAAACAGCGTTATTGAAAATCTTTTGTCATTGTTTAGTGGCAAAAATCCACTTCTCTTGTCAATCTGTAGCTTTGTCAATCCGGTAAAAGGCTCTGGTTTTCTTCTTGGTGCACAGAATTAATCCACAATTTCACACCCGAATGTTATAAAACATAACATCTCTATAAAATCCATAAATAATTCACATTGGCACAATGTGGCAAACCCAGTGTTTACCAGAAACCTGACTTGACGAGTGCAGATCAAAGCAGACCTACAAGACCAGGTTCAAACCAAGACTAAACAAACCGTATCTACCAGAACAACACAAGGATAAACTAAAAGCATGACTAAAGCAGATCTTGGACTATCAGGCCCAGTCTAGAATAAGTCTCAATTACAATTTGGCCAACATCAGACCTAAACCAGACAGAACTCTAAACTAGGTCTAGGACAAACTCAGGACTATTTTACGGATAATGCGGCTCTTTTGCATGTTACATTTACACCGAATAATCAATTTAGCTTTTCTTTACTGTGTCATAATAAATAAAAAATAAGAAATTATGGGAAACTGGGCCATAAGCCAGGCCATATTTAGCTTGGCAGGCCGTAGTTGGCCCGTGGACCGCCTATTGGACACCCAGGCTATAGTACAAAGTCGCGTGCACAGCTCGCAACCATCGCACATAATCTGGCACCGCAGGTCTGTTGCTCCTCAGTAAATCTGAAAAAAAAAAAAATAATAATAATTTAAATAATTGATGTAGAAATTAAAAAATTTGTTTATTTTTAGTTTAAATGAAATCATGTATGAATGTTTAAGGGTAGAGAAATTAATTATTGTAAATGATGATGTGCTTAGTTCCCACTCCTTTTTTTTCACAACAGTAAATCCTCTTCCACTAAATGTGCAGTGAGTTACATTTTATTTCCCTCCACAATGCTACCCATTTGAACAAACCGTGAGGACCTAGTTTCCATGGTTGAACAACAGGGGGCGAGTTTGCGGATAAAAGGAGGGTTATTTAGTGACTTAAAGGAGTGGTATACTTCAAGAGGGTCTTTATTGGTTTTGACAGGTGCACAAAGACTTCAGCCGAGCTATGTGGATACCCACTGCTGAGGTTTAAAAGGGAAGTTTAGTGAATGAGCAAATGCCAACGTGAAAGGGGTTGAGGCTAAAATGTTTTTTGTGGACTCCTGATTTTTGGTCTTGCGCTGACAGGAATGTGCAGAAGGAGTAGCCAAAGGTGTAGCAACGTTTAATTATGTCGTCCCCAAACTGTTTTAAGTTGGGCTCAACCTGAAGTTACAGGTAACCAACTTCTAAATCATATATAATTTAAATCTAACTGTATAAAATGATATACATACATGATCTGAGGGAAATACGTGGACACAATGCCTCATTAATACAATAAAGCGTCTTAAAAACTATATCTGTAAGTGTTTCTTTCCGGAAATACACAATATGTAAAAAGTCTGGTAAATCTAGAGAGTATAAAATCTGAAGCATATAAGGCATATCATTTATATATTTTTTAGAGCAAGGGACATAAGAAAAATATATACTATGAAATAACATTGCATTGTTGCCTTGCATTGTCTTGTTGTGCGTATTGGGCTTTTTTGCACATGTCTTTCCAATGTGGTTTTTAACTACAAATGGCAAATAAACTGAAATTTATATGCTCAAACTAGATAACAAGCACTTTAAAACACATTTGGTTCCTGAGAGAGAAAGGATAAGTGAGTTGGTTTATGCTTTACAGGGAAGGTTTACAGCTTATAAACAGATGAGAGTCAGCGAACGTAAACCAGAGCGTGTTCAGACCAGTGTTTCTCCATCGCTGATCAAAAGGAACTGTCCTGTTCTAAAATGTGGTATTTACAAGCTGTTTCAGTGTGTCCAGGATACAGGGGCTATGTTTACATGCATACCAAAAATCAGATTTTTATGTAAACAGTTACATCCAGATTACTCACATGTAAACAGTTAAATGTGAGTAATCTGATTTCTTTCTGATTGTTCACACTTGGCAAGAAAAATTATGCAAAAAAAAAAGGGCAAACAATTGTGCCAAAGACAAAAATGAAAGAGAAGGTGTTAAAGATTTAAATAGTCTATACTTTGTTTTCCAAATACAACAGTAAGTGAATCCATTCATTAATGATGAGCATATGAACACTCACCAAAAATTAGAACAAATTATTGGTTAAGCTGATCGGTAAATGGGCCCCTTGTGTGCTTGGGTTCATAATGATAAACTTAATTGTGTCAGTTTACTTTTTACTTGAAATTTAATTTAGTTTTGTTAAATATTTCTTTGTCAGAATGATGCGCCAAAACATTGGTCTCACAGCAGATGAGATTTTTTATTCTAGTTAGCTACAAGCTGCATTCAGTCTGCTGTCTCTGGGCTGATACACTCCACAATAATTTTCTTTTACACATTTTAACTCATTGTAGCAGAAACAACATTTTCTACTATCTAAAATGTATCAATCATTACAATACATGGTGCAATTATATTTAAAAGGGCTAAATACAATAATTAAAACAAACAATTAATGTAGTCTTAGTTTAACTGATGTTAGCGCAGTAAATATATCAAGGAATAGTTTATTAGAGATTTTTTTTTTTTTTCTTTCATGGTGATTTGGGATTGCTGAATACTTTAACTATCAAAACCAGCCTGAAAGTGGAGTGGGCAATGTCGCTCAACTGTCTTTTCCTGCAACACAATTCAAGGTTTTAACCGCTGATCCTCCGGTTAGTGGGTGAAACCTTTGCCCTCTGTGACCACCTTCACCCTACAAGTCACAACACCAATTTAGACCAAAATTTCATCATGGTTTGTGTTTACATTTCTCACATTTTCGAGCAAAGAGCAAACAGCTGCAGCATGTCTCCATTACAGATGCAGTTTGGCTGTTGTGTGTTTCGGCCCATCTCAGCTCCGTCTCCCTTTAAAAAAAAAAAGATTTACAGCCTGTTTCTGGTCACATCGCTGTAGGAGGACAGGATACCAACTATCCGCAGGGGTCAAAGTTCAAATAGCACAGATCAGTATCTCACACCGACCGACAGCCGTTTCGAAAGTGTGTCTGTCTCCTATGATCTGTCAGAGCCAAAAGCAGGATCCCAGCTGTCTTTGGTCCAAGAGATTAGCCAGGATAATTCAAGGTATTTAGTGACACCTTACTGACGGAGCAGAGGAGGTTGACCTTCAAACAAGACACATCAGAATCCTTAAAAATCTGAACTTTTTTTGATGTTTGGGAACAGATGAGCAAACTTCAGTAACTTTTCCATTCTAAATTATCAGATTGAACCAGGGTCATTTACTGTACGTATGTCTAGACTTGTCTAAAACCAATTTAATACGGTTTTATTAAAGCTGGTGCCTGATTTGCCTGAAACCACAAAAGGAGGAAGTGGGCAGTTAAATCTCTCAAAGCTCTCACCCTTTGTATTCACATGTATTAACTTTCAGGCTTTTAGAACGGCCACCCAAGTGCAACCAATCAGAGCTCTGCTTTTGGCTCTTACTTCCGGGTTGACAAGAAATAAAATACTTTATTTTCAGCTGTAGCGCACACTGGTCTCCTATTGTAAGTTTTACAATATAATCTTTAGGTAAAAACACAAAATACATTAATTTTAAAATAATTTTACGAATTGTCCATAACGAACACCATGTTAAAGCACAAGGGTGTCCACCAGTGCACGTGGCACCAGGACACCCTAGGCCGGAGATCATTGATCGACTTTATTGTCGTGTCATCTGACCTCCGGCCGCGTGTCTTGGACACTCAGGTAAAGAGAGGGGCGGAGCTGTCAACCGATCACCACCTGGTGGTGAGTTGGATCCGCTGGCGGCAGAGGAAGCCGGACAGACTTGGCAGGCCCAAGCGTATAGTGAGGGTCTGACTGGGGATGTTGTCGGACGGTGGAAGGAATACTTTGAGGACCTCCTAAATCACACTGTCATGTCTTCCGAAGAGGAAGTAGAGACTGAGGACTCGGAGGCTGACTCATCTATCACCCAAGCCGAAGTCACTGAGGTTGTTGGCAAACTCCTCGGTGGCAGAGCTCCGGGGGTGGATGAGATACGCCCTGAGAACCTAAAGTCTCTGGATGTTGCAGGACTGTCTTGGTTGACACGTCCCTGCAACATCTCGTGGCGGTCGGGGACAGTGCCTCTGGACTGGCAGACTGGGGTGGTGGTCCCTCTGTTCAAGAAGGGAGACCGGAGGGTGTGTTCCAATTACAGAGCGATCACACTCCTCAGCTTTCCCGGTAAGGTCTATTCCAGGGTACTGGAGAGGAGAATCCGACCGATAGTCGAACCTCAGATTCAGAAGGAGCAGAGTGGTTTTCGTCCTGGTCGTGGAACACTGGACCAGCTCTATACTCTCCATCAGGTGCTCGAGGGTTCATGGGAGTTTGCCCAACCAGTCCACATGTGCTTTGTGGATCGGGAGAAGGCTTTCGACCGTGTCCCACGGGGTGTCCTTTGGGGGGTGCTGCGGGAGTACGGGGTCCGGGGCCCTTTGCTTGAACTCACTCCCTTACCCAGAAATGAAAACGTGTCACTCGCTTTCGGCTCTTATCTCGCATCTCCCGCCACAGTCAATCGCCAATCCATTTCCACTTGCCATGGTTAAATCCAAGCTGTTGTGATATCCACAAGCAAAGTGAAATGACTTGTGTTCAAAGCAAAGTGAAATGGACTCGCTGTCGGCAGCTGGTCGGCAGATACAGTGTTCCATTTCGGGTGAGTGGCTTCTGACTTTTATTTCCTCATCTTTTTCTTTTAATTACATACATATTGTATAAAACTCTCGATGGGACACAAGTGCATTTTTGATGTATGACGGACCATAGAAGTATAATAAGATCTGGCCAGAGAACACCGTCGTGCTGACAATTTTGACGCAGGACTGTGGATGCAGATGTTGGATCTCAGAATACCCCTCCCCTTGAGTCAAATGCGTAAAACTACTAAATGCACAGATGAAAGAAATAACCACTTAGGGGTTGTTTTGAAATACAAGTAACATTAATAGAAGGTTACAAGCTCACAAAACTTGTTTTTGCATAATATGGGCTCTTTAACTATTAACACTGTGCTTCTATATTTTTATTTTTTGTGAATCCATATCTTTCTGGCTGTGTCTCTTTCCACAACCTATGAATAATATCAATTTAGCAACATAATTCAGTCTTTGGCATAATCTGTAGCACTTACCATTGTTGGTTTTCACTTTGGATATTTCTTTCAAATGGAGGAGAAGAGTATTTTTGAGGTTTTTCGAGCAGACTGCTAATGGTTTGAGAAGCAGCAGGGTTGGCGCGGGGTGGAGAGAGCGCGGACAGGAGATGGCGGGGGGGAGTGACGGATCCATAATCGATATTGACTTGGAGAGCGTAGAGGATGAAAGTTTTGCCACTGTTGAATCTAAAGGTAGTAGACGTAAACGTAAAAAAGCCGCAAACCGATCCGAATCGGAAGATTCTGGCACCTGATTGAAAACAACCCGGTCCGGAGTAAGATTTGACAGGCTGTCAGTAATGTTAAAACTTGATGGAAAATGTCTGCCTAGTAAAGTGTTCATTGGATTCATGAGCTATAAAGTAAGGCCATATGTTCCACCACCACTACATTGCTTCAAGTGCCAGCATTTTGGTCATGTAGCAGCAGTTTGCAAAGGGAAACAAAGGTATGGTAAAAGTGCTGGAGATCGCGAGTATGGGAAATATGACGAAGGAGCGAAGGGGATGTGAATATATAGCAAAAGGGCTGTTGAGGTGCAAAAAATTAAAGTTTCTCAAGGTATATCCTGTGCTGATGCAGTCAAGAAAGTGTCAAGGAAAGAGGTGACAGTAGATCCAGTGAGAGATGCCAGCGGTGCTCCCAGCCAGTGTGGTGCTTCCAAGTGTGAGGCTTCCAAGTTTGAGGCTTCCAAATGTGAGGCCTCCAAGTGTGAAGCTACCAAGTCTGATGAGGATACCTTGGTTGTGAAGAGGAAGGGTTTTATACTATTTATGGTGGATGTTATTAACTGTGCTGCTCAAACTCAAAAGAGAACTGAAAGGATCAGGATCATTGTTGAAACTGCAGAAAAGTATCTTGGATCAAAAGATCTTAATTGGGCAGAAATAGAAAACATACTAAATGAGAATCAGGGTAAAGAAATTCCCAATTCACTGTCATGTCCGGGTGGTTCTTAATGGCAGTTATCGTGATGCAAAGGAATGCACGAAATCCTCTTGCTGATGGCCAAGAATTTAAGAATTTTGTTTCTACTTTACAGGACAAACCTCATGTTATTTGTGTACAGGAGACTTGGTTACACACTAAGTGGGATTTTACAATACAAGGATATACTAGTGAAAGGAATGACAGGGAGCAAGGTAAAGGTGGACGCTAGATACCTTAAGAGAGTAGAGATAAAAAGGAGTTGGTGGTTGAAGATTTTATTGATCAAAGAGATTTGATTTGTTTGAATGATGGGAGAAGAACCCGATATAATATTGTGAACAATATGAAAAGTGCAACAGATCTTATGTCCAATGAGATAGCAGGCATTAGTAGTTGGGAAGTTTTTAATGGTTTGTCGTTTGGAAGTGATCACTATGCCATATGCACGAAAGTTGGTATTGGAAGCTGTGTGGACAGAGGGACAAAGATCCAAAGGTGGAAGTTGGCAAGTGCAGATTGGGAGGCTTTCCAAAGGAAAACTGATGGCTGTGGTATGCTTTTGCATGAAGAAGAATTGACTCAGGTGGATGAATTAAATAATGCAAGTCCCTCTCATCACATAGTCAGCGAAATACACGATCCCGAAAAGTAAAAGTAATAGTCATAAGAATCGTGTGCCATGGTGGAATGAATCATGTGATAAAGCTATTAGTGCAAGAAATAAGGCATTTAAGAAGATAAAGGATCTCCACTCTATGGATACCCACACTGAATACAAGAAAGCCCATGCAGTTGTGTGAAGAACTGTAAGGACGGCCAGAAGAACATATTGGAGGCAGTACTACTCCAAAATTGGAATAGAAACGCGACTTGGTGATGTCTGGGGGATGATTAAACGCATGAGTGGAATAAGCGCAATTATGAGATGCCAGTTCTAATAAAAAACGATATTGAAGCAGTCAGCCACGGTAATAAAGCTGAGCTGTTGGCTAGTACTTTTGTGTCTGTGCACAGCTCTGACAATCTTTTACCTGCAGCAAAGCAATGCAGGGATGATACTCTGGCATAGAATGCTGAATTGATTAAACCCCAGCCTTCAACTCAAGATGACCTTGACCTCCCGTTCAGTCTATTTGAGTTAAGAAGTGCACTTTCTAAGGCAAGCCAAACAACTCCAGGTAAAGATGAGGTGTGCTATGATATGCTCTCTCATTTAACTGATAACACACTTGGTCTAATTTTAAGACTATTCAATCTCATCTGGGATACAGGATGTATTCCGTTAGCATGGAAACAATCTATTGTTGTACCGATACTGAAACCAGGGAAACCTCCGTATGACCCATCAAGCTATAGGCCGATTGCTATGACATGGCAACTAGGGAAACCATGGATCGCATGGTTACAGAGCGGTTGAATTACTTCTTGGAAAGTTAGAATTTGCTTTCCACTCACCAAAGCGGCTTCCACAAGGGCAGAAATACCATGGATTCTGTATTATGTTTAGAATCTGAAATCCAAACAGCCAAGACTAACTGAGAAATAGTTATTGCAGTATTCTTTGATTTTGAGAAAGCATACGGTATAGTTTGGAAGGAAGGGCTTATCAAGTTGCGTAAGCTTGGTGTGAAGGGAACGTTTTTTAACTGGGTAAGGAGTTTCTTGTCAGGCCGACAAATTCAAACCAGAGTAGGCACAGTTTACTCTGAGATTTATGAGGTAGAAAATGGAATCCCACGAGGAAGTGTGTGCAGCCCTATTTTGTTCAAAGTCATGATTAATGACATCTTTACAGATGTAGATCACTCCGTTGGAAGAAGCCATTATGCAGACGATGGTGCATTATAGGTGAGAGGTAGAAACCTGCAATTTATTGTGAAGAAAGTACAAAGAGCAATACAGCAGGTTGAGCAGCGGACAGGGATTTAAGTTGTCTGTACAGAAATCTCAAGTGATTTGTTTTTATAATCGGCATAACGATGTCTCTCTAAAATTATTTGGGCGGGTACTTGAACAGGTCAGGGAAGTGAGATTCTTAGGAGTCATCTTTGATGAAAAGCTTAATTGGCGACGGCACATTGATAAGGTTAAAAATAAATGCAAAAAGGTGATTACTCTGCTATTGGGCTATTATGAGAGCAACTATTGATTATGGCTGTATTGCTTACATGTCTTCATCTGAAACTAACTTAAAGAGACCTGATGTAGAACAAGCCCAAGCCTTGCGTATCAGTTGAAGGGCTTTTAAGACTTCCCCTGGCTCTGCAATGTTGAATTGGGAGAAATACCACAACGGATCAGGAGGTTAAAGCTTATGTTGGCTTACTGGGTAAATGTACAAGGCACACAACCAGTGAAGGAACTTCTTAAAGAATATTGGGAACATCAAAAGGCTGACTTTCATTGTTTTAGCTGGGTAGGAAATGCAAAAGCACAACTTGCTGGATTGAGTGATCTTAACTTGAACCATTCAGTGGCTTTGTCAACAATAGCTCCTTGGAAATGTATTCCGGCTCCTGTTGACATTAGTTTATATCACAAATTTAAAGGAAAACCTAAAAAGGCACCGCAGTTCCTTATTCAGAATCAGAATCAGAAAGGGTTATTCCCAATGAACAAAATTCACAAAAATAGGAACTTGTCTCGGCATTAAGATGCAACATAAAACACTGATCAATAATAAAAACAACATATATGAAATCAAAAGGGCATGCATTAAGAAACAATTTAAAATGACTATAGTATAAAATTAAAATAAAATAGGCACTACTTGTAGTTAAAGTGGCAGGTGCTTAGAAGTGTTCATTCAAGAGCTCATTGATAAACATTCTGATGATGTGCTTATTTATACCGATGGCTCTAAAGATCCTGAGAGTGGGCGAACAGGTGCTGCTTTTTTCATACCTGACCTTAAGATAGCGGTTAAGAAGAGGTTAACAGCATCTCTCTGTCTTTTCCACGGAACTCATAGCGATACGGTCAGCAATGCAATGTGCTGAGTCTACCTTACAGTGTCACAACGTTGTGATAGCTTCTGACAGTCTTTCTGCACTGCAAAGCATTAAATCTGTAACATCTGATTGCAGACAGGATATCCTATATGGCATCTTCTACCTGATACTCTCTCTGTCCAGGAAAGGTGTGAAGGTCTCCTTCATTTGGGTTCCTGCACATGTTGGGGTGGATGGTCATGAAATGGTTGATTTGCTGGCTAAGAATTCCCTTAAACTGCCATCAATTGATGTGATAGTTGAAATAAGTAAATTTGAAATCAAGCCTATTATTAAGAGTCATGTGTATAAACTTTGGCAGGACTATTGGAATCTTTGTGATCCTGGATGACATCTGTATCAGACACAGAGTAGTGTTGGTCCATGCAGATCCATGGGCAGGAACGCGGGGGAAGAGAGAGCCTTTGCTCGCATGAGAATAGGCCACACTGGACTCAATTGGTCGCTGAGTAGAATAGGCAAACATCCTACCGGTTTGTGTAATCACTGTCAAGAACGAAAAACTGTTGAGCATGTGCTGCTTCACTGTACAGCATATGAAAGAGAGAACTGACTTAGTCTTATGGTTTCAAAATAATAAACGGGAATTCAATCTTCTGAATCTTCTTACAGTCCAGTCAGAAGGATCATGTAGGGCTATAGTTGCTTACTTACATAATACAGGATTAACTGGAAGAGTTATACCATTGATTATAGCATATTTTGTTGCTTGTGGACGTCGTCTGATTAGTATGTTTTGTGATCTAGGCATAATATACATGCTGTTCACTTAAATTCTTATTCTTATCATTTCATTTATGCAATGGTCATATCTATGGTACAGCCCACAAACCCAGATATGTACAATACATAATAAAGCAATATAATACAATTTTAACAGTAAGTTGAAATAAGTTCACATACTTCTCTGCGTAAAACAACTTCATTATTTGAGCATTCAAACAATAAACGAAACATCACCCGTAGAGTTACAAGTACAAACATTGGTGATTTCCTGATTTGTCCATGTATAAGGAAGATCTGTTTCACCTGCAGTTGCCATGGAGTCCTAGCAGGTTGCACATTATTTGCTTTCATTAGATTGCAAAAGCCTCCCCCAAAAACGAAATTGCTTCATTTCATGAAATTGGTGCAGGCAAATGTTGAGAGGATTTGAAAGCTGCTCTAATTGTCCTGTATTTTGATGTTGTTGACTGTAAACTTTGCACCATTATAGTGTCTGTCCTCGTGTCTTTCTCAGATTTGTCAGTAAGCTGCTGTTGGCGTGTCTCTGGAATGCACTGGATTCCCCAAAGCACATTTAAATTCACTAAAGGTTATCCTTGTTTTTACTCAAGCTACTGTCTGTTTTGGTTTTAAGGTCTTCCAACTGTTACCTTTTCTATAATCGTACATCAAATATCAATTCAGTTTTTTTCAAAATTGTATTAACTTGTAGCAGCTTCAAATACAAATGTTTTGACGATATCATCCATAATATCTAATGATCTGTTGCAAAAACATGAATTTATTTTACTACCCTCAAATAATTATATTTTATTTAAACATTTGAATAATCTTATTTCAGAATTTTTTGAGCACAGTTGCCCTTGCAATGAGCAATTCAAAGCAAACTATTATATCTTTTGAATGGGCAAGAGTTCTCAAAACATCACCTATACATAAACTTGTATGCTGCTGTATGGCCACGAATATCAGTTCACATTGTGCAATCTTTATACAACACTTATAAGGATATTAGTTATCGTAAAGGACCATAGTACACCTATATCAACAATGGCATGTAAATGGTATTGCATATTATGAAAAATATTAAAGAATATTTTATATTCTAGCAGTTTAAAACAACCAAATTGATGTCCATACTTTGTCCACAAACTGGAAATGCTGCATTCAATTTGCGTCGACTGCTTTGCACCAGAACAATATGTGTGTGTCCAAAGGCAGCGTCAGAGATGTGGAGATAGGCTGAATAAATAAAAAGGAACAGCAGAGCACAGCAATATGTGAAGTGGCTTTTCTCATTGTCCCATGTGTTTCAGGTCAGTCCTGTACAAATGCTGTTTGGCCTCGAGCTCAGTCTTTTATCATGAGGTAAACTGATATGGTCTTCATGAGCAAAGCTTGAAGATTTGAAAGAAGCTTTTTAATGTTTTGCCTTTTAATCTGGTGTCAATAATACAGTCAATTGCAAAATGTTAAAATAATCCAGAGAGAGCAAACTGTACTCAAAGGCTGTTTGCGGTGAGGCAGAGTGCTAACTCACCACTATGCCACCATTGTATTCCTTACAGAGTTAATATGGGATCAATAGAAAAATTTATTCTTGGTTCATACTGTCCAATTTTAAAATGTGCCTTATTTGGGCCATTGATATATATATATATATTTTTTTAAACAAATGAAATTAAACAAATTGACGCTGCTCAAACTAATTTACCCTGATGTGAATAATAACTCATCTTAATTAGGGACGTGACAATATAAAATGTTAGTGTTACTATTATTGTGAGAAGAAACGCCACCATATTGATTATTAACGATTATAATTTTATTTCATTCCTGTTGCACAATACTTCACCATTCCAGTATGTGACTTTTTACAAAATCAAACCTGAATGATTAAGTAATGTTAATGGGACATAAACACATTGATTGAACTGACATCACTTGATTTTTCTTCTAAAATTGTAATAAGAATGATACATTCACTGAATATGACATCCATGGTTTACATTTGAATAACACAAGACTAAAGAAAAGCTATTCCTTTTATAAAAAACATTTTTGACATTGTTGGGAATGTGTTTTGAATTAAGACCTTGATTATTCCAGAATTGAGCACAGTATAGACTATGTTCTGTTGATGTCTCTATTCTGAGTGAAGTTCTGAATGAAAAGGATAGACCGCTCTTTGGCCCAAAAACACGGCGGCTCTGAATGCAGCTCTGAATGTGTTTGATGAGAGCGGCCTTTGAACGCTGCTTAATTGAAGGTTTTGGCAGTGAAATGGAGGAAGTGTCTCTGTCTCTTTAAATTCCTGTCTGGTTCCCACAAGACTCACGAAAGACACCCTCTTAACACAACCATTAACAGCCATTTAGATTCAGATAAAGCAGCAACAAAACCACAACTTCTTACAAATGTTATAGTCTTACTGTTGGTTAAGTTAAATTCTTTGTCATGAATTGCCTCTGAATCTAGTGTTTTCCACCTAATAGTTGCTTGGATTAGCTCAAGATCCACAACTCAAAGTCAAGTTTACCATTCATAATATGCAAACAAATATTCAGCTGTAATTTTGCTGTTCAATTTTTTAAAATTCAAATGTAGAAGTTTATCATGATATATAAGTAGCAGCACAGTAATAACATTTAGTCATTTATAACCAGGAATACTGTACTTTCAATAAAAACTGCATGATCTTTGCGTGTTTTGCTGTAATCTCTTACAGTCTCTCTTTTATGTTCTAGTTCTCTCTGTGGCTCCTGTATTTACCCAGCCGAGACCAGCAGCAGGTTCAGACGGATGTTTTTACAGGTGTTGTGGCTCTGTTCGAGTGACGCAATCAGCTGCAAGACCATGGATCTATTTAAGACGTGGTCAAATACAACAGAGATGCGGATTAGACTGCTGTGATCTGAGAGAGGGCTGCGGGTTTAGTGCAATAGATGATAGAATTTTAAAGGTGCGGAATGTAACGTTTCTGGTGGGGGCTTTGTTTCCATGGAGATATTTTTATTATTATTATTATTATTATTATTATTATTATTATTATTATTTCTATCCACGGTATGCATTGAACCATCTATCTAAGGTAATACAAATGTAATCATGATCTCATCCCTGAGCTTTATTGTCTTATCGTCAAATCTTGATACGCTGTTTCTCTACTTAATACTCTTTTTCCCACCCATTTCTCCTATTGGTCAGCCTCTGTTATGCGTGAGTGACATCTGGATTTAACCAATTGCAGTGAAGTATGAACTCTCTGAAGAAGAAGATTACTTTATTTACCTCTTACATTTTGATGAAATCAAAATAGTGATCCGGCTATAAATGATATAAATCATCATGATATCACTTCTGTGCCATATCTCCCATTCCTAGTTTCAATGGTTAGAAATGCCTCAGAAAAAAGCATTCATGTGTGTGTTCGCCTCCCCAAAGATCTGACCTGGAACTTGACCTGGAATTGCCATCTGCTTTTTTCTTCAGAGATACTGTAGATGAGTTTAAGGCCTTACTGTTGAACATTCCGGACAAAGTAATAACATCTCCTTAGAGACAAGCTGGTGGAGAGCTCTGCACCAGAGAAGTTAAGTGCACCTATTACTGACTTTGCCACAACTGGCCTAAAAATGATAGATTAGCGTGGAAAATCATGGACAAAAAGTCAGCATTTGTCGTTTTTTGTTTTGGTTATTGGAGCCTTGTTTGAGGTCCATGCCCTAAACCAGACCTTGGCATTATGCGGCCTTTCCGTTTCCATTTCTGTTTTTTTATTGTCTTAGCTCGAGAACATGTGTCTGCACTTGTGTCCTTATGCTGCGTTTATGAGGTTCTCAGGGTTTCAGAGATGAGAATTTGGGATTTCGACTTGCTTGCATTTATGTGCTTTTTATCTCGGAAAGTCTGGATTTTGAAGTCGTCGAATATAAAACTGCAGTCCGCACCTTTAACAGCGTTTAACACGATACGTTTTGTTGTTTTCAAAGAACTCAAATGTCCAAGATAAATACACAAATCAGCTGATTTTCAGGTGGCGTTATGTGTGGAAGTCGGGCAGCAGCTTTTCACCCGAGTTCTCGATCTCTTTCCCGACTTGTGTGAGCCTTCATGTGCATTTCTCAACTTGGACAAACATTTTCTCGAGGATCTAATGAATGCAGCATTAATAACGATTATATTAAATGAATGAAATAATAGATTAAATGTGCATATAATGATAATGAATTTGTTACAGCAGTGATTGCAGTCCACTTGCCCTTAATTTGAACATGGCCCTCAGGCAAAAACTAACCCCTGCCCTAACCTGTCTAGAGTCTAGTTATTTATCTACCAGCCGGCTATATTTTACTTTTATTTTCCACCTAAATGTCTTTGAAATTGTATTGTTATGACAACACATCCATATGTATAGGCATGTCGGCCCCCCATAAAGTGTGCGACCCCAGTTAACCCTTTGTGTGCGCTCTGCTGAGGATAACATCAAACCTACCAGCCTGGATCACAGAGAGGTCAAAGCAGTCACAAGTCACACCAATCTGAGTTCAAACCTGCATGGGACCTGCATGGGAGGTCTGGTGCAAGCATAAATGTACAGCACTATCGGCGCGGGACATGCAGGTTGGTCAGGGAGATGAACGCCGACGTGCAAAGACTTCAAAAGGAAGTTCTGTTTTAGTGACTGTGCCTGTGGGAACAGCTAAAGCCTCCAGCTCCCATGCACACAACAGCACACATACAATTGCGGTCCAACTGTGATTACCAATAACATTTAGAATATTGTTTTGAAGATATGCAACATTTTAATATCGGGTACATAATTGTAATTTAAAATATGTATACATATAGCTGCAAAAATAAGGGTATAATATGATATTTCTGTAAGTTTCTGGGTAATTTTACAGTATTTTCAGTTTTCACAAAATGTGGCTTGCCAAAATACATTGTTATTGTTACCAGAATAATGCCAAAAAATATTATTGTCAATATTATCCACCTGTAACGTAGGCTGGCCTTTAGCTGTTGGTGTTAAAGTGAGACAAGACATTGACCTAGTCCACATACTTTTAATTTTCATTCAAATTAAAGTGCAAAGTGCATTGTGCAAAAAATCTGGAGGCAAGGAGCTGTGTCTTCTCCAGCAGCAGAACAAGGAATGATGTTCCAGGCACCTTCTATCCTGTTCACACAACTGGGGAAAACTACGGACGATTGACAGGGACGTTAGCATTATCATTAGCTCTTAAAACTTAAAACCTCCATAAAAAACAAATAAACTCATATCCATTTAACTATAAACAAATATATACATAAAACCCTAAAACCAGCACCTAACAATGCTAAAACCCTTAAATCCCTTTACAAGCCCTTTCACGCTCACCGACACATCCTCAACCTTGGTCCAGCCGGGAACCCTTAGAAGGGAGCTCGTTTCCAGAGGGAACCCTTTGACTCCTGAGCACAAGAACAGAGGAAGTGAGACACTACAAACTGCATTAACACACACAAACACCTAAACATCCTTAAACACAAATATTGGACTATGTATTGCACATATCCATTTGACCTAATCATTTCATTTGTCTCCCTTTTCTCTCCAGGAAAGACAATTAAAGTGTCCCTGTGCGCCAGATCTAAAAATGGGATAAAAAGGACAGACATTACTCAATAGATATTTAAAATACATTTTGTGCAATTGTCTTTTTGAAAGTGCAAATCGATTCTTAAAGTGCTGTGTGCAATTAAAGTTCCAAATGTAATTTAAAGTGTTCGAAGACGTGAAAGCTAACTGAAGTTGATTTAATAAGTTCTGGAAAATCAGTTGCATTCAAACTGAAATTACAGTTTGTTTGATTTTACCCTAATATTTTGTTCAATAAATTTTTTTATAAACAGCGCACCATATCCTCAATTGTCCCAAAAAACAAAACAAGGCCTCAACAAGTGAATTTCTCTATTGTGTGATAAATAATGTTTGCTGAATCTCGTGTAACATATTGCCTACACGGTCTTTATCACAGTTTATTTCTCTCCTTGCAGTTAATGTGCTCTTCTGTCCAAGCCGCTCTGTTCGAAGAGGAAGAAAAAGGCAGAAAACTTCAGGAGCGACTGTCTGCGTCTGAGAGGAGGAACCGCAAACTCAAAGAACGAGTGAAAAAAGTGAAAAGATCTTTGAAAAACGCTCGAAATGCCGCGCAGAAGGCTGAGGAGGAGCTCAGAGTTCTACAGGAGAAGGTGTTAGCTGCAGAAAGAAGAGCTGGACATCACCTCAATGCAATAGACCAACCCCAGTCCTCCCGGTACCAAAGCCGCAGAGACAGGCAGCAGATGAAACTATGAGCTTCAACTGGAGAAGGGGCTGCTGGGCGGTCCCGTTGAGGATAATATAGGACTTTATATTGGAATATGTTAGCGTCCTTGTAACTATTCACAACATTCATTTAGTTAATCTAGTTTAGGTTAGGTTAGTGTGTCAAGCACTGAAGCACAATTTTTTAAATAATGTTTTCAATAATGGCAAGGCTCCTTCTGCTAGAGAGGTCCAAATTCTGGCATTTGTAAAGGGAAAATAAAAATGGATAAAAACATTATCCAATCCAACTTTATTTGTACATCACATCTTATATGCAAGATTAGTGCTGCACATAAAAGCAACATAAAACAGATATTTAGCTGGAAATAAAAATATATAATTTCAAATAAATGGAACTAGGTCTAATAAAAGCAATCGGTACAATAAAAACAAATGAAAGCAATACATTAGCTCAAATAAAATCAAATAAGTAAAAATTGTAAGAAACATAAAATAGATTAAAAAATATATATAATTCAAATGAATTAAGAAATAATAAAGAGTTGCCATAAACAAATAGGCTACTTAAAGGTGCACAATGTACAGCACCTTCTCTGGTTCTTATCAACATGGAGACAAGCACTAGCACAGGTCAGATCCGTGGAGAGGCAAGTTTCTCAAGATATTTTTAGCAATACAAAAACTAAATGGAGGATACGTTAAGTTTAATGTCATACCGTGGAACATTCCAGGCAATGCATAAACATGATTGAGTCAAGCAGGGGGCGGACCCTTCACCAGAAGAGTTACATAGTGCACCTTTAGAAGAATTTCACTGTAGTCTTTTTTTCCTGCTTTGTGGTTTTGTGACTCGTTCTGGTTATTTGTTTGTTGGTCATTGTGCCTGTTGGTCTGAATGTTTGGGCTCCTCGCTCCTCTGAAGTCCTGTTTGGTTTGAGTGGACTCACGCAGGGCTCACGTTTCACACTCTCAGCTGTGAACAACACTTAACACAAACAAGTGATAAATACGAGTGAAAACAACAGACCTGCCGTTTGACAGAGAGGGAGCGAGAAAAGAAAGAGAAAAGGAGGGGAATAGATGGAGAAATAGTTCAAGTGAGAGGGCATTACACCTTTACTTCTTACTCCGAAGTAAACTAATCATATCATATTCCACTGAAATAATCAAGGTAAAAAAGTGCCTAATGTGGAGTCAGTAAAACATTGAAGGGATTTCTTCATATTCTTCATATTTTTGTAAATGGGTTATAATATTACTACTACACATTTTTGTCAATTCCCACAGAGCCTTCAAAAAGGTGGATATATTTTATTATTGTTTATTGTGCAACTTGTAATCAAAAACTGTTATTTGTAAGCAAGCAATGTACTAAGGTCATTTCTGTACAAAATTAAATACAATGATGAAGTTTTCTGGTCTGTTTTGTTTTTCAGGGGATTCAAATTATTGATACATGTCGAGGTCTAAGGTGGTCATGTACTTGGGCCTAAAGAAGGGCAAATTCCTCGTCACATGAAGTATTTAATATTTAGTATCTATTCAGTACCACCTTTTAAAAATTAAATTCTTAAATTATGAATTAAGTTATTTTTTCCATATTTTATTTGAGTCTGTTGAAAGTGTAGTTATTATAGTGCTACCATTTATAACACTATACTACCATTTTTTCTCTCCTTTGTCCATTTCAATGTATCTGTTATTATGTTTAGAAATATTCCCTTTTAGCATTGTTTCAATTTCTACCTGTGGTTCCTGTATCGTTTCGGTCTGTCAGTTCGTAGGAATGTGATGGAGTGGGCAGCTCTGATCCGAACAGCACGACTTCTGCTCAAATATCTCCATAATTGACTTTGACAAAGGATCAGTGCTGAGGCAGGCCGACCACGAGACCATTGTTGGATTATCAAACATGTCAAACCAGAAAGAGCAGGAGCAGCAGCCACCTGGAATAGTAACATTATTAGTATTTATGCACGTTCGCTATTCACACTAGAACTTATGTTAGAAGAAATCATTTACACAACTTTTGTTACTTAAGCAAAAGCACAGATTAAGAAGCACAAAAAATGGACTAAAGTAAGAGTAGCCCATAAAAAAAATCTACTTAAGTAAAAGTTCTGAAGTACCCGTTTAAAAAAGTGCTTTCAGAGTAAAAGTAAGTAAGTGTTTAACATAGATTTTGAGAATGTTAAAGCTTTAAATGGTGCCGCTCGTGGTCGAGTGGATAGCACACATGCCGACCGTGTGGGGCACATCATGAATTTAAAACCAGCCCATGGCAATTTACTGCATGTCATTCCCCAGTGTTATTTCCCATTCACCCTGTCTACGGGCTTATACAATCCTGAAAAAAAAAAAAAAAAAAGCTTTAAATGTAGTGAGTTTGATAAAGAATTGTGCTAATATTTGGTTCACAGTAGCAATTCTACTCAATATATTGTGTGTGTGTGTGTGTGAAAACTTCAAACCAAAGTCTTTCAGTTTCCAAAGTAGAATGTACAGGTACCTACTCTCAAATAACAAAAAAAAAAAAAAAAGTCTTTACTTACAGATGCCTGAGGTACTTTGTTACTTTCCACCACTGGTAATGTAATAGACTCTCCAGTAACACTTTGCTATTTTTCGTAAAGAAGGGTTTTCGATGATTGTCTACCTTTTTTAATGCGATCCAAAAATTTAAATGCCACTGTGTTCAAACGGTGATTGTTTTCTTGAAACTATACCACTTCATGAGTATTATTAGATTATACTACGTTTGCTCAGGGCGCTACAAATTAGAAAATGATTTAAAGGCTGTGTGAATCAGTTCAGTGAGCACACCTGAAAATGTGTATTCCATGAAACAGATATCCTTTAGCAACCATCCATCACATCACCTCCTCTCTCCTTGTCAAGAATATGATTAATTCCTTACTTGGATATAGTTTGCAATGATTATGAATTGAAAAGTTAAATGTGAGAGGTTGGGCATAAGCGCTGTGCACCTGTATTCATGAAGGAATGCAGCAGATGTCTTCACGTACAATACTCTCTGCCTCAGGTCACGATCTGATCCAGGTTTATACACGTCCATGTGCATCTGTCCAGGAATCGTATCAGCATATTTTAAGTCAAGTCATAAAAAGAAGAAAAAAGAAGAATTAAAAAACATCGATTTATGTCCCCCTCTGGTGGAAATATTCAGTAGTGTTTTGTATTTGCTACATGGATCCAATTGTATATATATTTTTTACTCCAAAGAAGCCCACATGTATCTATGAATTTGAATCTATTATTGCCATAAATTAGTTTCCCCATAGAACTTTAAGGAACTATTGACCGTGTTACACTCACCATTAGTGTACTCTAAGTTGTGTTTCGATAGATTCATGCATGTTTGACTAATCCAGTATTGTCCTTAAACTGAGGCACGAGTGCACAGAAAATTCCTGTTTTCACCTACCCCCTATCCCCGCCCACCTCCTTATACTTAGTTGTGATTATTTGAAAAATTATGAATCCAAGCGATACCTTTAAGATTCTAAAATGTCACGTAGTCACTTAAAATAAAAAACATGCGCATGACAATCCGCTGCTCGTTACAGTGAAATGTCACTATGAAGAGGTGGAGCTTATCAATTTGGAACAGGAAGTCAATGGACCCGTTTCTATTATTAAGCCATTTTGGTCAATATGGCAGTTTACAATGAACAAAATGTAAAATGATGATCTAGTTATTGATACAGTTCAATAAAAGTACCTGCAAAAAGCATAATATATCTCCTTTAACCATTACTTGCCTAACCTAAACTTACAAATAACTTTAAGTAATAACATTAAAAGTGCATTACATAACTTTTTGGGCCGGTGGACCACAATAATGGAGATGTTATTGCCTGGAATGTTCCACAGTTTTAACTTCTCATCTCATCTATTTTGCATTTGTTTCACATATTCCTGAACAAAAGCATGTACCGTTACTGTGAGCGGGCGGTTACCTCTCCACAGTGCTGACCGGTATGTTGGCCTGGTAGCGTCACCTGCTTTTCTCCATGGTGATGGAAAAGTTTAATGCCATAATCCTGATTCCTGATTCCTAATATGCTAATCAGAAAAGCCACTTAGAGCCCCTTTGTGACATGGGGACTTGATTTCTGTCCTCATAATCGAGGTCCTATACATTTCAGTCTCACATGTGATGAACACCTGCCCACAATTACAGTCAAAACCATTTCATGATCATTCACTTTTTATTTCAGAGAGAGAGAGAGAAAGCGAGAGAGAGCGAGAGAGAGAGCGAGAGAGAGCGAGAGAGAGCGAGAGCGAGAGAGAGGGAGAGGGAGAGAGAGAGAAAAAACAGACAGCTTCGGTCTGGGGTCTGATGGACGCTCTGATATGTGCAGTGATTGTCAAAGGCATCTATACATTTAAAATCCCCATTACGAAGGTCATCATCACAGCACAAGAGTACACAGAGAAGACGGCGCTCCCCTCCTAAACATATACGGGACAGTCAGAGTGGACCACATGGAGACGGTGAGCAGGGCGGGGTCAACATGCAGAGGGTGAGGTACACAGCCAGATTTAAGCCAAACTGGCCTGGGAGGCAATATCACGGAGGAAGAGCAGGTCTGATTCAATGGCGTCTTTATCAACAAGAAGCAAGACACAAAAATAATGACTATGTAAATGTGTTGGCATAGAAACAAACATTTTTAATTTTAAATAGAGATTTCCACCGCTTTCAAGAATGATTGATAAAACATACAAATTAAGTTTCAAGATTTAGTCTATGTAATGCTTTTGGTGGAGCGTCCGCCACCCGCTTGTCTCTGATATTTGCCTTAAACGTTCCACAGTATGGCATTAAACTCAATATCTATCGCTATGGAGACAAGCAAGGGGCTGCTACCAGGCCAATTTATGTGTCATATATTTAAAAGAGACAAGCCTGCTTACAAAAATAATGCATGTTTTTCAAATGCTTTTTTTTCTTTTTTGCAATAAAAACACAACTGAATAAATGCGTGATGGAAAAGTTGAATGCTAAACTGTGGAACCTTCCTGGCACAGCAATAACAGCTGAATGGAGAGAAGCATGTGACTGGAGCAGAATAGGAGATCAAATTAGATAAAATCCCATATTCAAATCCATTTCCAGATTTTAGAATGAAACTTGAACTTGCTCGAGCCTTGCTGTCAGAGCCAGCTCCCTCCGTGCAGTGGCCTTTACATCATACAGATACTAACGTCACTAAAGGGCGTCACACACAGGGCAATGAAGGTTTGACATGCTTTATCGATGCGTTTCATCAGCATCTTCTGTTTTCGTGTTGAGTTTTTTTTTAAAAGTGGTGGTTGCGGTGTGTTAACAGTGAGTCTTGTGTCTTGGATATATTTTCTCTGAATGGCAAAAAACGTAAGCCTGAGTTTAATGTGGTATTAGATAGAAGCTTGGCTAAACATTGATAGACAAGAACTGTATAAAACAAACAAACATAAAAGAGAAAAGCAGAGTGTATGAGAAATACCATAAAAACTGGGAAAGAATACTTGTAGTGATGGGCAATACAGTGTTATTATTATTATCATAATTTTGTTTCCAAGTAATACTATGGCAAGTATCGCAATATCGATCATTTTAGTATGGCTCCACCCAGTTTGAATGGATTTAGAATTTAAATAAATGGGCAGATAAACTAAAATATAAACAATGCATTTCAAAAAATGATAAAAAAAACTTTAAGAATCGATTTGATTTAATTTGATTTGAGTATTGATCTGCCCATCACAAATTAGACAAAAAGTCTACGTTCTAGTATTGAGTTAATAATCATAATGTTATGTAGACATGTAATAAAGTATTTTATTTTACTTTTATTTCTCCAGGTACATTTTCAAGAATTAAAAATGACCCATATTTGCATTGACGATTCCATAACAGCCACAACCGGCAAATGAACCGGATTTAATCCCAATCCGGGGTAAATGAAGGTCCTGCCAAGAGAGAGAAATAAATGCCAAATGTATAAGTGACAAAACAAATGAAAAGCAAAATAGAATATTCTCACATTAGCGCAGGAAAATGATTGGCTGCCCCAGATAGTTCAAAAGAAAGAGAAAATAATGACTGAACAGGCAACTTTGTAAGGTTCGGAAAGATTAAGCAACTTCTGAAATATTTATGACCGTCAAGGTAGTATTTCAGGCAACCTTCTTTTTAAATGACTGGTCTTGGTCTGGTTTTTAGACACATTGCACTGCACATTAGACTTGGGACAAAGTTCTGACTGAATTGGAGCGAGAACAGCAAAAGACATCTGCCTACACATTTGGTAAAACACAAGTATACGATCAACTTCTCTTTCCTCTGTCGATCAGACATGCCTCAATCAAGACATTCAAAAATAACTGGAAAAAAAAAGATTTATATACACATCGTATTTACAGTTATGTTTGAAAAAGTCAATCAAATTAATTCAATATATTAGTAAAAGGAAACAAACGTCTGCCCCACAGTAAACGTCTAATGGCTCAAAGATTTCAACATTTAGCGACAGCAGTAAATTTGCAATAAATTTTACAAAATGTCATAAGTCTAAAATGGATTATGAATGGATGGTTTAAGTGTTGGTTTGAAAGAGCTTAAATACAAAGGATTTCAAATGCATAGCGATAAGTAAATGATAGGATTGTGGTTAAGATCCAAAAAAGCCCTTAAATGGTCCAAAGTAATTCGCTGATTGCATTCAGCAACAACAACAGATGCAAGAAGTATTTTTCATAAAGTGGTTCTAATGCTTCATGAAAGAAAATATAGATGAGAAGCAGACAGGGGCAAAGCTCTACACAAAGACTTCCAGAATTCTTATAATGCTCAAAAACATGTGATCGGACTTAAGTACGTTTTTATACAAATCTCCATAGGTTCATCTATAACAGAAACTTATTATAACTTACTTTTGGGTATCTTTGCATGTTTTAAATGCTAAAAAAACCAGGCATTGCTCCCGTCTGCTGCTCCTACTGTTTTCGTAGCCATATTTGAAGTCTTTACGGACGACATGAAATGCAAACTAGGATCTCATTCAATTACTATTGGGGATATTTCTGTGTTCTATGACATTAAAATATGAGCTAAGTGAATCCAAGACGTGTGATGTCCTAAAGTTAAATGCAAAAAATCTTTGAGATAATACATTTATAAACGAAATAAATATTGGCCAGAAGTGCTTGACTTTTTCCAGCATTCGGCATTTAAAGAAGTCTGTGACACAAAATATTCAATTGACATCAAACAGAGAACAGCACATTTAGCAGTAACTTTGAAATATGTCCACACTGATCAACTGTTGATTAGTTTAAGCTAAGTAAGTTAAGTCAAGAGTGAGGCAGAAGCAACGATCACAAATGAGTTACGAGTGCATTCACAAAAACAGACCATTTACTCATTTAGTCCTGTGAAATGATTAAGGAATTCCTTCGACCGTAGTTCTGTAGATAAAAACAGAACAGAGTGGAAGATTTGCTTTTGCCAAGGAACTCTTCAGTATTATCAACTTGAATATCATACAAATTACTCAAACAGGAAATAAGCTTACATCTGGGTGGTGTTTGCATGTCCATCCAGTCCAGTCTTAATTGACCGTAAGAATAAGAATGAATGGTGTTGTCTAATGTCTTTTAGTCAGCCGTGTGATAGGTTTGTTTTCCCATATAACAATGTTTTTTTTTTTACCATTTTCCAATTCTTGGTGAGGAGCACGTGGCATTTAAAAAAATAAATAAAATCAGCAATTGTATATCAGTGCGGACATGAGCTTAAACACACAGACAACATAGACATTAAACATATTTCCAGCCATTTTTATCGATAAAGACAAACATAGAGGCTACCCATAGTGACAATATTTAAAATAAGCATTCAATTTGCTCAAAATGAGATACATGGGAGTGACTTTCCAGCCCTTAGTACGATTCACGGTTTCTCAAAGAGCATTTTAGACTATTTCTAATTTACAAAACACACCAATAGACGTATGTATCTAGTCTTTGGCTACACTTCACGATAAAGGGATCGGCAGATTTGCATCAAAACAGATATAACAATCTGATATGTGAATGTGCACCCAGGCCTTTACCAACAACACGTTTGAATTTCCACCAAGAATCTTTTTAAAATACTCACATTTTGGTGATTTAGATTAATAATAAGATAACATACTAACTGTGAGACATGTTAAATGTTTTGCACAGCTAAGTAATGCAGAATGGCTTTTAAACATTTCCGGAAAAAATACTGTTAAACTAATCTATTGTCGTCTTGATTCAACAGTAAGTAACAATAAACAAATTATTAAACACACTTATTACATGTTTTGACTGAATTAGACGGTACAGGATGAATTTGAGCTGGATGAAATTTTTGGATAGAAAAGTAAAGTCTTTTTGTGAGGGCATTTCCTATGTGGTACTCCTGCATGACCCCCAGCGGAATTAAAAAGTGGGTCAAATGCAGAGAACAGACTCAAATAACCAGAACTATACTCCGGACAAAACATGCTCTGAAAAAAAACCAAAAAAACAACAACAACAAAACACTAAGCAATTTCTTATCCCTGGACGCTGGACAACGGACAGTGAAGCCTGTACATTTGGCCATACTGACAACATAAGATTTAAATATACCGTACCTAGAACAGAAAGCCAGTATTAGCCAGAACACAGTGGAGCTGCAGTTTCCCTGAGCGCTTCTGAACGGGGCGCAGCCGAATAAGTGCGTAAAGAGAGAACTCATGGCTTACGTTTGACTCCAATGAACTATGTATCCACAATGCTTTACGGTTTGGAGCCATGTTGCATTGCATTGCACTGCTGTGGCAAGTCAACATCCTCAGTAGTAGGCAGTTTAAAGTAAGTATGCATACTAGTTCCCCTTTATGTCCTTAACTCTGCGTGTATTGGTGATAGTTAAAAAAAAGATTTGATGTAATTGTAGAGTTTCATTTATAAGCTGTACATTACACTTTGGACATCTACTATATATTTGTTTTACAATCTTAAATGTGTGTGTGTGTGTGTGTGTGTGTGTGTAAGTGTACACAGGTTGTCTGAGCCCCTGTGCAAAGTAGATAAAACAATCATGTCGTATTCATATGGAGTCCAGCAACAACTCAAAAGCATCGATGGCCGTGATTGTTGTTGGTGGATAAAACCGAGAGCCAAACAAGAGAAACTTGTTGTAAAAAGCATGTATTTTGATGTTCGGTCACATATGTTTTGAAAAAGACTATCTGATACAATCAAGTGGATAATGATTCAGAAGCTTCAAATCAAGCTGTCGTCCTGCATATTGAAAGAAACAAGAAAGAAAATTAAATATGTTTTCCTGCATCTTTGCTGGAAAGAAGCCCATGATGACGGGACAAGCTGAGCTGTTACCTCAGAACATCTCTTCAGTCACCTGTATTTTGACAATTTATATTGCATCTGTGGTGGATAAAAAATATATATGTATAACTGAAAAAAGAAGAAAAGCATCTGGATAGGAAAACCAGAGGAAAATTATTGTTTTTGTGCAGTCCGATATTTTGAAACAGAAATGAGTTAGTTAAAATCTGCCAAAATGCCTTTATATTGGAATTTGTTTCTCAACAGTTGCGTCTACCAACCAATCATCACATTTTGCTACAGTCCTGATTTGTCCATAAGGATGGCACTTCTTTCCTACCTTGAATCCAGCTGAACTCCATGTAAATACCACATTTCCCACATAGCAACACATCAACAGTTGTGTGGTACTTTTAAAGCACTTTTTAAAGCATCGACAAACACACAATAAGCCAAAACCGACCACATAGAAAAAAAAACAGGTGCTATGTGTAACCCATAACATGGCACATTCAAGTCAGTCTAAAAAGGCTGAGGCAAAAAACAATTATCATGGACTGATTAATAAGAGAGACTAGATTAAGCAAAAATCTTAATTCAGCAACAAGATTTGAGCGCACTGAGAAGGCAGTTTCAATGTACCAATATGTCAGACACATAACACCTTTAAACTGAATCCAGTTATCAACAGTATTAAGTGTTTAATAAAAATAAAGTGTTGCAGGAAGTTGAAGGGGGAAGCTGACGTTGAATAATATCGAAGCATTAGCCCAGTCTCGAGCCAGTGATTAGTCCTTAGCCTCAGAGCGGCTCAGCAGTCATTTATCATAAAGACAGAGGCAGGTGCCACGGCCCCCACAGGGCGACGACGCATCTGCAGCTGAAGGGGCTGTGGTGGAGCGGAGCTGGGGGGCTGAAGCGGTACAGTGCAGTTTGGGTCGAATCATTTCTGAACGCAACTGTGCTGAAGATAAATCATTGCCCAATAACTGCCATAAAAATAAAAATAAAAAAATCATCAAACATCATTCTTTACTTTCCAATTGTCTAGCAAAGGGTGTCGCAAAAACCTGTCCATAAACTTTGGGCTTGTGGAAATTCAAATCAGGTAATCGTGTACAAAATAGGCCACATAACGAAGCAAGCTATACATAAAAATAATCTTCCTATACTTTAAATTTAGTAAAAGAATTTTCCAATCCAAGTGATGGTTGCAACAGGAGTAAATAGTCTGGTGCCAGCATTAAAAGTACCATGTGTGGTAGTACTAGTAAACTATGCTCTCACTTGAAATATGTCAAATACTTGCAATTCTATATGTACAAATCTACAATAAACTACAGATATTGTGTCAATCATATTAAGAATTGGTTTACTTTTGTGATCTTCTATGTAATTAAACAATTTATAGAGCCCTCTTTAGTTTAGTTTCCGTTTCATCGTCTTGCAACTTCCATCGAGCCCAATGGATTAGCATCACGTCATCACACTGTAAACAGTCACACCAAACTGGACTGGACCGCTTCATACACCTCTCCTTACAGCTCCGAGTCTGTCGTTTTGGGGGAGGAAAGGTCCAGACCTCTGCCCTTTGTGGAGCAGGGCAGGGAACAGGCTTGAGGCTCAGTGTCCAGAGGAGACATTTTCCATGATCTCCCCGTTTCTTGAGTTCATGAGTGAATGTGTGCAGGTCTACAGCGCAGTGGCCTCCCAGCTGGTTCCCCGCGGGACTTGGCGTCACTTGGTTTCTTGCAGGACAGGGGAAGGGACTGCGGATGGCAGGGGTCGGCTAAGCTCTGTCCCAGCCGAGGAGGAGGCGGCTGTGGACGCCAGGCTGCAGGGTGTGGCTGGGGTTGGAACACCTGGGGACAAGAATCAAAAAGGCATTGCAATAAAGAAGAGAACAGTGACCCTCAAGACCAAGACCAAATTGGATAATGATCAGGTTAACGGTTAATATCTGAAAATATCAGGATTATCCACATGACTTATGTCATGTACAACACACCCGACTGCTCTTTTTATTAAAAGGAGCGTTGCAAAAATGTATGTTTATAGCTGCAATATGGGCCATAAATAATTAATGGTAACGCATGAGTACTCGAATAATGCACCTTTTGATAGAGTAACGCAAAAAACTTAACAAGTTGGTTTTCCAAGGCAGTAATGAGATAACTTTTTAAAGTAACGTTACCCAAAACTCCTGACACAAAAACGTCTTCTGTCAAAAGATCAATCATCAGATATAAAAAAATTACAAGGTTCAATACATGACGATTTGAGGCATGTTTAATTCCTAAAATACAATTACAAAACAATTAATAATTCCTCCCGCCCTCACCTTATTTTAGTATATTACAAATGCAATCTAATGGTTCCTTTACTGCCCCTTGTGGCAGGTTTAATCTCATGTTTTCAACACATAAACATTAAAGAGAAACTAGAAATAAAAAACTACTAACTAATACAAATAAAACTGCATTTCAGAACTTGTGTCCATGCTTTTGTAGTTTCAGGAGTGAACTGACTGAGGTGCATCTGAGTTTCAAGTATAATTCTTGAATGGGCCTCAGAGGAGGCCTTTTGCGCGCCTCTAGACCAGAGCCTATGTAGTGTAGTATTTGCAACCATTCATTCATCTTTCAACTTAATACGCAACTTGCATAGCAAGCTGCTAGACATCTGTGGACTCATAATTAGTGCTAATTAAAAACAGTAACACCCGTCTACTCCATGCGATCTTTGGGATTTTATATTAAAGCATGAAAATGATCTTGGCATGTCTCTTTCACAAGTGCATAATTTATTTGTACAGAGTTGTAAAGACTATTATGGTAAGAGTAGTTTCTTTAGTAGTAGTTTGGACACAAACAGTACACAGTATAGAGAAGTTGTCACTACTTTCTGAGATTGTCCATGTAATGTTCATTTGCAAAAGTGATAAAATCCACGATGGATATGATTTTTGTATTTGTTTAGTTTAGGTATATTCATATTTCAGTTTTCGCTCAAATGAATGATCTTGATTTGTTTAAAATGCCCACCGTGTACGGTAGATAGAATCTTAATTGCATTACTTTCATTCCTCAGTACACTCACATTCTTTGCGTGGAGCTGTGATATTGTTTTCTGTGACAGAGCTCATACTCCCATTGGCCGCCGCTGCTGTCACAGTGACTGCGGTGGTACTGGTCTGGTTTTGTCCGGTTGGTCCCGGGATCTGGACCTGGTTCAGGACTGGTTTTGGGTCCTGATTTTGGACTGGTTTCTTGACCTGGTTCTGTCTGTTTTGAGCGTTGGAGGCGGCAGTGCTGCTGTTCATGCTACTGCCCAGCTGCAATCTTCTCATGTGCCTCACTACGGCTGTAGCATTGAAGGCTTGCTGCAGGGAAAAGATGAGAGAAAATGTAAGATCACCAACTAAAACTTAAAGTGCAAACATGTCCAGAAGCCAGAAAAGTGTGACGTATTTAAATAAAGACCTTCTGCGGTTTGAAAAGTGATAATGCAACTTCATGAGAAACAAATTAAAAGATAAATTACATCACACAAAATATGTGTACGTGTGAGTGTGTGTGTTTGTCTGTACAGAAATGAAAAACTCGGCAAAAGACAAAAGTAAAACTGGAGTCTACTTTTTAACTTCACACAAGAGACTATATAGTACTATATATATGTCATACATAATACAGTATAGCTCCTCTCTCGGTCTCTGTCTCTCATCTCCTCTGCAGGTGTCGTTCTGCCGCTCAGGTGTTTGAAATGAAGCGCAAAGACTGTCTATATACAGCCAGCATATGTTGGGTTATTGGGAACAGGTCGAGACAAAAAACTTCAATACCACAGCCAGATACAGTCAAATATAAGGTTTTAAAGGTTTGAAAGATTTGTGGATGGTTATAAGTGTTGTTGGACATTAGAATAGGGGTTAATCTCTCATCATGTGACATTATTAAACAATTCTGACATGGATAGAAATATCAATACAAGATTAAAGATATCAAACACTTATAGATAGTTGTCATAATGTGATTCAGTGCAGCTCTATTAGACACTTTTCTCCTCCCACTCCTCCTATTGGCTAGCCTCATGCTGTGAGTGAGAGAGTGACAGATTAAAAATTAAAACGTTTTTTTTGGCTAATTGCCCACCCAAACATCACAGCACAACATATGTACTGCAAATCAAGACATTACACACAACACATTGCAAATACAACAATGATTAGTGATTGTAACATAATGATAAACAAGCCCATACTCTCCACTTGCTCTTTGCGAAGTTCTTCCTGATTTGGCGGCTCACTGACTCGTGGATGTTCTTACACAGTGCTGTGTCTCCAGCAATCCTGCAAAAACACAGGAAAAGATGCAACTCATGTTGTATGTTGCATGTTGTATGTTGTATGTTAATATCATATGTGTGAGTCTTGATTGAATGTCTTTTTCCATAGACGTGCATTGCGTGTGTAGTACCAGGGGTGACTGAGGGCCTGTTCACACGTGTAGCGCTTGGATGGGTCCTTTTCCATGAGTCTGCTGATGAAATCCTTGGCTATGGATCAAACATGAAAACAACAAAATGAGCTATGCTCAGATTACAGTAAAGGTAAGACCAATATGGAATAGGTTCAAGGAGAAGAAGTCTGTCAATATTAACTGTACCATGTTATACTGTATTTGAGCTTCAAGCATTATGTAAAATATATATTATTGAGCTTTTAACCATTTTATAACTGTGTTTTTGAATCATTGCTTCACTCTAAGTTGTATTTGGATTGAGTCATGTATATTTGAGAAATAATTGAGTTATTTTCTTATTTACAATTGTTCAAAAAATGAACACCTCAGATCATATAAGTTATGTACGATTCAAAAATATCACGTGACCATTTTTATATCTAAAATCTATTGCTTACTACAGTGAAATGTCATTACGAAGAGGGCTTATCAGTTCTGCAGTTTTAAACTCAGTGGACAGTTTACATTGAACAAAATGTAAAATTATAATCTATGAATGTTATAGTTTAACACTAAATACACAAAGAAACCTACACATCATTATATTCTGGTATTAAATATACCATTATCAAACTTAAAATCTCCCAAAAATAATTTTGCCAATTTTAGATTGCTATTGGAAAGATACGTTTCTATTTCAGAATAAGGGAAACATCCATTTACTTCTTATCGCTTTCATATTATTTTAGGAAGACAAATTAATACAGCTTGTGTGAAATATTTCAGAGATAAAGTTAGTATTGTCCAGATTGAGATGGTTTGGACATATACAGAGGAGGAATCTTTAAACTATGGATAGAAGGGTGCTGTGATTAACGCAAACAGAGGGTGTAGAGGAAAACCAATTACGGTAAGACATGAAGCTAGTTGGTTTGAGAGAGAAGAATGCAGAAGATGGGGTTAGAAGGAGAGAGAGGATTCTGGGTGTAGATAGATGAAATTTGGACCTCAATAGAAAAATCCTGTTTTAAATGCATTTGGTCTGCATTTTAAGAATTCCTACACACTTTCAGAAGAACCAGGCTGGTGCATAGCGTAGTCATGTGTTGTTCTGGACGCCACATGGTTAAAGCCGCCATCCATGCAGTGGTCTGTGCTCAAGGTGTGATTCCAGAGAAGCTTTTTTTAAGGAAAGCAATGTTAACACTCAAGTCTAACCTGAGTCTGAGATGTCGTCCCAGTACGGAGCATCGAACTCATAATCTGCCTTCAAAATCTGCTCAAACAGTTTGGAGTCGTTTTCGTCGTAGAACGGCGGGTAACCGCACAACCTGAAAAAGAGAAGGCGATTAATGCAGGGTTTCAAATGACATCATAACATTCTTTTGGCTTGTAGTGTTTAGTGACGGGGAGCAGCCAACATCAGAGTTGCTTATTTGCAGCAGATATTTTAGGAATTAATATAGGCTCTCTTTGTGTTCTATTGTGAAATGTCAATGAATAAATATACACAGTTTTAAATATTTTTGGGTAAATGGGCTTTGTTGGACGGGATATTAGGCAGCATTACATGGGGGTGACAAGTTAGGAGAAACATTCAGCAAAAGACTCTCAAGGCCAAACTGAGACTTGTGTGCTGCCTGTAACCATGTAACCATGGAAGATATGGCAATAAAAAATGCAATATTCACTGCTTTTCTCTTGAATGCAGCTCTATGCTCAAACAAAGACACTTTTCCATAGCCACACCTGCTATCAGTCAGGGACAGGAGGATTTAACTAACTGCAATTTTCATAGGAATCAGAAGACTTTAGATACCTCTTCAAGTCAATATAAAGGTACTAAGACATAAGTGCACAGAATCCCTTTTATTCATCCCCAAGGAATAACTTTTTTTTGTCACAGGCATGCAGACGACCAGCAGAAGACATAGAAACTAGATTCAATATGAGTATCACAGTCAAAATAAAATACTACAAAATGTAGTTAATGATTGTTAATCATTGCCTGAGGTTCAGGAGGTGGACTACACCTCAACCTCCTCCTCCTCTTCCTGCAACCACACCTAATTACCCAGAAGCTCTATTTATACAGGCTTATCCCAGCATCTCTGGTTGTCTCTGCTCTCTCGACCCCACCCTCCCACCTGACTCTTTCGTCTTCACGTTAACACATCACAATCTAAACGAAAGGGGGGGGTTCTGAATCGGCTGTGCTGATCATCTGAGACGGAGCCCCCATCCTGAGTCTCTACCCAGTCAACTCTAATCCATCTATTGTTGATCCATCATCGAGGTCATCATGTGGATTTATTTTAGGACAGGCCTATATTTACCATATTATCAGAAAATACCATTTAGCCAAAATAGAAATATCCATTTCCTATAAACTGAGAACAACAAACTGATCAAGTACAAACATAAATCTAAAAACTTTTGTCACGTAATCAATTTCTTCCACTTACACACAATGTTTTTTCTCAATCCCAGAGGTCGTACATCACATTCTCATTTGGGCCGTGTCGAATCAGAAGCTAACGTGTGACACCTTCACATTCTGTGCCCTATAAACCTACTCTCAACCCCTGACCTTTGAACTCTGGCCCTGCTAATAATGAAGCCATCAGGTGAAGGTCGCACACTAATAAAAAGAGCTACACATTTTTACAGTGCTCTGGAGCAGGCTGTTTATGGGATTGTTAAAATGACAGACGTCCCAAATGTACAGACATTTTAAATTGGGGTCAGATTACAAGCACAAAAACAATGATATATTGTCTACAAATAACAACTTTTTGTCGTGGTGGTAAAATTTAAATATTAAGTAACAAATAAAAAATGATTCTTATTTTTTATTTATCATTTATTTATATAGGGGAAACACAATCAGAGAAACTCTCATAAAGTGACATTTCTGTCCTGTATATAATCCATTAGCCCACTGCTCCTGACAAAGTTGCCTCAGTGGCATTGAAGGATGGGTCAAATGCAGAGGACACATTTCCCAAGGGGCCAATAGAGTGTACCTGTACTTTTATCTGCTGTTTAATTTCAGATTTATTTGTAAAAGAGTGCTGCTCCTGTTTGAAAATGTACCATGGAAAAAGCCAAACATTCTTGCTCACAAAACCCTTTCCATCATGTCCCAAAGGATCATTTGTGGAAGGTGCTGTGTGTTCTCATTGTACAGGCTGTTCCCATGAGCTCAGGTTCACTCCGATTCGTTTTACAGGTCAAACAGGTAATTTGAACTAGAACCACTTACTAAAGCTTTCTGAATGCATAAATGCAACGTAGGTAAGCTTGCGCATTAACCTCTGCTTCAGATGAAAATGTGTACCAATTATTTGGCGGTTTTGAGTACTAGGCACTTACTATAATTATTTCACAAAAAAATTGACTTTAATTTGAAGGCAAAATATGTAATGCCTGTGCTAATGATTATGTCTTCATTTTAGTGTGAAAGCCAGCAGTTAAGACAATAAACTGGCATTGCAGTTTATCTGATGTATATTCCCTTATGGGCATTAGGGTCAAATAAATCACTATTTATTGGTCAAACACATGCTCGTGGGGGAGACAAAAGGGGGTGACGCAGCTAAACCACAAAAATAATTCAGCTCTATGTCCATAAATGGTTATTGTTGAACTCTCCATCTGTGTTTAGAGACTGAACACAGGAGCGCATAATGATACAGTCAGTGAAGTCCACAAACACAGTCTACTGCTCTATCGCAAGCTGCTGCTTTTGCTTCCAGTCTCCAGTTTGTCTCACACAGAGGTGACTCATTGAAGCTGTGAACTGAAACTGAAGCATAGACAGAAAGTGTGGACACTATTAAATCTATTGTACATTATAATTCATGATACTTTTCTTCTCTCATGGGTTCTAAATAATATATAACAAATTATACATGTGGAGAAGTGGAGCTTAGTGATAACCGTACATAATAGCTGCATAGACGTTTATTGTCCAGGGCAGCGTTTCTCAAACTGGTTTAAATGTTTTGTTTAAATGTTTATCATTATTCAGAAATACCCTTTCCATGATTTAGTCTAATTTTAGACCAGGTTCAGTCTAATTTTGATTAAAAAAAGATTCACAGTGCACTTAACTATTTATATAGTTACACCACTGTTATTTAAGACGTTGGTTCTAAGATAGCTTGTTTTCAAAAGCCAATTGTATTTTACTTAACTAAATACATATATCCCTGGTGGATAAAATCCACTCAACATAACATTTATTTGTAATATCAGTAGAAGCAATCAGTTTTGGAAATTGAACTCTTCAAATATTAAAAACAATTAAATTAATGAACAAATTATTTACAGAAATAATGGATCCAATATTCATGTTTATTTTTTCTGATGCTAATTTAAAACAAGTTGTAGAGACGATGTGAACACACTTGATTTGAATAGCATTGTAATAAGTTTGAAATAGTAACTGCTCTTTCCATCCCATTACCATGCGATTATGAGAGATTAACTACCTGATCACTCAGAAGCCTGTGTAGATGCCCCCCATTATTTAGTCCCCTGCCGGATACTCGTATCTTGTTCAGTTATTTAGGCAAAAAGTAGAATCAATGGTCTTATCCTTCAGTAGAAGAAGCTGTTATTGTCCTACGCTTCCAGTCTAGTAGTTGTGTCCTGCTAGTACCCTCCCCAAACAGAACTTGTGCCAGCAGAATGGGAAGTGCAATATCCTCTGGAAACTGGATGGCAATGTGTTGAGGCCTGTCTTGAGTGGATTTTGCCTTGACAATTGGCTCATTCCTAAAAGGAACAGGATGAGGAATGAGAAATTTGTCTTTGGGTGCTGGTATTTGGTTTTCTCTTGTTTCATCAATATAAGTAAACTCATCCCAAATTTGTAATGGATCTACAATGTCCATGTGAACAAAAGATCAATCAGACTGTTCAGTCAGACTCAACATTTCAGTGGGCTTGTTTCTGAAACAAAAAGTGGCTCATCCCACATCTCAGCCTGGATGTTCTCCGTGGTGTTCATTGGAGGGTCATGAGAGGTGCCACTTGTTTTTTCAACAAAAATTGACTCATCCCACATCTCAGGCTGGATGTTCTCCCTGGTGTTCATTGGAGGGTCATGAGAGGTGCCACTTGATTTTTCAACAAAAAGTGACTCATCCCACATCTCAGGCTGGATGTTCTCCGTGGTGTTCATTGGGTGGTTCATTAGAGACTCATCCCAAATTGGCACAGGATCTATAAAGACCTTACCAAGACTGCTAGGTTCAGATATCTCAGGCTAGGCATCATCCTTACTGTTCTAGAATATTTTTGACACCCGTTTCTTAAACATAAAGTGGCTCATCCCAAATTAGGTCTAGATCTTCAAAGCCCATGTTGACAATTGGATGTCCCGGAATACCTTTGCCCAAGCAGTCCCTTGTGTCTTCAATAAGAAGATTCATTAAATCCATATTAGGGGTTCCTATAACCACAGGTGGTGGGGGAACAATGTTTTTCCTGTCTTTCTCGCCATAGGCCACAGAGGAGGAAGGGTTCCCTTGTTCTGGTACTGGGACTCGTAGGAGGGCTCAAATCAGACACCTTAGTGGAGTCTTTAAGAGATACGGCCATGATGCCGCGTGCACCCTTGCTGTACTGTGTCATCCCCAACCAGGTGCTTCATCGTCAAAAAGGGGTGATGGAGTGCCTCCCTGAGAGTGATTCTCATCTCTGGGTTTATGTCCAGAAGTATCTTTATGAGGTCTGAAAAGGCAATCCTGTCTCTGTGCTCTGGATTGCCTACTTTTGTGCTTGGAAGTCATCCGAGCAGTCTGATGATAAGCCATTGCAACATACCGCCAGCGTGCTGCCCAAAGACAACATGTCCATAGCCTTTGTGACTTTGCAGCCTAAAGTGACCTCAGGAGCCCTGAACTCAAAAGGCTGACAAATATTGCAATAGTCCATTTTGGTGTAACCAGCGAGGCCAAAGTAAATTAGTTTGACTTTGTAAGGCCAAAGATTCAGGTTCAGCAGCATGATGTTGTCCAGCTTCAGGTCTGTGTGAATTATCCCGGCAGTCTTGAGGTGATCAAAAGCCAGGAGTTGCTGTGCAACCGGACGGATCTCCTTCAAATAGAGGACTTCTCTGCTTTATAAACTGATACAAGCTCTTGTCTAATGTTTCAAATGCAATGCATCTTGAAGTACATCCGTGAAGTATTCAATGAACCTCACGTCTGCTGCTGAAACTTGGCTCGAAGTCACAGTGTCTTTTAGTGGCCTCTCCAGGCTGCTGAGCATTACTGCGCGGGATGCAAAAACAATCACCCAAAACATATATGACCTTTATCGCAATCCTACATTCAGTGTCTCACATTGTTTGAATGGAGGGAGCAAAACGCTGGAAATAAATAAATTAAGAATAATCATTTTCAAATTCAAGAATGTTTTCGGTCAAATAAAAATAGTAATAATAATGTGATAAAGACAAAATAAAACCTAAACACTGTTCAATGGCACATTGTGAATATGTTAAAGCTATGAGGGGAGTAGAGTCTACAGACCTCCCACAGTTCCAGACCTAAGGGACTGTGTTGTACTTACAGGATGTATGCGATGACTCCAATAGACCAGCAGTCCACAGCTTTACTGTAGGGCTTCTGTGCCAGAACCTCTGGAGCTGTAACACATGGTCAGTACATTCACATTAGTATCGTATTATTATTGTGGATTTACTTGATACTTAAGGGTCAGAAAGCATGCATTCTTATGAAGAGGGTTGCCACTACACAGGTCTGACCTGTAACTTGACATGGTGGCATCACTTGTTTGTCTCCATAAGGATAGACAAGCTTCATGCCATACACTAAAACCTTCTAGGCAATAGCAATATCATCGCCATGGAGAACATCAACAGAAAAGTTAGGGCACCTTAAGATCAGTCAACACAGAAATCAGATTCTGAAAAACTTAAATCTTAACTTAAGGCTGGTTTTGCATGATCTCACAGTGTAAATCATAATAAAAACATATTTTTTTATATCAACACTGTCTAATAGATTACAAACCTACTTTATGCAACTAAAGGTACTTTCTCTTTGCTGTATGATATAGAAAGTTCTTCACATTTGGGTATATTAAATCATACGTTATTGATTAATACCATTACATCTATCGAAACATGCCATTTTTGTATATTGCTTGGCTTTGAGTGCAGACACAACTACTGACACATAGGAAAGTTGTAGTTGTCGAGCTGAAATGCTTTAAAACATTTCACAGGGCTGTGAAGGGAGACCTGTCTCAGTCTCTGCATGACGTCTGTTAAAGCTACCGTCAGACTTTTCTGTGTTTTTATTGGCTGTAAAAAGTGAATAAAAGACACATTCCTGTACAATCACTCAGGCTTATTTGGCTAATTGCAGATAATTTGTTGCAGGTGAGAATTCCCTTGGGATAAGCAAATGACCAATGGGAGTGAAGAGAGGTCACAGCAACTGGTTATATTTTCAGTCAATCATCATAAACTGCATTTGACCCATTGTTGAACGCCATTGGGGCAATTTGTCTAGAACCAGTATTAGGGATATAAAGATTATTTGGTTAATGAATGAATTTATTTGAGTATGTTCATGAGCGACAATAATACTAACAATTCTTCTATTGGTAAATTTATACATATCTCAAAGAGGAATGGGAAGAAGTATAAACTTATTGAATCCCACCCCTTTCCTTATAATTTGTTGTCATTGTGATTATTCAGGTGAGATAATATGTGTAAGAACTAGAAACTAATAACTGATCATTTTAGAAGCATGTGAAGATGTGTAGATGTGTAGATGTGTGACACTACATGAAACCCACCCAGACACAGGGTGGGTTTCACCCAAAACTCTACAGTCAAGGAATGAAACCTGAGACCTCCTTGTTGTGAGGCGAGAATGCTCACAACATTGCCACAGTAAAAATCCAATAGTTTGCCTTTTCCTTGTAGTAATATTTCAAAGCAATTTCCATTTTGTGTGAGCAAAGATGGCCCGACATGACCTTCCTGTGCAGCTCATTATTGAGTCTGGACAGAGCAAATGAGAGTGGACAGGGAGGTCAGCTCAGCTCTGCCTTGGTCTCTGTAACACATTAATATACAAAATTAGGAATTAGGCCCCTACACCAACACCAGTGGTTCTCAATCTTTTAAGAACTATACGTACCTTTTGTGGTTTACCTTATGTGATAATATACATATTATAAATTATGCATGTAGGTTATTTTTTTGATTTTTGGCCTCCTGCATGATAATTAAACTAGCCCACTTCATAATAATTACATTTAAAGCTTGAGTAAATTGTAAAAAAAAAGCTATTTCAATATGGCAATGATTTGAAAATATATTTGCAATACCAAACCAACAAACTTTAATAAAAACAGTATCTGCATCATCTCGGACTCGGGGACCGGCCTCCTGCTAGTAACCAAAGTCAGGACTAAGCATGGACCAGCCTCCTGCTGGTGCCCAGTGTCGGGACTAAACATGGGGAATCTGCGTTTCAGTTTTATGCAGCTGAAATATGGAACCGTCTTCCTGAAGATGTGAGACAGGCCTCTACTCTAGCAATATTCAAATGAAGTACACTGTACTTCCATCTGCGTTATTTCCATCTGCGTATTATTGCCAAAATCAGAAAAATCTTGCCTAAAAGCGACGCTTGTCCATGCGTTTGTAACAAATAGATTAGACTACTGTAACTCCTAAAAGCTCTATAAAGAGTTTTCAACTGGTTCAAAATGCAGCTGCAAGATTACTAACAGGAACTAAAAGAAGAGAGCACATTACGCCGGTGCTCGAGTCTCTTCACTGGCTTCCTGTTGAGTTTAGAATCAAATTCAAAATCCTCCTCCTGACTTACAAATCCATAAATGGATGGAGGTAGGATGGGCCCAGGTGGCCTCAAAGAAGCTATAGTACCTTATCATCCAAACAGAGCACTTCGCTCTCAAAATGCTGGACTTCTGGTGGTCCCAAGAGTCTCTAAAAGCACAGTAGGAGGTAGAGCGTTTAGCTACAAAGCTCCTGGGTTGTGGAATCAGCTTCCTGTCCATGTTAAAGAGGCCGACACGGTCTCTTCATTTAAGACCAGGCTTAAAACGTTCCTCTTTGAAATTATGGTTAGGAACTGAAATAAAACCTACAGTTCCCAGCTATGCTGCCCTAGGAGCAACTATGCTGGGGGAAGTATGGCAGCTTGAGCACTATCCTCTGCTTCTTACTACTTTTCTATCAAACAATATTTAATATTATGGCAGCTTGAGCACTATCCTCTGCTTCTTACTACTTTTCTATCAAACAATATTTAATATTTAATTTCACTTGCAATTTGTTCATCTCTTTTCCTTCTTTTTCTCCCACTTCCCCGACATCGATGACCTGTAGAACCAGATGTTCCTCAACTGCCTGGAGAAACAGTCTCTACTCCATAAGAACGGTTCTTCATCAGCCTCGAAGAATTGGTTCTACTCCTGAGTGGGTCTGGCTCCACCGTCTATCTGCAAATTGAGGCGCGTCCGCCTGTCCGTCCGAGGGAGTCGGACCTCTCCTTCACTTCTCCGGTTTCTAGGTTTGGTAGTTTTTCCTGGCCGAGAAGGAGGGTCTAAGGACAGGGGAGCTTGGGACATTGTCCCTATGAACATTGTTTATTCTGTTTTTATTCTGTTTTTTCCACTGTAGCCCCTTGAGGCAACTACTGTTGTGATTTTGGGCGTTACAAAAATAAATTGAATTGTACTGCGACCCACCACCTCCTTATCTCCTCCTCTGCATCCCTTACATCGTCCCCATCGTGCCCTCTACCCTCTTCGTCATATCTACCACCACCAGTCCCCAGGCCCATGCCATCTAATATAAATCTTTCATGACGTCCATAATCGCAATGTCTTCTGCGGGGGTCTGAGCGCCAAATAACCCATATAAGGAAGCTTGCTAAACGGTTCTTTCTGTAGTCTCTCAAGGGTGAATAAACCTCGCTCCTCTTTGAGGCTAACACACAAATGATTCCACGAATTACGATTGTTTTCAATCAAAAATAACTTAAATAGCATTCTGTTGGTATATTCAGTTATTAATTCATGATTTTTTTTTTTTGGTATGTTATTTTTTCTTCATTCTAAAAAAAATCCATCAAACTCTACAGCACCCTACACTCATGCTACAGCACCCCAGGGTTGAGAAAGCCTGGCACTACCAATCAGAGTAATGGTGAGTTTTTGAAGTCTTATAACGCAGTGTTGGTTGTGTTGTTAATCTATTTTTTATGTAGAGCACAATTCCTACACAGGGCAATTCAAAGTGCTTCACACAGCAGGAAAAAAATCATTGAAATCACAAAACAGATAAACACATAAAAGAGAAGTGCGAATAAAATCACTTTGACTTATTTTATACAATTTATACCATTGCATCTGGTATAAATGTCTTATGTTTTGCCAGTTTGCTGTCAGTTTTTATGTCAAACCCCATTTATTTTAAAATGTCTCGTTTTAATGTTTTGATTACAGCACTTTGAAAAAACGCTTTATTGCCACAAACTAGGAATGTGCTTCAGCAATTTGGTGCGACATATAACAAAGGCTCAAAAGGTCAAATAAAAGGCATGCATAAAAAAAGGTTAAGAATGAAATATGGGCAAAAGCTCACTATAGTGGATGAATCACTGATTTCTGAGTTCATACGGACTCAATAAAATGTGTCTGGTTTTGTTTAGGAAACGATATGAATAGCTCCCTTGCCTAAATGTAGCATTTTACTGCATCAAGCTAAAAAAGAAGTGGAATTTATTATGGGCCACTGTCCTTTGCATCATCTCAATGCAATTACTATGATAAAACTGTCATTATGAAACACTTCTAGACGTTCAACCTTTGAAATATGAAGCCTGCGTAAATTCAGCCTGGAAGACCTAACTCGTCCACTGCTACAACATGGCTCACCTGCTCTCCAGCCTAAATCAACGTACTCAAGCGACTCCTCCCATTGGCTCGGCGCACCTCCTCTGGTCCCAATCAGCGCACAGCCTGCCCCATTTAAACTCTCACGCAGTTCAGCTCGGCCGCTTCAGACTATACTGCGACCCACCACCTCCCCTTCTCCTCCTCTGTATCCCCTACTTTATTCTATTCATCCTCTCTACCCTCTCCCCACATCTACCACCACCAGTCTTCAGGCCCTGGGGGGAAACATCTAATTCAATTCTATTATGGAGCGCCCATAATTGCAATGTCTTCCGCCGGGGTCTGAGCGCCAAATAACAATGTAATAAAACTTGCTAAACTGTTCTTTGCTAAACTGTTTGTCTGAGTCTCTCCAGGGTGAAATGACAGTAATGTTAGCACCAAAAATGTTAGAGACAAAAAACAAAACAAAACAAAAAAACAATAACATTTCAACAAATGTTCTCCAGCAGTCTCTCCCAAATACGGCAAGAAATACCAGACCTAAACTGTGAGCTGTGGTTATAATAACATCACAAACAAAGTACATGTGTACTGTCATGAATCTTTTTCACATGAGTTCGATTTTCAAAGACATTTTTCAGTGGATATCTTTAGAGTTACATTTGTGAGGTGCAAAATTGCCTTGTGGTTACCAATATCAGGAGACGTCGCAGCAGGAGACAGAGGTAAACAGAGAAAAATCTGACCAGTCTGAGTCTAATTGCAGTGGAGCTGTTGGATCATGCAAGTCTTTTCTGAGTCAGTTTGCTCATTAAACCAATAATAAAACCGTTGTAGTTAAATATAAGCTGTCATGCATTCATATGTCTTTACACAGGATTTGTTCATGGATTTGTGGGATTCCACAGCTTTGTTTGGAACATCTGAATCTACACAGGTATGGTTGTAGAGGGTATGTAAAATGTTCTTATTGATGACTGGCTTTTTGGCTTATGTTATGATATTGTCCTTTCGGCTTTTCTATTCCTCCAAACTGTATTTACTATCAAGGATTTGGACTAAGAACACAGTCTTATCAACTGCACTTATTGGTTTGCATTGTAATATGTTTGACATCTAACTTAAAGTCATGATAAGACGCCACAGGCTATAGCACTGCTCTTTTCAGAATTTAGGTGAACTTGCATGCATCTGTTTGACCCATTAATGGCCATTTCACCGTCGTTGTTAAGGTTTGGTAATCCAATAGAAGGTTGTAGGAACAGAACTAAAACATTTCAGGATAGACAATACTGCTAGCACATTTTACAATCTGACCTAATCATTATGACCAAATATCTCCTTTTACAGTGAGGAGACCAAGATCTTTAAAATGTTAAAAGTAACAAATTAAATCCTAGTATTTTCTATCATTTCTAGGTCAGCTGAACTCAATATGCCAGTCATGTATGTACAAACAGAACTGCAGCAGCAGCGGCAGCTGTAAGCCCCTGATAAGACAGATCACATCGAACCAAAACTGTGTCCAATGCAGAGAACAGCGCTCATTTGAAAATTCATGTGTTTTTACTGGGATTAGAGCCTGAAGTCAGAAACTCAATTTGATTTACATTTAAATTAGACAGATTCTGACATGTAATGTCAAGTGGTTAAGGGTGTTGATTACGAGTCAAATAAGATTGAGAGAAAAGGAAATTAACTGAGAAATACATTTAAATGTTTGAAATAAAAACAGAACCTTCGATTGCTGTGTCTGCGTAAAAACAAAACTATAATTTATGAGATAGAAAGTATTTTTTAAAATGAGTCCTTTTGATAATAATTAACATTTGAAAAATTATATATTTTCCCGGCACAATGTGATGTTTTGTTTAAATCATTAATACAGCAAGGTAGCAAATCAAAATCCATCTTGGCCCTGAATGACAAAGAGTTACAATCCTCAAACTACTTTTTTCATGAGCAGAACTTTTTCTACTTACATTCTCCCTCTCAAATATTGTTCACAAATTTGTCAAAATCTGTTTTACTGAGCAATTCATATTAATATTAATAATCCATCCCATTGGGAGGGTCTGGGGGGGGGGGGGGTGTCAGAAACCTCCCCCGCATCTGGTGGGCCATCCAAAATGGTCACCAAAGTTGCTGGAGCTAAACAAAAGTCATAAGAGGCTCACACTCACCCACATAACCGGGTGTCCCACAGGCGGTGGACATGACGTCTCCACTGCCCTCCATCTTGGACAGACCAAAGTCACTGATCATGATCTTAGACTCGTCCTGGGGTTGAATACAGCAGGTTCTCTGGCTGTGGAACAAAACAGAAAAGCAGATTTTTAATAAAAGGCCTCTTGCTATCACCTATTCTACCTTCAAACTCCTTTGTGAAATGCCCATTTTCATTTTCCTTTTTGAGGCAGAATAATTTTGTTACTTTGAAACTTATCCCTCGACTAAAAACTCATAAAAAATATCTCTCAATCTGCTCCTCTACTTAGTGTAGTAAAATATGTAAGTAGTTCAGTACAAATATTCAAAACATGTTTTACCCATATAATTATGTTAAAGGGTTTAAAGAATGCTCTAAAATAACATGATAACAAAAGATTTTGAAGCCTTGTACATTAATGACATATTGTAATAGTTAGAGGCAATGGCCTCAATGGTATGAGGTTACACGTTTTAACAACCCCATTAAACAACAAGCCTAAATAGTTCACCTCACAGCTCCCTAAATCATTACATTTACAATCTCCATGTTGGACACACACAAACACTTGCCCATGCCCTTGACTGCTATATGTAGAACTTTTCCGGGAAATATCAGACCACTATCCTGTCATCACTAAACACAGAGGAGGCAGGTTTGACCAATCAGATCGCTCCAAAACATCTGTCACATGCCACACTGACCCCCAGTGCACCGGGAGTGTGGAGCCGGGGTTTATTGAGGTGGTATATCAAGTGCAGGTGTCAGCACAGAATGAACACAGGGAAACACAGGGCAATGGGTGACTTACTCCCATTGAGGCAAACCCACTTTTTAATCCTTCTTCAATAAGATTGAAGTGAATTTAAGGCTTGTGATGTACAATCCAGTCACAATCAGAATAGGTTTTTATAGCCATTGGCAGTGAACAAAATTCACAAAATAGGAATTTTCATTGACGATATAGTGGCAACATAAAAAGAATGAGTAATAATAGTACACTCTAAACTAGGATAAAAGGGTATGCAGAAAATAAGGTGTTTGTGATTGTGAATAAAATAAGACTTTGACTGGGTATATAAAATATACCAAATAACAGTACAAAACCTTCAGTTCAGAATAGAAGTATTTGTTGACGCGAGTTATTTAAAGTGTACAGGTGTTGTGAAGTGTCCATCATGAGCAAAGTGGTTCTGGTTGGACAGTAGCCTCCTGCCATGTCCAGGGTGAGAAGGGTCAGCTGTGATCCGACCTGCTCGTCCCAGAGTCCTGGAGATGTACAGGTCTGCAGAGATGGAAGCCTGCAGCCGATCCCCGTCTCAGCAAAAGAATGCGCTGTAGTTTTTCTGTTTGTCCCTGGCTGTGGTCCCAGTGTACCACACGATGATGGAACTAGAATCTAAGCTTTGAAACTTTTTAGTATCTATTAGTATCGGGTGTTCAATCAATAAATCAATGTTTATTTCTAAAGCACTCTTACAAACTTTAAAAGCCCCAAAGTGCTGTACAGCAAAGTGCAATAATACATATATACAAACAATTATAATACATATAAAAGTTAATAAAATAATGACTCAGCTCAGTTTGTGTTTAAAAGGCCAGAGAGGAAAGGCAGGTTTTTAACAAAGATTTAAACAGCTCTATGTGTCTCAGCAGTTCTAACATGCAGAGGTTGTTCCAGACCAGGGCTCCGCCACAGAGAAAGCTCGGTCCCTCTGCTTTTTCAGCTTGCTGGGCACATCCAGGAGGAGCTGAGAGGAGGACGCGCATGGTACAGAGCAGGAACATGGTGGGACATATAACTGGATTCTCTGGAAAACTGGAAGCCAGTGCAGTGATGCCAGGACTGGAGTCATGTGTTTGGTGACGCCTTGTACCTGTGAGCAGCCGGGCCGCCGCGTTTTGCACTAACTGCAAGTGTTTAAGAGAAGTCAGATCGAGACCAACTGTAAATTGTGTTGTACCTTGAGGTCTCTGTGGACAATCCCCATTCTGTGCAGGTAGTTGACTGGCGTCCAGCACCTGTTTTATCAGCGTACTGGCATCTTTTTCAGTGTAAAACCCCTTCTCCACGATCCGGTCAAACAGCTCACCTCCGGACACACTACAAGGCAAATGACAAAACAACAGAGTCATTCCAAATGCTTTCAAACTTTTCACACTACACCTGGCACTGGAGCAGTAACAACCTGGAGAGGGCCATGAGGTTAGTCTTTCTGGTAATTTATGAGTAATACATGAGTCAAGCTACATGCACACACGCACACACACACGCACACACACACCGCACACACACACACGCACACACACACACACACACACACACACACACACGCACACACACTCACCATCGCAGAAGTGGGATTTGTGTATGATATGTCTCTCGTACAACACGCACACTCGGACAGCACACACACACACACACACACACACACACACACACACACAGAACAGCACTAGCCTCCAGCATCTAAAACAGATTGCAGAAATGTGGACCTAACTGTGCGGCAAATGCTACTGAGTCTGAGTACAGCTTGCACCAGCGCCGCACCTTTAGCCTGCACTTCCAGGCACACATAAAAAGGTGAAAAAATCCACATGACCCAATTGTTTGAAACAGACCAGCAGCGCCCGAAGAGAATACATTAAATTAGCATGCAAGTACAGAGGGAAAACACATGTAGTTCAGTGTATCAATTTAGCTTCTGATTTTACAACAATACTTTATATAAAATGACATATTGACCTTGTTATTGGTTATACTAAATTGGAAGATATGTACTCAAAGCTTCTTTTAAAGTAATGAAGTATGTTAGTGATAGTTTATGTAACAAGAAAGATAAGGATGCTGAAGTGAAAATATATTTTGGATTATTTTGTTACTTGTATAATAGGTAATGTCTTGCCAGTAAGTACATACTTTTATTTTATTATTTTTTTTAGATTGCACCAAATTGTAATTGAAGATGGTCTATTCAATAGGAACAAATGCATGAGCAAAAGAACAAATTTACTAGATTTTGCACACAACTTCAACCACATAAACCAACATCTTACATTGAATTACTCATCAGCAATGCTTCAATAAGTGTCAAATTATCATATTTCAGAACATAATTTGATATCAGACCTATTTCATGTCATACCAGGGCAATATGATGACATTATTAAACACTTGCAAATAAGATGGATTCACTTCCAAACAAATTGTATTGTTTCTTCCCTGCGGCACATTCTTTCAGTAGATATTATATTGAAGGAACAGCATGAGGTGACTTGCTCTTGAACATCAAGTTGCATACAGTATTGGTCATTATAAGATGTGTATGTAAATAGCTCCCTCTGGTGGGAAATCTCTATAAGGCGTTTGTTTGCGAGAGAGAACAGTGTAATTGACTCTGTGCACAGAACAGCAGGTGGCCATTTATTTAAAATTGTTTGATGTTAACGCTAATTCTACTGTTATGCCTCAACAGTAGAATTAGCACTAGCATCGAGACACAAAGATGTTCCTTTATAAACACACAAGTGTCCTTTGATGAAGTATTTACCTGTTTTATAAAGTCTAACATGTTGTCAGAGACATCCACCTTGCTGTTTACTGCCTTATCTTATAGTATTTATTCATTTAGACTTGCTTAAATCCCATAGAAAGTGTTGGTTGCAGTTAGGACTGTGCAATAACAGATGTGTGTTCTGAGCACATGGATGATTCCTTCTAAAATATTTGTAGTATATGTCCGTTTCGACTACGTTAGCGTAGTGTCTTACAAGCAGAGAAGTCAGTTGCCATAGTGACAGATTATGTTAGATCTAGAGGAAGTTGGACTCTAATGTTGTTTGTGGAGAAAAGAAAGATCAGAATAAACTGCTAATCCTCTTTGAGACTTTGCAAAGAGAGCAGTGATGTCCTGGAATCCTGGATAAGGTCAAACAGAGGAGGAGAGCTGCTGTCGTGGAGTCACAAAACGGGGAGTGTGAATAAATATACAATGACATGAAAACTAGAAGGATTCTAAATCAGGTCAGACAAGCAAAGAAGATGGATAGTTGCCAGTGACATGGTTGAAACAAGTGAAAAAAAGGGTGGTGTCCCAAAAACATATTATGAAAGATGACTAAAACATGACCTAAGCAACTAATCATGATTTGAGGCATCTTGACATTTAAATGAAAAGGGTTGTGCTCACCACATGCTAGAATTTTATGTTGTAATTTTAGTAATAGGACACATCACTTTCTGTTATTGAAAGAAACATCTGAAGGAAAGCCACAAATGTTGAGCCTTATATGTTTCCTATAACTTTTCTTTTAAGTTTTATTTGCATTTGCGCCAACAGAAAAGATGTTGGAGTTTGTGCCAATCATCAAATTTTTTCTGTCTTTGTTTCTTATTTGCCCGAGGCAGCAGCAATTACCTTGCCCCTCAAAACTGCCTTTGCTGCATCCCAGAGAATGGCCGGAGCAACTTCACCATTGTCGTGTTTTCTCAATGTCCTTTGTCCTCATTTTTACAAATTGTGGGTCATTGAGTAGACTAGAATTAATTTACTAAATGTATTATTTATAGATTTACCAGTACTTTGTAAGCATGCAATGTCGGCTGAACAAGCAAGATCCAGTCGCCGTCACAGAAAAGAGTTCCCTGGGTGATTTTTGTATTTTTGTAATTATTTGAAACTATGTTGAACTCATTCTTGTAAATCTGCTTCTTTTTTTTTTTACACAGCTCTCTGGTCGAACACAACACACAAACATAGGAACTACAACAATCAAACACAATAACACAGAAGAGTTACTACTCTTCTGAAGAAACCGTAAACATCCTTTATCATGAGGTCCCGCCCAGTGGGCAGGGCCTACACAGTGTAGAATAAATATCTGAGTTCCCAAACTCAAGCAGCAGATTGAGAATGACTCTTGAATGAGAATTCAAAGATTTGTTTTTATAAAAACAGTGTCCAGATGACTACAACTGAAGACTGAATTTTCTACAATGGAACACTCCTGGATGAATGAGGGATTACACCGACGCACACAATAGAACAAAGTGCAAAAAAAGAGCTCATGCCAAAAAAATGCAAAGAGCTCACAGACTGAAAAAAGAGAGATCAGACGGTGGAGGGAAAACACTTTTCTAGGTAAAAAAGGCCCTTTGTTAAGGTTGATATAACTTTTTCACCTGGTCATTTACAAACTAAAATTGGAACACATTGGCCAACTTTTGGCAAATACTCTCATATCTCCAGTACTGTCCAGGTCCCTTTCATTGAAACAAAGAAAAATAAAAAGGGAGAGAATGCCAGACCAAATCCTGTATTTAATTGGCAAATGCCAAGGCCTCTTCTGCTGTATTAAATCTTTTATTTTTCCATTCATGTTGATCCTCAGTGTTGCAGGAGAAAGCAGAGTGTATTCCACTTTTTTCTCTCTCAGGCGGGATTTCACCGGATCAAAAGCCATTAAAGAAAGAGACTTGGTTGTTCCGGGTTGGTCCGCGGCGAGACGTCTGGATGCCGCTGTGACACGCTGTTTCTCACTGAAGTTGTGGAACTTCAGTATTATAGGTCTTGGACGCTGGTTCAGGCTTGGGGGGCAGAGAATGTTCATTTTCCCAGCTTTTTTGGAAGTTTGAGAAACTACAAGGATCCAGGTCTCCATATACTTGACCATAGCTTTACCTTCAGTGTCCTCTTTGCATCCACTGTTTTAGTAATCTTGTCAGTAATCTCCCATAAAGCCGCCATAATCACCGGGTCTATCCCGCTCTGCGTCTCCTTCACAGACGAATCTGATCTGGAGCGATCGCGTGGTATAGCTGGAACAGCAGCGGAGCTCGAGCTGGCGCCTGGGCGTGTGGTGGCTGGTGGAGGGGCTTCCGCCGGTGGGGTGGGTGATTTCCGAGCCCGACCAACATCACATGATCTCACTGGGTGGAGTGTGCATGTCCTTCCAATGTTACAGTGGGTTCTCAAGGTTCTTCGGCCCTAATGAATGAACGTGAGAGTGAATGGTTGTCTGTGTCTGTGTATCTGTGTTAACCCTGCGACGAGCTGGCCCCTGTCCAGGGTGTACCCCGCCTAAGGCCCAAAGTCACTGGGAAAGGCTCCAATCACCCGTGACCTCTAACGGGAACAAGTGGTAAAAAAATGAATTAACCAATGTTCCTGAAATAAGTGTACAATTTCTTCATATGTCTGCACCCTCGTAAAAATATCGGGTCTTCCCGGGTGAACTCAAAATAAAGACGGATTATTGATTTCATTTTTATTTTGGCCAGCCTTGTAGTTTATCAAATAGTTAATTCTTCCAATCTGTAACCCCTTACCGACAAACAGTGTTCTATTTTGAAAACCCATCCAGACACTACAGTCAGTCTGTCAACAGCCCTCGGTCTGTAGAAATAGTTCTGTGGCATCAGCACTTTGCCTTGGACAGTTACAGCTGCTGGCTGCTTCTATCTCTCTGCTTCTGTCCCCTCTTCACGCGCAGATTTACCCAGAATCCACCACTTCTGGAGTGGATCTGGCAGTGCATCACGTCCTGACAGCTTTCAGTAGGGAGTTTGAGAGAGCCACAAACACTGAGCCTGTACAAATCAGAGAAATGGTAACCAATCAGAGCAAGGACGGCAAAGCTGCTTTGTGGTTGAACTGTTTCCGAGATCAATACAGTACAAAGGATGTCCTTCATGTTTGATCAGATTTTAACCATGTTATAACTGTGCTCCCTCATTATAAGCTTACTCAAGAGGAGGGTTGGGTATATTTTCAATATGATTTTATTTTATTTTTTTAACCAGTGCTGGAAAAATACCTGTTTTTCAGTACCAGCCCAACAAAAGCAGCTTGTCTTTTAGGCTTCTTGGTGAGATTTTTTAATCACAGCTTCATTATTCCTGATCACATTAGTCCTGTGCTCAGGTCTCTGCACTGGCTCCCTGTGGCTCAGAGAATAGACTTCAAAGCAGCTCTTCTTGTATACAAGTCTCTCCATGGCCTAGCACCAAATTACATCTTGGACATGTTAGTGCCATATGAACCATCTAGGACTCTGAGGACCTCAGGGACCGGCCTCCTGCTGGTACCCAAAGTCAGGACATGGGGAATCTGCGTTTTAGTTTTATGCAGCTAAAATCTGGAACAGTCTTCCTGAGGATGTGAGACAGGTCTCTACTCTGGCATTGTTCAAATCTAAGATAAAAACTGTTTTGTTTGGCTGTGCATGTGACTGAAATGATTTTCTTTGCACTCTTCTCTTTTATGTCTTGAACTATTTGACAGATAGCCTGAAAATGGCACATTTAAATTTCTTTACATTAAGATTTTATGATTTTAAAGCATTTTTCCCGTTGTGTGGCACTTTGAATTGCCTTGTGTACGAATTGTGCTCTACAAATAAACTTGCCTTGATTATTCACTCTGTTTATGTCAAAATTTTATTCTGTAAAGGTCATCTCCCAAAAAATCTAAAATAATCCCTCCACATAAAAGACTCATCCTGATGTGTAAAAAATTCTTCTGTATAACGTTTGCATTCTTGACACAACGAAGAAGATGAAACTCAAAGACACTCAACGCTAAACAACTTTTATTGTCCAGATTCAAACTTCACCCAAGGTAAAATGAAAGATGTGAGTGGCTTTCAGACCACTCCAAAAAGTCCTACTAACCAGCGTCCAAGGTCAAAGCACCAAACCCACAGAGATTCTTGCTTTACAAAAACTCCCCTAGGAGCAAAGACAGAGAAATTGCAGCCCATTTTAAACTTCAAATATATGAATATATATGTTATTATAATGTTTCATACATTTGTGAGGCTTTTGGAAATGCTTCATCAATCCCTAATCCAATCTATCCTTGTAATGAACAAAAAGAACATCTTAATCTCTGACAGTTTTTCCCCTTCAGAACACGTCACATTTTCTGAGAGAATTGTTCCTGCTAACTGGCCTGTGGTCAAATTGAGCATCCAAACACAACTGCTTCCAATGTGCATGAATTCACAACTGGCAGCGCCCACATTGCACTGGGTTGGATGTGATTTGGCTCTCTCCCTCTTCTCTCCCTTTCTCTCATCTTCCAGCTCTCCTTTCTCACTCTCTCCTCTTCAAAAAGCTTACATAAAATGATCTGTGATGAACCGGGAGATACTGGCCAGCCTCATTGATTTGCCACTTTGTAATAACTCGCTAAATGTTCATGTGGATTAATTGGACAAAACCAGCCAAAATGTGAATAAACGCTTTCAATCACAGCAAATGAATAAAGTGGTGCTATTACAACATTTAGCGATGTGATTTTCTTGATGGGTTGGCCAAAGATACTTGATAGGGCTGAACGGATAAGACAGGACATTTTCGTGTTTGTGGAGAATTGCAATTATTCTTGCAACCTTACTTGATACTAAAGAAATAGCCTGTAGCAAATATCCCCACATGAAAGCAAGCTTGAATCCTTTTATTCTTGAACCTCGTTTATATTTTAACATTGGGTATTTGGTGACGCTTATGCCTCCCATTATTGGTCCAAGCACGTAGCAGCAAAAGCACATATTAAAAACAATGAGACCGCATCAAACAACACAGAAAACCTTTTGATATAAACAGCTTTGTGTGATGGTAAAAATATGGTAAATTATATCGCATTATGGTTGGATATGAATTCAAGAGGCAATCATTCATTTGGAGAGATGGAAATCAAAAATTAAAACATTGTAGTGAAGTGAGTTGAATCAAAAGCTCGCAATGCTACAGTCAGTGCTGCTGGGAGACCCCCCCATCAGTTGGAAACAATGAGGGCAGAGAAGGGTTTTACAATTCCCTTTATCGACTTTGTGAGAGCTTGCAATATTAAAACACATAATTGTGGATCAATTAAGTTTGTTTAAGTAAATGTATGGTCATATTTATACAGTGCTTTATCGCGGTTAATATTTGCCTTAGGGCTGGGCAATTAATCGAAAGCTCGACAGATGGAGAGTCATGTGAAATTGCCAATCATTTGGGAGTGGTTTTTGAATCGAGAGTCCACAGTGAGTAAAAATGTGTGATTTTGACCAGAGGTCAGACTTTGGAGGAAGAAATTTGATAATTATTTGTGTTAAATGGCTCAGATTTAAAGTCTATATAGTTCATGAAATCCTTACTAAAAGCCATTTTTACTTTTTGGAAAGACCAAATAAAATCAACTAAAAAATCTAGGCAGATTAAAAAAAAAATCTCATAACGCCCAGCCTTAATTTGCCTTGTTGAAATTTCCAAGCCCCTTCAGAAGCCCCTTATGAGTGCAAAAACGAGGCCAGTTACGTCGCCCGGATTGGCGTTACCAGGGCCCCATCCTGGAGCCAGGCCTGGAGTGGGTGCTCGAGGGTGAGCGTCTGGTAGCATTTCCCCACGAGGCCTGGCCGGGCACTGCCCGAACTAGCGACGTGGGGCCGTCCTCCCATGGACCCACCACTTGAAAGATGGTCCGCAAGAGGCTGGTGCAGAGTGATCTGGGCGGCAGTCAACGGCAGGGGCCTCGAACATTCAGATCTCGGAAACACGGAAACTGACTCTGGGGACATGGAACGTCACCTTATTGGGGGGAAAGAATCTGAGCTTGTGCAGGAGGTTGAGCGGGTCTGACTAGATATAGTCAGCCTCACCTCCACACACAGTTTGGGCTCTGGAACCCATCTCCTCCAGAGGGGCTGGATGCTCCACTTCTCTGGTGTTGCCAGCGGGGAGAGGCGGCAGGCCCGTTGTTCTACTGGGGGACTTCAACGCCCACGTGGGCAACGACACTGACACCTGGAGAGGGGTGATCAGAAAGAACAGCCTCCCCGATCTCAACCTGAGCGGGGTTCAGTTATTGGACTTCTGTGCTAGCCACGGATTGTCCATAACGAACACCATGTTCAAGCACAAGGGTGTCCATCAGTGCACGTGGCACCAGGACACCCTAGGCCGGAGATCGATGATCGACTTTGTTATCATGTCATCTGACCTCCGGCCGCATGTCTTGGACACCCAGGTGGAAAGAAGGGCAGAGCTGTCAACCAATCACCAACCCATGGTGAGTTGGAGCCACTGGTGGAGGACAGACTTGGCAGGCCCAAGCGGGGGTCAGCAGGGTCTTCAACTTACACCTCCGGGAGAGCTTCTCCCAGATCCCGGGGGAAGCTGGGGACATTGAGTCCGAGTGGACCATGTTTTGGACCTCAGTGCAGCGTTCGACACCATACCACAACATTCTACTGCAGAGGTTAGAATCTGATGTAGGTGTCAGAGGGACAGCCCTCAGCTGGTTTAAATCCTACCTATCGGATAGGTACCAGTTTGTTAATGTAAACCAGAGCTCCTCACCCTGTTCTAAAGTAACCTACGGTGTGCCACAGGGTTCCGTACTGGGTCCAATTCTGTTTACTCTTTATATGCTGCCATTAGGTAACATTATCAGAAAGCATAGCATTATGACACACAGCTGTATTTATCTATGAAACCCGATCAGACCGATCAAGCAGAGAGACTTAGTGCTTGTGTGAAGGATATAAAAACCTGGATGACACTTAATTATCTGCTTCTTAACTCTGAAAAAACAGAGGTCATTGTACTAGGCCCTAAACATCTACGAGAGGCTTTATTTGAGCAGACAGTCACACTGGACAACGTCAGTGTAGCCTCCAGCTCCACTGTAAGAAACCTTGGAGTCTTATTTGACTAAGAGCTCTCATTCAAAGCACACATAAATCAAGCCTGTAAAACAGCCTATTTTCATCTGCGTAATATAGCCAAAATCAGAAAAGTCTTGCCTAAAAATCTAGATTAGACTACTGTAACTACCTGCTTAGAGCGTGCCCTAAAAGCTCCATAAAAAGCTTTCAACTGGTTCAAAATGTAGCAGCAAGATTACTAACAGGAACTAAAAGAAGAGAGCACATTACACCGGTGCTCGAGTCTCTTCACTGGTTCCCTGTTGAGTTTAGAATCAAACTGAAAATCCTCCTCCTGACTTACAAAGCCATAAATGACCTGGCCCCATCCTACCTCAAAGAAGCTATAGTACCTTATCCAAACAGAGCACTTCACTCTCAAAATGCTGGACTTCTGGTGGTCCCAAGAGCGTTTAGCTACCAAGCTCCTGTGTTGTGGAATAAGCTTCCTGTCCATGTTAAAGAGGCCAAAACAGTCTCTTCATTTAAGACCAGGCTTAAAACGTTCCTCTTTGAAATCACTTATGGTCAGGCCAGTTAGGAACAGAAGTAAAAAACCTATAGTTCCCAGCTATGCTGCCCTAGGAGCAACTATGCTGGGGGAAGTATGGCAGCTTGAGCACTATCCTCTGCTTCTTACTACTTTTCTATCAAACAATATTTAATATTTAATTTCACTTGCAATTTGTTCATCTCTTTTCCTTCTTTCTTTCTCTCCCACTTTCCCGACATCGATGACCTGTGAATCCAGATGCTCCTCAACTGCCTGGAGAAACGCTCTGCCTGGAGAAACAGTCTCTACTCCATATGAACGGTTCTTCATCAGCCTCGAAGAATTGGTTCTCGTCCTGAGTGGGTCTAGCTCTACCGTCTACCTGCAAATTGAGGCGCGTCTGCCTGTCCGTCCGGGGGAGTCGGATCTCTCCTTCACTGTGGAACTCCTACAGGTTTCTACTTTTTCCCAAAGAGGTTTGGTAGTTTTTTGTGGCCGAAAAGGAGGGTCTAAGGACAGGGGAGCTTGGGACATCATTTCCAAGTCCCTATGCAAATTGTTTATTTTGTTTTTTTCCACTGTAGCCCCTCGAGGCAACTACTGTTGTGATTTTGGCCCTTACAAAAATAAATTGAATTGAATTGAATGTTCTCCATGTGTTTCTCTGATTGGTTAATCCGCCTGTAGGTCATGCCCATCAGAACTCTGGGAGATAAGACCTAGTCTCAGACTGCATGTCTTTGTATTGTAATAGAAAAACAAGCAGTCTGGGCTGGTCATGAAATTGATAAAGTGGATTGGTTCAGCTGAAAGATTAAAGTGACATTTTACATCGTTCATAGATACAAAGAGCTGACCACGTGTATTTGAATGGCATTATACTTAACTGCAACAAAGGACTGCATGCTGACATTTTAAAGCTATCATCTCCACAATATTAAGATCGTATAACATATTATTTTGTATATATCCATGAATAAATGTTTAAACCTTATAGAAAGACCATGAGATTCATTGTACTGTAATCTTTCTACTGGCCAGGCTATTTATCCCTTTGACCTCCTTTAAGTCTAGGTCTAGTCTCATGTTGTGACCGTCCACTTAGTGCCACTGCTGTTGGCTACACACACAGATTATTCCATTTAGAACTAATTGACTTATAGAGACCCTAGTGAATGAGTGTGAGAGTGAATGGTTGTCTGTCTATGTGTCTATGTCTCTGTGTTAGCCCTGCGATGAGTTGGCCACTGTCCAGGGTGTACCCCGCCTAAGGCCCAAAGGCACTGGGATGGGCTCCAGTCACCCATGACCCCTAACGGGAACAAGCGGTAGAAAATGGATGGATGGATGGACTTATAGAGATTTTTAAGCATTCGGATGTACAGTTCATCCCCCTTTTTGAATTTACTGTAATTCCTGAGCAAAAACAACTGTCTACTGAGAGCTGTTACCAAAGCCAAGAAGGTCCCTTCTTGGAGCCGCATCATACCTCAGGGTTGTGAAAACACCCCTGACCGGTCTGATCTATGAAGTACCAAAGAAAACTTGAAAGTTTGTTCTGTCTATTTGCACTCAAGAATACTCCAACAATACTTCATAGTAAATCTCTCTATATTTTTACCCCTAATATTCATCAATGACCATTTTTAATCAAAACAAATAATATTATTGTTTTCGGAATTAAATTCCTGAAAATTATCAAACACAACTCTACTAAAATTGAAAGTTCCCCGTTAAAGCAATTGGCCACTAACGTGAAAGTTGAAGGTTCAATTTAATGCTTGCACAACAAATATTAATAGACACAGCTAACCTATAGACATCCAGCTCACAGGAGTAAATACTGCCAGCCGTATTACGTAATCTAGGGTTGTAATCCAATCCCAAACAAAGCGTTATGTAAGAAGAGGTAACAGCAGGAGGTCAGTGGGACTCAAGGAAACTTGACAAAGACATTTGATGGTTTGCAGCAGTCCAAACGAAACGTATTCTTAGCATCACAAAAGCTGCTTTCACTATATATCTGTACACGGGCAAAAACGATTTTACTTAACTTTAATAGAACTTTATGTCTGTCAAGTATTTAAACATTATTTACAAAAACCAAAGTCTTAAGATTCACCTCCTTCACAGGAAAAATTAAAGAGGGGGAGAGAGCGAGAAAGAGGGTGAGAGTGCGAGAGAGAGGGAAATTCGGAGGGTACAAACAGAATGAAGAAGGGAGAGAGGTGAGAAAAGGAAATTGCAAGAGGAAGAGGGAAAGGGACAATGGCAGAGGGAGCAAAGTAATAATGGGACGATAGAGAGAGAAAGAGAAAGAAAAAAGAAAGAGGGGGGGCATGTTCTTAGCACAGGAGTGAGAGAAGAAGTGTGATGAGACGTGTGAGTGGGCAACTGAATAATTCAAGAAATATAAAAATGTTGTTCTTACACAATTGAAAGGATGAATGTGGAACTTTCTCTAGAATTGATATCAAACTGTATTGTCTGGATTTTAGTGCTACTCCAATGCATTTTATTCATACTGCGATATCTGTCTGTAGTTTGTAACTATTAAAACCAGACAAACAGTGATAACAAAGAATGTCGGTTGTAATTAGTGCATTGTGAAGTTGAACTACACGTTTAACACTAGTAGTATTTTATTGAAATGGCACAAATACAAAAAAAATAACGGGGAATCAGAGTAATGAAAAAGTACACCGTTGCTATAGCATTTTGAGGACGTTTAAGGTCAAAAGTCCTCCAAATGTCTCCACTTAACAGGAAGTTGAGAGCCATGAATAGGTTTGTACTCACAGCTGCATGATGAGATAGAGATGGTCAGGACTCTCATAGATGTCCTCCAGCGCCACAATGTTTTCATGCTTGATTCTGAAAAGCAATCACAATAACAAAACAAAAAATTTTAATAATTTAAAATTAAATTGTTTTATCAAACCACCTATTTAGAAACCAGGTCAGGTTAGGTCAGGTTTAAACTGTATTTGTAACTTGAAATACTTTATGCATGATGATATTTGTAAGAAAGCATAGAGAGGTTTGCTCCCTGCATTTCTAAACGCTAAAATGTTAATTAAGGGAAGATATGTGCACATGTGTTTTGTTTTATTGCTTTACATTAAGTTAGAACCCTATATATTTAGTCAGTCTAAACTAAAGCATAGTGCAATCTATCAGTTGGTGAGTGAGAGTCATCGGTTTGGGCTCAACCTAATTCTGCTGGTCATGATCGGGCATCCTTTTTAACTTTTTACATCCTTTACATTTTTTACTGTGGTGATACCTGGAAGCAGTAGAATACTAAAATCTAATTAAATTAATCACTTCTTCAAGACCAATCAAATAATCACTAACACGCTTTGTGCCTCGGGCTGCTGTTGCTCCACTAATCTTGGCATAGCACAAATTTTACACTTTGCTTTATGACTAAGCCAAGCTATCAGGTGAGATTACTCTATAAACATTCTTAACCTTCTGAATTGCTTTATTTGCTTTTGTTAAATAGAAAATGATTACCTCAATATATCCGACCACTATTTTCAGCTCGTCTTGATTCTGGCTCATATCTCATTAAGCACAATTGCTTTGTCATACTTCATTATGTGTAAACCTTATAGGCAGATATCTTCTATTGTAGAAAGAGTGCTGAGTGTCTACCATGTTTGTATTTTTAAACTATCCATTATACACATTGCACAATAGAAGGCCTTGTTATACTGTAAGGCATGAGCGATTTGTTTATGTAGAGGAAAAGAGCAGAGAGAAAATATACAATATTTCCAATGATAGATGCATTATGTAAATCACATTATTTGTAATGATAAAATTTTTATAATTAATTGTAAATGAATTGAACATAGGAAACCAAAGGAAACACAAGGTTGTCGGAAAAAAAAACATCTATAAAAAAATCAGAGGGTTAAAAACATTGAGGTTTGTCTCCACTGTATGCCAACTCAATGGCTGAGTTGATCACACGCCCGCTGAATGTTAAACTCTGGTAATTGGAAGTTCAATAGTTAGAGTTGTGGAGATGCCAGCAGTGTTGGTTAAGTGCTAACCAGGGGCCAGAATTGGTGACATCAAAGGAAACCTTAGGCTCTGATAGTGGGTGAATGAATGGTTCTTGAAGACGTAAACAGTTAGGTACACACAGGTAGGAAGACTAAAGAAAGTTTACTGTGGATGAGCTCAGGGTATAGGATGTGCAGGAGCATAGCAAGTTGGCATGCATGAGGACAGTAAAGCCAGCTAGCTCTTATTATACCCTCAGGCCCAGCTATCTTTAAGAATGTCTCACCTTTATGTTGCGCTTTACAGTTTACAGTTTACAGTTATTTCTGACTGTTACATCAATACAGATATGGTCTGATGACAAAACATGTCTAGGTTATCAACGCTGTCTGACATCTGAATAAAATGCAGCTGTTTCTAAAGACAGTAGACCATGGATGATGTTTTGTCTTCCAAATATAGGTTGCGTGTTCTTGAGAAGTACTTGAAAATCTATATTTTTACATTTCAAGATACAAGATATTAGAGACAGAAGTTGACTGCTTTATTCGTCTAATGTGAGCACTCGAAGAGGATCCCCAGGCCCAGAACAGCAGTGTAGGTACACTCGCCCACACTGTCACAAATAAATAATAAAGTAATCTACGGTGGGCCGTAGGGTTCAGTACTCGGTCCAATTCTGTTTACTCTTTATATACTGCCGTTAGGTGACATTATCAGAAAGCATGGCATTAACTTCCACTGCTATGCAGCTGACACACGGCTGTATTTAGAAGTAGCATTAAAATAGTTTTATTGTCTACGGTCTATAAATTCATCTTCAGCTCACCACCACATAAAAACAACATAAGACATAAATAAAAGTAGTAGTGCAAGAGATCCATTATAATAAAAAATCTGTTCATTTCTATAGCTCACGTGTTTCCAATACTGCTGCATATTGGAGGTCCACAGCACAGGGTACAAAAGATTTTTTTTAAACAGACTTAGTTGCCAATGGACCTCTATAGCGCTTCCCGGAGTGCAGAAGCTCAAACTGCGAGTTCAGAGGGTGAGAGAGGTCTGACACAACGTTCTTCGCTTTATTCAGTGTCCTTTCTCTGTACAGCTGCTCAGAGGTTTCTGAGGTCTCCCCACTATCTTGGTGCCTAGCAAGACAATTTAGTTTAATACATTTTTTGTTCTACAGGTCATGTGATTGTGCCATGCAGTCACATGGAAAGTCTATCATTGGTGAACTGACCACAATGCTGCTGAGTTTTCTTCTAAGAAGAGTCACTCAGAACATTCCCAAAAAATTTTTGGGGAACATTTATCAATGAAACCCGATAAGACCGACTTAATTACTGCGTGAAGGATATAAAAACCTGGATGACACTTAATTATCTGCCTCTTAATCCTGAAAAAGTGTTGCGACACACATTAGGAGCAGATGTATAATAATAAAAACCGATAACTTAAAAATAACATTAGAAAAATTACACACTCTTATTTACAGAACGGAAAAAATAAATAAATGTAATTGAAATTGAATTGGAGATCTATTAATTTAAGGTTTAAAGCAAAATAATTTGACGATTGGTTGTGGAGATTAAATCAACCCCCAACAACAACAACAAAAAAAAAGGAACGAAAACCTTTTTTTTTGCTGTTGTTTAAATTTAACCAGGAATATTCTATTTTTCAATTACATTCCTTCCTTAAGTCCTTCCTGTTACTAATCAGTTAACACCCTTGCCCATCTCTCTTGTGTTGCAATCCTGCTTCACAACATCTCTGCATCTCCTCTTCATCCCCACCACCACCTGTATCTGAACCCAGAGGGATGATCATTTCTTGTGCGTATCAAAGTTTGTCCATTCAAGTAACATTCAGACTTCCTAAATTGTCTTTGTTTTGGCCAAAATGTATTTACGATACATAATTTTCCACACTTCTCCAATATGTGAGTGTGCTGAGAGTTTCCTCCTAAAAATAAAATAATTCTTCATTATTGTCTCTGTCATATTTCCAGTTAACAGAAACCAGATTGAATCAACTTTAAAATGTAATAAATTCCCTCTTTAAATCAAACAGATAAATCTAAATTGAACTGTTGTCTTCAGAGCTGGTACCAACACAAGGGAGTACTGCAGACTCAGAGAGACCCATTTCGCAGCTACATCCACTTACCCACTGTCATTTGAATGTAATGGCTTCCATTTGTATAATTGGGCTGGGAGCAGTTCTCATTTTGTCTGATTTGCACAGTGCAGTCAAATTAGCTAAATGACTGTATTTAATAACATAAGGCTGTTTTGTCATCACTCACAAAAGCCCTGCAGCAGCTGCGGCAATATGGACATATTAAAATGCATTAGACCTTTGGCCTTTTAGAGCCATTCTCTCTAAGTAAACAACAAGCTAAGTGTTTTTCCGACAATTACCAAGACTAGTCATATTACAGTAACATGTAATATTCACAGTTTCTACTTTGTACTAGAAAACCTTCAAGTGGCCAGAATTATGCATTCTCAGGGCTTTAATTGACTTTAAACATGCCAATGGTCACTTAAGAATTTCACATTTTCTAACTTAAAATAATGCCTATATTTGGAAAAACACACTTTAAAAACTACACCTTCATTTCCAATGAGGTATTTAGGGTGTTTGGGTGCCCTCTGCTATCAGCAGTGGGAATGAACAGAGAAAAAATAAATGAAGCATTGGGCCACATGATTGCTACGCTAATGTAGTGTAGTTGTAGTGAAGACAATTTGACAGCAGGAATGCTGACGATAGTTAATGGATTTAAAATCTAGAATTCTAAATTACAACTAGACTGAACTATCTGGGGTAAATTGAAATGGAGTGATGTCTGAGGCTAAACGAGTTAATTAAGCAAACTACAACTCCAGGTATGCTTTTATAAGGGAACACCACCAAATTTGTTATTGTAAGTCTAGATCAATTATTATTGAAAATAAACTTTTAAGAGCTTTTAACCTTTAACCAGTCAACATTTTATAGTGATCTTGGCATGTTTGAGTAATCTTTATTCACCTGCAATTTTTCACTGTTCTGTGCACGCACATTGCTCTGTGCGTACTATGAGTGCAGTTTTTATTTTTTTATCCTTTAATCGTTGATACACGTAGGTTTCAGTAGCGTTGCATATCTATTTTTGACACAAATTAACAAAAATCTGCTGCTGTCAACAGCAGCCGTTCCATAGTCAAGCCGTCAGGATGGTCCAGCAGTGCGGCGCTTTGTTGTGATGAGGTTTTCGCCATGAAGGGGCAGGAGGAAGTCAGCGTCACAGTTTTCAACTGGAAATCAGCAGACTTGTTTCTTTTAGATTAATATAAAATTATCCATGGGTGTCAAAGCTTATAACTATCTAGCAGACAAAAGCCAATGTCTTGAGTGCACTCATGACTTTTATGCTGTTAATAAACTCAATTCTATCTGAATTTGGAGATGTCAGGCATTTTGGCTACTTTTCATCAACTGTCTTGCAGAGGGCGAAACATAAACGGTCAGTGAGACCAGACCAGCATTAACAGGAGGTAAAGAGCCCATAGAGATATTATCAGGAGGTTGTAGAGTGAGAATATATTATGTTAACAGCCACTTCACCCCGTGCAACCTGAGTTCACTGTATGGACTGCCATTTAAGACAGGTCTTTTGCACTTTCAGAAACTTGCATAATTTTATGCCAGAGACATCACAAAAACTATACACATTTATGTTAATAATAATATTATTATTATTATTATTAACAAAAACTATACACAATAATAATATTATTATTATTATTATTAACAAAAACTATACACATTTATGTTATTATATTATATTATATTATTATTATTATTATTATTATTATTATTATTATTATTATTATTATTATTATTATTATTATTACAGTTTATTTTTAATTGTAACTCACATTAAAGATCTCTAACCCTCATCATGTTTTAGGCAAGGCAAGTTTATTTGTAGAGCACAATTTGTACACAAGGCAATTCAAAGTGCTTCACACAACAGGAAAAAATGCATTAAAATCACAAAGACATGGCACAAAATAATAGTTCAAGACATAAAAGAGAAGAGTGCAAAGAAAAGCATTTCAGTCATATGCACAGCCAAACAAAACAGTTTTTAGTTTAGATGTGAACATTGCCAGAGTAGCGGCCTGTCTCACATCCTCAGGAAGACTGTTCCAGATTTTAGCTGCATAAAACTGAAGCGCAGATTCCCCATGTTTAGTCCTGACTCTGGCAGTTAAAGTCTATTCTCTGAGCCACAGGGAGCCAGTGCAGAGACCTGAGCACAGGACTAATGTGATCGTACTTCCTGGTTCTGGTCAGGACCCGAGCAGCAGCGTTCTGGATGTACTGCAGCTGTTTTACAGCTCGTTTGGAGAGGCCAGTGAGCAGGCCGTTACAGTAGTCTAATCTACTAGAGACAAAACGCATGGATAAGTCTCTCCAGGTCTGGTTTAGACACTATACTTTTGATTTTGGCAATGTTTTTTAGATGGTAAAAAGCTGCTGATGTGATTGATCTGACGTGGCTGTTAAAATTCAAATCTCCATTCAAATCTCTTTAGGGTTAGAGAATTAGTGGCACAATATTGTCTTCAATATATTTATATATTTTCTGTAGAAATACATCTCACTATTATTGTGACAGGATCATCACAAAACACCGCTACATGTTTTATAACAGTCTCAAGCGCTTCTCTTTCCCCCGTTCCAAAAATGTTGTGCTCTGAAGCTGAAGTCGTGATGTCTTGTCTGGTGCTGGAGTGGCTGTGGAGCGTGACCCGGGGGCGGAGTGTTTTCGGACGGAGATGCTTGGTTGTCGCAGTAACGAGATATTAGCCGAATCATGTGTCTCTGAGTTTGTGAATGAAAAGAGAGAGGTTTTGTGTGTGTGTGTGTGTATGTACATGTTTATCAAGTCATGTCTCAAACAGTCACTAATGGGGTTTATAACGTCAATCATAAATGTGTAAAACGTTAGATCATGATTCAGTCTGATTAAAAGTAGTTATTACGTTACGTTATTACGTATCATTTGAGCTACTACTTTGGACTTCATTGGCCCTGGTATTTCCAGCTGTGCAACTTAAAATGTGATTTGTCAAAACACCAGCAGAGGAGGCAAGGACTGCATCTCAAGGCACATCGACAGGTGAAGTAGTTTGTAAGTAGCTAAAAGCACTATAGTTATCATTAAGTTAGTCTGGAATAATATAGGCCCTTTAGATTTGGGGTAATCAATTCAACATTTCCAGAGGAGAAACGAACTTCTGTGTGCATACTCACTTCCTCAGAACAGCAATCTCATTCTCGATGCTGCTCTCCTTTCCTTTCAGAGCCTTTTTCGGGATGCACTTCACCGCAAACATACGCCCGGTCAGCTTTTCTTGGGCCAAAACCACCTCAGAGAAGGCCCCTCTGCAGAGAAAGAATACAAACGCATTTAGTTTAGTGCAATCTTCAACTAGTCTTCAGTTATCTTGAAAATGCAGAGGTGCTCTCTTGGAAAGAATAGAAAAAGCAGCTGAGGGTAGGGCATCTGTTTTGGCAATGGATGCTTAAAAAAGGAGGCAAGACTTATCCCAATCCTCTTATCAATTATATAACATCATTTCCTCTGCAAATAACAAAATAATTTGTTTTGCTTAATCCACATGAAATTGCTCTCAAACGCCAATTAAAAACAAAAAACAAAACTTTAACCATTCAAGTGGAACAGCAACTGCAATGCATAACAACATTTTTAAAAAAACTGATCCTACGACACCATTTTCTCTTGTGATTGAAACTTCTAATTCAGCCCTGTCTCCTTGTTACATGCGTGTGTTTGTGTGTGCTGAATGTAGATGAGGACATTAATCTGCTTGAACTGTGGCAGCTTCATCATTGAGCCCAAAGCTTCACTGATGTGGCATTAGAGTAAACAGTCTTATCTCCTCAATGTCGTGTTTTCTCTCATAAGAATCTTGTTCAAGCGTAACCTTCAACCAGCAAATACAAAGTCAATTCAGACCAAGATCGTAACGTAATAGTGAAGGTTATTGCATTTCTTAATGTCAACAAACAACAATCAAGCATCGGTCACCTTTTGTTCTCAAAGTTGAGGTGTAAAAACGTATATTTGTTGCATACATTATTCTATAACTTATAATTTGTGTTATTTATACCCATGAAGGTTGTTTTAGTATGACTATCTTGTCCCTATGGGGATAGTAACACAACTCCAGTGCACTAGTTTTGAAATGTATAAGTTACGATTCTGGCCTTTCACAGAATGCATCACGCCCTCAATTTTCTGCACTCCACCTCATATGTTGGCATGATCACACCTCTTATTTAGAATTCCCCGCCCTGACAGCTGTCAGCAAATGCACCGATGAAATATGTCAGGAAACGAGCTCCACAATGGCAAAGTTAACGCTAAGATCGGGGGCGAAATACGGCCCTACATGTGATGATTACTCAGGAAGCCAAAAAACAACCCAGGTATGTTTTTGAAAAGGAAAAACTAAATATCAAGATTCAAGACTACTTTATTTGTCCCGAAAGAAATTTTTCTTTGACACACAGGCTGCCACACAGAAAAAATACACATAGGACAGACAGAGCATGACATACGTAGAATACTACATACATATGTAAAAATCAGTACTCTGCTCTATGGCCTGGTTTCGGGAGGGTCACTGACATGGGGAGGATGGAGTTTGTATACCTGGTGTCTTTTATTGTTACCATAGCAGAGTCTGCACAAAAAAATGATATTTTTAATCAGTAGATCACAATTACACATAGACATAATTCAATGTTGTTTTGTGATAGGGGTGGATGATATGATCAATCATATCATATATATATATATAAAAAACAAATACAAATACAAATAATAATAATAATAATAATAATAATAATAATAATACAATTCAAACACAGTCACGCCTCAGCAACGCTGAACACACACACTCCTCACACACCATATATTATCATAATTTTTCTTGCTCATTGATGCAGTGTGTTAGAGTTGTGTGTCGCTCAGCGTTGTGTGTCGCTGACTGTATTCACTCATGTGGCGGAGAGCAGGAGGCGGTTGTGAATGGTTGTGTTACATCGAGAGAGACCAGAGGGGGAAGGCTGTGCTCACTATCTCCCGCATTTTCACACCATTCACTACAAGACTGCAGAGCGATGAAGAAAAAACATGTTGCTCTTATCTAATTTTATCTGCAATCAATACTAATATACTGCTATAAAGTGTTGGATAGGGCCATTAAGATTTTAGAAAGAGTTTGCTCATTCTTTGTAGCAAGCAAATGAAAAGAAAAATAGATCTAAAATCCAGTAGTCCTAAACATAGAGACCGTACCAGACAGATATTGGTGTAAATAACAACAGCATAGTGACATTGATCTAGCATGCTTTAAACACTGCTAAATAATAATAATTTAAAAACAGAAAACACACACGCAGCTAAAATCAAGTCGGAAAACTTTGATGCTTATATATGTATTTTCACAGTTGCAAATAGAAGACAGACGTATTGAAATATCAGTAATATCACAATTGTTGTTTTGGAGAAATGCTAAATTAGAGTAGAGTTTTGAGATGTCAAGATTATTCAGTTAATAGATAATCGTGTTTATTCTGTACAAAGTAAAACATATTAATGGCAAACATTTTAGAAATAAAATTAAGTAATTTCAATCCAATCTTCACTACAAAATATACACCTAAATGTATAGTGGTGTTTTTATGTGGTTGCTTATATTAGAATTCAGAAATTTTATTTGCATTCAGAAACTTTGATTCTATAAAGCTGGTTTCATACTAGAGGAATGGTAATGTTTCACGCCTGGCTCACACTGCACCCAGTCCAGCTCCGGCTGCTGTGTTGGAGCGGTGTTCTTGCGGTGGACTGCTTGTATTAGGACTGGAGCTCTGCAGCGCTCTTGCGCTCACAGACTTTGATCACAAGACCACGTGCTCACGCAATAACTAATCATTAATATAAAGAAAATTCTTGCATTGGGCTCCGACGTAAAGTATCTGGAGTGCTATGGCACCTCCACTGGCACCCCCGCACTGCACAAGGTGCGGTCTCAACACCTCTTGTACTTTTAATGCTACGGAATAGTAGCAGTCACTGTACTGGAGCTGCATGTGCAATGTAAACCCAGCGTTAGAAAATTAAGCTTTTCACTTTGTCATGTGTCAATAATTGTGGTTAATCGTTAAATCGTTATGTTTCTTTTCATAATAATCATGACATTAAAAGTAAAACAAAAGTGTATGCAACCAAAATATTGCATGTAGCACAGGGCAGGTAACAACATGCGTCGACCCTACCGTTTTTTCTGTATCTCACCGTTGTACATTTCTTACTTTACCATAATCTCATTTTCCACATCCACAACTGGTCACACCTTGTTGCCCTGGCCAACAAGACATGCACACCCCCACAGGCACACACGCACCCCTTCCCCCACACACACCCACAGGCACACAACCACCCACACCCCCACCCCCACACCCCACATGCACAACATGCACAAAGCGCAAACATCTGCTTGTACTGATAATGGCTATTGTGATTTTAGTGACGTCAAAGCCAAACAAGATGAGTGTGTCGTGCTGTTTGTTCAGTCCACACATACAATGTCACCCACAAAACGCACACACATAATTGCTCATTCATGCTTTTGGGCACAGGAAAGGGCATTCATTCATAAAATAAAGAAACTCCTACAGATTCAAATGACAGCAGTGAGATGACCCTTCATCTACTAATCTGTCCATAATCCTACAATTAAAAGTAGGAGGGACTAATCCATATAATCTTAAATGTGTAGAACATGTCTATCTGTTCATTTCATTGAGGACTGAACCGGCGAAGCTCTATTTCAACACGGCATTCAGATATTATTATAGATATACCATATACACCATCCAGTTATATATTCAAGGGTTGATGATGAAAATATTTTGATATATATGAGAAATGTCTACCTTAATTATTATTATTATTTTTTTAAATCAACATTTTATACAAAGAACTGTTAACATTTGAGATTTAAAAATGAACAAAACTTAAACTATTATCACAAGCATATCAGAATAGAGGTATATGTTTAAACTACTTACAAAATACACATGATTTCTCTGGGTGGAGTCTGCATGTCCTCCCCGTGTTACCGTGGGTTCTCTCCGGGTTCTCTCCAGCTTCCTCCCACCGTCCAAAGACATGCATGCGTTAGGTAAATTGGCAACTGTAAATTGGCCCTAGTGAATGAGTGTGAGAGTGAATGGTTGTCTGTGTGTCTATGTCTCTGTGTTAGCCCTGCAACGAGTTGGCCACTGTCCAGGGTGTACCCTGCCTAAGGCCCCAAGGCACTGGGATAGGCTCCAGTCACCCGCGACCCCTAACGGGAACAAGCGGTAGAAAATGGATGGATGGATGGATACTTACAAAATATAACTGCATGGGGACTAAAGGTTTAGTTTTTAACAGAAGAAATGTTATTATCTAAATCATTGGGTTAGCAACTCCTGGCTCAAAGCCTCTTTAAAGCCCATGGTTCAGCCTCTTTGCACATTGATCAAGCAAGAAAGAAAATATAAGGAAAATTCAATTATGTGTTATTTATTATGTTTGCATTTTAATTATGCAGTCCAATCATGCTAAGTGCATGTGTAGTATAGGCCAATAAAAGGTAAATATCTTTTAAATGTTTTCAAACTAATTTGGTCTCTCTCCCGCTCTCTCTCTCTGCCCTCTCCCGCTCTCTCTCTCTTGCCCTCTCCCCGCTCTCCCGCTCTCTCTCTCGCCCTCTCCCGCTCTCTCTCTCGCCCTCTCTCCGCTCTCTCTCTCGCCCTCTCCCGCTCTCTCCCGCTCTCTCCCTCGCCCTCTCTCGCCCTCTCTCGCCCTCTCTCACCCTCACTCGCCCTCTCTCACCCTCTCTCGCCCTCTCTCACCCTCTCTCGCCCTCTCTCGCCCTCTCCCGCTCTAAAAATTATGGTAAATTCACCTTTTTGTCTCATCGTTCTGTGAATAACATACAGTTAAGAGTCTTGCAGTTGTTTCTAATTTATTCGATTACTACTGTATTCATCTTGCTAGCAAATATGATATAAATTATGACCAAAACCCCCCAATTGTCACCGGACACAGTTAGTCACAAAAGGCAAGTTTAAGTCGTATCATAATTTATGTTGTTAAAACAATATAGGCATAAAACATAATTTCAAGTAGGTTGAAATGATGGTCTAAATGTTGTATATGCAACCTTATACCAGGAACAAAATCCCACAAAATCCCACTATAGCGCAGAATTAATTCGCTTATAACCGTCTTTAAAAGCATTCGTCCATATCGCCCAGTCCTATAGTTGTAAATCTGATAGATTCAATGAAATTGCAGCAATAGGGCAAAAGAGAGAAATGCAAATGTCTGTTATACTACTTTACATTATTGATAACTGGATATGAATAAGAGAATGGGGGATTGTATTGTTAAGGTCACAGAGAGAGTGAGAGATATAGTGTGAGTGATAGAGAACGAGCTACGATAGAGAGAGAGGTAGGGTGGAAAGAGTAAGGGAAAGTGTATGAGAGCGAGGGAAGAGAATGAAAAAGAGAGATGATAATAGGAGCAGCAGCATAGTGAACAGGTGCTCTGCGAGTGGCTCTGCGTCTACAACAACACATTCAGCCTTCACCGCTGCTCAGAGCAAATCACCACTGCATGCGCTTTATTCGATCGCAGTTTGCGCAACATCTGGCATCAGGCTCCCCACGCGGCGAACTGTCAATACTGTTCGCCGCTTCTACGGTTTCCTATGGCACAGACTGATTGCATTTCCTCTCATATGAAGTCATGTAATTGTGTCGGTCGAGCTTGGCTGCCACTGAAGAGAATAGATTTAGAGTTTAGAGAGAGAGTTTCTTCATCAAGGCCTGCTCCGGTGGGGAATAGTCCAACACAATAGGGAACGAATGAAAAGGGATGAGAATAGGTTGAGGATGGGACACTGACACAATTAACGCAGAGCTAATGGTAGATTTCAATCAGGTTAGAGCGCTTTGGACTAAAGTATATCGTTGTATGTGACTTTACTCATTTTGTTACTTGTGTTGTCATTCATTTCAATAGGACCATCCCTGATTGTTATAGAACATTCAATCTGGACCCAATGTTTGAGATAGAGGAGGGACATAAGGAAAAATTGTCTATTATTTAATTAGAATATAAACACATATAAAATATGTGCGGTTAATTTTAATTTAATTTTGAGTCCAATTGTTTTTGTGAGTTATTAACCTCCAACAAGAGATTTACAGGTGTGTTTTAGCACATTTTGGGTTAAAATATTGGAATAGTGAAAAAAAAAAAAAGATTCTTGTCAATATCACCGTTTGAGCTACTGTACCATATAAAGACCAAATATTTTTTACTCAACTGTCTGAATACAGTTCTGATTGAAACAATATTTGCAAAAAAAATTAAATTAATAATATATTATATATAATATATATATATATATATATATATATATATATATATATATAAATTGACCAATGAAATATTATTATATATCATAAATCATTGTGCATGTGTAAATTAATCACATTTACCACATTAAGTGATAGCCGCCTTTTGACAGCCAACAAAGCATTGCTGAGAACAAAACTGTAATGTACTGCAATGAAAGATAATTAGATCCATTTACAGTGTCACTGTGAGCCAGGATAAAACAGCATTCAAATTCAGGGTAAACCAGTTCAATTTCCTGCCAAACATCAAGCTCTGTATTCCCATTTCAAAAGGCTTGGTCTCAATACAAATTTTGATACAACAATGATGATCAGAAACCTTTTGTTGAACATCATTTTCAACACTAGCCCTCGTCAAGAAAATTCTAAAACTAGTCGGAAAATGTAAAACATGTTCTTTTTATGTGATGTTAAGTATCAATACCTGCTCAAATTAGTAGTTTTGATTAGTATCTGGATATACATTTTACCATAACCATATTAGGAAACAAAGGGCCACTCAAAAATAAACTCTTCAGGTTTGTAAAATGTTTTAATATATTATGAGACACCACCACCACATCCAAGACCAACAACTCGCTGAAGGTAAACAAAACAATATGCTATTGAGAAAACTTGTAAACCAGATTATCATGTTATTGTATTTACAGTTGAGGCAAAATGAGGCAAAAATAATTTCCTTTTTAAAATTCATTGAAACATTTAATCATTAGGCCAAATCGTACACGCCACACAACTAGTGTTCACGCTGTATGACGTCAGCTTGAGCCTAATCAATAATGAAGAGTTTAATAGAAGCCACTGGACCTGAACTCTCAATAGAACAGAGCGCTGGTAATGACACAGCACCAAGGACAATTAGACAGGGACCCGCTAACGTCACAAATACCAGCTGTTGTCTCACTGTCTACAGCAAAATGTCAGTTATTGAGGCAGGAACAAAGGAGATGACAGCCACAGAATGGGGACAAAAGCGAGGAAATAAAATAATTGAAAATGGTACAAAATAAATGGATTCGTAGGCAGTTTGACAGCAGATTTTCTTTTTCCAGCCTTATGTACTGTATGCAATTAACATACATTCATCTGGAACATACAGTGCATTAAAGAGCCTGGTAAACAAGAATTTGAAGGACCATGTGTTTCTCTGATTGATTATTCTGCTTGTCAATCACAGCCATACAGACGATTCCGAGTAGAAAGGAAGCAGCCTGATAATCTTTGCTGACTTGCGCAAGTAAAGTCACGATCAGAAGAAATCTGACTTGTAAGTAACTTATAGTTTGACCAGTAAACTAGGGCTATGCACACAGACTGTACCAATCGAGTAAATCGAATAATTCGATTACAAAAAAGCTTCGATTAGGTCTATTTTAATTTGCTTCGATGATTTCGTTTTAATTTTCCATATTTAATCAAATAACATAGTAATCTGTGAGCCGCGCAGGAGCGGACGGAACGACTTGTGGCGTTTTTCGTTTCACACGAGCTTGTTCCGCTCTGAACGTAAGGCGCAACTAGGGAAGAAGCGTGGCGCGTTTGCAAAGAGCTTTTTTAAAAGAGTTTTGACGAGTGAAAAGAGCATGGATCTATGTGTATAATCCCAAGCTGGCCAACTCTACAACACCGATCTAGCTCCGCCCACCCAGCCCCGCGGCCGCTGACACGCCAACCCCAGATCTGCGGACCCCCGCGCTTCCCCCACTCAACAACTTCTGCTTCTTCTAGTCTAGCAGTTCTGTTTTTACTTTTAGAACAGACCTCAATGCAACATGGAAACAAGCACGGAGGACAGCGGTTATGTTAGAAATAACTATGTTGTGAATAACCAGAAAGCACCGCGAGACGCGGAGGCCAAAGTACACACAGAGCCCAAAAAGGGCAAAACGCAAAATGCTCAAACGCCAGGACCACCGGGCCCACCCAACATAACGTTGTACATTGTTTTTTTAAGTGATGTGACAGAGCTACTCGTAACTGTTTTACAGTCTATGACAAGTTAATTAGTCCTTTTATTATATTTCTTATATACAAACAGAACAGTTTGGACTGAAATGTGAAATGTTGCTGTTTTGGGGGACTAAATTTATATGAAAATTAAGAATAAAATGTGTTATTTTAAGCAGAAATTCCTTTACTTTTGTATTGTTTGTTACTATGAACTATAACGTTTATCTAAAAAATGAATTTTATTAAATTGTGTTTAAAATGGTTTACAGAATGTACAACACATAATTAACCCGATTAATCGAAGAAAAGAATTCGGTAGAGTACTGCGACTTACTACAACTAATCGATAGCTGCGATGCCTACAGTAAACCTTGATATTATTATTCTATTATTAATTTTTGAGACTGGGCTTTTTTTCGCCTTATGAGGCTTTATTAACCTATAAGCTTTATTATACAGGACAGTGTACACTGTCCTTCTTTTGAAGGCCATAGCCATACACATATTGGATTTTCTCTAAAATCAGAATCAGAAAAGGTTTATTGCCATTGTCCATGAACAGAATTCACAAACATAGGAACTTGTTTTGGAATTTAAGGTGCAACATAAAACACTGATCAATAATAAAAAACATCATATATGAAATCAAAAGGGCATGCATTAAGAAACAATTTAAGATTACTATAGTATAAAATAAAAATAGGCTTACTATGTACACAGAATTTACAGTTGCATGAAAAAGTTACATGAGTGAGATTAGTGCGTTAAATCAGTGAGAGCAACTGAAATTCAAAGTTCTTGCCAAAGTGTCATTGTGTTGTGCGACAGAATTTTCAGGATAGATTTGAAAAAAGAAAATTACATTTTATGTATACGGTATACTTGTAAGAGACATTCCCACATACAGTATATTAATAGCATAGTGTGCTTGCTGAAGTCGGGGTAAAGATGCAGGTGTATAAGAGGGAGAGATCTCACTCCTACTGAGATATGATAATCACTGTGCTCAAATAGGTTTCAGATCAAACAGCAGCACTTACAAGCTATTGTACGTATTACAACTGTCTTCTGCAGATACAAGTTCCCTGCTTTACAGTGACGCTATTAATGTTGTTTAATTCAATTTGTTTTTGTATTGCCCACAATCACTACAGCTGTCGCCTCACAGGGCTTCTAAAAATGGTTGATTTTACCAACAGAAAGTCTCAAAGCATCCCATGTCCTTAAACTAGCTAGGAAAAACTACAAAAAAAAACAGTGGGGATAAAGTAGAAACCTCGGGGAGACCCACAGTGAAGGAAAGATCCTACTTCCATGGACATACAGGCTGCAGATCTTGAACCAGGATTGAACCAGGACTTGACCAGGACTGATGTGCATCCATTTGCAGCTAGAGACTGTAGAGACAGAAACATTCACTAAAATGTTTCCAAGGAGAGAAACATGTTAAAACGAACATGATGGAAGTGCATTGCTATTCAGACAACACCCCTTTTCTTTGTTTGTTCTATTTAATCTTATTTAAGTTATATTTTATATAAACCTTCAGTGATAAAAGGTAAATGGTCCATCCATCCACTTCCGCATATCTGGGGCCGGGTCACGGGGGCAGCAGTCTAAGCAGGGACTCCTTGACTTCCCTCACCCTAGACACTTCCTCCAGCTCCTACTGGTAATTGTTATTTTCCGACACAGAAACTCAGAGAACATCACTCCAAGGTCCAAGTTCCGACCTCTGAGGACGACTGGAATCCAACTTCAGACCATTCAACAGCTGAGTAGCAGTACCCCCTGGGGCAAGACCCCAATATAAAAGGTGTTTGGAGGTGCTGATAGCTGAAATAACTGCAGATATATTTAGCAATGTAATCAATTGTTAACAGACACCTGATTATAAAAGTTGGGTAAGCCTTTATTCGTTTTCAGTTAGTAGGCTGCATTTACTGTTATTCTGCTTTTTTTAGTCAATTTTAGTGACAGAAAGCATGTTTGCCCTAAAACCTACAGGAGGGAGGTGGACCCAATGGTGTCCTGGTGCAGTGGCAAAACCCTCCCAGAAGACAGTGGAGATTATTGTGGACTTCGGGAAAGTCCACAATAAGCCCCCCCCAGCCCCCCTCACCATGACAGACTCCCCCATCACCACCATGGACTCCTTCCGCTTCCTCGGCACCACCATCACCCAGGACCTCAAGTGGGAGCCCTCCGTCAGCTCCCTCATCAAGAAGGCCCAAAAGAGGATGTACTTCCTGCAGCAGCTGAGGAAAGCCAAGCTGCCAGTGCAGATGATGGTGCAGTTCTACACGGCCATCATTGAGTCCATCCTCACCTCCCTCCATCCATCACCGTGTGGTACGCTGAGCCACAGCCAGGGACAAACAGAGACTACAGCGCATTGTGCATTCTGTTGAGAAGGTGATCGGCTGCAGACTTCCATCTCTGCAGGACCTGTACGTCTCCAGGGCTCTGGGGCGAGCAGGTCAGATCACAGCTGACCCTTCTCACCCTGGACATGGTCTATTTGAACCACTCCCCTCAGGGCAGTGCAGGAGGCTACGGTCCATCTGGACCAGAACCTCCCGCCACAAGAACAGTTTCTTTCCTTCTGCCGCCAGAAAATAATACTTCACCTATTTGCACTCCTAGATTAGATGTCTCCCCCCAGGGCCTGGAGACTGGTGGTGGTAGATGTGGGGAGAGGGTAGAGAGGATGAATATGATAATATAAGGGATGCAGAGGAAGAGAAAGGGAGGTGGTGGGTCGCAGTACAGTCTGAAGCGGTAGAAAATAACTGCATGAGGGTTTAAATGGGGCAGGCTGTGCGCTGGTTGGGAGCAGAGGAGGTGCGTCGAGCCACGGGGAGGGGTAACTTGGGTACGGTGATTGAGGCTGGAGAGCAGGTGAGCCCTGGTGTAGCAGTGGACGTAGATTGGGTGGAGTTAGGTCTTCCAGGCTGAATCTACGCAGGCTTCATTATTCGCTGTTGTATGTTGTATGTTGTACCTTACTGTCAAAGCAAGCTCCTAGTTTGTTCAATGGCAATGGCAATAAAACCTCTGATTCTGATTGACAATTTTTTCAACAGACTGGGTTACATTGTAGTAAACTAATTAATAAAATATGTGTGCATAGCAATTGATATGCATAAGTGCTGACCATTAACTCCACTTTTAACAGCTCGTTTACATGTCAATGGGGGTCCTGTAAACCCGGTTACTGCCATAATCACTCAACTGTAGTGGGCTTATGTGAACGCAGCCAAACCATGTTTACATGTGAAAAAATATCACCATAGTATACCCTTATCTTACAACATAACTTTTTTAAAAATCTGATCTTTTTGTAGTGTTTTTAAAAACTCAAAACTACATACTCAATATATTTTTGCATATCTTCAAAACAACATTCACAATATTATCTAAATGTGGAGATTATGCCCACCTCCACTCTCCGCTCAGATAAACTACCTGTCAGATTTATAGTGAAAATATAATCCGGCATGTTGACAGAAGCAGCGTGTTGTGCTCTCTCTGACGAGAATTTGTCTCTCTTCTCCACACTGACAATTTGATTAAAAATAAGCCCCTTTGTTGCCTGTGTGATCTGTGCTGAAGCTAATATTTATTCTCAAGTTAATAGGTTAGTTCACAGCATTTAAATCCAGTGCTGCCTCAGTCAGTCAAGACATGACTCAGACAATGCTATTTAAGTGCTGATATCGGATAATATTGGTCGACCAATATATTGGTTCGGCTTTACTACACTCTTGCTTTTCGAATAGAAACTTTGAGTTAGAAGCGTTTTCTCTCGCAAATGATGAAACAACTCGAAGTCATCTGTATAGTTTCTTCTATAACAAACTGTTGGTGGTGCCTGCATGTTTGTCTCAGATCCTGCTGTTACCTCAGCCGTTAAGTGAGAGTGTGAACCAAAGTGTTGAACTGAAACAGATGAACGTACAGCGGGAGAATTGTCACACATCATCATGGCAAGTCGGTGTAATCCCTCATTTGTCCAGGAGTGTTCAACGTCAACAACATTTGATCAGACTTCAACGCTTTGGTTTGAAGGTTAAAGAACTGATTGAAGAGTAAGATCCAGAAATTGTTAGTCTGATTATCTACAGTTCATCTCATTAACTGAGATAAAATAGCTCATTAATAATGTTTCCACAAAACACTAGTTCAATATCAGGGTTTAGGCTTTAGTCTACATCAGAATTAAACTGGGCTCAATGCAACCTTAGACAACTAATGTGTGCTTCTTTATGAACTGAAGAAATGTTCTCTCAAAGAGTTTGTATGTTTTCCCCGATGTCTGAGTGGCTTTCCTTTAGTTTCTCCTCCCATCAACCTAAATTTAGAGCAAGCACAATAGGCTAATCTCCAAGTTACTTCTGGCCCCAATTCTTGTTCAAGATCTGTAGCAGGGTCCCCAGGCGCTGATAAGCGGATGTCCACTCCTCCTGAAAGATTGCCTCAGGGTCCTTGAGGAACAGGTGCAGAGAGAGGTCAGGTTATTTCCCTACAAGGACAACCAAAAGCTAACTTGTTTACATCTAGTCCCATTTTATGTACCCGTTTACGCGCATCTAATGCCCACAGGCTGTTGATTCAAGCTGGACTATAACTTTTCATCTTCTTCTAAAGCATAAAGGCTGTTGTTGTTTTTTCTCCCAGAGGCTAAACTTGCTAATGTGATTTGTGAATCACCATGGGAACAGCAGCTAAAATGCATAGATAGTGAAAATGTGTTAGAAATAATGTCGCCAGACCAGAAGACCAGAACCAGAAGAGCATTAACCACCAAATAGTGAATGATTAAGAACAGTTCAACCTTAATTTTATCAGCCAATTGCCCATTCAGACAAATGAGCTTGATTTTCAAAAATGTTTGTTTAAAAAAATCTAAACCATTCTTTTGGAACTCAACCATGGAAAATGATATAATAAACAAAACAGATTTTAAAAACAGAACAGTTGAGGATACATATAAGTAGAAGCCCATTTGTCTATGATGATATTTTGAGAACCACTGGAGTATAGTAAAAATGGTATTGAAAGTTGAGGTGAAACATTCATAAAGCAAGACTAGATCAGGAATTAACGATGTCTCCTTGAAAATGTGCATGCTATTGTTACAGGCTGAAATAGCACTGTTGCCTTGGCAGCAATTAGGATCCAATAATAGCCCATATTCTCACTGTGGATCCAAGCACCCAAGACATAACCCATACAAGGGAGATGACGGTACTGTGCAATTAAGACCATAGTCCACTATAGCTGGGAATTTTATACGAAACACAAAACACGGATCACAATAATATCATGTTTAGGCATTATATGGGATAATCCTTTAAATTGCACATGAATGAAATTTAGCGATATATCACTTTTTGCATTCACCTGCACACAAAAAAGGTCAGAAGTATTACTAAGCCTGAATCATTCTTACAAATAATTCTGTTTAATATATGAAATTAGTCTTTGTTCATGCTTTATTAAGGAAATTGGAAGTGTAGTTATAAAGTGTGAGTGGAGGATAGGCTTGTGTTTAAAATATCAATCTATTGCGATACTAAATTTGGTGATATGATATAGTGGGCTGCTTGAGGATGTCGAAATTTGGTGTTTTTGTTCTCAATATGATAATCCAATCAGAAAGCAGCCTTATAGGATTCTTTCATTTTGGTTACCAGTTCCTATATGTAACAAGTGTTTGGTATTACTATGTAATAAATTTGTTACAATTGGGATGACAATAAATAGGTAGGCTAGGTACAGAAGGTTAGGACATCTACTCGAGGGCAGGGATCAGTAAGAAACACTTACAAAGAGTTTTGAGTTATAAATGTGTATTGAACAAAAGAAAGTGAAAAGCAAGAAATATATACAAAACTGCAGCACAAAATAATACCGGTTCCAAATGCTAAATCAAAGAATCCAAAATGATTCAGACACTATAGCAAGTGACATAGGTGGCCTTAGCCAAACAAAAATCAAAGTCGATTTCCCGGTGTGGAATACAACTCCACAACGCACCACACAAATGCCCTGTTTAAAGTTCAAGGGTTTAAGTGAAATGATAGCGCAATGTCCGGAGGTTTGTGTTATGGAGTGGTGTCGTTGATACGAGTAGGTGGGAGAATAAGGCTGCAATGTAGACAGGTTCAGGAATGTTGTCAGCTCCAGGGCCAGTTCATCTAGCTCGCCATCAAACAGAACCCCAACATAGGGCACATGGCCAGTTGTTGATTTCAAGAGCACAGATGACATGACAAGGCCCTCACCAGATAGCAGCTGCTCTCCCCTGGCTTCTCCCACACAACCGAGTTGAGAGAAGGCAGGGCATCTTATATACAGTCAGAAAGCCTGTGATTGGGTGATTGTTACGTAGGGCGGTGACCTGTCATGTGGCATGGAATTGAGTGACAAACCTGGACTGGGCTTTGGATTGGATTGAGCATGGAATGGAGCGGAAAACCCAACGGATTGGATAAATCCAGATTTTTTTTTTGTAACCCTGGGTTACATATAACTAAATGTAGTTGGTCTCAAGGTTCAGCTGTGATTGTAGTTCATTTTTAATAGCGCAGGCATCTCTACTTTAAAATTACACCTTAAAAAAAGAAGAAGAATTTTTGCAACTATCATGATTATTGAAGCAGATCATTATTCTTATCCATGGGTTTAATGAAACATTAGCACCGTTGTCATAGCAATTAACAATTCAAAACAAAATATAATTTATTTTGAATGATGAGGACTCAAAATGGAGCCTATAAGCAGGAAGCTGAAACCCATGAATATAGAGTGTGTCCAACTTTTTTAATCTTTATTTGCTGCTCAACATTAAAAGTGCCTCGCTTTTATATTGTAATTGAGTAGTTTTCTGCTTAATGCTACTTTTCCTGCCTATTCCTATTGGTCAACCTCAGTCAGTTATGCTCTGAGTGAGTGATTGGCAGATATAATCACTATTATCACTATTATTATTATTATTATCACTATTATTATTATTATTATTATTATTATTATTATTATTATTATTATTATATCACCTAATAGTGGACTAATGTAAAGCTACAGTACGTACAAAGCTTGCAAAGTTTGCAAAGTGCAATATACATTTAATACTGATCGTTAAAATTGATCTATTTTCTATTAATCTACACAACTCTAGCCCTGATAGAGACTTCCCAGGATCAGCACCTCGAGGCTGGGGAAGAATGGGCAGTATTCCCACCATTATTTGCACACCAGATGGACAGCGCGGCAGGACCAAATTAAACATGAAGACAAACACATGAAGGGCCCACACATTCAGGCCACTGGGAAAATATAGAGTCAGAGAGATATCCAAATTTTATGTTCTGCCTAAAAAAGCACAGATAATTTATAACACACATACAATTATTTGAATTGAATGTTGGCAGTCCAGACCCTGCTAAACATATAGGCCTACCGTTTTTGTATACTTGGGCAACATTCTTCACCGTAAAGACACAATGGCCCTCATTTATCAACATTGCTGTGAAAATGTGTAAATTTGGGTGTATATTTATATTGTGTGGTATGTATGAACCTGTGCGCACAGCTCTCATCCTGGCATATGCACAAGCTCTGATGATAAATTCGGCGGCTGAAAATCATCGTCATTGGAATAAAATGGCCCAAAATATTCATGTTTCAAGCCAGCATGAATATTAAACAGCCTTAAAATACTGCCGTCATTTTAAGGCAATGGGAGCGCTGATTGGCGCATGTTTCCAATTTCGCCTTTAGGGAATTGTTACATCTGGTAGTTCACAGTCCACCAAACCCACGCAGTAGGGCTCTTCTCCCACACGAGCGTGTGCGACGAGCAGGGGCTCGCTTACCACGTGACCGCTCTGACCAATCAAAGCGAGAGCTGCGAGAGCGGAGTGGTAGGAGCCGAAGCTAAAGATTAAAAAGGCGTTTTTAAAGAAAACTGAAGGATTTTCAACAGAGAAAAAGTTCATGATCTGAAAAAGGGAATAAACCACCACAAAATGCGACTTTTGTTAAGCTGTATGTGGCCCGACAGCCCAACACGAGCAGTTTGTTTTTACATTGCGCTCTATGGGAAAAATGCTTTCTGGATATTGGAGGATTTTTTTGCTGCAGTTCCAATGGACTAGCCTCTAGTCCAACTCACAACAGTTTTAAGATAGCAATACCCTATCCAGGTATTTTAATAGATCCATGGTTTCAAGTGGCGTCACCCACAGGATTTTACAGCATGTGCACACGGAATAGAGCAAAAGGTATCGTTAATCTGAACAGGAAATCATCAAGAATTGAATATATTGTTTAACTCATTGAAAAAACACAGAAAATTAAGCCTAATTATAAAAATAAAAAAAAAAATGCATTGGAGTTTTTAGGGCTTAATCAATTGATCAACTTCAAAAGAACTATAGATATTGTGATGCAGGGGCTATAGTGGGATCAGATCCAAATCCAAACCTGAACCAGCAGAGCAGCTCCTGTTCAGGTTGGGCTCAGATGAAGAAGTGAGGAGTGGCGTGAGGTAGTTTGGCCTGAGCAGCCCTTCCCAGAAACGCGAAGGACAAGCCGGTCCAGACAAGATCGAACCTGGCAGAGGATCCATGCTGTTGTCTGCATTAGGGCAGCAACAATTACTCGAGTAATTCAAGTAATTTGATTACAAAAAAGTTTCAATTATTATTGTATTGCCTCGATGATTTGTTAAATTTACATATTTAATTAAAAACATGGGAATCTCTGACGTGCGAAGCGCACGGAACGACTTGTATTTGTTTATTACTATGAACGATGACGTTTATTTAAAAACTATATTTTTAATATGCTTTTAAATGGTTTACGGAATGTACCCAAAAAATTTACCGATTACTCGATTAGTCGAAGAAAAAAATTGATAGATTACTCGATTACTAAAATAATTGATAGCTGCAGCCCTAGTCTGCATGCCACCTCGGAAACCAGCCGTGGCCCACGAGCACGCGGGAAAGGACGGGACTTTGGTAAACCAGCCCGGACCGGTCCGCTGCGTACTGCTCTTGCTTCACTTCTCACTTCCCGGACTGGATTCGTGCAACTTGGGATGCTTTGCTCCACATCTGAACCAGGCGTACACATGAGGAGGAGGAGACCGAACCCGGTGCTGCGTACTCGCACGGGACCAGGCACAGTGCTAGGACTTAACCACTTACACCAATAGCCTCTGACAAACCCATCCGGACCAAAGTCCGCTGCTCAACACTTTCCCTGGAATCAGAAGAGAACCAATATCCTATGTCAGGACTATTGACTGTGTGTCAGGACTCAGGACCATCCAGACGCACACGTGACGCTACAGTGAGTGCTTTTTACTTCTTTTTTTTTAGCTGTTGACTGCTGCTGTACCAGAGTGTCTCTTGTCTGATCCAGGCCACAAGTTGTTTCCAACTGCTAATTGTAAAGTCAATTTTATCTGTAGTTTTATGCAATAAGTTCATGATATTACTCTGGATAAGATTTAAAACTTGAAAGGGTGCACCCTCCACAAAGGCCATACAATTGCTAAATGACCAAGTGTTTGGTAGCGTTACTTTTTAAAGTAACGTATTGCGTTACCTCATTACTGTCCTGGAAAACTAACGCGTTACTTTCAGTAGCACAGTAACGTAACATGTAAGAGCACTCTTGCATTACCATTAATTAACATTATCGTATAACCTTTCTCTTTACGTTCACGCACAGCAAAACAAAGGTAAAACCTGACGCGAGTCCTGTCGAACAGGACTGATGCAAAAACTAAACCTAACACAAGGGGGCGAGCCTGACCGCTTGGCTTTCCTACAAACGCAGTAACATTATCATTAAAATATCAAATAAATAAACAAACTAAATGTGTTTGACTGATCTTTATTTATCTTTTATGTCGGTAGATCACCACAATACAATGCCATACAATAAGCCCGTGTAGGTATGTTGTCAAAACATCACTAAAACCAAATGAGTGGATTGGTAAATGCACCGACGCACAACAGAATTCGGTTGTTTTAGCACTGTAGTTTATCACCACACCACTGTTACCCTACAGTTTTTCAAAAGGTGCATCTTAAAGTTTATTTCTCTTTGGTGTGAGGACAAGACTCCAAGTCACTAGTAGCACAGTGCGCATGCTCACAACACGCCGAGCTCTGGGATTGTGGTTAGGACCGCAATGCTCCTAACCGTTAGGAGATGAGGCCGGAAAGACGTAAACAAAACTATCGCAGTACTGATTTGAAAAAGTAACTTTAGGAGTACTTGATTACATGGGTGCACAAAATTAACATGTTACGTTCCTCGTTACTCTAAAAAAGTCATTTGAGAACTAACGCGTTACCAGCTAACACGCAACTCTGAAAATGACATTCATTTAAACGCTTTTTTGTTTATGATTACCCTATTGACAAATAGATTAAGGGGCTGTAAGTTTTGTGCAGTTAAGAGTGATTTTCATGTGCATTTTGGCGTCTGTTTGAAAGTTGCCGTAAATGATACACAACCTCAGGAATTGGTGTACAATTTGTGTGCACTGTGCGCTCACGTCAACATTGATAAAGCCTGTAGTTTTCTAAATGAGGGTGTTACTCCCCTCGAGTTTAATCAAGTTCCAAGATGTTCTTTGTTTCATAACAGACATTTATTATCGAACAGGAGGAGTCTTCAACATGTCTTACAAATTATGCCTCACAAATGAACTAAAAAGACTTACAAACTTAAATGAACAGTCTTAATAAAAAGTATTTTAAACATGACAAAACAATGAAAAATTACCTCATTGGCCTCATTACTCAAAGGGAATAAAACACTTTCATTGTCAGACGCCACGGAGCAAACACCTCGTGTGGCTCTTCAATTAGGCAGTGCACAATAAAACATTCCCCCATGCAACATTAAAGCGGAACAAAATAAAAGGTTACCCCCTCTAAAGTGTGGTTCCACAGAATATTAAACAAAGGAACATGAATTTAACAAAAATAATTACTTATTTAATACCTTTTGCTACTTAAAATGTTACTCTAATAAATGTGTTTTTAAACTGAATATTGTCGAAAAAGATTCAGTTGTAGTCATCTGGACTCTGTTTTAGAAAAAACAGAGGTTTAAGATTCAACCTTCCCGTTGTTTATAATGGTCTGCTGAAACCCTGGAGACGCCCGGGGTATTTGGATGCTAAATAGGCACTCAAGGTGAGGCAGGGAACTACAGAACAATAGGCCCATCCCAGTTTCAATGGGCCATTAGCAGGAGGTCCCGCCCTGTGGGCAGGGCTCTCACAGAGTAGGATAAAAACAGGAGTTCTCAGACTTGTTTCACTGATTGAGAATGACTCTTGGATGAGAGTTGAAACGTTTAGTTTTTTCTAAAACAGAGTCCAGATGACTACAACGGAATCTTTTTCGACAATGGAACACTCCTGGACGAATGAGGGATTACACCGACAAACTGAATATTGCAAACAAAGTTAAACGTGTGAGAAATGTCTAGCAGCTAAAGAGAGCCATTAACTCTGTTATTGTTACATGATGTGGGTTTAGGACTAAAGCTAGGCATGTACTGAAATGGCTGCTGGATTGGCTGCCGATCTATGCATTATTATCGGCTTAGAAAAAGCCTATACTTTTATATAAGTTTACTGCAAGAGATTTGTTTTAAGCTAATAGCCCATTAAAACCTATTAATCCGATCCCTCTCTTGTGTCAGCCAAGATTCTGTGGGTGAGTAGATTTTTTCACAAAAACCTGTGTTTTGGACTGTTGGTAAGAGAGCTAGATTGCTAGAGAAAACACTGGTTGGTCAAAGTTATCTTTCTTTGGTAGATTGTGATTGTGTCTGGAGATAAGTGACAAAATAAAGAGCATAATATGTGATAGACAACATAAATCTGAAATCTACTGCTAAAGCTTGATTATGAATTACATGTTTAAAATGTTCAGGCCTATGTCATTCTGGTTTGTTCATCCTGAAAAGAACAAAAAAAGCTTTGGCCTTATTATAAATTCATGAAACCACCCTTATTATTTACAGGTTTATATTCCAAGGCTGTTTCTTTAGTAAAGGATTATATCATACATGCATGCTTCTGCGGTTTTCTCTCACTAACAATATTTTATCACTTTTGTGCTAATAAAACGTGGTGTGAATACCAAGGAACATGAATAAATCAATGCTTATACAACTAATTGAGTGGAGAATAGGGAGGGGTCTTCCGGTTTTTGTCCATAACAATCTTGTAACAGACGCACAGAAGAGAAACAGAGGTATGGATTCACTATAGAGATCTGCCTAACCACAGGTGAAGACTCTGTTTACATTAGTCACCATGGAGATAGCCATGTGGGGATGTACAAATGCTTGCTATTATTCAATACAACAGAATTAAACATGGTTACATTTTTACAGTACTTTTGATAATAGACACTCTCTGTGCATTCACTTGTCATTATTTGGTCCTAAATTCAACAAATTTAATTCCTAATGTGGACTTGGTTTGATCCTGTTTTAGACCTTCTTTAGTCCTGATCTAGTCCAGATTTAATTTTGGGTTTAGTCCTGGTTTAGTCCCAATTTTGATGTGGTGATTGTGCAAGTGTGACTGCACCCTCCGTCACATACAGTCACATACGTATTCAAACGCCAGTGCCTCAATAGAGGAAGAAGCAGTAATCGTAGTCCAAGATTAATTAAATAGTTGTTCAAGTAAATGTACTTAACTTGAGCAAACGTAACCAAGTACTACACACCTCTGCTACTGACGTGTTATTTTACTCATGAATCATCTATGAGTCACATTCAAAGCAGCTCTAATTGTTGCGGTTGGAGCAGTGCATTTCCATGGCAGACAAAAGCATGAATCAGCATTTTCTCCTCTGACCTTGGAGCGCTGTCTGTCTGTGCGTGCTGCTGTAGTATCAGACAGAGCTGGTTAATACACACAGCATCAGCAGAAGGGAGTCCACCAGCTCCAAACGCGCTGAGATCAGAGCCAGCACAGCACACAGCCCCCGGGAGGAGACACAACGCACAGGAGGGCCAATGTCAGTATGACGATTAAGCTGTAAAACTCTAAATGTTTTTTTTGTTTCACAGAAAAAAGGGGGAATTCTTTTTAAACCATTTCCTTTCAGGAACAATATGTCTTTAACCTTGGTCTATTACCGTAGTTTAGACTCTACACGTACCCAGATACGCATATATTTTCGTGCATTTGGGTCTTCTGTTCCCACATACAAAGATTTTCTACATCATAAAAAATGGAAGTTTTGAAAAACTCTATGAACTTTTTTTTTTTTTTTTTTTTTTTTTTAGTTTTTTTTTTTTTTTTTTTTTAACGTAGCATATCTCGACACGTATGGACTAGAAAAGCTGGGTATTTTCATCTCTGCGCTCACTACACTATGAAGCGCTTGTGTTTAGAAAGCTGTGTGCACGACGTCCCAGGTCTGCTCAGTTAGTTATTGCAAATTTCTCTTATTGGTACTTTTATTTGGTCCACGTATTAGCATGAACGCGCTATGGTATTGAAAACTAAACGATAAAGCAGTGATTCCCCTTGTTATTGGTGATAGGCAGCATCATGACTTGTTTATTGGCTGAAAGATTTTCATCCCCATTTAAGCTGTTGTTGCGTTCAAACGTTCTATGCCCTTGCCATTTCTGATGTATGTTAAATGCAGCTATAAATCAATAAATAATCAATGAATAAATGCTGCTGATATAGATATGAAATTTAACATTGCGTCATAATCGTGCATGTGGAGAGAAGGATTATTTAATCATCTGTTTTTAAACCTATCTGGGTACGTGTAGCCAGGCCCTGTGCCAAGTCATTCCTATATAAAGACACAATATGTCTAGGCGTTGGTTATTTGCTAACACCAATACAAATAAGTTAATTTGTTATATGTCCCTGCCATACTTTCTTTTGTGACACTAGCACAGGCTTAGACATGTTTTGTTACAGCCAAAATAACCACACCACATGGGCAGGGCTAGGGTTGATTTTCTCCTCTGTCAATCATCTGTCCTTTGTCTGAAAAAAAACCCTAGAGTTTATCAGTGCAGTTTTAAGCAATTAGGGCGCTCTGCTAGCGACGAAGTTTGTTTTTATGGTCACAAGCTAATCAATATAATTACAATTCATTCATGTAAAGCTTTTTATTATTGCAAATTCTGTATCGCTTAATCTGCAAATAAGTCCCATCTAACGTATTTCTGGATTTCAAAAGGCTTTGCCACACAGTGAATAATCAACAGGGGAACTTTTGGCAGGTCTATAAGCCTGCTGTTACTCTTACGCTATCAAGCTATTTGCATTTTTAGCGGAATATAGTTTTTAATGTAGAAGATTATTTTTAGAACTTGGTTGTGGACTTAACCATATTTCGTCATAAAAATATATATACAAGATAATAATTTTACAGTATTAAGTTATGGTGAAAAGAATTACTGATAATGCACTTGGATATTGACTAAGTACTTGGCCCTGTACACTTGCTGCACCTCTTTCACCTTAAGCCTAATAGGAATGAATTTTCTCATGCACTTAAATGTTTTTGTCCCAGCCCACAGTTAACAAACCCTTGCTCAGCTGAAAACAAGTGTTTGAGAGCCTGTAACACAACAGACTGTTACTCATTAAACTGTATCATGGCCCCATTCAGGAGATTATTACACATTCATTAGATCAGCGTTAACGTCACGGCAGCATGAGCTAAGCACACAGACAGACATGGAGCAAACAGGAGCAGAAGGCCCAGCACACCTGTTTGAGAGTGACACGAGCTCCACGCATGTCTCCAATGGAAAAGCAACGCAATGACGTCTGACACCAGCCATTCAGGGGAAAATAAGACACACTTTATAGGCTTTCAGGGATGTTTAGACATGTTTCCAAAGTGAAGGATGTGGTATTAAGTGATAAGGGGAAAAAAAAGAGAAAAATGTACGTAACATTTATCCAGCTTCAACTACACAGGTTAATCTGCCTATTACCAATCATAATATTGACAGTCCCAAACTCAATAAGACAAAGCAGTCCTTTTGGTATTAACTAAAGGTGTTTGCATTGTGTTTATATTTAACTAACAATAGGGAAATGTGGCATAATTGATTTATCATGATGTATAATTTTTTTATAATTTTTTTTTTTTTCTCTTCAAAATGGCTTTTACCACATGCTTTTAATGACAGAGGATTGGCTGCAGAGCTCTTGATTAAAAAAACCCAAGCTTAATTAACATTGACAATTTGTACTGAGTAAAAATCAATCTTGATTGTGTAAAAATTGGATTAATAGTACAGCTCTCTTAACTAGAGCTATGTTTTAGTCATTTGAAGAGGATGGAAGAAGAGGGATCGTAAATATATGGACAAAATGATGCTCGGTAAGACCTTGCAGACAGCAGGTCAAAACAAAGTTGGTGTGCCACAGTTTGAGACCAGTGGACAGCTACAGAGGAATCCAATACATTTACTTGTCAGAATCAGAATCAGAAACAGAAAAAGGATTTCACAAACATAGGAACTTGATTTGGTGATTCGGTGCAACATAAAACAAGGAACAATGATAAAACATATATGAAATCAAAATGCATGCATTAAAGAAACAATTTTAATCTACTATAGGATGATAAAAATAAAAATAGGCTTATTATGTACACAGTTTTTCCAACAGCAGAGGGGCAGAAACTGTTCTTGTGGCGGGAGGTTCTGGCCGGATGCATAGTAGCCTCTAATTTAATCAATCACTTTCTGCACTACATCGGTAAATTTAACTGTAAATTTTGTGTACATAGTACATACTACTATCCTATAGTAGATCTAAATTGTTTTTCTTTAATGCATGCCCTTTTTGATTTTATATATGTTGTTTTATTATTGTTCATTGTTTTTATGTTGCACCAAATCACCAGAGCAAGTTCCTATGTTTGTGAATTTTGTTCATTGGCAATGGCAATAAACCTTTTCTGACTCTGATTCTGATTCTGATATTTTGGCAATCCAATTTCTGTCCCTGTATCCTGCGCCATCTTAGAGTGTGTGGGTGTATTTTGCATCATTTATTGTGCAGGTCTATATTTTATATGTGCACACCGTCTGCTCTGAATTACCTGTCCGAAAGATGGAGAGAGCAGGGAGTTACTGCTTCTATTAAGAGCAGCTATCACTCACAGTTTGACAGGAAACAGCTCAATGCAACAGTGTGAAGCTTTGGTCTTGCTGTTATATGTCAGCGCAGTATGTCAGGTATTTATTTAAGAGGTATATTAACACTTTTAATTATTAGGGATGGCAACATGACATATTTTTAAAATTGAATTGTGCTCTGACCATGCGACAAAGTGATAAGATGGTTATATCATGGGAAGATTGTTTGTCTGGATGTCTTGTTATCTATGTTATGTTTTGGTCTCTCAACATATAAGCTTTCATCTGGAAATAACAACATTGTCCAATCTTTTTATTTCACTGAATTCACTTGCATTCATAGATTTATAAGGGAACATGCAAGTTCATATAGAAGGATTTGTTGATATCTATTTGTAAGCTTATTTACTTAGGTTTTAACTAAAAAAAACAAGACAAAAAAATAATAAATACAACTAAATAAATGTAAAAATGCATGTTTTTGTATCTAATATGTCAACACTTCATTGTGCAGAGCTGGGAAGACATTTAAACCTGGCTCTACCCATTGATTGTTTTTGTCATATCCCCCGGCCCTTTTTAATCATTCATACATTTTGCTTCTACACTGCCATATCTATTAAACTATGAAAACACTGCCTTTGTTAGTATTCAATCCAAGGTCAAACCACCACCTCTATAACACTTAAGAAGACAATCTAACTGAAACATCCTCTGACATATTTCTTCTCATTGACAGCCTTATGGCCCCCTAGAGCTTCCCATTAGGCCTAATACATGCCTCTACTCCCAGCCCACCATTTTCAATGTTATTTTCTATTACCAATCCCTCCATACCTCCTCTCACTCTTCTCTTTCATTTTTCAATATTTTGCTACAGTTCGTTGTAGCTCTCAGTTGGGAACAGAAGAGCCTTTGGGGAAATATGCTAAGCCTCTTTGAGACTTTGTGCTATTTTGTTCAATATTTTTTCTGTACACAACTCGTCAGCAGGTATCGCAACCATCACAATTTTGTTTTCTTCTCAAACTGTGAATAGACATAAACGACTGAACTGGCACAACATCTGACAAGTGCAAGTGCTTTTTTCACTCTTGCATACCGATTAAACTCTAGAGACTACAAGACTGCACACACACACTATGTAATCTAAGGAGAAGTGGGTCTCTCCATTTAGAAAGCTGGATGGAAAACTGAGCTATTTACTTTTACATGGTTTGGGAGATTCTATTTACAAAGTACAATATGGTGTTTTGAGAGTTTGTGCAGTGTATATAAAGAAGTTTAGATAACATAAGACTAAATTCATACTTTTCTATACAAGCTTAAAGTAGTGGAAGATTAAAAAATAGTAAATAAATTGATTTAATAGTTATCTCTGCAGTCGTCTCAACTTCGCTCTTATTATATCTCTATGGGGTATTCACAGAGCTGTGCTTAAAGTAATACATGGAAATGCTAAAGTATTTACAAATGAAGTGAATGCTTCACCGGAGGACACAAGACTCATTGATTGTGGTCAAATCAGATATAAATATTGCCTTCTAAATGGATGTAACATTATCAAGAGCTGACCACATTGTATTCAATCAGCCCATTGTCATCCTATATCGAAGAAGAACTTCATCAAAACAAGCTGGGTTGTGTCCTTTGGCTTTGATTTCCGCTGCAGCAGGATGGTGTCCAAACTATCCAAGATGGTGCAATACAACTGAAATGGTGTCCTCTGTTCACGAGAAACAAAGTGTGTCTCACTATTGAGAGTCCAGCTTCACAGCAAAAGGTTTTGTTTAAGGTTAGTTTATCCTAGATTCTAGGATTGTCAGGCTTAATCAAGTATTAAAATAGTTGTTTGTGATTATAGAAGACTAGGACACCAACATAACTGTAGCTAAACATTATTATTTAAAATGTAGGAGAATTAACATTTACAATATGAGAAAGCTCATAAAATGCCTGTTTTTAATAATCAGGCATCGCAATAATCTTAACACTCTAGTTTGACATGTGGACATCCAGATTTGTGATGTACGGTCACAAAGAACATTGCTTTGTTTGTTTGTATATCAAGATGAGGCAGTGTTTGTCACACTTTGAACTCAATGAGTTGAAAACAGAGACGGAGTAACGAACATGATGACCTGCCGTTGCACTGCAGGACTACAAGACTACAAAACATGATGTAATGGTCTATGGCTGTTTCCTTTAAATACTCAAATATAAATCTATCCATCTTCTTCCGCTTATCCGGGGCCGGGCCGAAGGGGCAGCAGGGGCAGCAGGGGCAGCAGGGGCAGCAGGGGCAGCAGGGGCAGCAGGGGCAGCAGTCTATTCAGGGACTCCCAGACTTCCATCTCCCTAGACACTTCCTCCAACTCCTCCAGGGGGATCCCGAGGCTTTCCCAAGCCAGCCGAGAGACAAAGTCCCTCCAGCATGTCCTACCTCCCCAGGGAGACATCCAGGAGGCATCCAGAACAGATGCCCAAGCCACCTCAGCTGTCTCCTTTCGACCTGGAGGAGCAGCGGCTCTACTCCGAGCTCCTCCCGTGTGACTGAGCTCCTCACCCTATCTCTAAGGGAGCACCCCGGCCACCCTGCGGAGGAAACTCATTTTGACCGCTTGTATCCAAATATAAATAAATGCATTATTTATAAAGGCATTTCTACCGAGTACTGTTTGGAAGTGTCCAGATGACCTTTGGAACCTTTTCTTCTATGAACCACTCCTGGATGAATGAGGGATTACATCGACTTGTTTCCAGTCACTAACAATTGTCAATGACACAAATGAGTGAACGGTCGGTCTCGCAGACTCCGACATTAGTATAAGATGCTTAATAATAGCTTAATAAAAAGTTGTCCATGTTATCTAATTTATACATATACTGAGCAAATCCAGTAATGGGTAATGAAGAGGAATACGAATATCACAGCCCAGCCCACCATATGATCCAACATGGAAACATAAACAAAAATAATCTAGGTGCAGCAGCAAAAATGTATGAGTTTCACTTAAAAATCATACAAAGCCACCTTTTAAAGTCAAAATGCTATGTTAGTACTGGGATAAAACTGCTACAAGGGCATTTCCCCACATCGCTCCAGTGTTTCCCTGAGTCACCTTCACAGTCCCGCTGCTGCTGCTGCTGTTGTTATTGGAGGGCGGAGGGATGTGTTTGAATTATCCACTGCAGCACGTGCCTGACTGCAGCCTCTGAGCCCAGGGCCGCAGGCTTAAAATAGATCTGATCCCATAATGGACTCAGGTTTATGATCATTAATACTCTACAGCAGCACACATGTCATCTGAGATATGATATTACTCTCCTCTTCTTAACACAATAACTGCAAATGTGATAGCATGCAATAGTAAAGCAATTTCCACAGTAAACCATGCTTTAATCAACCACAATTTTTCAGGGGAGAAATTTTACTGCTACATGCAATTTGTTTGCAAATTAGTTTCCAGAAAACAATTTACATAACAAAATTGCCCAGCAAAGTTACCTTTTATTAGTAAGAGAAGGCTTGCCAAAAAAAAAAAAAGAGTATGTATTCATTCCTGTCACTGGGACAAACGGAAGGAAAACGGATGGAAAACCCGCCCACCGCACAATCACGCAATCATTTACACTAGGTATGTGCGTAGGTGTGGTTTTGTGTGTGTGTGTGTGTGTGTGTGTGTGGGAAGGTTAGATTTTGGAGTGGTTTAAAATTAGATTAAGGTTGAACTGTAACAAAAGAGGACAAACTAACTTCCTGTTTTGACCACAGCAGCGCCAGACATTTCACTTGTATTAGTTACTATACTGTCTGCTTAGGGCTGACATTTCTTTATATACTGGCACAGGTCTTATTAGATTAACCCTGCAGTGCCACGTCTTAAGTGAATGACGTTTACTTGTCATGGTTCCAACTATTGCATATACTCTATTGGAATATACTAATTCTATTGTGTCCTGTAGTTCCCCTGGGATGTCTCTAATTTACTAATGAAAGGAAAGCACATGACAAAGAATAATAGACTTTATAATAAATACAGAATAAGCAGTTCCTTGGGTCTAAGGGTCTAAGGACATTTCCTCCTTCTGTTTTTAACTGGTCGCCCTTCGAGGCAACTGCTGTTGTGATTTTGGGCGTCACAAAAATCTATTTATTTGAATAGTTTAAAAATGAAGCAAGCAATAACAGAAATTTAATTTTTGTTTTATTAAATTTTATATTTTAATATTAAAAAGATAAAATGTTTTTGACTAATAATTTTCAGGAATAAGACAAAAATAGTCATTTTTAAATAAACCTCAGATTAAACAGCAAAAGAATGCTTCCCACTTCAGTGCCATGTAAAGACGCTGTACCTATATTTGTGCTGTACTTATAAACACCTAGTATATCTTAAGCAGTACAAACCTATTTCTCACTCTCATAACGCATTTCATCATCCTAATTATTCACCGCGATGAGTTTCAACTATTTTTCACAACGCTCTATAACTAGATGCAGATAGCACACAGCGGTCTCATTTTGACTATAAGAGCTGCATTGAAAATATATCTGTACAATTTAATTACCTTTCACACACACAAAATGCATATCAGAATAAGTTTATTACAGCAGGATTGGCTGTGTCTGTATGCCCTTCTCATGTTGTTGGTAAAAAACTAAATCGCCTCTCGATGTAGTCATGGTGCCGTGACATATAGCTGTAGGGTGTATAGTATCTGTAGAATAATTTGTCCCTTGTCGAGATCTACACTGCGACAAGATCTGTAGATGGCCCCTCCTGGCAGGTTGTTCCAGTGGTAATGAACAATGGATCAAATGCAGAGGACAAGTTTCCCTAAAGGAACAATAAAATGTGAACAGTAACAGCTTTACATGCAAACATCACACAGGAAGATTGTGAATTGCCATTGCTAATATGTACTCTCCGATTTACAGGGAGTTCAAAGCACAGACTAAAAGGATAAACTTGTTTACAAAAAATCCACAGCTTTACCCTTACAATAGTTGAAAAAATGTAACGTAGAGAAGAAGTGGGCGGCCACATCGCCACTCAAACCAGCCTAAACCAGCCCTGGAGAGATAGAGCAACCCCAAGGTCAGAGGAATAAGATTTATCATAATGGTTAGCAAACCTAGAGGCCACCTAAACATCCAAGGTCTATCTTAAGATATGTGTGATTAGGCAAGGAGGCAATGGTCATCCTTTAGCTGAGGCATGTTTTAGCTGTGACAAGAACATGAACCTTTGTAGTGTGAAACCTACAGTTACATGACATTCTTCCAGAACAGCACCCACGTAGCACATTACAGAGCAATGCATACATTTATGAGCTGCTACTACAAACCGAGCAGTGATATCACAAACAGCCGGCAGCAAAACACAGGACTTTCAGAGATTCACTGAAGCAGCTTTGATCTTAACTAAAAATATAAAAATATAACAAATATATTTAGAACTGGGATCAAAGAACAAACACACGCAAATAGCCCTCATTCCACTCGATAATAACATTTTTCATTTTCCACTTTCCACTTCTTTGTATTGGTACATTTCAGAACATGTAAACCTATAAATAGAACAAAAAGGATTGACCCAGTTGATAAGCTGTTATTTGTACTGTAATAGTAGTAATAATGGTGGTAGTAGTAGTGGTGATGGTCATAGTTGGGTAATTGTAGGAGTAAATTGTAGAAAAAGATTCAGTTGTAGTCATCTGGACTCTGTTTTAGAAAAAACAAAACGTTTCAACTCTCATCCAAGAGTCATTCTCAATCAGAGAAACAAGTCTGAGACTTGTTTCTCTGATTGAGAATGACTCTTGGATGAGAGTTGAAACGTTTTGTTTTTTCTAAACAGAGTCCAGATGACTACAACTGAATCTTTTTCTACAATGGAACACTCCTGGACGAATGAGGGATTACACCGACATGTAGGAGTAAATGTTTGGAACTATGGATGTCACAATATAAAATTTGAATGTTACGATTATTGTGAGAGGAAACATCCCCATTTTACGATTATTCAATATTTTTGGCACTGTGACTCCTTTCACGAGCCAAGCTTTGAACTTCGAATGAAAAAAAAATATATCGTTACACCCAGATGAAAAAGTTGAGTACTTTATGTGTATTTAGACTTTTTCGGAGTTTAGCTTAAACTGAAATGACTAATTGTTACGATTCTCACAATAATTTTTTTTTTCTTACAATTACTATACTGTGACCTGAATAATCAAGGTTATCGATTAACCAAATAATCTTGACATCCCTACTTGGAACATGTTGCAGAAGGACTAGAAATTACCTTTAAATCTAAAATGAAAGCGGGAGAGTGCTTTGATAATGCGCATTTGTTTTTTCAGAATCTGTGCTTCTTTATTTTATAGTTGTTTATATATTCTTTGCTGCCTCTCAGCCAGCACTCCCTTAAAAAATAAGTTTTTTTATATCAAAGGCATTCTCTGGTTTAATAAAGGTTGAATAATAGTAGCCTATCCATATAGTATTCAAAGCAGTAGTAGTGGTAAAAATATTTTATTTGAGTTACAGTATGTGCAAAGTCATAGTGACTGAATGTAGTAGTAGTAATGCCAGTATTTGTGGTTCTTCATGAGTTGTTCTAAAGTGTTTCTTCCCCTTGTCTGGAGCAGCAGGAGGGACATCTTTTTGAACATATTTGGACAGAAGGCTTTGTGTTCAGTGAGAAGCAAAAGCAGGGAACAAAGCCAGAAGCGGAAGTAGAGCATCAATTAAGGGCAGTGTAACCTCAGTGGTACTGTCATGTCCCACTATGCACCACTGCGACTGCTTCTTTTTTTTTGTCAAAGGAAACTAATATGAACTTTCACTTAGTCAAGACCCTATCTAACCTACTGGACTAGATCTTTAGGTCTGACAATACTGCAAGAGTATTTACAGTTATATATATTTTTCCCCTGGCGTTTGGATTTGATTTCTTGCACGATTTTTGAAATTCATATTTTTCTGTACCAAATCTCCCTTCAAATCTTGTGTCAAATTACAAAATACCAAGACCAAGAGTTTTCAATCACAAGAAAACCATTTGTGCACTACAATTTAAGATGAATTATTTTTCAGGGATAGAAATGAGATTAAATTAAACTATATTCAAAAGGATTTTAACGGATTTTAGCTGTAGTAGCAACTGCAGTTAAATTACATACATAATTCTTTGTCGAGCAATTTCATAGGAAAGTCTGATCTGTGTAATAAAGTCGTAATCTCAAGCGTATTTTTTTGGACAAGTCTCCAATTTTGGTAATTATTACAATTTGACATCCCCAAGAAAGTATTTTGTGTTGAGTTTCTGCAACATCACCAAAACAAAATAAAGTTTTTCTGTTCTTTCTAGCTTCCTGCATGTAGTTCACCTCCTTTCCCTGGGACAGTACCCAAAAAAATGAAAAGAGAACTAACTATACTTGAAACTCTTGGACACATTTCCGCATTTCCTCGCCCTCTGAAACCTCTGAAATCATAACAGTGACCAATTAACCATCCAAAATCCTGTCCCCTCCTGTTGTTCCTTTCCTTAGTTGTTGTGGACGTGTTCATACAGGCCCTGTCCCCCGCCGAGAACCGCAACTCACCCGACACTCTCAAAGCACAGGCCGTCACTCCTGAATTATTGAGCGTCAAAACACAGACAAAAGCGGCACTGTCCCATCAGGAGCAGTACATGGGGAACCGGACACCTGCCTGCCCCATAGGCTAAGACCGGGCAGAGGAACGACCAATGGGAGCACAGACACTGAAGGGGAAAAGGAAGAGATGGGGCAAGTACTAGTATTAATTGGAATAAATATGTTTTTTTCTAAATTGAGCTGAAAAAAGGCTGATGGAATTTGATCCGAGATTAGTAGTTGATGGATTACACTGAATCTCGAATAGAGCACTTCATTTATCACTTTTTAGAATTCATATACAATTAATTATTATTTGATTATGGTTTTAAATTGCAAGATCCATCCTGCCTACATGCCTTCTTGATTGATACTTCAGGACTTAGGTGTGTTCTTGGAATAAACACATATATTATTAATAATGCATTTATACGTCCAGATATGCTGTGGATTATAATGGATTAGAGTTGGATTCCAAATATTCAGCCACTTCCAGCACATTTACCTTTTCTGAGTAGTTTTAGAGATGTGTTGCTCTATATTAGAGCTATATAAGACCCGGAGATGTAATGATTTAGGGACATCAATCCCCCACATTCTCTGGACTTGTCCTGTTCTTCAAGTGGTGGAATTGACATTTACGACAGCAAAACAGAATCTACTGAGACACTGGATTAAAAAAGCACCCTAACCCTTGTAATGAGTGGTTTAAAACTATGGTTAACTGGCATCGTAATTTACAGTCTTTTGAATAAACTCCATCAACATGATTGTTAATGATTAATAATGGTCTGTGTGTGGTGTAATATGTTTGTTGTGTTGTCAATAAAACAAAACACAAAAATTAAGAGTGCTTTGTAAAATACTAATACATAAGACTAATATATAAGACAAAGAAAATTACCACTACTTTTTTATATTATATATTATATTACTATAATTATATTGTCTGAAAAATGTGTTAATGTCACCATGGTGGTACCGAATCAGTAACTCTTCCTCAGTTTCAAAATAAGATGTTTGTGAAAAAATTTTTTTAAAGCAATTTAGCTGCTATTATTATCTCCTTTTGCATGACGATAAATATTTATTAAATATAATAAATTGGCTTATAACCAATATTGATATTTTAAAATCCATGACAAGGGCCACAAATTGAGGTCAAAAATGGTAACACAGGTATTCCCCAATATCACCAGTACTAGCACTGATGTACTGGTCGTTGTGTTTCTAAAGTCCCAATTACCAATCACACATTCACACTAAAACATTGATACAAGGTGGGCAAAGTGAATTGTCCAAGGACATGATGGCAGGAGATGGGAATGGGGGGGTACATTTATACTTTGTTCAACTTTTGATATATATTTGTTATTATCAATGACATTTTGACTATACATCACATACACATAGTGTCTAGCAGCTCTCGCTGGTAAAGTAATGCCACTATTTCCTCCATAGTATGTGTCTATACAGGGAATATGCTTAGACAAGTGAGAGTACAATAATGACTGTATTTTTAGCTCGTTCTGTCACTTTCCTGATGGAGTTTGATGACAGCAGGCACAGAACATGCTGCATGCATTTGTGTCCATATTAATCCAACACAGGACGTAATTTTTCATACACTATAAATGGCAGGCCTATTAGAACTGACACAGACATATCCACAGGATTGGTAAAACAGAAACTATCTATATAATTTTTGTGTTAAACAATAACACAGTGGGTTGAGCGTTTGCATACTGTGCATTATGGGACATTGAGAAAGAGCAACAGAGAGGAATATTCACTGAGGTAAATAGTGAATGAATGAGCAGTTGAAATTTGTACCAGACACTGACTCACGTTGGTGATTATTGTGTTTACTGGAGACTGCCATCTTGGAAACAGAAAAATCAGCAGAAAAACGAATAGTGCCTTTACTTTAAGGTGAATACAACACAACTGAAGCTAAAAAGGGCTGTATTTCCTCATTCCAGGCTAAAGTCACCTGTCCATTATCTCAGACATCGACAGCTGCGGAGCTTAAAGATGCAATATGCAACTCAACTCTACAGAAATCTGAACAGTAGCTTGGCCTGTTGGCATAACATTTTTGTCTCCATGGAGATGGAATTCAAGTTTAATGCCATAGTGTGAAACATTCTAGAAAAAGCCTGCAAACATCCCTATCCATGGTGACAAACAGGCGGTGGTACCTCCACCAGAAATGTTACATAGTGCGGCTTTAAACCCCAAAGGTTAATCTGTTCAATAAGAGTTATTTTCATTGCCTGTATATTTAGTCTCTGTCCCTGGTTGAAAATAATACACACATGTATTTTAGGGCTCCACAGTCCACAGTATAAATTACAAATTTAGGTGAACTGTGTGTTAGAGATATGTCAAATCTCATAACTCATTATAGTAAGCGATGCTAAACACCACTGGATATCAGATTTCTAACTGGATATCAGATTTCTAAATGGACCTGTTTTTATTTATTTATTTTATTCGAAAGGGACAAGTGGTTTTCAGATTATACAATCTGATGATGTCATACTTCCAGATGGGGGGTAAGAGACAGTTTTCCTATTGATTACATTGTACTGTGCCATGAAATATCTAAAAGAAAAATTCCCAAAAATATTTAACCTAATGAGTTCTAAAAGTGACTAGACTCGCTTTTACACACAAACATGGTTCACTCACATATGTTTAACTTTATAAAAAGACAAAATATCGCAATATGTCACCACAAATGGTCTTATAGTGAGTACATGTCTGACTCTTTAAAACATGCTTAAGTTCGTGCCTAAAACCATTCCAGTTCACGTACCAAGGAGTTCCAAAGTTAAGCTTCCTGGACAGAGAAAGCGGACTGCTCAAAGGATGTTTTTTTGAAGTATCTACACCGGGGAACAGTCATGTGTGTCTACTGTACATACAGGTCATGCTTTGTCCAATTCATCCCATGATCTGACATTTAACTGCTCATAACCTGTTTATTTCCTTTAAAGCAGACATGTGTGAAGCTGAAATGAGGTGGGACTATTGTAGTGATGGTAAAAAGTGCAAACATAATTAATACTATACCTTTATTTAACCAAGAGGTCACATTGAGATTCAGAATCTCTTATGCAAGTGAGACCTGGCCAAGGCAGCAGCAAGACAATCAACACAGTGCAGAAAATTACAAAAAGATCATCATGAGAGTCATCTGTGACTAATGATAAATTCTGTTTTGATCATTTGATTAATAGACTGGCCAAACCATTTACTGATGTCCTGAACCACTATACTGTCCAAAATGTTTTCTGAATCAGACCCAATTCCTGATATCTACCGTATTATAATTTGTACATATGTAGACACTCTTGGCATTGAATTTTCTATCACCAAAACATCTTATTCTAGACACTATGAACAAACTAGTTAAATTGCAAATTAGATTTTGATTCTAAGTAAAAGGCTTGATAAAAAAACAAATTATTTAAAAAGTAGCGCATCGATACTTGATTCAACGAGTATCTAGTTAGGTAGGTCTTGATAGGTTTAATATCGATTAGCATCTATTGGTTGCTAGTTTGTCACAAATTATAATTGAATTTAAGCAACTATGCCATTCCAGCTGCCCATAACAATCCACGATGCCATTGTACACATATGTATGACCCTATTAGACATTAAATTACTTAGATCAATACTAACATGTTTCCACTTACTCGTACCACAGCATACAGTCTATTTGCCTATTACGTCTGTGCTAATGCAATGACAACCATGTTGAAATATAGGGTCACAAAGAAATATTAAATGCTAGTATAAAAATAATAGTAATCCATAGAAATCCACTACATCCATCCAACATTATATTTCACACACCTATGATTACTGTAGCAGTCGGTGAAGTGATTATATTAGCGCACATGCGTCTTAATATAAAGCACAAGTCCATGCAGTGATATTGCATGAATGGAGAGAGCTACATTCAGCCCCTGTAGAGGACTGATTTTATAGCCCAGGGTTTTATATTCAACAGAAATAGCTGAGATGGTTTGGATAAATGGGTAAGAGTGCAAATAGTATACAAGAAAAACAGGGTAACTACAGCCAGGGCTGGGCAATATGGTGATGAAAATGAAATCGTGATCTCATTCCTGTGGCAATGTGCTATTTGGGTAAAAATGTGATATTGTGATTCACTCATTTTCTCTTGAATGCCACTTAATACTCAAATTAAAACAGATGGATTTAACCAACAGCAATGAAGTGAGAACTTTCCTAATAAACAGATTAGGGCTGCAAAATTAATCCCAATCGAATCAAAATCGCAATTTGAATTGACGCAATTAGCAAATTGTAAAGGCTGCAATTTTTGAAGTGCCAGAATTTCCTTTAGAAACAACTAAATATACTCTCTAATTTTGCAAAGCTTCTAACTATGATTTAGATTTGTACAAACATGCTCTGAAATAAATGCAAGTCTTTTAGTAGTGCGTCTACAGTCTAATAGGCCTACTTCAGTATTTTTGTAAATTCATTTAAATGTGAAACAGAATCTGTTACAAAATATTATTAAAACATAAATCACAAATTTTTCGCAATAGCAATTCTTGTCAGTAAAATCGCGATGAGATATGTCTTCCATATCACGCAGCCCTAAAACAGATTATTTTGAATTGTGATCAAATCTAAATTGTGATCGGAAAAGTAAATTGTGACATACAGTTTATGTCATATCGCCCACCCCTAAATCATGGCTACCAGTGTTGTCTGTCTCAATTCTAAAGTTTGAAAACTATTTTAGACAATTTAATGTAATTTTTGAAACAAAATTACTGTTGTTTCATTAGTATTATCATGTGGTCTTATACTAGTTCTGATATCACATTTTTGTCTGATTTCTGTGATTTCTTTCCAGTATTGATACTTGTCAAATGTTTCGATAGGCTACAAGTTTTAGTGCCAATAGCCTCGGTATTGAGTTTTTGACAACCTTAAAGGCTTTAATTAATGTCTCAATCCCCACCCATCTTCTTCTCTCACAACAACCAATTTCATTTACCATTTATTATTTCTCTGCATCTCCTCTAATCTCAGGATTATACTACCCCCCTATTTTCAAATAGCTTAAAATTAAATCAGAGGGTTGCACTTCTGTCCCACTCGTTCCTAAAACCTTCCATCCTCAAACTCCCGGTAGCAAAAATCCACCTGGGACTGTTTGAACTTTACATCTATCCTTGTGTATCTGGCAGGACATGACTTTGTTGCTCTTTCCTCGCTCATCAGGGGGCATAACAAACACCCAAAATCCCTCTAAAGCCAAAAATATTTCCAGCGATTTTCACACACCCAACAACATACTCCTCCTGGTAGCTGCTATAGGTCGCTCAGACTCGCTCCAATAGAGATAATTAAACAAAAGTCCTGTAATTGCTGACATGGGCATGATTTAATGAGTTTGAATGTCCACAAGAGTAATTGTAGCAAAATTAGAAATGAAATTAAATATTGACAATGCCCTGATTGATTTTTGGAACTTGGAGTAACCTCTTTGCTTTGCCTAAATAAGATGTTTCCATTTAGTATTGCATAGGAGGAGTTAGTCCATTAACTTATTCATTTTTACATTAGAAGTAAAAGTAAAGAAATTGTTATTTTAAGCCGCAGTGCAGAATAACAATAGCTTGCCATATTTTATATTCTTTGTTACCACAGTTCAGCCAGAAAAGACTACCAAGCTGCTTCAAGACTATAGAAACACTAAAACTGATGCCCACACTCACTCACTCACTCACTCACTCACTCTAGCAATACACACCACAAGCTGCTAGTCTTGCCAAAATATATTGACCTGGAACTAGAAGCTATTTGTCAAAAACTCTGCCTATTTAAAATCTACTGAATCAGTACCTGAATCAGTAAAGCAAATACCAAATAAGATAATAAAAACTGGATATGCTTTGCGTAATTATCTGAGAAACATTATTTTAAAAACGCTCTTTGGTGATGATGAGGACATAATCAGACACCTTTAGTTTGGACACGCTCAAGTCCGCAGTCCCGTGTGCGCACTGAACCATGCGCTAATAGTGACAGCGTAGAGCCAGAAGTTGTTGCAGCCAGTGCGTACTCACGTGCCCAGGACTTCTTTCAAATCAAATATCTTCTTTATCTCGTCGACTTGTTTCTTCCACGTTTCCCCTCTACCGATATCTCCGTTCTCCCGAGCCATGGCGCGAGGAGGCGGCGGAGTAAAGTGAAGGGATGCCGGGAGAGAGCGCAAGGGCACCAGCGGCTGACACACGCGAACGCACGCACGCACGTACGTACGTACACACACACACGGACAGACAGGAGCGGTGGGTGTCCGTGAATGAACAGCGGAGGAGCGGAGGAGAGCCGCAGCAGCACCACGAGAAGCTCCTCCCGCGGTTTAAGCGACGCTCGCCCGCCTCTCGCTTTGGCCCGCCCCCTGGAGGCTCCGTTGCGTCAATGGAAAAACATTACGCACCGAAATATGGTTGGTTCCTGTCAGGGCAGTATTGATAAATGTCGATACTAAATTGAGTGTCAAGTCAAGAAGTAGGAAATTAATTAATTGAATTAGGGTTTGTCTGTCAGACGCTGAATAATGTCAAATATTTCAAAAATGTTTCGTGAAGGGGCTTAAATAAAAGATGTTAAAATGCTCTTAAAAATACCTCATAAAAAGCAGTACAGCTTCTTCACCACCATGGACACTTACACTAAAAGCAATCACGATCATGTTTTCAAGTAAACCGATTTACTTGATTATCCTTCAGAAAGATATGGTCATTTAATTTGCCTCGTGAGAAAGAACAGCTATGGGTTAAAGTAAAAACATGTTTTATGTAAAAAATCTTGGCCATATAGTTGGTGAATGGTGAGTTTATGGTTGGCTGGTTTATTTTGAAAGGCAGATGGACTTCACTCTCCTCTGTGTGCACTGTAACTTAACCAGGACCTGCTGTCACCTGCGCTGAAGGGGACACCGTTAACTGGCGTAACTTGGTTTAATTTGACCTAATTTGTCATCATGATTTGTCATCATGTCATCCACTTCATTGGGAGTAAGATGTACTCATTAAGCCTGTATAATTTGGCATATTTAGGCCGACCACTTTTGTTAGGCTAGGATAATCTCCATAAAAGTTTCAAGGTGACAAGCATCTAAATGGGACACCTTATGCAAAATTGACTTTCATAAGGTTTTAACCATGTCATAACAGTGTTCCTTCATTATTAAAGTAATCCTGTTTTATCCTGCATTTGAGGTTTGAGTGCTCAGAAAATCTCAGTTTTTATCTACACCCTATCCCCGCCCACTGCTCGGTCCTTACTTGCGATTTGTTATTATTTTTTATTTGGACACCATGTCATACATGTAGTGTTCAAAAATGCCACGCAGCCTTTTCCAACAAATTCCTTTCAAATCTGTTTCGATTAAACCGTTTTAGATCAATATTGTTGTTTGCAATGATACAGTATGTCTTCTTTAAGGTCATCTCTCTGCTGTTGTCCGCACTGATATGTAGGCAGTCTTTCCCCGTCTGGGAGGAAACGGCTGTAAATTCGCATTGTGCCATGTTGTTGACAGCAGTGGGGACTGGCATCAGAGGTGACCTGGGGCAGAGGCATGTTTCCAGGTTTAAAGGCCACATAACCCCTAGATTACTGCGGAACAGCTGCGCAGAGAGGACAAAGGAAGAGGAAAAGCTCAATACACTGAAACATATGGCAGTTTTACTTACCCTCAACATCAACCTATTTATAATGTGTAAGCCTATACACTGTTAAAATGTCCCAAATGCGGGTCAAAGAGAAATTACATCTTTTCTTGTTTTCTATTTGCAAAAACACCCAGCCTATTTAATGATCCATGGAAGTGAGTCAAGATTGGCAAGAATATGCTGTGGCTTTTTCAGATTATCCCGTCACCAGACTGCACAGATTTGCATATTGATTTTACATAACATCATTATAAAATAGGGAAAAATCAAAGAGCTATTCCAATTATATAAGCCTAAATAATGATGATTTATGTTTGGATATTTGTTTTCCAATATCTTTCCAATATTATGCGAGCACAATTATTTTAAAAATGCTCTTCACAGATTGACACATCTAATTTAACCTAACAGCTGTTTGGACCTTATCTCTACAACCCTCATTTCCACATTTTAGCGCTGCCTTCCCCTTTTCTATTAGTCCCAGACACTGAGGTAAAGGAGAGATATAGTGCTTGTATGTGTTGCAGCCTGAAAAACTCATGAGTATTCTGTCTGCAAACTACTGCAGGGAAACTCCTCTCTCTTTATACTCCCCCTCCTCCCTCTATGCCTGAGTCAGCACATTTGACCTGCCGCTTATAAAGATGATTAAAAAGAGAGGGAGGGAAGTAGAGAGAGAGGTGAGCAGAGCAAAGGAAGCAATAAAATTACACATGAAGGTCAATTTGGCTGTTTGTCTTTGCACAGTGTTTATAAAGATTAGTCTCTGCTGAAAGGTGAGGGACGGTGGAGGAGGTGGTGATATTATAATAACAACTGTGACCTTGGAAATGTCATTGTTATTGATTGGTTATTACGATCAAAGACATTCTGGTAATTTATGAAGGTGATATTTTAGTACTAGTGTGGTCTACAAAAACATGAGATATTTCTTCTTTAGTTGTTTGGCTTGTAAAGTGGACAAAACACTGGGGAAGAATGTGGATAAAATGTAGATTGTTAAAGTGAATTTAATTCATTCATTAATTTTGTATTCTATTGTATTTATACAGGGTATACTCAATGAGACAAACGCTTTCACGAGTGCCCTGTTGAATACAAAACACATAAAAACACATAAAACTAACGGAACAGAATATCTAGATAAAATGTCGAAGTGACAATCAATAAAACAAAATAAAACAAATTTATAAAAACACACACAACGTGAAATACAATCATTAAAAATATTAAAAACAAGAGCACTGGCACTGTGGCTAGTCTTTTATAAGTGCTTTGAGTTCAATAAAAGGTATAAATCATTTAATTTAAAATTACTTGGTGTTTCGTTGCATAAACCGGGAGCTAAATTCCTGATAGTCTTTTTTCCCTAGCTCTGTATTGATTCGATGAGACTCTAAATAATAAGAATGTCCTGAGATCTTAATAATCGTCAAATACCTGATTTGCTATTTGACAAACAAAATGCAGTGCTGTTGTCTTCTTGCATGATTGCCATCCTACTTTTGGAGTATTTATTCATTTCTTTAGTTATTTATTCCCGGGACAGTGCATATTAATAAACATTTCTGTAAAACGATAATATTATAAACAGTGGTGAGTTCTGTATCCTTCTCCTGTAATTAACTTTAATACTGAATGATAAACTGAGTTCAGAGGATTTAAGACTGTTGCTGTTGAATGCATATATATAATATCCCCATAATCCAGCACTGAGAGAACTGTAGCCTGGGTTAACTGTGTTCTTCAATTACAAGGAATACACTTTTTATTACTAAAGAATGACAATCTGGCTTTAAGTGTATTGGTCAGCTCTTGTGCGTGTTTATAATAGAGTTTATCATAACTCCAGAGGGAATAGAGGGAAAATCCTCTTGGATATTTTTTATCACTTGTGCAGCAGAAGGCGCCATAGCATATAAAATTGCATCATCTGCATACAAGTGGATGCTATCATGTTTTAGATTGTGGCCAATTGAGTTTATATTAATTGTAAATAGGAGTGGTCCAAGGATGGACCCTTGGGGAAATGAACAACCAAGCTTTAGATTTTTTCAGTCAAACTACGTGTCTACTCTCGCCTATACTTTGGGTAATGACCAAAAGTACAAGACTGCGGATTGAAGAGGTGGAAATGTACCCCAATATTGTTTTCTCACTACATGAAGTATGTTTCTTGAATAGTGTATACCAGACCAAAAATGTACACCACAGTGTGGTTGGGAGCTCCCTTAGAGATGATTAGAGAGGTGAGGAGCTCTGAGGTGAATCTGTTCAAGGGATGTCCTACAGGGAGGACCATACCTATATTTCCCGGTACCCATGTTCCCCGGTACCTATGTTCCCTATGCTAATACAGCATATGACCCTAACCCAGATCTCGGGGAACATAGGGCTGACCCCCCTGAGAACGCCTTGGGATCTTTCCAGGGAAGCTGGAGGAAGTGTGTGTGGAAAGGGAAGTCTTGGGCTGTTTCTCAGAGCCTGGGCACCTTGCTTTGCCTTGGTCTGATCTGGGCGTGGTTTGGCATCCAGGTCAGACAAGGCGCTTTTCAATGGTCATGTCCTTCAGAGGCATGTGTCCTGTTTGGTTAGCATGTGGCTAATTTACCAAGGATACATTAGTGTGACCTTCGCCTCCTTGAACTGGTGAATTTACTCAAAATGCACCATAATAATTTTAGAATTTCAAAAATAAGAGCATGGATCTGTATATATATTTTTTTTAAACAATTTAAGTTTAACATGTACTAAACATTCAAACTATACTTTTTTTTTTTTTTTTAAATAAGAACCCACCTCCGCATTATATACCCCCTCTAGAATATATATGACCACCTCTCACCAGACAATGTGACCATCACGCCCCCATATGTATACATCTTGGTTTGTTCCATAAACCGTCTTTTTGGGCTGAAGCAGGGAGAACCAACTCTGGAGGCCAGGCATGGTAAGGTACCTAAAACGCCCTTATAGTCCCTCAAACTGCTGCCCCGGGAGCCGGCCCCAGATAAGTGAGTCCATTCAAGAAGATGAATGGACCGACATACAATAATTTTTTTTTCACAGTGTAAAGAGTACCAAGACTTTAAAAATAGTAATTCAGTAACTCATTTTGACCTACCTCGGTTATTTTGTGTCTTATTACTTTGATTACTTATTGAGATTAGTGGGATATGAACTTTGTAAAATACAGAATCATTTGCAGTGCTACATAATACACATACTTATGTTCCAAATGTTACTGTTGAAGTCAATGCAATGCAGTTTCCACTGGCATTATTTGTTGAAGTATGATTCAGTACATGAATCATACTGTGCCCAAGATACTTTGAGTTTTTATTGCCCATAACAGAAAATTGAAGTCTGCATACAGTATTATGTTTCAATATTTGATAACCTCAAACTTGCAGTTAGTTTTTTATGACACACAGGTTACTTTTGGACGCTGTCAGCAAGATGAAGGCTCCAATTTCATACAGTAATTTCAAAATAGTATTTAATATTCAGCAGTGCCTTGATGTGACTTGTTTACATTTTTTCATTTGCCTCATTTCAAAGTGGGAGCCATAACTTTTCCCAGCACAGCGGTTCCTTCCACCTCTCAGTAATTGCTCTCTCCGTCAACTGCGAAGGGAGAAAAATATCAAGTAATAAAGAGCAATGCCATTTAGTTCCGAGCCTAATGAGAAGTGCGGCGCAAAGGCACAATCAATTTCTAATGTGCTAGTTTACAGGCCCCATCAGAAAAGCAACGGAATCGATACGGGTACAGCAAGTTTAATGATCAGTCTACAGTTTACAGTGTTGCATTATGGGAAAATAAAACAGCAACTAGAAGAGAAATGAGTGTGTCAAGCCACTCCGAGGAAATTGGTGGTGAAAGATGGAGAAGCATTGATGGCTACTGAAAAATTAACAAGATTTGTGGTAAGTAAGGAAGTCAAAAACATGGATGAATTATAGTAGTGAGGATTTAGAGTTGTGATTTAGGCTTGATTACAATAGAGAATTTAAAAAAAGTTTAAAAAAAACAAAAAAAGTAAATAAATGTATACAGTATAATATTTTTAAAGGGTCACTGAACAAACTCAGAAAAGGCAATGAACAATACAAATCCTCAGGGGTTTTTACATGTGATAATTTGACACAAAACTAACACAAGGGTGATTAGATAAATAGCGGAGAGAGCATGAAGATATTGTGGGGATAATATCTATATCTATTATATAAGACAATATCAGATAATTGAGTCACTGTGGAGCACTTTCGTCTTCCTCGTCCTCAGACTCTTCCTGTTGACTTTTTGTCTGCAGAGAAACAAAAAAAAAAGGCAGACAAATTATAGTTAAAGGTTGATTAGCTCTTTGGGTTTTATGATCTAGGACAGGGGTGCCCACATTTTTACAGCGGCGAGCTACTTTTAGATTCGGCAAAGCCTGAAGATCTACCTGTAGATTTATATTACTTTTTTTTATAAACAACTATAGAAACATGTCCAGACGTGCAATATAAAGCAGGGAAGGGAAAATCTGTTAATTAACTTGACTAGACCCAGTCATACAGATGACTGTTTTGAAAGTAAAATAATAACTAGACTAAATATTAGAAGGTTGAGCTTATAATCACCTCACTTGAAGCTCTTTTTAACTATATATTAGTTATTATAATAAGACAAGCCTCCATGGTAACGCTGGGAGGAGGGGCTTGAGACGTAGAAAAAGTCAGCTTTCGTTTGGGTCGCGTCAATAACAAACTGCTCTGTGAAGGACAGAAAGAGTGCTCAGAGCGTAATCCTACCTGTCTCCTCCTGCTCCTCGGCCTGACTCCTCCTGCTCCTCGGCCTGACTCCTCCTGCTCCTCGGCCTGACTCCTCCTCCTTCTGCTCCTCGGCCTGACTCCTCCTCCTCCTGCTCCTCGGCCTGACTCCTCCTCCTCCTGCTCCTCGGCCTGACTCCTCCTCCTCCTGCTCCTCGGCCTGACTCCTCCTCCTGCTCCTTGGCCTGACTCCTCCTCCTGCTCCTTGGCTGACTCCCTCTTCTCACTCTCCTCCCTCATGTGAGCATTCTACGTTTCCGCGGCTGCTCAGCACGAGCCGACGATACAAGACGGCTGCGGTGTGCTCCTTCCGAAACTCAGTGAGAAAGCGGACAAAATCACAACTGAAATCTCCTCGTGCTGATTGTAACTCGTGGTTCACTTTTGGGGACCTCCATATGCGCACCATGTGATACACTCGCTCAGCATGTGTAAATACTGTCACTTAGCGCCAGCCAATAAACTTTGCTTTGGTATCGACTGTCTCAGAGATCGACTGCCACTGCGTCCGAGATCGACTGGTAGATTGCGATCGACATAATGGGCACCCCTGATCTAGGACATTGGATAATTAAGGGGGGGTGTAAACAATAAAAAAATTATGCTTTATGCCAAGTTGATATATATTTGGAAATCAAGGGTGTGTAAATGAGAAGGAAAAAACAATTGTAACATAATAACATAAAGCTAAGCTTAGCTTAGAAATAGATTTTTACCAGTTTCAGGAAGTCGATGAGTTTGTAGGCGTCTTCTCCAGTTGTGAGGTCCACAAAGTCCCGGGGGATCCTGTAGCTCAGACAGGGGCTGGGCTGGACTGTCACTTCACTGTTGGTGTACCGAAAAGCAGGGCCCTCCTACAGATACAACAGAATATGTAAATACAGTTTTTAGTCGCCTTCAAACTTTTCACTCCAAGATATGCGTTTGGCTTTCCAAATACAGGACTAAACTTGACCAAAGAACCGTAACTTTTCCAAAACGCACTGCAATTGGTGAAATTCTGTCAAATTTAGGACTAAACTAAACAAGGTCTGAACCTGACTAAAACAGCACTAAAACATTATACTCCCTAAACTATAATAAAAGACTTACTACAAGAATAATCCTCTGATTATGAGCTCAAAACCATCTTGTCAAGTTTATTTGAACATTTCAAACATTTACAAACCTGCTGCTGTGTGATTTCTCCAGACAACAGTTCGTCCCAGGTGAAGAGGAGTGAATCAGTCACTTCACCAAAAGGGTTAAAGTCAATGAGCCACACTCGCCCCTGCAAAAAACACAGATGATTTCTTTCCCCATTCATTATTATATCTTTAATTTTTTTCAAGTAAGTATCAGTAAGTGATGTTGATGTAAACCATTATCACTCAAGCATACTCCCATATCGTGACAATTCTTTATTTGTTTCCCCTGTTTCTAAGTTTGTTTTAAATTGAACGTTTTCCACTAAGAACAGACAGCTAAATGTTTATTTTGTAAACATATTTTGGGATGTTTGGGAAAAACTTACCTGACTGTCTCTGTAGGCATCAAAAACAACTGTAAAACATCAAAACAAATGTTCTGAGCATGTACGGTAGATGACGTATGCACTGCATCAATAATGTGTGATTTAAGCATTAGCTGAAAAAAGTCTTTATTTTCTCTAGCCAGATCAATAAATTCAACCCTCATACATAGTTGGAATTCTGTATTACTGTAGTTACTCACAGTCCTCATCTAAGAAGTGGTGCTGGATGTTTTTTGCTGAAGAAGTCTTGAATGGCATGAGTGATGAGGTCCTCCTGCTTTACAACGTGATTGTAAAACTGAGTGTAGTCTCTCTGGGAAATGGCTGTTAAAAAAAAAAAAAAGAAGCCACTTAAAAGATTATATTGAAAAGAACTGATCACATAGTACAAATTATTATTTGCATTTGGTCTGAGCAACAGTGTCATGATTACCAACCTTGAGGGTAAGCCTTACTGTCATAGCAAATATTGGCGTTGATAGCTTTTGGAAAGTTCAAGTGAGTAAGACAGTTTCATTGTATTTTTAGTTTTATATAGCATTTTATTAATTATTTAATATATATTAAATCATTTTTTTCTTTTTCTTTTTAAATATATAATTGAAATGTAGTATAGTCACAATTAGAGTAGTAGTTTAGGTGTTTATTCGGTCCCGATCGTCCAAAATGTTTATTTAGCTGACTATACTGTATATTTTGAGGGGATTTTAAAGGATTTATATTCACAACAGCAGAAAGGAGAAGGCATTTACTGAATTATCTTGAGATTTGGTTGCGTGCCTAATCAGCCCTTTCACCATTTACTTGTGGTTTTCTATAGAGACATTTTTATAATTGTCCGTTTTTCTGTAGTCTCTTGGTCTTGTCAGTGCACTTCAAGTACAGATACATGGTCAAATCAAAGAGCTGCTTAACAGGTTTGAGAATTTATGAGTATTTATGAGTCATGCCCTCGTTAAGTCGGCAAGTTGGTGCACTGAGCATGTCTTTAATCGACTACAGCCCTAGTCACAATAATTACCGATGAGTTTATTCTCTTTGACGAAGCAGCGAAACTCTCCTCCAGGAATCAGCTCGCTCCACTTCCTGAGGACCAGCTGAGGACGGCACAGTAAATCAAATCAGTAAAGACAGGGCCAGAAAACAGCGCTAAATCATCTGCTCCGATCATAAAACATTAGTCACCTCATAGTTGATGACAGGCTCTGGAGAGTCCTGGTCGCTGCACTGGAGAAACCTGCATTTAGACAACGTGAGGAATATAAAATGCAGTTGTGAGGATTGCAGAGAAGAAGTGCAGAGTGCAAAAGTGCAGAGATGACTTGAAGAGTTACTGCACTTTGGCAAGACATTAGCCAAGTGGTCGTTAATTTATACATTGCTTTGGACTAATTTTAGCAGATTAAGTTTGAATGCCTTTCATTTGGACGTCAGCCATATCAAAATAAAACAAATGAAACAATAAAAACAAAAAAATATATAATATAAATGAAATTCTGAACATTTTGGTTGAAGCTCATTGACTGAACCCAAATCCAAATTGAACAGGCCTAAATTAAATCTAGCAAAATGTTGATGCACACTAGTCACACTGGAGTCAAATTACTTTCCATCTCATTAACATTTGCAAACGTAATAAATCATAGAGGGTCAAATGACTAATAATGCTGAGCACAAAAGTCTGGAGCATAAATCCAGATCTCGCTGCCTGCAAAATGCCTGTTGTTATTTTTTTACAGCAGAGTCCAATCAGTGCATCCTGCCAAAAGCCGGTTATTTTTTATATGGGCTGTCATCAGAAAGTTGAATTGACGTGTGGGCGTACTGCAGAGACGGGCTTACGGTTGAGTAAGGTCGTGAGTGATGAAGTCCGAACTTTTAAACAGAAGAAATATGTCGCTGAGGCTGCTGCACTGAAGGGAGCTGTTCAAGGCAATCCAGTTAGCATCCTGAAAAAGACAGACAAAATGTGTTTAGTTCAATCTCTTCCAATGGTGTTAAAAGCGTATATTCAAGTTTGTACCCGTGGTGAGCTCCAGTTAAGCTTAGGAAACACACTTCCACCCAGGGCATTTATTGACTCCAACACTTTAGAAGTGAATTCAGGGAACTCAGGAGCCTGTAATAAACAAGGAGCTCTATTTTAACATATTCAGACAATAAAATTACTTTTTGGCCATTTGTGGATTCATGACTTGATGAAATAATGGTACAAGATTAAATACAGATTTTAGTTGGCTGCATTAGGAACTTTTGTCAAGAAAACAAGAGTTAGTTTTGCTGGTGTAGGGTTGATTAAGTTTCACTGGCCATTTTTTAATTTACTTTTTTTCTGTAAGTTTGTGTTTATCATGTAGGCTTAGCCAAGCCTAACACTAGATCTGGAAATGGCTCCCCGGGCGCTCCAGTGCCTACCTGACAGGTTGCCCCAGCAGCAGGTCAAATGCCATGCATAAATGACCTTACAGAGATATGCTCTGTGTTCTTAATAAAGAAGTTATTGAATTGAATATATGATAGATAATACCGTGCCTTATATATTTTACATCAGGGGTGTCCAAACTATGGCCTTGGGGCCAAATGCGCCCCTCAGACCAATTTTTTTTGGCCCTCAGGCTTCCTACTAAGTTGGCTCAAACAACAAAAAGTAGTACTTTTTACAGTAAAATTGGACAAATTTAACACATTTTAGTTATACCAACCTAATATTATTGTTCTAAGTCTTAATAAAAGGTGTGGAGGTGCATAAAAAAAAAATATTTTGGGCCGAAATGCAAAATTTTGAATGGTTCACTTCATTGTCGGGTTGTCTGTGGCCCTCTGCTCCGGTGTAAGTTTCAAAATGCAGCCCTCGGTTGGAAAAAGTTTCTACACCCCTGTTTTACATCCATGTGTCATATTTACAATCTTTGTTTTTCTAAGGGTAAATCTTTTTTTAATTTGTGAAACAACTTTTACTACGTTTTTCATGTATACATCATCCATTATTTTTTTTGCATTACTATTCAATCACTGCTCTTTGTGCTGGAATGTCTTATTATTGTGCTTTACTTACGGTAACTGTAGTTGTTGTTTCATCATCTGACCACTGGGGGGAAGCAAATGCATGGCATGTTATATCTTAATAAACATTTTTATTGCAGAGCATTATTTAAATGTTTACCTGGACGTCTTCTTCTACATCTAAATCACTGTTAATATTTGTCTGCTCTGAGTTATGATTACTGAGGGGCATAAAATTACAGGGGTTAGAAAAGCAAGTATTTATAAAATTGCCACTGTTTATATGAAAATGAACAATTTTATATTCGCTACTCACCTTCCAGACACTACCAATGTACCATCGTCCAGTAAGTAATCTATTACATTTTGAGGCAGTGGGAGGATCAGACTGCAAGAGGAGGTACAAAACATTTAACACAATAATAACATTTAGAAGCATTTTATTTACAAGCAGTACCTAGAGCAAAGTTTGAAATATATATCAGATGAAAACACAACTGGTTTTGCTCTGTGTGGCAGTGATGCACGACATTGAAAGCAAACCTACATTTAACAAACCACCCAGCTGTAACTTACACCTGTATATACAATATATCATTTTCACACGACATGTAGGTTTGTGAGACACTTACCTTTTAATAGTATGTTTCTTGAATAGTGGATACCAGACCGAAAATTGACAATTGACAACTTGCTCCTTCTTCATGCTGCAATATCCTGTAAAGGAAGTGTGTCCGAAGGCAAAATATTTCCCCACAATCAAAGATATTTGCTGATCTGTTCATCTCTATAAACTGTAGAGTATAACACGTAATGTTTCATTTTGTAAATGATACTTGTATTACTGTGAATAAATATTTTGCAAAGACCCAACTATTTAATTATGTTTTTAAACCGGAAAATACGGAAGAGTTTTTCCGACGTACAGGTAGGCGTGCCCTGAAATGCTGCCTTGTTACAGAGATCGTATATTGTTGAACATAGTCACTTTCACCATTATGTGTATGTGAGTTTACTTATATTTTTTTGCTGTGTTATCCATATGCGACTATTGTAGAGCTATTTGCACTATTTTATTTGTGTTTTTGTTTTTGTTTTGTTTTACGTAAATTGCCTCCATAAACCAGTGACTAGAGAGGGTAGCATTGTCTCTACTTCATATCTTTAGCTCAACTACATAGCGTTGGACTTTCACGTGAGTTAAATTTTGTGTTCCCAAATGTCTTACATCTAAAACTTGCTTGGTTAAAAGTTAAAACCCCAATCGTGAGTACTATTCATCGAATAGTTTAAGTTTAAGGTGTGAGCACTTTAAATATTTTTGTTATTTTGTAATGAACGGATGGAGGACTGACTTGTCCTGGTCGAGCAACTAAATATGTATCAACCCTTAATCAAACGTTTCTGTATTTTAAACTTTAGGGATTCTGCTGCAAAAATGAGCAATGGAGAGCAACCCAGTGTGACCACTGAACCACATATAGTAAATGAAGAGGTGGGTCAAAATATCTTCATTGTTGTAATAAAGTACATTTAAGATTGCTTATTCACTGCTATTGTTATTATAGGTCATAGCTTCAGGAAAATGGGTAAAGCTGGAAAAGACCACATATGTTGATCCAGTTGGTAACACTAGGTATATCTCTAATGTAAACACTACCAAATCTTAATACTTTTAAATCCTTTCTTTATTATCCCGTGTTTTATCCAACAGAATATGGGAGACTGTGAAACGGACAACTAGGCAAGCCACACAAGCAGACGGTAGGATCTGTTGTATTAACAAAACAGTATTTACTTTCCTACATGGTTCAGTCTTGAATTTGCTCTCATGCAGGTGTTGGGATCATTGCTTTATTGAAGAGGACTCTCCACAAAGACTGTGTTGTGATGGTGAAGCAGTTTCGTCCTCCTATGGGCTCATATTCACTGGAGTTTCCCGCTGGTCAGTATTCAATTCAATTCATCCATCCATCCATCCATCTTCTTCCGCTTTATCCGGGGCCGGGTCGCGGGGGCAGCAGTCTAAGCAAGGACTCCCAGACTTCCTTATCCAACTCCTCAGGCCAGCCGAGGGACATAGTCCCTCCAGCGTATCCTGGCTCTTCCCCGGGGTCTCCTCCAGGTGGGACATGCCCGAAACACCTCCCTAGGGAGGCATCCGAAACAGATGCCCGAGCCACCTCAGCTGGCTCCTCTCGACGTGGAGGAGCAGCGGCTCTACTCCGAGCTCCTCCCGTGTGACTGACCTCCTTACCCTATCTCTAAGGGAGCGCCCAGCCACCCTGAGAAGGAAACTCATTTCGACCGCTTGTATCCGCGATCTTGTCCTTTCGGTCACTACCCAAAGCTCATGACCATAAGTGAGGGTAGGAACGTAGATTGACCGGTAAATCGAGAGCTTTGTCTTTCGACCTCGGCTCCTTTCTCACCACAAACAGTCCGATTACAAGCGGACCGCATCAACTGCGGACCGCTGCACCGATCCGCCTTGTCAATCTCACGCTCCATCCTTCTCCTCACTCGTGAACAAGACCCCGAGATACTGAACTCCTCCACTTGGGGCAAGGAACTCCCCACCCACCTGGAGAGGGCAAGCCACCTTTTTCCGGTTGAGAAACCATGGCCTCAGATTTGGAGGTGCTGATTCTCACTCCCAGCTGCTTCACACTCTGCTGCAAAACGTCCCAGGGCATGTTGCAGGTCCGGGTTTTGATGGAGCCATCAGGACAACATCATCTTGCAAACAGCAGAGATGAGATCCTGTGGTCCCCAAACCGGACCACCCTCCGACCCCTGACTGCGCCTAGAAATTCTATCCATAAAAACAATGAACAGAACCGGTGACAAAGGGCAGCCCTGGCGGAGTCCCACACGCACTTGGGAACAAGATCTGACTTATTGCCGGGCAATTCAATTTATTTTTTGTAACGCCCAAAATCACAACAGTAGTTGCCGCGAGGGGCTACAGTGGAAAAAAACAGAATAAAAACAGAATAAAACAATGTTCATATGGACTTGGTAATGTCCCAGCATCCCACTGTCCTTAGACAGATGTCCCAAGCTCCGCTGTCCTTAACCCTCCTCCTCGGCCAGGAAAAACTTACCAAACCTCTTTGGGAAAAAGTTAGAAACCTGGAGAAAGTTCCACAGTGAAGAACGAGAGATCCGACTCCTTCGGACGGACAGGCAGACTCGCGCTTCAATTTACAGATAGACGGTGGAGCTGGACCAACTCAGGGGGAGAACCAATTTTTCGGAGGCTGATGAAGAAACCGTTCATATGGAGTAGAGACCGTTTCTCCAGAGCGACCGTTTCTCCAGGCGACCGTTTCTCCAGGCGACCGTTTCTCCAGGGCGACCGTTTCTCCAGGCGACCGTTTCTCCAGGCGACCGTTTCTCCAGGCTCCCAGTACAAATGAATAGTCCACAGTTGCTCTAATTAATCTAGTTATTAACATTGCAATAAGTATTTACCTGAATAGTTTGGTTTTTTGATGAATTTACAACTTTTATTAGGAATGGTTTAACAAAGTGCACGTACAGTATCACAAGACAAAAATGGTTGGGAATCGCATAATAATTGCATTCAACTCTGCCTTAACTATTGATCCCACACTGGAAATATTATCATTCTGTATCACTTGTTAGTTTCAAATGATTGAATCCAAAGTGAATTGTTTATTATCTGCCAAACATAATGTAATGGCCAAAGATGTTTTGTTCATTCAGGTTTCTGTCCTGCAACCTGATGATTAGATTCAGGATGTTTTGGTTTTCATTATTTATTTCAATTGTAATTACTTCAATTCTGGGTATCTCAGCTCTACCATAAAGGTCAATTTAAAAGATTCAAGAGCGACAAAAGATTCCCCATCATTTTATATGTACTTTTATACTATTTATTACTTTTTTATACTGACTTAAAATGTGACTTTGTTGTGTAAAGTCTTTGAAAAAGTGTTAGAGAGAAGCCTATGTAAGATTAACACAGTAAGTGTAATCTAGTGTGGGTTTACACTTAATATACCAAATTCAAAATGGGGACTAAACCCAGGACCAGAACCCAGGACTAAACCAGGTCTGGAACACGATAGAACCAACAACTACATAAAAACTTAACTGGGCTCAAATCTAGACCCTTATATATTGTGTCAATGTATATCATCAATACATGACAGTATTTCACATGACAGTATTTCACATGACAGTATTTTATCCTTTGTGTACAGGGTTAATTGACAAGGGAGAGACTGCTGAGGAGGCTGCTCTCAGGGAACTGAAGGAAGAAACTGGCTACAAAGGAGAAGTTGTGGGAGTCACCCCAGGTTTGATTTGACCACTGTAATATATACTCAAGATTGTATAGAATTTTGTTTGGACATAGCTGGTTTAAATTTTATGTGCTGAGTAGTAAAGACTTTTTCTATCAGAGAGCAAATATAAATGCACAATAGAATAGTGTGTACATATGAAAGTGTGAAATTTATCTGCACTCTTGAAAACAGCCAATACCTTAAGATACTTTAAAAGATTTTGTGGTACTGATTATGGTGTCATTGCAGTGACTTGTCTGGACCCCTGGACTGTCCAACTGCACCACTCAGATAGTCATGGTAAACATCAATGGAGACGATCGTGAGAATATTCACCCAACTCAGCAGCTAGGTTGGTTCTCAAAACCACATCACTTCTTTTAAAATTCACCAAACGATTGACTAATTTGATATGTTTGTGTTGGCTTGTCCATAGGTGAAGGAGGTATGTAGCATTTTGTTTCTCAAAATTACATTAAATTCAGGGTTAGTTTTAATAGTTTGTGAATGAAAACACACATATTTGCATGATGGTACACCAATTATTGCTAAGAAAATATTTTTTTTAAATTTATTATTATTGTATTCCATGTTTGTTGCTGTTTAATGTAAGGATAAAAGAACATTATGAACCATTATGTACAGTACACATTGTATATTTCCATTAAAAATGATTTCTTTTCAGAGTTTGTTGAAGTCATACTCCTACCTCTCGATGAATTTCAAGACAAAATAGATGGTAATGCAGTCATAGCCTGGTATTGGCCTCACAAACTAATAGTTTATAATTAATAAAATAGGCTTTTTTTTTCAGAGTTGATGAAGAAGGGCAAGATCATTGTTGATGCAAAAGTGTACATCTACGCCATGGGGATGGCCCAAGCTTTCTTTAAACCAAGAGAACTTCCTGTTCTCAAGCAGTAATTCATTAGAACTGGATTGGATAGGTTATGCTTTAGGTCTTTCTGTTACAAATGACAGAAAAAGAAAATAACAGTCTCAAGAGATTTTTTTTTTTTTTAAATCCTCTAATGGTTAAAATGTAGTGTGCTGGCACAATCCTAAGGGTTTGCTTGGACCACATTTCAAAAACTCATTATATTCTAGATTTTGAGAACAAAATTTGACAAATAAGACTACCATTAAAGATTGTATCATGATATCTAAGGACAAAATTTATAATTTTGAAACCAGTTCACATTTGAAGTTCTTGGTGTTAAACAGTGCCTTTATACCTTGTGGCCTGAACAAAGTTAAAATTCTTCTATGTAACAATGCTGTACTTTGGCATTTTATGTTACGATAATGACCGAAGAACTACTTGAGGGGCTCTCCCTTTTGTGCGAACATTCCTAAAAAGATTACAGATTTGTTTACAACCCTCAAATGGGGTAATTGAATAGGACTGTGTGCTCAAATAACATGCTGCAATATTCAGTATTTTCTGTAGTTTGTCGACTTCTAAAATGATGTGCTACCTACTTATCACATGGTGGTACACTTTTAAAACCTCAATTTTGAATTTATGAATTGGTTACAGGTATCTAATTATGGATTGTGTTGTATTAACAATTTAAATATAGTGGTTAGCAGTTGAAGTATTTTAAATGTGGCACTTGAGAAAATAGATCTTAATTTTGCCTGTAAATGTGGAATAATAATGACCAAATAAAACACTAGATTAGCATATCCTTTGTGGTTATATTAATTGCATTTTCCCATGTTATGATTCAAAGTTTGTGGTGATATTTAAGTATTGTCTTTCTTGTTCAGCCCAAATTTTTGACACGTATCTAACTTTATTATTTATTCATTATTCCTGTTTACTTGACATTTATGATAATTATTTTGTGTCCAACCAAACTAACAAGCAGAGTGCTCGTCTTCTGATCCGAAGGTCGGTGGTTCGAATCCCACTCTTGACATTAATATCCTGGTAGAGCAGTCAGATTCACTGACCGGTTAGTACATACCAGGGCAATTGCGGCCCCAGGGCCCGGATCAGGCGCTCTGCCTGTTTAAATCCGGCCCTCCCCCCAGCGATCATATGTGTTTTACTCTGTTTCTTTAATTTTTAACTGTCTTGAAGCTGTAACATGTGTCTGCACTTATGTCCTTAATTACAACGAGTATAAGGGCCAACCCAAATTAAAAAAAATTGCAGGGCACTATGAGAATAAACTCGTAAATTAACCAGAATAAACTTGTAAATTAATCAGAATAAAGTCTCAGTCAAAATGGCTTGGATGAGTTCAAAGTTAACACAAAAGCCCGCAATAGATATCGAACTTTATAATGCGGGCCTTTTAGACATCACAAACAAACATTTCCCCCGTGCAGTGCCCCATGTCCTTCTGGTTAAGGGCCTGCGTGCGGAGCTCAGCTCCTGGGCACTGGGCAGGACACTGACCACAGAGCCACAGCCATAGGTGAGAGAGTCTTGGACGATTTCGCCAATAATCTGCTCCCTCGACTTCGGCCGCTTCACCCTTCTTAACTTTGTGTAAAGTCACCGTTCATATGAGTTATTTTTGTGCATAGGTTTCACAACATGGCTCTACGGGCTTGTGGAGCCGTGCGTACTGCACAGCAGTGCTCCAGACCCTGTACCGCGGGCCTGGGGCCAGTGCTCCAGACCCAATACTGCGGGCCTGGGGGCATTGTGGACGGGTTCTGTAGAATTTGGGATCAGGGACTAAACCCATAAACATTTGGAGTCAAACAGTGTGCAGTTAGAGGATGCTCTTAGTCCTCTGGGGAACATAGAACTTCATTTGTGTTCATTTTTTGGCAAATGTAAGGCACCTCACAGTTGGAATATGTGTGTGAAATGACGTACTCCGGTGTTGGGTGCACGTGTGTTGTTGGAGCTGCGCTCATGCATGGCCATGTGAGCACTATGTCTTTATTAGTTATAGTACCCCATCATTGTAGTTATCAGCCTGGGCTACATGAGTGTGTTAGGCTGTGGTTGTGTTACTCTGATGTAACAGGCTTGTATGGATGATGTCGTGTGCGTGAAACATCAACAAACGTGAAGACAATTGGTCCCATCCATCTTCTTCCCGCAAGACAATTGGTGCATGCCCCAAAAAATGATCACCACCAATCACTACTGTGCTGTCCAGTGTGGGCTGGTGTTTTACCAAGTTTGTCCAAGGGATGTCAAAAAGGTTAGAATCGGTGCGTAAAACTGATGGCACCGATTCTCTTTTTATTCTCCGTCGTACTTTATAAAGATGACATGAAATGAATGAAAAACAGATTCAGTAGCCAGTATTTTACATATATACTTATAAGAATTTTTTACACAAATGATAGCGGGCCGGCCCTCCGCCACTAGCCTGGATTCCATATGGCCCTCGAGGAAAAATGACTGCCCACCCCTGGGTTAGTACGATCATAGCTGCCCCAGATGAATTCTGCCGTTGTGTCCTTGGGCAAGACACTTAACCCACCTCGCCCCCAGCATCTGCGCACAACTGGTGTCAAAGTGCTTTGAGTACCTTGGCGGTAGAAAAGCGCTTATGTGACCATTTAACTCGTTAACAAGAAAACGGTCTAACTCGATTTACGTACATTGTTTTGATTTTCGTGCATGCAGCTCTCCCTCGATAGCATGCTCCTAGACACGTTCACTCTCTGTGAAGTTTTGTTATATAAAGTTGAATGTACTGAACGCGAATATGGAGGTCGCTGTTAAAGGTAAGATAACGCCTTTCCAGTTATCTTAAATCACGGAGCTAGCGTTAATTGAAATATACCGACGCCAGCTATGTAAGCGGTGTATTGTTACAATCATGCTAATTAAAAGTGACAATTGAACCATAACGGAATGTCTGAAACTGTTGGTAGGTAAAGCAAGCATAACAAAATCATAAGTGCAACCCTCAACTTGTGCAACATTTGGATGTAAAATTCTAGTGTTAAACAAGCTAACTAGCTTTTGGGAAAGGTACCAAAATAATGTTGTTGCTTTTGTTTACCAGTCTTCCAACTAGCTGTAAAATGTTGTTTACAAAAAAACAAAAGTTATTTCTTATTCTTGCGAGTTTAGGAAACATTTTCCATTGGGCAGAAAGTCAGTATTTAGTTGGTAACAGTAAACCTTAAGTACTTTGGTGTCCTAGTCTAAGAACCACTGATGGCGCTCACTTCATCAATGTTGTTCTGCTAGTGTTTGACTGTTACTTATAGTGCTTTTGTGCATGCATTCTTCCTATCAAGGATGTAAAGTAATTTTCCTTGTGGTTGATTTTAGTAGTTTAGTATCATAAATGTATTTGTGAATCTGTTTTGTTTTTATTTAAATGCCTAGAATTTGGATGAATATCTTAAATGCCTCATTTGAATCACCAAGACACGAGAAGAAAATGTCTAACCCCTAACGTAATTTTAGTGTTCAAAAATAAACATAACTAAAGTGATATTATTTTTGAAAATGTCATAGTGTAAACAGACCTTTTCTGAAATTAACCACGCAAACCAACATTACCTTTTGTCTCTGCCTTTTAGGTTCAAGAATCTTTCATTTATTTAATTTGTCTGTCTCTCTTTTATTTTATTTTACCCCTCAGCCTCTGCCCCTTCGAGTCCAGCAGGGCATCATCAGAAAGGCATCAACGAGTTCTTCAGAGTAACTGGAATCCTCAGCTCTAGTCCAAACAAGCCCCAAGACCCCTGTTCATCCACACACACACAACAACCACACCAATGGCGCTTTTCCCCATGGACGACCCCAACAAGGACCAAGAAGAAGAAGAGGACGATGTTAGTTTGTTGGCTGCTACTACAAATCCTGAACTTTATACTTTAGATGAAGAAGACGGTTTCTTGACTGTGGAAAACATTCAAGAAAATGTCGAGGAGGAAGTGGACTATTTGGAAGGAATAACTGCGGAGATGTTCGATGAGGACTTTGAAACAAGTGCAGAAGGGGCATCAGCTAGGTAGAAGCTCTCCCGGATGCCCATTTCGGACTCTTAGGCAGCTCCTCGACTTTGTTAGAGCCCATGGGCTGTGTGGACGACCTGCCTGAGGAGATACTGATGAAGCATTTCCAAAATCCTCACAAATATATGAAGCATTATAATAAGAGTGTAACATCAAGGGTTATTTTGCATTATAGTTCATGCTAAAACTTTAGAGCAAAGGCCTATATGTTTATTATTTTGTTTATTAATATTTATTTTACTTTTAATTTTACTATCTAGCTAACAGAGACAATTCAATGCAGAGCAGGCAAGTCTATATATACAGGGTGTATATATATGTATGTATGTATGTGTGTATGTGTATATATAATATTACAGTTTGAAAACTACCGTAAGAAGTTATTTTACTAGGGAAGTGTCAAGGTCAATATTCATGAATCAAGAGGAGATATAATGGCGTGTAGCAGTCGGAGCAGCGTTTTTTTCTGCAGAAACTGTCCAGGTCTTGTTGGTGTTCTGTTGTCTTGTGTTGTTCATCAATAAAGACTCTATTTTGCATTGAAACTTCTCAAGTCTGGAGTTCGGTTATTCTTTGATTCAACAATACTGAGGCAGGTGTTGAGTCTAGTGCCTTCCCAAGATCGCAGTGTTCAGCTCGTCTGCCACCGATGGAAAAACATACTAGAAGACCCAAAGGTATAACTGGAATGTAATTTAAATGGTATGGTAAAGTGAATCATAGAGAACAACACACATGTATAATTTTTTGGAGATGGCTACTTAGTCTGGATTGAGGTGGTTTGGATATGTACAGAAATTACGGCCCAAAGCCCAGCCCAGTTACCACAGTGGCAGACATCCAAGAAAGAGTCTCGGGTATGAAAAACTGGACAGCACCGGGCCCCGACATGATTCAACTCGCAACACTCCATGAGCGCCTGGCTGCACAAATGAACCAGCTGCTAAGGGATGGGAGTACGATCACTCCAAGGATACAGTCCCATCCATCTATCGCCCAATAACCTGTCTCTCCACAACATGGAAGCTCATGTCAAGATCACTGTGGCAAGATAAGTGGGCACATATATCAATACAGAAGGGTATTGGCAAAGACACCAGAGGAGCCAAACACCAACTCCTGGTTGACAGAACAGTCGCTCAAAACTGCAGAACCCGACACACCAATCTGTGCACTGATTGATTACAAGAAAGCATATTACTCAATGCCACACACATGGATCACTGAATGCTTGGAGATGTACAACATCAACAGGACTCTTAAGAGCCGTCAAAGCAAACTAGATGCGGCTGTGGAAAACCACCCTTGAGCCCAATGGTAAACCATCAAATAATTCTGTTCTGCACAGGTCTGAACCCCCCCTTGAAACCAAATAATCAACAAGACTGGCTATGGATAATGACTCAAGAATGGGGCCACAATCAATCATCTCCTCTACATGGATGACATCAAACTGTACGCTAAGAGCGAGCGAGACATTGACTCACTGATCCACACGACCAGGATCTACAGCGCTGACATTGGAATGTCATTCAGGCTTGAGAAGTGTATTTGGATGGTGACAAAGAGAGGGAAGGTAGTCCACACAGAAGGGGTCTCTCTCCCAGAAGGAATAATAGCAGACATTGAGGATGGTTACAAGTACCTTGAAATACCACAGGCAAATGGCAACCTAGAAAACAAGGAAAACGACAACAGCCAAATGCCTACGAGTAGTTTTCTCTGTGCAGGGTGTTGAAGGCATAGGTTTGGAGAGAATTCCAGACCTCTGGAATATTAGGAAAAACAAAAACAAAAACTATGTCCAAGAGAAAAATACAACCCAAAATGTGAGCCAACAACCCTTTAAAATATTCAGGTGACATTTTGTATACATTTTTTAAGTTAAAATACAAACATTCTGTATCATTTGCAGACTTCTGGGACCCCTTTCTTCGTATTTTTGCTAGGAAATCGAAGAAAAGGTTCACAGCTCTGAAATTGTACACCTACCAAATTGAAGATCGCAAGCTCGGGGCAAAACTCCTTATCCTGAAGAAATACGTGCATCCCACAACTGGTGTCCACGCTGAGAATCTGCCTCAAAGATGACTATACCAAAGCAGTTGAGATAAAAGTACCCCCTCATAGAATATTTAGACTAAACCGGGCTTAAACCAGGACTAAATGATGAGTAAACTGGGGCTGTTGTGTGTAAAGAAATGAATATCCTCTCTTCATTGAGTCTTGCATATATGTACCTTTTCATTATACCTATCATTCTGTGTCAGTTAAATTCTCCAATTCTCTTGCACATGTTTTTAAAGTGCACTATAAACGGAATCTTGACTTTAAAATATTAATTGCAGGTTTAAACACAATATATTTGTGATGAAAATAGTCCCAAATGTTCAGCCTTAGTTTGAAGAAGTCAAAATGAATCTGCAGGACTAAAGCAAGACTAACAAAGCATAATTAGTGATGCTTCCAACCCAGAACAAGAAAACACATTTGAATGACCTGGCACCACTCGCTGTGAAAATAGTAGGAAGTGTAAAAAATATCTTGTCTCTTAGTAACATGAATGGTAAACAGTAGGACTTCAATTTTGTTCACTTACAAACTACAAAAACTACAAAAACTACAAAACTAGCTAAACTAACTTGTTTAAAAATAATGTTGTTCTCCAGACTTCATCCTGGGCACGGTGCACAAATCCAAAGGCATGGAGTTCGACACTGTGATGTACGGACGACTTTGTGAAGATTCCTGCTTCAAGACACAAACTCCGCTTCCACCGGAGCTTCGTTATAAGTAAAGAACATATGATTTATTATGTTGGATAATGATTTGGCCCAATCATTGCTTTACTTTACATTCTTGATTGGGAAAGTGAAGCCTCAACAATGAGGCCCTACAGCCAGTCACAGGACAAAACTCCACCAAAATGATGCATCTAAATACTGCCATCTACTGGGAAAGTCTGTTATGAAGATTTTTATCAGTGTGTATGAAGTTATGTTGATTATAACAAGAATATGCACTGTATAACATGCTTTCTGCTCTCATGAACGCAGCATTTCTTGAATTTCTGATTTCACACAAACTGAAGGCTTGGTCACGTGACTTCCTTGTTACTGAGAGACAGATCATTTTGAGGCTTCAGTTTCGTCTTGATTTATTTTGCTTATCACTACTTTACATTGCATTCTGTTCAGTTCAGATTTGACAACAAATTAACAGTTTTTCTTAATAATAATAATACCTTTGTCTTTTTGTTTTAGTAGTAATTCTAATATAGTATCGTTTACTATAATACAATACACCACTTGACAAGTTTTCTTTTTATTTCAGTAGTTTGTAGTTAAATGAGACAAGACATTGACGTGGTCCACATATTTTTAATTTTCAATCAAATTAAAGTGCGCACTTTATTCTTTAGACTTTATTCTTTATACTTCAGTGGCTCCTGAGCGCGGAGAGCGCACTTTATTCTTTAGACTTCATTCTTAAGACTTCATCCTTTAGACTTCACTCTCCTCGACTTCTTCGAGGTGGTGTTTTATGGCGGTTGGTATCCATAATGTTACATTACCGTCATTCTTTAGACTTTATTCATTAGACCCCATTCTTTAGTTGTTGTTGTTGCTTCCAGGCCAGCTCCAAAGGTGCATCCTTCTTCTTCTTCTTTGATGTTCCATGGCAGCTGGCAGCCATAGTGCCACATCACTGCCACCCACTGTAGTTGTGACTCTTGGAGTCACTTTCGTTGTTGTCGCCGCCCTCCATGGCACCGGCAGTTTACAGGAGATCAGCGGTTGTAGTCATGTAACACTACAACAACATCCCTAACTCTATAATCTTCCAATTAACCCTGTGTAATATAAGTAACTATAGCCTTACATAATCCCTGTGACTGGCTGTAAGAAGATTCCATAGATTGAATTCCTGCCTATTATTATGAAACCATAAGACTGTCAGTTCTTTCTCTTTCATATGCTGTACAGTGAAGCAGCACATGCCCAACAGTTTCTCGTTCTTGACAGTGATTACACAAACCGGTAGGATGTTTGCCCATTCTACTCAGCGACCAATTGAGTCCAGTGTGGCCTATTCTCATGCGAGCAAAGGCTCTCTCTTCCCCCGCGTTCCTGCCCATGGATCTGCATGGACCAACACTACTCTATGTCTGATACAGATGTCATCCAGGATCACAACGATTGGAATGGTCCTAAGTTTATAGGACCAAAGTTTATACACATGAGTCAATAATGAGTTTGATTTCAGGTTTGCTTATTTCAACCATCTCATCAATTGATGACCGCCTAAGGGAATTTTTAGCCAGCGATTCAGCCATTTCATTACCATCTACCCCAACATGTATAGGAACCCAAATGAAGGAGACCCTCACATCCTTCATGGACAGAGAGAGACAATCAGATTTTCCAGATTGAATGCTTTGCAGTGCAGAGAGGCTGTCAGAAGCTAACACAATGTTGTGACACAATGATAGACTCAGCCCATTCCATTGTTAACCGTATCACTATGAGTTCCGTGGTGAAGACAGAGAGATGATTTGTTAACCTCTTCTTGACCGCTATCTCAAGGTCAAGGTCAGGTATGAAAAAGGCAACGTCTGTTCACTCACCTTCGGGATCCTTAGATCCATCGGTATAAATTAACACATCATCTGAATGCTTATTGTTGAGCTCTTGAACAATAAGCTGTGGTGCCTTCTCAGTTTTCCCTTTAAGTTCGCGATGCAAACTAGTATCAACAGGAGCCAGAGTAAACTTCCAAGGAGCTATGGTTGATAAAGCCACCGAAGGGTTCAAGTTAAGCTCACTTATTCCATCAGGTCGCGCTTTTGCATCTCTTACCCAGTTAAAACACTGATCGCCGGGCAAAGGCTGATGTTTTAGGCGCCTTCTATCCTGTTCACACAATTGGGTAAAACTATGGACAATTGACATGGATGTTAGCATTATCATTAGCTCATAAAACTTTCTAAAACCTCCATAAAAAAACAAACAAACCCATACCCACTCAACTGCACACAAATATATACATAAAACACTAAAACCAACACCTAACAATGATAAAAAGTTGTGTACAAGCCCTATCATGCTCCCCTACACATTCTCTACCTTGGTCCAGCCGGGAACCCTGATAACGGAGCTCGTTTCCAGAGGGAACCCTTTGACTCCTGGACACAAGAACAGAGAAAGTGAGTAAACGTTCTTAACAGGTCACCAAAAACACTGCAAACTACATTAACACACATAAACGCCTAAACATCCTTTAACACAAATTATGCACTATATATTGCACACATCCAATTGACCTAATTCAATTTCATTTGGCTTCAATTAAAGTGTCCCTGTGCGCCAGATCTAAAAAATGGGATAAAAAGGACAGACATTACTTCAATAAATATTTAAAATCAATTTTGTGCAATTGTCTTTTTGAAAGTGCAACTTGATGCTTAAAGTGCGGTGTGCAATTAAAGTGCCAAATGTAATTTGTTAATTTGAAAAGTGTCAAGTTCTAGTGCTAACAAACAGCCCGTTTGTTACAGTGAGGTATCCGACTTTATTCTTCGAAATTAATAATTTTGTTTGCCCCAATAGGTTCATGTAATAGCTGCAGTATGTGACAAAATCATATATAATTAATTGTTTTATTGTAAACCCAGCTCTTGTTTTATTTCAAAAACCAACAAAAAACATGATAATATTAATGCATGAAGGATTTGTGAGTGCCAGGAACTAGTTTGATCATTTTTTATTACCTACTTCGTCCTTTTGCAGTTTGAAAATTAGGTATCCCAGGTTTAAACAACAATGATCACAGCAATTCACAGTCTTAATTAACAACTGATTCATTCACTAACTTGATGTCACTGTACAATGTTTTTGATCAATATTAAGTCAATCTGCTCTTGATTATGTCAGTTCTTACAGTAATGTATCTTTTGTCTTATGTGCAGCAAATTAACATAAACATTAACAATAAACAACACTCGAGGATTAGCATGTTTTTAATGTTTGCAATAAATTTGTGGGTATAATTTATGTTAATGTAAAAGTACCAGCCATGAGTCCAGCAGTATTGTTCTTAAAATAGGGTGGACGTGTAAAGCACATAAAGATGATTTAGACTAGAATATTTGATTACAAAGTCAATTAATTACTGTCTACTCTGGAAGATTTTAACAAGTTTTTTTTTTTTAATTGCAATGCCCTTGGATTTACTGCATAATGTATTGCTTGTGGTATTGATTCTGTCTCTTTCCCGGTGGTCCTATTTACAAAACTGTAAAAACTGAATCAAACACTGTCTTTCATAATATTTAGATATTGGACATTTTCAGTAGGAATGCAGGAAGTTGGTAAGTGTAGTTTCATTTCTACTGTGTTGTTTTTCTTTTTAAACATTTACATTTCTATTTGAATTGTTTTTGTAAACCCAAAATGTTTGAATTCATGCCAGAAGTGGAGTAAACTGTGTGCAGATTTACAGCTGTTTGATTTTCATTGTAGCAGCATCTGAAGCTAGAAAAAAAGAAAAAAGCCAGCACACCAGCTGTGCATCTCTGACACAGCTATTGTTTAATACTGTGGGAAATGGAGAAGATGAATCATCAAAACACAAATACAAAAATTCTGGTGAACAACTTGCAACACATTTTAAACAGAAGATGAAACACGGTCTTAAAATGTTTAACTTTTATGTTGCACAAATTCTATTATTCAACTCACGTTCTTCCCCCTTCAAATGGAAAACATTTGTCCCCCAGTGATTATGTTATTTGCAGAGAGTTAAGCATCTTCAAACAAGCTACACATGTTGTGAAATGCGTGATTCCAAATTTCCAAGTGAAATATAACTAGTAATAAGAGAAAGTCAATAACAACAGCAGCTTTTTACCATCTAAAAAACATTGCCAAAATCAAAAGTGCGTTTGTCTCTAGTAGATTAGACTACTGTAACGGCCTGCTCACTGGCCTCTCCAAACGAGATGTAAAACAGCTGCAGTACATCCAGACAGTACAAGTCTCTCCATATCCTAGCACCAAAGTCCATCTCAGACCCTGAGGACCGGCCTCTTGCTGGTGCCAGAGTCAGGACTAAACATGGACCGGCCTCCTGCTGGTGCCAGTCAGGACTAAACATGGGGAATCTGTGTTTCAGTTTTATGCAGCTAAAATCTGGAACAGTCTTCCTGAGGATGTGAGACAGGCCGCTACTCTGGCAATGTTCAAATCTAAGCTAAAACCGTGTTTTGTTTAGCGGTGCATATGACTGAAATGATTTTCTTTGCACTCTTCTCTTTTATGCCTTAAACTGTTTTGTGATTTCTGTCATGTCTTTGTGATTTTAATGCATTTTTTTCCTGTTGTGTGAAACACTTTCCAACTGCCCCAACTGTATCACCCCCCCGTATCACTGATGGCTCTCTGACCGGTCAAGTTTATTTCAAAAGTGTTAGTTTGCGATGATAATGAAAATGATAAAATAATGTTATGATTAGTTGCATTAATGGCATTTCTAACACAAAACACTTAACTTTGTTACTATTGTGCAACAAATAACTCTCCGTGCTAATCCTATCCCCTCTCTCCCTCCTCAGACGGTTGGGCTTTGTGTGAGCGCTGTGTCTGTGTGCGGTCTGGACCCATGGCGTTCCTTATGACTGATGATGTACTGTCCATGGCAGAGATCCCAGAGCACTTCCAGATGGCTCGACACCACATCATGCTGCTCGCTCTGTTCTGAACACATTCCTATAAAAAACGTATGACATTTCTACTATGAGAGACAGAATCTAAAAAAGACAATCCGGAAATCACATTGTATGATTTTGATCAGTGTTTTTTTTTTTTTTGTTCATTAACAACAAACTGTGAGCACACTAATTAAAAAAAAAAAAAAAAAAAGATATTGTTTTTTAGATGTAAAGGCAGATGTTTCATTTTACATGGTAGGCTATTTTTTCTTCTTTCTGTCGTGTACTTTAAGGCATAAGTAACTGAGAATAGCTCCTGCGAGTTTTATAGGGTTTATGGCCCAAAAACTGCACTATTTGGCCTTGAATAACTACACTGGAGCTCTAGTCCTGACTTCAGCCAGCACAGACACATGCCAAAAGTCTTCAGCTTTTTCATGAATTTACAAACATTTAGTTCTTACCATTTGTTTTTTCTACGAGCAAACCTTCGGCTGCAACTAAACTAGTGAATTTTATAGGGAAAATGGTGCAATCCTGTCTGCCAAAAGGTATTCCCTTAATTCACCAAAGTTGAACGTATTTTAGTGCTGACTGGTTGTGAATTTGTCTCCAATGGTTAGTGAATAAATCCATTTTCAAGTAACTCCACAGTACAGCTCCAGCTCCTTTTGGAAAACATCTGCAAAAGATCAGTCCAAAGTGTTCAAACATACATTAAAACATGACGATGAACAAATCACTAGTTGCCAGCTAAATTACTACAAACACACACCATCTTTTATATTGAGACAATATACAACCCTTTGATTATGTCGTGGAAAACTTCAGTAATAGTTATCAAGAAATAAATAAACGATCGGACAGAGTTGTATTGTCTCAAAGTGAACGGTTTAATTCAGTGTAAGTCCTGAATTCATCTGTCCCTGATACAAGTTGTCTGTCCCTTCCAGGACTTCGCCCACACACAAGGGAACCTGTCTTTTTATACAATACAGGTTGAAAAAATCACATGACATACATACTCGAATATCATTGGTTCGATGGGCCAGATGCTAAGACAGGAACAGGGTGGGTTTTTTGTTGATTGAATTCAGACTTTGGCTGTCTGGTTTCTGTTAAAGACAATTGTCGCGGCAGGCGAGGCATATGCAAAGAGGCCCATCCTGGACCCCTGGGGTTAGATCACACCTGAGAGGAGCCAGTCTTTGAGCAGCACTACCAGGGCTCCTGATGATTTAGCATTTGTGTGGAGGGGAGCATTGGGGGTGTTTTGCATGGTGACATAAGGTCTGGTGTTTTTCTGCCACAACAATTACAAAAAAAAAAATCCCAAATGAGAGGACAGAGAACACCAAGAAGGAAATTGTGAAACAGTTTTATTACACTACATTCTTTAAAAAAACTGGAAAGTGGATTTTGAATACTTGCTTCAAGAATACATCACTACAGATTGACCACATTTTCTATGAATGGTAAAAATAAATTTACACTCATCCAGTTGTAAAGGGGTAATTAAGCAGCAGAAACGGTGCACAACGTACCCTTTCTGCTGAATGCCCTACGTATAAAACTTCTTCATCAAGCAGGTGACACCATCAGGCCAAGTACCATGTCATATCTGAGCAATATAAACACCCGTAATTAAATAACTGCCAGAGTGGAATGTTCATAGCAAGCAATAACATTTCCATAGAGACAAACATTTACCAGAAATGTATATAGTGCACCTTTAAGTACTCCAATGTGAAGGTGTCAATTTGGGCAACTGTAGTCTAATCACATTCTTTACTTTCGAGTGACCAATTTGATTTTGAGTAGTAGTAAGTAACATTTTTGATATATTTCCGGACCTAGCTGCTTAGGCAATTGCTTTCTTAATCTAATGTTCTCTATCTTTTTATAATATTTTAACTGAATCATTCTGAATTACTAACCTTTTTCAAGTGCATGTACTCGTAATAATTTACTTTCTTTAAAAAAATAAAAATCTAGTGTGGACAAATGTTTTGTAGTATTTGTCATAATTATTTCATGACTAACATAACATAACATAAAACACTACATAGTCTTTAGTCCTATATTGTATACTGTGTGTTGTGTACATCTCGGGGAAGCCTTACAGCCTTAAGCCACATTGTTTTGATGCATGGGAACACGTTCTTCTGATATTTGACCATTATTCTGGTTTCTTTGAGTTCTGTTTCTTCTTTTCCTGTAAATAACAATGTAGATACATTCAAAATATATTTGGCCATCATAATCTTCAAAGGTCAAGGAATTTTGAGTCTTTACGTACCGTTTGTATAACCACCAACCTGCTCCACCTGCAGCCAGGACAATGAGTAGTAGTACGACTGGCACAATCACTGACAAGACAAAAGAAAAGGAAAGCAATCTGTTTGAATTATGATAAGAAACGTGAATTGTGATAATCAGCTAAAATATTTGATCTCCATTTATCTAACCCAAACTGCACTCAAAAGACTACAACTGCACAGGAGTTCATGCAAAACAACTATTCATAAAGAGAAGTACTCCTGGAGGACTGAGAGGTCACATACACAGACTTAAGACTGTTAGACTGTTGTTTTAATAGTTAACCTTACAGCTAGTGGCCGCAGACTGTGTTGACGGCAGAGGAGATGTGCTACTGGGAGATGTGCTGCTTGGAGATGTGCTACTGGGAGATGTGCTGCTTGGAGATGTGCTGCTAGGAGATGTGCTACTGGGAGATGTGCTGCTGGGAGATGTGCTGCTTGGAGATGTGCTGCTGGGAGATGTGCTGCTGGGAGATGTGGTTCTGTCCAGCCTTGGCCCTGTCAGAGGAGCATAAAGACATTGAGCATTCACACAATGTCATAAACAACATAATGGTTAATACATTTCTAACCTTTTATGCATTTTTTTCTATGATTTTGTTTTTCATTGAGTAGAAGGTGTTACCTCTTGTTTCCTGTGAATCTTTAATTTTGACCAATTGTTCTTGATGATAAATTCAATTGTTCTTGATGATAAATTCACAGTTTTACATGTTTACATGATGTAAGAACATATTGTTTATGTTTAAAAAAAATGTTTGGGCTCTCAAGCATGGATGTATTTATATTACCGCTCTCAAGCCAACATTGTCAACTGTCCAGTGAGAAATAGGCAGGAAGTATTAGAAACTGATAGTAGTGATACAGGGCTATATACATCAGTGCATACATTTCCATTCATAAAACATATGGTAAAGGTTTTTTGTTTTGTTTTTTTTGTTTTTTTGTTTTAACAGATGGGAGGTTAGGGCGACTATGCATTAAAATCAACTTGCCAAAGTGGCTAGTGGGATTGAATGAGTTGGTTTCCAATTCCAAACTTATGCCCATAACAACAGGAACTAGGGGTCAGTAGCACCCCTACTGTAGGGTCAGAGAACGACAAATAGGCCCGTTGATTGCTGGATCTGCCCAGAGTAAAGCTAAATCTATTCTAACTAGGGATGAGTATTGAACCGGTTCTATTTTTAGCAATCCATCAGAATCATATGTCTCCTTCCTTAACGATTCCACTTATCGCTGCCGCTTTGGGCCGCTGTATCTTTAAAGACTCCTACCGTCGCTGCGCTCTTTACGTCCTCCTCACTACAAGCAAACAAGCAAATGTTTCAGCTCTGGTGAAGCCTTTGCCTCACAGAAAAGCCCTGACTGCCTCAGTATTAAGCTGACATGTTTGATCCCTGCGCATGTCTGTTTGTGTAACACAGAGTAATAAGAAATTTGAGAAATTAGTTTACACTGAAATTGAGAAACAAATTCTGTTTTACATAATTTAAAATAGAGGTAATGTACTTCTGTCACTTCTGTCAAAATGTATTGAAATTACAATGGCCTAAATACAGGCTTATAAAACTAGATGCATAAGACACGTAATATTGTATCGCCTATATAGGAATCGATAAGAGAATCATTGAGGAATCGAATCAATAAGAGGAATTGTCAATACCACTGATATTAATAAAACCTATCCCTAATTCTAAGATATATCAAGATAATATAATAACGACATTCTAAGTTACAGGCTGGATGTGCAACAGCTTGTGGTTAAAACTGACTTATCAGGGGGATGTGAGGAGGTATTTTATATCATCTGAGCCATTGAACAATGAGTAAAAATTGATTAAGTTGCAGTGCATTGTGCGGATACTGAAGTACTGCAAGTTGCTAAGTAACATTGTTACTAAGTACAGTAAGTAACATGGATCGTTGTCACAGAGAGGTGCTACAGGTACAGAGTGCTTCCTGGAGGATGGCTGAAAAAGGGAAGCGTGCTGCGGCACTGGGCTACTATAGTACAGTTCATCTGCTCATGCGAGGGGAAGGATAGGGACTATTCTCTAGCTAAAGACTACAACTTTCATGTTGAGTTGCATTATATGAGTGTGAAAATACAACATGTGTGTTTGTTTCACCGTTTGTTGTGCATTTATTTATAAGATAAGAGAACCTTTAGCACAAATTAGAGTAGGAAAAATTGCACATGTACTTACTACAAGAGCTGCTATTTTTCTCACTACAAGAGCTGCTATTTTTCTCACAAATTCAGTGACGTTTGAATCCTAAATTTCATGATCAAATAACACAATGTATTCCTTGGAACAGTAACTGCTCTTCACACGTTAAAGGCTGAAGAACAACCGTTAATTGACAGGTACCTACAGCATTGACTAATCCTGTTAAACCTAAGCGCTACAGGACAAAATCAAGACAAGACATGAATACAAACATATTTGGAAATTATGCAACACTTGTAAAATCATGTCAAGTGACATAATGTGCTAAACTGGCTGAGCAACTTAACGCCTTCTACTCCAGGTTTGATGTGACCACCTCCTCCCCCATGGTGGCCACCTCTGCCAACCCCGGTCCCCCCACCTCCCCCACCTCCCCCACCACTCTCTCAGTTCAAGAACAGGATGTAAACAGACTATTTTGGAAATCCAACCCCCGAAAAGCTGCTGGACCAGTCGGTGTTTCTCCCGCCACCTTAAGACACTGGAGGAGTGCTGTCCCCCGTCTTCACAGACATTTTTAACACCTCCCTGGAGTCATGCCACGTCCCAGCCTGCTTCAAGTCATACATAATTGTCCCTGTCCCCAAGAAGCTCAGGATCACTGGACTTAATGACTACAGGCCGGTGGCGCTGACGTCTGAAGTCATTAAGTCATTTGAACGCCTGGTCTTACCCCACCTCAAGTCCTTCACCTCCTCCCTGCTGGACCCCCTGCAGTTCGCATGACGCCATCAACCTGGCACTCCACTTCATCCTGCAGCATCTGGCCCCCCCAGGAACCTACGCCAGGATCATGTTTGTGGACTTCTGCTCTGCATTCAACACCATCCTCCCTGCTCTGCTCCAGGACAAGCTCTCCCAGATCAACATGCCTGACTCCACCTGCAGGTGTATCATTGACTTCCTGACGGATCGGAGGCAGTGTGTGCGACTGGAGAAGAATGTCTCAGACACTCAGACTATAAGTACAGGATCTCCACAGGGCTGTGTAATTTCTCCTCTGCTCTTCTCCCTGTACACAAACTGCTGCACCTCCAGCCACTCCGTAAAACTGATCAAACTACAGTCCATCTGGACCAGAACCTCCCGCCACAAGAATAGTTTCTTTCCCTCTGCCGTTGGACTAATGAACACTTCTTAAACACCTGTCACATTAACTACAATTTAATCAATCACTCACTGCACTACAACTGTAAATGTTACTGTAAAACTGTGTACATAGTAAGCCTATTTTTATCCTACAGTAGATTTAAATAGTTTCTTTTGATTTCATATATGTTGTTTTATCATTGTTCTTTTTTCTGATTCTTCTGATACTAAACATTGATATATTGTTGAGTGACATTTACTGCGTGTGATCATGGAAGAAGAGACAGTTGAAGCTGAACGAGAAGTCAGTGGAACTGAAGAGGAGGCTGGAGTTGTGCTGGGAGTGTCTGTGAATAAAATGAAACACATGGTTATGAATGATATATTGATGCTAACATCAATGGAATATCAGGAAAATTCCCCCTATATTTTGGGTCATGGTCGATATGTCTTTACATAAATTATATAAATTTGAATAAATAAAAACAAAACACAAAACAAGAAAGCAAACAGAATAAATACATTTAGTCCAAAGCCTGTGTCCATGGAGTTTTGAGGCCCAAATACACAGTTCTGAAATCCAGTGCAGGACAGTCCCAAAAAACATGGTGGGGCCTCCTGGAAACCACAATTTCTCCAACATTTAGGATTTCCTTGTGAATAGTCAGCACTTTGACATGGTGTTATGAAAAAAACTACTACATTTTTCCAACAGAACTCCCTCCAAACATGTGATTTTGTGGTTCTCCATTGAGGTGTACATATATTTTCCCATTCTTCGTCTGTCAAAACAAAATAACCCTCTCTTTCCCATTTATCTTTTATATATTTAGTAGACTTTTGGTCCAGAATATGAATGCATTGTTATCATTTAAATATTATTCTCCTTGAAAGTTCTGAGTTATATTAGTAAACATTTCAGTCAGAGGTTTATAATGGTCATTGCTTTGTTTAATTTCTTGGTTATAACTCTTCATTTGTAAATATTAATAAAAGTCCTGTTCCTCCAAGCCAAAGGTTTCCTTCAGCAACAATCTGGTTTATACCTGCAGTAGTTATACAGACTTTGAATCTCAGGTCGGTACGGTTTGGTACAAAACCTTGGTCATAAACTAACCATCTTAAGATTTTAATATCTTTGTTGAGTCTGTGTGGTTTGATTAGCACTTTCCCAGTTCAGATTTTCCAGGGATTCTATGTTTCATCCATTTGACCCAATAGTTTTTCATCAGCCAGGAGGCCTGGCATCATATTACATATACTATTTCCATTGAGCTTCATATTCTGGGTCACACCAGTACAAGCAAGCAATGCAAACAAGCAATGCTCTGACTTGAGCTGAGATAGTATTTTTTCAGACAAGGAAAACTCCAACCAAACTTTGATCGTAATAGAGTTTTGATTCAAAAACATTTTAAATTTGTTGTTGTATTGTCATATAAATCTTGAGATTGTTATATCCCACTCAATAAATAGTGGGGATGGAAAAAGGAAGGTACTGGAATATATAGTCAATGGATTGAAACTATTAAAATGAATGTTCTACCCAACTTCTATTTTTCAACATCAGTCTTTAAGAAGGAGAAAAGAGGGGTATAGTTTTTGTCTAGAATTGTTGACATAACTTTGTGGCGAACTACAACGAAATATTTAAGAGATTCTGTTTGGCATTTAAATGACTAGGTCTTTCTAAAGGTTAAAAGGGGTCACCAGTAAGAAAGAATGCTAGTTTTTTGTATATTCAGTTTGTATCCAGACATTGGACCAATATTTCACATGTATGGAGGTTTCGAGTTTTGTAAAATAATAGAACATTGTCTATTTTATGTTCCATCGTACCACTGATTGTTTCTGATATCTAATACATTGGGCCAATAGTTCCAAGTACAAAGCAAACAAGAGAGGAACCAAGCACAGCCCTCTTTCCAGTCAGTGGGTTTGTCAAGTGACTTTTAATTTTAATTCTTGGACTACCGTAAGAGCACCAATATTTTCTTATTATAAGTTGTCTATTAGCAATTTTTTCAGCACTTTCAATAATTAAGGCCAGCTAACAGAATCAAATGCTTTCTCAGTGTCCAAAATAATTTTAACAGCTTTGTTTTGTTGGTTTAATTAAATACAATTAATGGGCCTTCACATTCAGTTTTGTGTAAAAAGAATTACTTGGTTGCTAAAGTAAGCACTTCTTGCAGCTGAACTTCAACAAAGACGGAACTAGAAACCATCTTCCTCTTGTTTGTTTCTAAGAACATCTCATTGCAGTGGTTACTTACATGCAGTGGTTTTTGTTTTCTGCTTTCTATTTTAGGAGAATGTCAAACTAATTACGCCATACTATGGCTCTATAAAACTTGTATAACTGAGTGACAGTACAAACATACTTTTAAAACATAATTTAAAATCACAGTCCTGTAAACTCATAAATCATCCTGGCACAGTTCCTGTTCTGTTTATTCTGTTTTGTTTCAAATGTTAGTTATGTAATGTGATGTGAGACACACAAATTATTAACTATCAGCTCGATGTTATTACAGAAACTAAAAGCAGTGGTTAACAAAGTATTTATGAACCTAACCTTTGTATTTTTGTGTAATTTGCTTCTTTGCCCTACAACGTAGTATTATTATTATTATAAACAGGATCAAAATATTCTACAGATAGTACTTTAAGTGCAAGTTTGATGCCATTAGCCTTATACAATATTGCGTTTATGTATGATTATGATCAATATTTTCTTGCATTTCTAATTGATTGTGTCAATCTACTTGAAAGATGAACTCACATATGCTGCTCTGTGGTTGTGTTGTGGTTTGTAATGAGGTCCCTGAAACACACAGAAAAGATAAATATTAACACGTTTTCCTAAATGTATCTCTGCCAATCGAGTACGGAAATGAACATAGTTCTTACTCCACTAGCAGATAATTTAGCTTAATGCAAGAAAATTGCCTCGAGACAAGGCATGTCACAAATTTTACTTGGAACAATTATTGTGAGAAGACACATCACAATTGTATTAACAATTATTGATACCATGACAAAACAACTCACATATACAGTAATAAATGCAAGGCAAGTTTATTTGTGGAGCACAATTCGTACCCAAGGCAATTCAAAGTGCTTCACAAAACAGGAAAAAAAATCATTAAAATCACAAAGACATGACAGACATCACAAAACCTTCATTTTTATTCATTCAATTTAATTTTGTCCGTGCTTAGCATCCGCCAGATGGAAAACCAAGTCTATTGGTCCACACTGGCAGACACTGCAGACACTCTTTCCCATATCTATTTGACATTGCCAGCGTAACAGATGCCTCCGGGATGGGCACTTCACTCTTAGATTGATTCTTTACAGAGAAGTTAAAACAATTATTTAAAAAAAAAAAAAAACTTTACCTTTATGGTTACTGTTTGGGAGTTTTTGTTTTAATTCTCTTGATTATTATAGTTTAGTATTTACTGAATAATCATGCCTATTGATTTACCAAATAATCTTGACATTCCTACTTGCCACATGTCAGAAATATCACTAAAGTCTTAAGAATTCACAGAATTTTTGTGCTATTTAAACAAAATAATTAGTTGTGATGCCCTGTCAGAACTGGATTAGCAGCTGTAACATGTTGACAAGGTCATCACATATCCTAACTATATTGTTTCTATTGTATATTGTATATTACTGAGAATGAGGAACCATGTGCTTTAAGTACAGCTGATGAAAGTCATAACGTTATTTTAAAAATGGTCCTATGAAGCATTGAGTTTCTTGAATAGGAGATGAGAGAATGATGTAATGGTGTCACAATTCTAAAATGTCAAACTATTCATGGGTTTAAGCTTTCCATCTTGAAAGATTTTTATGCCCCAATAAAACAAAAAGGACCCATTACCATGTGGCTTTATACTATTCCTAATATTGATCAGTTTCTAAATGTATTCTGGAAATGTTGTAATTATGTGATGGTTTTTCAGTACTGATACTTCACGTCATGATCCTTCCCTGCTGCTCCTTCCTCCTCCTCTCCCTGCTCCCCCTCCCCCCTTTGTTTTCTCCTTATTTGCCAGTTCCTGGGTGGATCCTTCATTCCCTCCTCCAGCTGAGCTCCACACCTGCAACCAATCTACAATCACCATCTACTACTTCACAAGCAAGCTGACCAGTCTCCGGCGCCAGATCGTCATGTTGTGTGGTGCAGGCAATTTTCCCATTTTGCTATTTTTACCATTCTAACCATTCTTGATACTTACCTGCATTTGTTTCCCGTTTGCCCCAGTGTCTCTTGTGCGACCAGCTCCCGTTCCAGTCTACTCCGGCCCACTTATCAGCCTACCACCACCTACACCTCTGCTGTGCCACTGGATCCACTCTGCCCCTCCCGGAACCAACTCCCTGTTCCAAAACGATTTTGTTTTCTTTCACAATAAACTTTGATTCTGCCTTTTTGGGTCCTCCAGTCTTGTTCCTAACATACTTGTTCAAATGAATATCTACGTATCTGGGTGTAGAAAAAGATTCAGTTGTAGTCATCTGGACTCTGTTTTAGAAAAAAACGAAACGTTTCGACTCTCATCCAAGAGTCATTCTCAAGAAAGAGGAGTTAAGGAGGCCATCTTTGTTAAAAAAGAGAATCCTTCCTTAAATCGTAATGGTGGTTTAAGATTCAACCTTCCATTTGTTTACAATGGTCTGCTGAAACCCTGGAGACGCCCGGGGCATTCTGATGCTAAACAGGCACTCAAGGTGAGGCAGTCAAATGCCAGGGAACAATAGAACAATAGGCCCATCCCAGTTAAGTTGTAGTCATCTGGACTCTGTTTTAGAAAAAACAAAACGTTTCAACTCTCATCCAAGAGTCATTCTCAATCAGAGAAACAAGTCTGAGAACTCTTGTTTATATCCTACTCTGTGATCTCATGTGAGAGCCCATGCCCACAGGGACGGGACCTCCTGCTAATGGCCCATTGAAACTGGGATGGGCATTGTTTCTAATTGTTCCCTTGCTTCACCTGAGTGCCTATTTAGCATCCGAATGCCCAGGGCGTCTCCAGGGTTTTCAGCAGTCCATTATAAACAACGGGAAGGTTGAATCTTAAACCTCCATTCCGATTTAATGAAGATTCTCTTTTTTAACAAAGATTGCCTCCTTAACTCCTCTTTCAAACCATTTTTTTCCCTGCTCAGAATTCTCCACCTCACTGTCTTCAATAGAGTGGTTTGTGGCTTTGGAGATGAAGATGCACAGCGCTCTGGGGTCCTGAACTTGCGTGTCTTCTGTGCTGATATAAGCCTCTTGTGAAGTGGCTGTTTAAGTCTCCCCTATTGTACCGCTCTTTACAACTTTCTTCACTGCATTGGATAGAATACACTACATTGCTCTGTTTTGTGTGTCGGCATCTTGTCCTTAGGGTGAACCAGTTTTTGTCTTAACGTGTTGCCTGGTATTGAAATAAACAGGGACTTTCGTGTTGTCTAAAAATTCGTTGCAGTTTTTCTGACAGTCCTGAGACATAAGGGATAGAGACACCTTTCTTCTTGGTTCTGTTTCCCTTTTGTCCCTTTTGTCCTGCTTTTTGGTTCTCTTCACTTTGTTCAGGCCCAAGTCGGGTATCCACAGGCTGAGAGAGCATTCCGGACGTGTGTGTTTCCTCTTTCCTCTTGCCCTCTGAGCTGGGGGGCACCGCTTGTTCTCTGTGTTGTAGTGTTTGATCACTCCCAGCTTATGCTGTAGTGGGGTTAGAGCCAAAGAGCAGGTACTGGTCAGTGTGTGTGGTTTCCTATATACTTCTATCTGGAGCTTCCCGTCTTCTCCTCTGTATAGTGGAACAATCAAGAAAGGCAAGCAAGAGGAAAGAGGAAACACACGTCCGGAATGCTTCTCTCAGCCTGTGGATACCCGACCCGGATAAGATTCAACCTTCCCGTTGTTATAATGGTCTGCTGAAACCTGGACGCCCTGGGCATTGCGATACTAAATAGGCACTACAGATGAGGCATGGATCAATAGAACAGATAGGCCATGCACCAGTTTCCTGTGGCGAGGGCTCTCACTAGAGTAGGAATATAACAAGGAGTTCTAGACTTGTTTCTTCTCTGATTGAGAAGAGAATGACTCTTGGATGAGAGTCGAAACGTTTTGTTTTTTCTAAAACAGAGTCCAGATGACTACAACTGAATCTTTTTCTACAATGGAACACTCCTGGACGAATGAGGGATTACACCGATATGTGTCTGGGTATTGATTCTTCTGAAAACCCTTCAGAGCACAGTGATTATATTGGATACAGAGAAATTAATTGTCAAGGCAGGTATTTTATGTTGTGTAAATACAAAAATAATAAAAAAAAGTGGCATGACTAAATTATCAATTTTACCAAGCATCTTGAAGATATAAAAATAATAAAAATACTTTAATAAAGCAAATTCATAGTGAACAAATTGTTTATTTAGAATGATTCAGGCTTAGTAACTATTTAACTCTATACTCTAATCCTAATTCCTAACCCTAACACCCAACCTTAAATAGTTACTAAGATCGATAAAGCTTATAAAGTGGTGCCAAATACTTTTTATATACTGCAACTATGCAGAGGTGGGCAATATGGAAGATAATGAATATTTAATATTTTTTACTCCCAGCTCAACGTGCCTGAATCCACCTGCAGGTGGATCGTTAACTTCCTGAAGGATTGGAGGCAGTGCGTACAGCTGGGGAAGAATGTCTCAGACACTCGAACTATCAGCACAGGATCTCCACAGGGCTGTGTACTTTCTCCTCTTCTCTTCTCCATGTACACAAACTGCTGCACCTCCAGCCACGACTCCGTAAAACTGATCAAGTTTTCATACGACACCACCCTCATCGGGCTCATCTCGGACGGGGATGAGTCTGTCTACAGGAAAGAGGTGGACCGGCTGGTGTCCGGGAGCAGCGGTAACAACTAAAGTGCATTCTGCGTCTGCTGATAAGGTGATCGGCTGCAGACTTCCATCTCTGCAGGACCTGTACGTCTCCAGGACTCTGGGACGAGCAGGTCAGATCACAGCTGACCCTTCTCACCCTTGACACGGACTATTTGAACCAAGTTTATTTTTTACTTTATTTTATTAGTAAATTCTTAATTTATGCATGCCTTTTTTATTTCATAGATGTTCCTATTAATTATTATTATTTTATTATTAATTGTTTTATGTTGCACCTTAACACCGAGAGAAGTTCCTATGTTTGTAAACTTTGTTCAATGACAATGCAATAAACCTTTTCTGATTCTGATTCTGAGATCCTAATAGCTAGACTCAGAAGATATTCGGGAAATCAAAAGAAGTGTGATCAAACCTGTCTTTGAGGTTTAAGTATCAGACAAATGTGAAATACCAAAGCTGTAAAATTACACACAAATGTGAAGAAATATCCCTTCATTTGGAAGATTACAACTTAACTCTGTGCCATTATTATCTATAATCAGCTCATTTTGCAGCATGTTGAGATAGATTTTTAAATTATAAACAATATATCTGAAATTAAAATGTAGATCTTAAAAACACCATGCGAATAGGTCCAAATACAAAGCAAACAAGAGAGGAACCAAGCGCAGCCCTGCCTCACCTCTCTTTCCAGTCAGTGGGTCTGTCAAGTGACTTTTAATTTTAAGTGTTGGACTATCATAAAGAGCACCAATATTTTTTTGTTATAAGTTGTCTATTAGCAATTTGTTCAGCACTTTCAATAATTAAGGCCAGCTAACAGTATCAAATGCTTTCTCAGTGTCCAAAATAATCATTACAGCTTTATTTTGTTGTTTGTGTAAAGATTGTCTTATGTTGAGCTGAGTTTGTTGTTTGTTAATAATCATGATCATTATGAATTAAATTTGGGAGCAATTGTTCCTTTCAATTGGACATAATTGAGGTGTATATACGATAGTCCACATTCAGTATTGAGATAGGTCCATATGAGGCACAATCGAATTGATCCTTCCCTTTTTAGGTACCCAGAGTATGAGTGGAAAAGTTTCACCATTGTCGTTTTCCTTTACATAAGTTTAAATGTCATTGACATTTTTTTTTATTTTTTTTCTAAACAAAGGGTCATTAAGCAGATTGGCCTCAAACCTCCACAGTGTGTTTTTTGTTTTTCCTCCAAATCTACAGTAGTGTAAATGGGTGCATGATCACTTAGATCTCAATATATTTGTGTGGCCCCCGTCTCAGTGTCAGTTTTTCCTCAGTCCTAAGTGGGACTAAACACTAAACCTTCTGTTTTTGGTGCTACTGTGTGCATGGTGTTTAATAGCATAGTCTACTGTTTTTGTGAAAACAAAGCAACTTGCAGCTTTGAAAAACCGCCTCCAATGGCCAGAAAATTTCAAGAGGCCTGTGACATCACACAGAAAGGAAGAGCCACGGATGTGGTTGTGCAAAAATTTTTTAATATTTGTCCCACATTTTTTCATTATTTATACAAAAGTGAAAAGCTTATTTGTTACGTTGGTTTAATTAAATACAATTAATGGGCCTTCACATTCAGTATTGTGTAAAAAGAATTACTTGGTTGCTAAAGTAAGCACTTCTTGCAGCTGAACTTCAACAAAGACGGAAATAGAAACCATCTTCCTCTTCTTTGTTCCTGAGAACATCTCATTGTTAACATACAGTGGTTTTTGTGCTCTGTTTTCTATTTTAGGAGTATGTCAAACTAATTACGCCACACTATGGCTCTATAAAACTTGTATAACTGAGTGACAGTAGAAAACATACTTTTAAAAAATAATTTAAAATCACAGTCCTGTAAACTCTGTTTTGTTTAAAATGTAGATCTTAAAAACACCTTAAATAACCCTGCAACCAGCTTGCCCCTGTCCAGGGTGTATCCTGCCGAAGCCACTGGAATAGGCTCTAGTCCCCCGCGACAGAAACAAGCAATAAAAGATGAATGAACATCTTAAAAACATTAGATATTTTGATAACCTGCCCATCTTGCAGCGCCTAAGGACCATTATTATAAGGACCCGATCATTACCATCTGCATCCACATAGCTGTATCAAAGTTGTATTTGTCTCTACAAGTGCCCCTCAAACTCACTCAGTCCAGTTCGACGGGTTTAATAAAGCACATCTGTTCTAACTTATCTAAACTTTCTCGCTTCACTCCCAATTCTTCTTGTGTTTGCTGTGCAGATATAAGGGAAATGTTTCAGGGCACGTTGAACAAGCTACAAACATTTGCGAGAGCGTATTGTGAAGATTTGCAGATTTGTTTTCCTAAAACAGTAATTGAAGCCATGACATAGGGTCAAAAGTACAGAAGCGATGAACAGAACAGCAGTGTGTCAAATGAGCAGTCACTTTTCTGGTAGAGGGTCCACCACCTGCTTGTTTCCATGGAGATGTTATCACTGCCCCTAGAATCTCATTAAAGTTAGCTGCAGCCAAATTACAAGTTAAATCAGTGGCGAAGTGAAACCGCAAACAGTAAGAATGCTTGCTTTTCAAGGTATGTTTTTAGGAGGGTTTAGGGTTAAGGAGGCAATCTTTGTTCAAAAAGAAAATCCTTCCTTAAATCGTAATGGAGGTTTAAGTTTCAACCTTCCCGTTGCCCTGTGGGCAGGGCTTTCACAGAGCAGGATAGAACTGGTTGGGTAAATAGACTGAGCATAAAACACACTTTACCTGAAGTATGCAGTGGAAGAAGGACAGTGGAGGTCGTCTCTAGATCTGTTTCTGAGCTCACTGAAGAGATGACATACACGGTTGGAGTCGTAACTGAGGTGGGAGATGCTGCAAAAGAACAAATATCACATATCATTAGTAGTGGCTTCTTCAGAGTAAATGGTTCTGCCTATGTAGTATTCAATTGTTCAACAAATAAGGACAATAATCGTTGGAAAAGTGTGCTATTGCTTGATTTGTGTATTGATTTAATTCATGCACTGGACTTATTTGATTTGGGTTCTATATTTTTTCTATTTCCAAGCCATTTCAATTGGCGGACTAAGAAACACTTTTCATTCACACAGACTATGGCTTACACTGACAGAATAACAAAATATTCAATCGTAAAACATGAAGCATTCAAGGTAATAAGTTACCAAATGTAAACAGTCACTGATTTCAATAGGTTTAATTCGTTTTATTTTAGTTATTTTTGCCACTTAAAGTTTTCACTAACCTGAGATCACTCCCTTTAATATTCCCTACTTGAGTATTTTTGTCTAGTTATTTAGTATACTGTCAATTACTATTTTTTCCTTAGTATTTGACGCAACATTTCTATGGGAATAAAATAGCACATAAAAAGTCATTATTTTCTAATAAATGCAAGCTCGTCAAAACTTGAAATAAGATACATTTCCTCTAATTTAACTGATGTTTTTTGCAGTTTACGGATACCAATGAAAGTATTTTGGTTCCTGGGAGAGGATTTTGTGCCAGGAGTCTGTGAAGGGCCAAGAATGAAACATGACTTCCAGCTTACACAATACGAAATGTTAACAGAAGAAACTGAACTCAACACATTTGTATTTGTATTTATGTAACATTAAAAAAGGCCCTGGCATGAGGATTTAGGGTAGAACATTGAGTAAAGAGAAAGTGTTAGCAGTCACCTCCAGAGTCTCGCTCTAAAACCTACACATCAAGTTAGAAATCTGCGGGGTAATAATGGACTCAAATTTGAATTTTAACAGCCACGTCAGATCAATCACATCAGCAGCTTTTTACATCCATAAAAACATTGCCAAAATCAAAAGTATAGTGTCTAAACCAGACCTGGAGAGACTCTATCCATGCGTTTGTCTTCTGTAGATTAGACTACTGTAACGGCCTGCTCACTGGCCTCTCCAAACGAGCTGATAAACAGCTGCAGTACATCCAGAACGCTGCTGCTCGGGTCCTGACTAGAACCAGGAAGTACGATCACATTAGTCCTGTGCTCAGGTCTCTGCACTGGCTCCCTGTGGCTCAGAGAATAGACTTCAAAGCAGCTCTGCTTGTATAACAAGTCTCTCCATGGCCCTAGCACCAAAGCACATCTCGGACATGTTAGTGCCATATGAACCATCTCGGACTCTGAGGACCTCAGGGACCGGCCTCCTGCTGGTGCCCAGAGTCAGGACTAACCATGGGGAATCTGCGTTTCAGTTTTATGAAGCTAAAATCTGGAACAGTCTTCCTGAGGATGTGAGACAGGCCGCTACTTCTGGCAATGTTCAAATCTAAACTAAAAACTGTTTTGTTTGGCTGTGCATAATGCACTCTTCTCTTTTATGTCTTGAACTAAGATTGTGATTTCTGTCATGTCTTTGTGATTTTAATGCATTTTTTCCTGTTGTGTGAAGCACTTTGAATTGCTTTGTGTACGAATTGTGCTCTACAAATAAACTTGCCTTGCCTTGCCATCGAATATTTTAAACAAATCAATCTTTTTAAGCATATTTTAGCAGTGAGACTTTTCGCTCATTCTTGAACGGAGTTCCCGCTCGACTGGAAGAGCCAAAACAACGGAATTCCGATCCATAGCAAAAAGAGACAAACGTTGGCAGAATAAGATTAAAAAGCATAATAAACAATACAATGATAAATTTAGGGGTGGAAGATGTAATGATATACCAAACTGAAATTTCAAACTCAATTTCGATACAAAGAAATCATCTTAAAGGTGACCATGCCAACTTGTCAAAGCCCGATCTTGTTAGATCTCAGAAGCTAAGCAAGGATGGGCCTGGTTAGTATTTGGATGGAAGACCACTGGAATACCAGATGCCACATTGGGGCAGTAGTGCGTATGTCATTGAGTCTTTGGGTAAGACACTTCACCCACTTTGCCCCCAGTGTCTGTGTATGCCGGTGTTTGTGAGAGTGAATGCAGGACAACAGATGAAAATTAGCCCATGGCTACAATCTGGCGTGTTTACAGTATGTATCATGTATGTTCATTAACATGCACTGATTTTGATGCCACATCACCACTTTTTTAGTTCAAGGTTTAGAATCAGAATCAGAATCAGAAAGAGTTTATTGCCATTGTCAATGAACAAAATTCACAAACATAGGAACTTGTCTCGGCCTTAAGGTGCAACATAAAACACTGAGCAATAAAATAACATATATTCAATCAAAAAGGGCATGCACTAAGAAACAATTTAAAAATTACTATAAAATAACAATAAAAATAGGCATTACTATGTACACAAGAGTCACAGTTAGATTTACATTATTATTATTATTATTATTATTATTATTATTATCATTATTATTTAATATCAATAAAGTCGGTACTTTCAACCGAAACCTTTTTCCCTATGTTTGATTCATGCATGAAATCCTTTGTTGTTTGATTCTTTGTGCTCACAAATTGTTGTTTTTTGCTGTTATGTTTGAGTTTCTATATGGAAATAGACCGTGTTGAGCCAAAGTCTTAACCATGTGTGAACAAGCCCGTAGTATGAGAAAAACAGGGGAATTCAATGATCATGAATGTTTTGGAATGAAATCTGTGTCGAATGTTTTGAGAAAGAGCCCAAGAACTGTGTGAACTGATGAGAAATGTTTGAACACCCAAGTCCCTGTTGAGATAAATGTTTGGATCAAGTGATCAAACTAAAAGCTTAAAGATCATAGGCAGGTTGGACAAAACAATTCACTAAAACTTAGTTAACGTAATTATATTTGAGATTAGTTACAAGATTTTAACTAGTTCTCCCTCAGTTTGATGAAGTGAAGTTATTCATTTTACTGCAACAGATGCAGAGGTAATTCTGTTTCCTAGCAACCATATTGTAAACGACTAAAGTTAAACTAAACTAATCTAAACTAAATTGATTTACACAATAGTTATGTTACTGCCCCAGGCATCAGGCTCCTTTTAGCCCATATGTGAGTAAAGTTTTGCTCTGGGACGAGCAGGGTGAATCCCTTCTCACCCTGGACACGGACTATTCGAGCCACTCCCCTCATGCAGGGGGCTACGGTCCATCCGGATCAGAACCTCCCGCCACAAGAACAGCTTCTTCCCCTCTGCCGTTGGACTCATGAACACTTCTTAAACACCTGTCACCTTAACTAATTTAACCAATCACTCACTCATATCATAGCTGTAACATAGAAAGCCTATTTTATTTGTATCATTAGTAGATTTAATATGCTTCTTTCGATTTGATATATGTTGTTTTATCATTGTTTTATGTTGCACTGAATCACCAAAAGCAAGTTTCTATGTTTGTGAATTCTGTTCATTGGCAATGGCAATAAACCTTTTGTTCTGATTCGGATTCTGATTTACAGACTCAATAAAACCGTAGTCCAAAACCGTAGGGTAAATTGAAAAGTTGATGCCGTGGTGTGAAACGCAGTTTCAAAAGCAGAGACATGAGAATGAGTCTATAGTGGACAGTTCAGCTGGAGCAGCGAATGCACCACACACTCGAAACAAGAATATGGAATAAGTTCTCAGACTTGTTTCACTGATTGAGAATGACTCTTGGATGAGAGTTGAAACGTTTTGTTTTCTAAAACAGAGTCCCATTTTTCTAAAACAGAGTCCAGATGACTACAACTGAATCTTTTTCGACAATGGAACACTCCTGGACAAATGAGGGATTACACCAAGAATATGGGAAGTGATTTTTTTGTACAAATCTAGTCTAAATGACACTGAGCCAGGCTGCCCCCAAAGTTATTGTGGTAAACAAAAAGAGAAAGGATTATAAAATAAAATTAAGAGGTAAGGATGACATTCTATGTCTCAATTATATTTTTTGCTTCATTTGCATTTGTTTTGGGGCTCACACCAGCACTCCCCCAGTAAACAAAACATTCAGCACCAAATCTGTGACCTTTTGTGCTGATGAAGTAGTTTGCAGAGTCAGTGGGGGTTGATTGCAGCCTCAGGGTCAGGTGTAATAAAGTGTATATTAAACTTAATCCCAGTGTGATATCGGACTCAACCTCTCAACAAAGAAACATGGATGAATAGTAAACAATGGTGTTTTTAGTCCATTTTGTCTATTATTAGTATTTTTATTTGTTGTGACTATTTATTAATATAATAATAAAGTAATATACATTTTAATTTGAGAGAAATATTATTGAATGAAAACGGCAGTGGAATGTATTATTAATGTGTCTGTAATGTTTTATTTTTTAAATACCGAATCTGTTAGAGTTAGAGAGGCAAAGTTCAATAAAAAATGTGAACTTGTAAATTCCAGAAAAGACATCCATCTCTGTTATCTTTGCGAAGCTTTTACTTCATTACATTATTATTACAAGATACGTAACTAATACTACTACACGGAGTCCTTCTTCAATACTTTTGCTGTCCTGTTGTAGCTCTGTCTCATACCTGTCTGACATAACAGGAGTTTTCTTGGCTAGCACATGGGATTGCTTATGTCTTTGAATTCTTGCTCCAGTTGAGACATGTTTTAGTGGAATATGTTAGTGAGTGTAAATCGCTCATTATTAGTGTATGAAGTCAGAATCCTGCCATATACAACAACTACTATAGGCATTGACCATGTGAATGTTTGAATATTAGATACAGTTCTTTAAAACATTTACATTTACAAACAAAACAAAAGACTTACTAGAGCTTGTTGTTGTTTTCTTTGGAGGATTCTTTGGGTCTTCTGTAATGTAAAACCACAGTTAGAATGTAATTGAAAGAGAAAGTTATTTCTCAGTATTTGATGTTGTTTTATCTATATCTAATTTCTCTATAAGATATGTCTGTCTTAAAGTGCATATGACATGTTTTTTTTACACATTTGACTAAAACATAGTGAACATGATTCTATTTAAGATTATACTAAAAATTTTCCTTATTTTCCCATTTCCCATTTTATTTTCTTTGGACTGTCGTTTATTGATGACATAGATAGAAGTATTCTGTCTCTCAGCTCTACGTCCTGTAATTTTCAACCTTGACTGGTGTAAAACAATGATTACCACAGGGACTATCCCACCAAACTAAGTGATAACTAGAAAAATATGAGAACTTGTCATAAGCACTTAAAGCCATAATTGTCATAAGCACTTAAAGCCATAATTGTCATATGCACTTAAAGCCATAATTGTTCCTGCCAAGATCTTGTCTATGTCCTGTTGTGTCCAGGTAGAATAGTCCATAAGTTGATAATAAAGGTAAAAGAAGACTAAGAAGTTACCTGTGCATTTTAGACTTGTATTGGACCACGTTGGGATAGGGTTGACCGTACATCGGATGAGATTTGAGGTGCCTACTTTCCTCACATATCCATCGATGCATGAGTAGCGAAAAGTATTATGGATTATGGAGCAGTTCTTCTCAGGGGGCTTAGTTAGGGTCAGTGGAGGGATACTGCTACAAGAACAGCTGGAGTCTGATAGAGACAGAATGAAGATCCATTAATGCAATTGCAGTCAGGCTGGTACACAGAAATATGACTGAGGTTTTTAATCACAACCACAAAAATATTCATGTTTATTTATTTATTGATTCAATTATTGATTCATTTATTTATTTATTTATACAGGGAAAACCCAATGAGAAATGTTCTCTTTTTCATGGGTACCCTGTTAACACAACATAAAAACAACATTTAATAAAATTAACCAATACATATTTACACATTTACACATACAATATGAGATAAAATGATAAAAAACAAGTGCATCGGCACTGCGGGTAGTCCTTGACCAGTGCTTTAAAATCATTAAAGGCATAAAATGATTTAATTTAAAAAGTCTCTGTTTTGTTCCACAGGGAGAGAGCAAGGTTGCTGAAGGCTTTTTTTCCTGTCTCCGTGTTAACACGATGGGATTGTAAAATAAAAATGCCCTGAGACCTCAAACTGTGAATACCTGATCTGATGTGCAATAAACTTGATAAATAATCAGGCAAAATGCCAACTAGAGCCTTATGAATAAACAAAATACAGTGCTGTTCTCTTCTTGCATCCAATGATTGCCATTCTACTTAAGAATAGAATTCACAGTGGTGAGTTCTGTATCCTTCTCCTGTAATGAACCTTAATGGTTTTAACATTGTTGCTGTAGAATGCATATATAATGTCACCATAATCTAGAATTGAGAGAAATGTAGCCTGGATTAACTGTTTTCTTCCTCTTCCTCGTTACAATTAAGAGGAAAACACTTTTTACTTCAAAGGAAGAATGAAACTTTGGCTTTAAGATTATTTCTAGAGCTGAACTGAATCCTTTTCCAGAATGGAACACTTCTGGACGAATGAGGGATTACACTGACTGTTTGGATTTGCAATTAATTCTTCTCTCAGCAAACTTCAGTCTGTGTATAGTCCAGATAACAATAATGTATTACACATTTCTACATCTGTATGCACCGACAAGACAAGAAATGTAGTAAATTGTATTTGTGTATGAAAAAAAGGCAGATTTTTTTTTTTTTTTAACGACTCATTATCAAATCTCTGTCTAACTCATTCATGCTTTCTCCTTTCCCATTTGGTCCATGTATATTATTTCTAATCCCAATAAAGTAATTAGTTAAGTGTAATAACATAATTGGTCAAATAAGAAGCAATCGTCTAAACGACTAAAGGCCTACAGCCCAACTAATTACATTGTTGATTGTTTTATTGGTAATAATGAATAACACAATTAATCAGGTTTTGCAGCTTGACTGTACTGGCTATGTACTACCGTACTATAATATTTGCAATTGCCAGTAGAGCATTACCATATAAATATCAACTGTGCCACAATGCATGACCTGCATACCTGAAATATAAGTATTCAAATTAGATCAAGTGCTGTTGAAGTCGGCCCTGGTCATTTAACATGACTTTAATAGGGCTATTGAGATTGTTGAGATAACAAAAACATTTCTTAAATTTTGGGTTGTGAGTGTCAATCGAGGATACAACAAAGAAGACACAGTCAATTAATCAGATTATTGCTTATTTGTTTGTTTATTTGTTGATATGGATCCCTATTATTTGTCACAGTCAGGCAACTATAATCCATGTATTTGGTTAGTAAAGTGAAGCGGCTGACCATGAGGCCAGTAACAAACGAGAATAAACAACTTAAAAATCTACTTTCAATCTATATTTTATGAATTCAAAGCCACGATTAAAATTCTAAAATATATATATATAAACGACAATATAAAATCAAACATTTCCAAATGAAAAAAACCGAAATATTCTCTTGGTTACAAATTGATTGATATTGTCAATCAACTGCTACACTACTAAATCTACATGGTGGTTTCATAGACTATATAGCGATTTCATTTGTACATTGCAATAATTTCTATTTGAATTGCTCAGAAAACTCACCGTTGCCGGAGTGGCACGTAGATCCCAGCAGGAGGTAAACCACAATAAAGACACGCTTTACGCACGCACCGGGCACTAAAAACCCTGAATCCATTTGAGAGGAGCGAGGACGAGTAGGGTTAAATCATAGCTGACGCCCATACCGAGTTCTGTGGAAAGCATTCTCACTCCGTGAAGTCCTCCTGCTCCAGCACGGCCTATCATAATAGTTTCACTTTCGCTCCCACTTGTTCTGTAACGTAAACGCTTCTTGTAAGGAAAATGGGGAAGGATCGGTGTTGATCACATGTTTCTTTGTTTCTATTTAAATATTTAGTTGTTGTTATTATTATTATCTTGTATTTATTCTTGACTGCTTATTATTAAAATTACGAAGGTTATTATCAGTAAAAGTCAAAAATAAAGAATTAAAATAAAAAGGAATTCCAAAAGACTTCCAAACTCTAGGTGGCGCGCGTTTCCTTTCCCTGCAGCTGCTTTTGTCTTGCTTTGCTCCACTTCCGCCAAACACACAGAAGAGCTGTATCTAATGTGTGCGTAACAATTTCATGCTTTTTGCACTATCCTCATGCTCTGTTTCTAAAATCGGTAAGTTTAAATTCAAAGCATGATTTGCATTTAATAATATTTCTGTAAAAAAGACCGCTGTGTAGCTGATGTGTAGCAAACTTTACATTTTGTTAATGCTGTAACTTCCATCTGCTGGATTTGATTGAATTGCAATAATACGTTTTATGTGGATGTCTATGTGTCCGTCATAGCAAGAACGTCAAGAACGTCTCAAAATTACGTAAAGTGAAAGGTAAACACGCGTTTAGCCAAGAGTTTAGTTGCGTCTTGGTGTAGATGTGATGGGCAGATTTACGTGACAAATCGTACTCCTCATGGTTCATTCATTGGTTTGTAGTGCTCTTCTGTTTTATATGTTAGCCATGACTTTAGCCACCAACCATACAATTGAAATCTTAAACTATATACTAGTTTAGTGTATTCTTTATTTGTCAGTGGCCATGTACAAAATTATTAACCTTCAAGAGAAAATATGATCTCCACCAGATTTATCTACTGCTACTTTCTATCTGCAGTCCCACTATATCATTGTAAAGTTGTTACATACTGTGATTTTAAACATTTGTTGTTTAGAGTGCACAAACCTGATAAACCACAATGTCACTGTACGATGACCTCGGTGTTGGAGCCAGTGACACAAAAACGGAAGGATGGTCCAAGAACTTCAAACTGCTCCAGTCTCAGCTCAAAGTCAAGAAAGCAGCTCTCACTCAGGCCAAGGTGAGTAATATTTCCCTTTCCTATTTGTTTTTATATAACGTTGATATGCATATGTTGCTTAATAAATGGGATGATTTCATGTTACCCCAGTCACAGCGAACGAAACCGACCACAGTTTTGGCTCCGGTAATTGACCTGAAGAGAGGAGGCTCCAGCGATGACCGACAGATTCTCGACAGTGGCCCACACACAGTGGCTGGACTCAAGGTCTGTATCATGTCATAATGTAGATCTTGCTTTGGTTTGACCACATGCAAATTTTGTATTTAGTAATTTGCATTTCGTCAAACTAAAGCAATTAAAGGGGTTCGCAGAAGTATCAACAAGGAGCTCTTAACTAGGTCACAAAAATTGCATGTAGTGATGAGATTACAAAAAAGTATTGTAAGTATTGTATTATATTGTATTGTAAAATAAAATGCTATAATATAAGTACTTTTGTTCTATAGTTACACTGAGCTTTAATAGTTTACTTTTTGTCCTCTATATGAACACTTAAGGTTTATTGAGGGAGTGTTACGTTCTGATTTCATATTTTGTTTTCAGGACCCGGCCCCCAGTGGCTTCTCATCTGGAGACGTGTTGATCCCTTTGGCTGATGAGTATGATCCTATGTTTCCAAATGACTATGAGAAAGTGATGAAGCGGCACAGAGAAGAACGACAGAAACAGAGGGAGCAGGAGCGACAGAAGGAGATGGAGGAGAGAGAGAAGTACCATCAACTTTACTATATATTCCTTATGGCAACTGAGTATTATTTTAGGCTCAAATTGGTCAATGAAATGTACTGCGTATAGGAGGGTAAAAAAACTTAGATTGTATTGGCACCACTCTCTTTTAAACATGAGCAAACGTGAAGGTAAATGTGACAATATAAAAACTGGATTTGTGTTCATTGTAGAAAGAGGAAAGACAGGCATGAAGGTGGTGGTCCTCCAAGTGGGTTCTCCAGATTTCCAGCTGCAGAAGGCGACTCGGACGATGAAGAGGATTATGAGAAGGAGAGAAGGAAGAGGAGTAAGTACATAGAGGACATGTTAGTCAGTAACATTATCTTAATAAAAAAAAAAACGAACACTGAACTCTTTAATTAGTTCCGCATTTTATATTTGAGATAGTTTATTGAAATGTATATTTTCTGTAGGCCTGGGTGGAGCAGCAATCGCCCCTCCTTCCTCCCTTATCGACCGAGAAGGTACGTTTCCTGTTTTGATCATAAGAGCAACTATGTATTTTGTGGTGTAGCTTAAATTGGCATTAGTCAAGATCAAAGATTCTTAAGCAATTATTTTTCAGTATGCCCCAGGGCAGCTGTGGCTACAATAGTAGTTTACCACCATCAGGTGTGGGGTGAATTAATAATGCAATGTGAACTGTCTTTGAGTGTCCAAAAAGATTGTTTTTGTATTTAGGCCCCCCTTCGTTTTCTTACGATGATGATAGTCGACCGTCCCGAGCTCCAAAAGCAGCCATTCCTCCTCCGATGTATGACGACACAGAGCGGCCACGATCTCCTCCTGGACCCACCAGCTCCTTTTTGGCCAATATGGGGTTAGTAAGGTGGCAAAAAACGGATCAATGTATGTGCAGTCTAAAATATAGAGGAAAAAGGATGGTATACTGCCTGTCCCCCCAAAAAAGTCACCACTTGGATTCAACTAAGCAAATACAGTAGGTCCTCTCCTCCTACTGAATAACTGCTGCATGAGTGATGATCTTTCAGCTGTAACACGGTATTTAAACCCAACTGATGCAGTGAGTGGCTTCTTATTTCTGAAACAACCATGTGTAAAGAGAAAGACAAATCCCGTGGTCATGAAAAAGATGTCGGTGTGTTTGAGAAGGGTCAAATCATTAGCATCAAGCAGAGAAAACATCTAAGGAGAAGCAGAAACTAATCTGCTACAGATCTAAACCCGAGTGAGAGTGTTTGGGACGAGCTGGAGAAGGCTTTGTGCAGTGGTCACTCCGTCACATCATCAATACAAGATCAACTGGAGAAAATTAATGCAAATCTGGATGGAAATAAATGTTTTAATATTGCAGATTATTGCTGAAATTATGCCACAGCGAATGTGTGCTGTAATCAAAGTTAAAGGCGGTCCTACCAAATATTAGAGCGTGTGTCCCTATTTAAATTTTTTTTTTTTTGTGGCAACTTTTTTTTGGGACAAGCAGTATATATATGGTAGATATGGGGTTAGAGCTATTTAGAAAATGCTCATTGGCTAAATCTTAGTTTGACATAGAACTGTAGGCAATCTTGTATGAAAAACATGTCAAGTCAACTTTGCAAGGACTATTTTCCAAGTGTTAATTATAGTCCCTGCTTTTACTTGTCCAAACTGGTTACACAATCAAATTTTATAAACTATACATTGAGGACAAACAATCTTGACTAAAAGTGCATTATACAGCAGTATTTGGACATCTGGCAATCTGACAAATCATTATACAGTTGCCTTCCATATGTTGTGAATGCAGCTAAATGTATGTTGCCCAAAATGCTAAATCAATCATGCTAATTGCAGACAGATTTTACTACTAACAAATTGCAAAAAAATTGGCCAGTAGGCTTTATTAGACAGGAAAGGACAGCGTGAAATGGGAGATTCGAGAGAGAAGGGAGGACATGCAGTAAATTGTCGGATTGTTTTCAAGTTTTTATTCCAAAATCGTGATCATGTTTTTAGCTCTCTGGTCATGTCAGCAATAACCATTTAATAAAATCCCATGCATTCAGCCACATACAATGTCAAACCTGTGCATCAAGGGACACCATAGCAATTATTTCCTTTCCAGTACAATTTAATTTAGGAGGCGATTATCCAATCAGAAATCAGACTCTCACGACTCTCTCGTACTCTACCCTTTTTAATGAATAATAATAATCATCATCACAAATGATCAATAGAAAACACAAGTCAAAGTTCAACCAAATAAATGTCCTGCTTGTCATGAATAATATTAACTACGGTAATGTTAATATTTATCCTTTTTATAGTGGCACAGTGGCCCACAAGATCATGCAGAAGTATGGTTTCAAAGAGGGACAGGGCCTGGGCAAACACGAGCAGGGTCTGAGCACGGCTCTGTCTGTGGAGAAGACCAGTAAAAGAGGAGGCAAGATCATTATAGGAGATGCAGCCGAAAAATGTAAGTCAAACTACAGTCTTCACCAATATATGTCAGTACAACAAATTATTTAAGTGCTTGTGTCATGATTATACATTTGCATTTGCGTTCAGTATGCCATTGTAATTTTAGTGAACACTATGTCTCATGGTCTGGGAGATTTAGCATTGCAAAAAGACATTATTGTACAATATTCATAATTGTATAGTACTTTATTTTGTACAATGACACATTTTTATCAAAACAGTCATTACCAATTGGAAAAAAACAAGACACAATTGACTTAATTGTCAGTGATGTAATGTTGTCTGGCAGTAGCATTATACTTAAATCGTGGACAAAATTTGCAATCGCCTTTGTGGGGAGGGAATGTTATCAGCTGGTTCTATGTTTTATTGTTAAAATAACACACTGAATATATCTGAGAGGGGTGTCATTTAATTTAGGCCTCTGTTTGTTCATTTTTTTTTCATTGTGGAAAAAACATAATGTATGTATTTTGGAACCTTTTTCAGTTTTAGGATTATGGAATGTGCACACATGTACTTTGACAGAATATATGAAGACTTTGTCAAAAAGCATCTACAATAACCATTCCAAAGACACTTATTGCTGCCTGATCCCGATTGATTCAAATTATGTTGCGTGATTAGAAAACAATTATTTAGCTTCAGTTTAAGACCAAAGAGACCGTTGAATTCCCATTGTGTCAGAGATTCTACAGTTGTGATTCAAGGCTTGAAGGGAGAAGGCACTGCAGACGCTAACATCACTTAAAATGATAGAGAAAGGAATTTTTTGAGTGGAAAACTTTAGTTGCCTCATAAAGGCAACTCATTTTTGCCACATTTCCCACTCATATTGAAATTGATGGTTGCCCTACTGTTATATCTGATTGTTATTATGCGATTGATTTATAGTTTTATATCTCCCAGGCCCAGCGCTGTTTTATTTTTCATTTTCTTTGTGAATTATGTTGTTTATCTGTGATGTTGTATGCATGTCTGTGTATTTCTTTACATTGTGGTTGTGAACAGCAGGCTCCAGTCTAGCAGCCGACACTTCAATTTTTGCAGGTTTGACTTTTTCTCTCTGTGATTGTGTGTCTGTGTGTTTGCATGGATTTCTCTCATTTTGTGCTAATCTTAATAATCTCCAATAGATGAAAAAGTAAATTACCCATCCAGCATTTGACTGGGTTCCTCATAGTGTTAATGCATAACTGAGATTGTAATATAAACTGTGTAGTTTTCTATATTTCGAAATTTCATTCAGTCGTCTTTTTAAATTCAATTTCACTTTCTTTTGTTGGTAAACAAGCGGTAGTTCATGTACCTGACATGTTTCAGCAGCAGGACTCCCGCCTTCGTGATGTTTCTTTTATCAGATGCTATTCCCAGGTGTGGTCAGTTTGACAGATCTATCAGACTGACCACGCCTGGACTGGATATAAAATCTGATAAGACACGTCACAACCTCAGACGTCATTTTGGACAAAGGTGGAAGTCCTGGTGCCAAAATATGTCCGGTAAATGAGCCATCGCTTTTTTTTTTTACCAGTTTTATTAGAAGAGAAGTTACATTTTATTGTGTAGTTTTCTGTCAGAAACTAGTTCCCTAGTCTATTCCATCTCAAAAGTAAACCAGGTTTTGAACTTGACAAACCAGAGCCAAACTTGGACTAAACAAAGTCTAAAATGGTGCTAGTAGCAGCTCTAAATAAGTACTAACCAAAGAGGGGACAAAATGTGGATTAAAGGAAGCAAATTAGATAAATGTTAATTTATCTAATTGAAAGATACCCTCATAGTTGCCTGACTAGCCAAGACCACACACTTTGACAATACTTTACAAAGATGTTTTGGCCTAGAATCACATCCTGTCTCCCCGATTTAAGGGCGTGATTGACAAGCGGATTAACTAATCAGAGAAATGCATGGTCTGTTCATGTCAAAACAATCATTGCAGTTTACGAGTAAAAATAAAGATTGAGAAAACGGTGCAGATTTCTGCAGAGTCAACAAGCGATGCCCTAAACTCTGTAAATCTGAGATAAATTAAGTTATATATTTAGTTCTGAACGTTACGAGGATATTTGAGCAGCTCGGTTTTCCGCAATTGACAGACACTTGCTACAAATTAGCGGCGGTGGTTGGACCGGTCCATGCTAAGAGAGTTTTTGATGCCCCTATGGTCCGATTAGATTCTGCATTTGAACAGAATGTGGGAGGGACTGGCTGCTCAGGCAACCCTCAAAGAGTAGTACGAGTACATCAGAAAATATCAGTTTCCAAACATTTGTGTGGAATATTCTACTGGTGCAGTGGTAATAAAAGTGAATATTTTGTTTTCAACATAATATATGGTGTGTGTTTTTGTAGCAGCAGCACTTGATGCCTCTAAAAAGTCTGACGCAAACCCTCTCACAGAGATTCTCAAAAACCCGACCAAAGTGGTGCTGCTAAGGGTAAGTAAACAAACATGGCACTAACCTCTGCAGCGCTTAACACTAATAACAGCCCTGGTGCATTAATCAGGGCTATTTCAGGCTTCCTGTCATCCTTAGACCTGCGGTAGGAAATGACATGCATGTGGTTTGGAGCAGAGTTCTGTAATGCTTATGTTCAAGAAATGTATATGGAAAACAATTTATAGTTGTTTGTAGGGCTGCAGCTATCGATTATTTTAGTAATCGAGTAATCTATCGATTCTTTTCTTCGATTAATCGAGTAATCGGTTAATTTTTTTGTTATTTTATTGCCATTTAAACACATTTAAAATCATTTTTAGATAACCGTTATAGTTCATAGTAACAAACATATACAAAATACATATACATTCTGTTTAAAATAACACATTTTATTCTTAATTTCATATAAATCTGTCCCCAAAACAGCAACATTTCACTTCAGTCCAAACTGTTCTGTTTGTATAGAAAGAATATATATATAAAGGACTTAATTAACTTGTCATAGACTGTAAACAGTTACAGTAGCACTGTCACGTCACTTAAAATAAGACATTTGTAAAACGTTATGTTGGGTGGGACCTGGGTTTTGAGCATTTTGCGTTTTGCGTTTTGGCTCTGTGTGACTTTGGCCTCCGCGTCTCGGACTTTCTGTTTCACAACAGATATTCTAACATAACCGCGGCCTTGTGCTGTTTCCATGTGCATTGGCTGTTTAAAAGTACGACTGTGACTGGGAAGCAGAGTTGTTGAGTGGGGGAGCGCGGGGGCGCGGGGGTCCGCGGTGGCGTGTCTACGGCGCGGGGGCTGGGGTGGGCGGAGCTAGATACGGTGTTTAGAGTTGCAGCTCGGGATTATTATAATAGATCCATGGCTCTTTCACTCGTCAAAACTCTTTAAAACTCTTTAAAACGCGCCGCTCTCTTCCTTGTTGCGCCTTCGTCAGAGCGGAACAAGCTCCGTGTGAAACACAAGCGCCACAAGTCGTTCCGTGCGCTCCGCGCGCCACAGATTCACCTGTTTTTAATTAAATATGTAAATTAAACGAATCATCGAAGCAATAAAATAATAATCGAAGCTTTTTTGTAATCGAATTATTAGATTTACTCGAGTAATCGTTGCAGCCCTAGTTGTTTGTAATAATAACATTTTAAAAGAAAATTGACATTGATCAGTGATCAGTGATGAGGACAAAAGGTGATACACTTTGTTGTCATATTGCCCAGCCCTACTTTCACTTAAATACATATGTGTGTTTTTTTCATGAATACTTAGATTTAGTAAAGAGCCTAACTTTATACATTATTCGTTTTTGACATTACCAGTATAGAGTGCATAAACTGCATCTGCTGGTGTTCAGGTTTTAATCAGGAGGTTTTGGTTCAATTACACTTCTACACAGATAAAACTCAAGGTGGTTTTACATTTCTGTACCACAATCTTGATGGCATCTATGTGTTTTTATTTAGCCACACTGTATGCAAACCTACAAAATAGATGAGCAACAGTGACTAAAACTATAACAAGCACTGCGCTGTTAAACTGTTCATGACTGGTGTTTATTCATTTATTTTCAAGAACATGGTTGGTCGCGGAGAGGTGGATGAGGACCTGGAGGAGGAGACGAAAGAAGAGTGTGAGAAATACGGCAAAGTGGTCAAATGTGTCATATTTGAGGTAACTCTGCCGGATTTTTAAAACCAGACAAACATGTTTATTCAGATACAGAAAACTCACAGGTTTTGTTACTCCTCCCTCAGATAGCGGAGGTCACGGACGATGAAGCAGTCCGGATATTCCTAGAGTTTGAGAGAGTTGAGTCTGCTATTAAAGGTTAGTCATGGTTTGAATAATTATACAGTTCTGAATCATGTTAGCCTGTTGTATTTTAACTTCAGAACAATCAATTTGAGGCAACACCATGTTAGCAACCTTCATCAAGACACTTATTTTAACTCCACTTGAATTCGTTGGCTTAAAATACATATAATTTGAAAGGAAACAAAAGTTAATGTTTCCTATTGATTCAACTGAGTTTTCACCCATGCCAGACCCGGCCCCCTCAATGACGTGCCTCCGACTATTTATGAACCCAATCAGATTTAATATCCAGCTACAGCATAATAATAAAAAAGAAAGAATGCGTACACATTTTTATCTACCTCTCTATTTTGATTGACAGCCGATTACATTTCCTAAGGTCTGATGTTTCTTCTTTAGTACATAAACACATCTCTAATCATTTGACGTGATTATTTATTCAAGCTATATATCTAAAATTAGATATTATGTTTTGGTTTAACTTGTATGAAAATAGTACATTTTGTTGCAGGACATATTGTAAAATATTGTTTACAGTATGTATACGACAACAGTATTTAAAAAGCATAAACGCTGTATAATGAAGGGCCAACAGTTTTTTTTGTGCCTCCACAATGTGTCTATAAACATCCTCCTCCTTTTTTTTTTTGTTCAACTTGACGCAATTGGCATGGCTTCGCCCTTGTGTAACTGCTCCATAAATGTGTGTAAAATTGTTATCTTCTTAAATGAGTTGTCCCAGATCAGAAATGAGGTGAGACTGAGCTCCCAAAAGGATTACATCAGAGGTGTCCCATCAACCCACACCCGTGTCCCCAAAATACACTTACATAATTCATCTAAGAATCAGGACAGAAACGTAGTCACCATAAGGAGCACGACTAACCAAAATGCAACGGATTTATATCGTTTTGTGGTTCATTTACCGTATTTTCCGGACCTTTAGCCGCTCCCTGTATAAGCCGCATTTGCTCTATTTAAAAAAAACGATAATAAAACAATACATAGGCCGCACCTTTTGTATAGGCCGCAGAACTCTTTCCTGACTTTTGGCATCGCATGAGCTCGTCGCGCTGTCCCTCCAGCGTCACCGTCATTCATTGATGATTAAGCTTGCGTGCAGCCGCGCGGTTTCCTAGCAAGATCGATGGCCTTCAGCTTAAAACTTGCTTCGTACGAACTTCTTCGTTGGGTTCCATAATGATGCCGGCAAGAATTTGAAAATAATTTATAGTTGGTAATTTGTTGTCCGTGTTCTATTTGCTGCTGAATAAAAAAGCAACATCTGCTTCTTTGCTTAACTTTTCTGTAGTTTTGATTCCAATTTCCGGTTAGTTCGCCCCTAGCGGTGAAAAGAAAAAAACCACAGAAAAGCCGCAGCCTCTAAATAAGCCGCATGGCTCAAAACATCTGACAAAAGTAGCGGCTTATAGCCCGCAAAATACGGTACTTTCAAGGGAATGATGAGACAAGATGTATTCTGTTGTATTTGCTCACCTTACAATTGAGCCATCCATCAAATATACTATATTATCCATGTAAGAACGTTTAAAAGAAAAAGCCAACCTCTAGACGACGACGATGATGATGCAAAACACTGCACTGTAATCCGTTATAGCTACATGTACAAAACGCAAATGTAAGTTAAAAGGTGATTAGTCCATCCATGAATAAATATAAATAGAATGCAACTAAAAGAAACCAAGGGCACCTAGAATACTGTGCATATTCAAACATTGGTATTTAGTGGGCACAACGGCGCTCATGTGGTGGATTAGTGTAGGTTTATGGCTCTGGAAATTTTCAGAAAATGATTTGTTCTTGTCATTATTTGGCTTCTGAAAAGGATGATCTCATGTGTTTGCATTGTCATCATGATGCAAGACCAAACATCCTCTTCTTAATAATAAATAACTTCTAAGTTATTTCAGTCCAATCCTTGAGGGTCGGCTCCGTCCTATTGTCTTTGTACTTTTAGCTTCAGCAAAAAAAGAATATATTTAGGTATCCATCAATCATTGAAGTATCTACCGGTAATTCACCATTACTACTATATGCAAATGTATAATATATAAACAGCAGTGTAACGGCTTGACTTGAATATTTAAGGCTGAAACAAGTTTAGCAATTAATTGCAGCAATGGAATATTGAGGTAATAGTCAAAATTAGTAATAATCGCTATCTAGACCTGTACAGACTCCAAATAAGCCAGTACATCAAAATAACACAAGAAACATACATTTTGTATTTTTAGTTGAGGCTATTTTGTCTGTAAATACCTGGACATCACTTTAGTTTCAACTTGGTAAAAGTTTGTAAGAGAAAGTTGTGTATTATTGTGTCAAATTGCACCCTCCCTCCAGAAACATTGATATTTGTTTTATTGTGTTTTACATCATATTACTGGTATCAACTCTTTAGCTGCCTTGTGACTCCCAGCCCTACTTGCAATGTGTACAGGGGAAGACTAACCCTTTTGCAATACTATATTAGAATTGAATTCATATTTTGACCAATGCACAATAGATCCTAATTTCATCCTCAGTCAAACCTTTAGCTTTATTATCCCTGGTTTAGCTTCATCTCCCATCATACACATTCTGTCCAGGATTTGATGCTAGTGGCACTTGAATGTATTGCGTTGCGACTGCCTCAAGGTTAAACCATCACTGCAGCACATTGTTGTGACTAATTTCATAAGAAAATAGGCTGCTCTATGTCAAGGAAAGTTTAGCTTGGTAAAAGAGGAAGCCATTTTAGTTTGACGCATTCTAATCAACAATTCTTGGAAAATTATATAATGTATTGACAAAATGTTCCCTGTTTGTTTATTACATGTTTTTCTATCATTATCTTTATTAACTGTGATGATTCATTTATCCTATTCTTCTCTCCTCAGCTGTGGTGGATCTGAATGGACGGTATTTTGGGGGTCGAGTGGTCAAGGCCTGCTTCTATAATTTGGATAAGTTTCGGGTTTTGAATCTTGGTGAACAAGTCTGAGTTTGCTCACACATCCAAACTTCTCCTATCGTGTACATATGTCTTTATAGTTGATTTATGAAGTGTCTTTATAATGTGATCAGTCTGCCATGTCATTCATACATCTTTATGTAGACACCAAATAAAAGGAAAAATTGTCAACTGGTTGGTCTAATGATATGTTAATATTTTCTTAACCATGGGCCAGTTCTCCTTGAGGTTTTTTAAATGAAGTGTAGTCGAATATGGATCTTGATATAGACATTATATACTTGGGTTAAGTCCTTGTTAGGTGGTGGTAAGTTTAACCTGGTCTGTCCTTAAATCTGGGGTGCCTGATTTTAAAAACATGATTGGTGGTATTGAATGCACCTTCAATTGGCAAAGCCTCTACGTTACTCCATAAAAGATAAAGCTGTGATCTGATTTTGTTGTGTAAATTAGTTATTTTTGAGATTTGCACCAAAGGTTATATTGTTGAGCACTTTGTGACAAAATGAGACCAGCGCAGTCTCCAGCTAATAAAGTAGTGCTCTGATTGGCTGCGCTTGAGTGGTCCACTGCAGCTGCACTTTGCCATCTGACAAAGCTGTTCTTACGCTGTGCACTCGCCTGAAAATGAATGCATGTGAATACAAAGGGTTTGTGAGTTTGATTTTAAACATCAACCGCATTCCTTTTACAGTGTGGAAAGCGGGCACACCAGTTTTAAAGGTGCTGGACTATATTATTTGGGTTTGGGTTTTAATCTACACTCTTAACAAACTGCAAGTGATTCCAGATATGTGCTTTGTGCAGTATCACAAAAAAGTCATAAATCATTCATTCTGACTGTATTGATGGACTCTTGGTGAGCACAAAGCCAGCCTGACTGAAGACTTATGTAACTGAAGAAGTGCCCAAGGGAAGAGGAGAGAAGGATGTCAGGAGAGATCCCCCTGGAGCAGGTTAAATTCATATCAAGACAAACGTTGGATAAGACACAACAGAGGCCCATTGCACAGGCTAATTGATATCTCAGGCCAGTAGACAAGGGATTATGAGAACACATGCTTATTCCAATCAATTTAAAAGTAGATTGTCAAGCCCAATTGTTTCATTACATGTCATTTACTTCCAAAACATAATATGTCAGAATAGTTTGTTGTAAATATTCTTATAGAGCCTCTCATGTTTGGTAATATGCATTGTTGTTCAGGATTTATAAACACTTTGAATGCCTCTTTAAATACAAATTCTCAACAACTTCAAACTCTTATGCAGATAACAATGGTCAAGGGTGGAAAATAGCCAGATGATATGAAGACACAGCTCATGAGGCAATTATAAGAATTAGAAAATATGACATTCTCAATTTAGTTGTAACTTTTTTCACTAAATACCCAGATTTGTTAAACACATACAGTTATGTGTTTCAGTTGCATGTTCAAACAGCTTATTTTCATATTGGTGGCTAAGCTTGAGTGCGTGGATGTGGTTACAGGTGCATGGTCAGTGCATGGTCTGAATGTGAGCCGTAGATGCAGCGATGTGATTGGCTGGTGGCTCTTTATGGCAGCCTGTTATGACTGTGACCTGAATACCTGGAACAGTGACATGAGACCAGGCCGAAGCGTCAAAGAGGCCTAGAGAACCAATGGGTGAATCCACATAATACGTGGCACTGCGGTCGACCTGGTTTAAACTTCAAAGACCCCAAAACTATGCCAAAGAGGGACATGATGTAGTGGGTACTTATAAATAACCTGTTGGTATAGCCACAGCTGCTATTCCACCATACCGGCTGTAGAAGATATAACGAACAAGTCATGTCTGCAGCTTCTTCATGCTTTTGTGTTCACACTAGAAGAGGGTCTTGAATGGGATTTGAACCACCAAACAAAGGCAAATGCTGTTAGATAAGTCTGACCACACTTCTCCAATACTTTACAAAAAAGTATCATTCTGGCCTTTCCAGCAACAGTTGTGTGCACCTACGTGGTTTTATTTTTGGGTGAATAAAAATATACTAAGTTGAGCAAATGCAACACATTCAAAACCTACAATTAAATTATGTCAAGTGAAATCAGATATTGGGTAACTTTTTATAAATGGCCAGCTCGATTGTGCACAGAGTTAAGAGGACTTTGTTTTTTCGAGGCTCCATTTTACAAAACTACCACCTCACTAAACTATGCTCTATACATTCAAGAAGAGTTCAAGCAAATCATTGAGGTTCTTGTAGGGAGTAAACCACTGTATCTGGCCCCTCCTGTCCCCTTGGGGCAGTTACAGTGTGCTGCTCTATCATGTCAAACACCCATGAACAAACGTAGGGCACTTTCCCAACCACATTTTTCTATTCTGTACGTGCCATTTTTCAAATCAAGCTCCAAACCCTAAACAAACTTTATAGAACTTATATAACTCATTATCAATGATTTAAGATATCAGAAGGTTTGTTGTGGAGGTCACAGTGAGGCGACACTGTAAAGTGAAGTCGTTGTAAAACTGTTTTACAGCATGTTGTGAAAAGATTTAGTTTAGGGCACATTGACACAATAACATGTGAGTGAATGTCTCAGGGTCAGTTCTGTAACAAAACTGTACTTACCAAGCCTCAGACCAAAATGCTTAAAACATATGTGTGAACCCTTTGCTCCTCTCTGCCTCTAGTGTGCTGACAAGTTACCAATATTTAGGTTACCTCTAAGTATCATTTATAGACCATTTTCATGAAGTATACTCAAGGGCATGAAAGGTGCACTTGGCCATTAATATAAATCATTTACACTTTATTTCAGAGTCAAAAAAGGTCCAAATAAGCACTTTCCATTGTATTCATTCACTCAAGCTACTTCTGTAGCCACAGCTGCCCTGGAGCAGATTCAACAGAAGCAAGGCTGCCAATCTGCACCATCGGCCCCTCTGACCATCGCTATCATTCACACACACACACACACACACACACACACACACACACACACACACACACACACACAACACACACTAATCAATGTGGGGAAGTGTCTTGGACACAACGTCTTCCTATTGTTGTTACTGCAGTTTAAAAGGTGGAGGGTCCCACACCTGCTTGTCTCACGGAAACCATAACCTAAACCATGAGGTGCTGGTGGCGACACTTCACCAGAAAAGTCAACAGTGCACCTTTAACTGTGATTCTTTAGTGTGTCTCCTTCTGCACTCCACATGTTTGGAGTCATCACCCTAAAGCTCCACATCAGCAGAAACAGCCCATAATACGACCTGGCCAAGACATGCTTTTGGAAGACGATATTGCTCTTAATACACGATGAGAAGGAATGCTGAACTTTTTGTTGCCCTCATTCAAAACATATCTATATAGACTGCATGTCTAATTAGAATTGTCTGACTATTTGATGAAATAGATGTAGGCTATTCAATGTAGATTTGTGTAGTGTAGGAACTATACTGTATACAGTAATTTATTTTATATTATGTATTGCCAATTTTGGTTATTGCCGCTGAAACAAAACAGTGACTTAAATTATTATCCTTTTTAGGCTTATTACCCCATAGCATACTCGTAATTTATTCAGTAGGGAACATGATGCTAAAATGAATTCACGTGATTTACTTCACACTGTTTCAAAGCCCTCTGTTGCTGCTCAGAAGAAGCCGGACGTGTTTCATATGTGGCGAGAGGGGGCTGCCCAGGATGAGCCGCGCCGCAGTGGAGATGTGGCGCTTGGCACGTTTCTCCTCCTTTTGCTCCTTCCTTTTTCCGCAGCTGGCTCTGTGTCAACGCGCTACCGCTCATTTAGTTTAGTTTAGTTCTGTTGCCAAGAGCTGGCATTCCCAGTTTACTCAGATCTTTGTGTGGTTATTTATATAGTCTCATCTTCTTAACCTTGAAAGGGAAAAAGAAGCCTCGCCGACAGATTTTACTTATATCAACAAATTGCCATTATCTTTGAACGTGTTCAAATGTTCTTCTGGGCTTGGGTTTTGTCGAAAGATACGCCTAAATACGCAAAATAGTCTGCGAAACTATAAATGTATGAAGGCTAATTAAGGAATTTACAATCATGATGTGAAGCCAAGGTTTGACTGAAAATATGTTAAAAAAAAAAAAAAGGCTACAGTGTTTAGTTTTGAATTGTTGATTGCTATGGTTACACGATCCAGATTTTCATCACGTAGGCAATGGCTCCTAAAGATCCAAATGCCAGGCCTAGACCACCCACAAAGGCAAGCTTTTCATTTAAAGGCTGCTGGTTTTGCTCCTTTACAAAGCGTTACTTAAAAAAAACAAATACAATATTAATACAAATTTAACATAACGCTGGCTCTGTCGTGACTCAATTGTATGATTTCAATCTCAGTATAAGCCTTAAAATAGACAGCTTTTGAGTGCGACAATCTTTAATACCACAGGGGGGCGCGCAGGATCATGAGTCTTCTCTGTGTAGTGTGTGTGCGCGCGTGTGTGTGTTTGCGTGTGTTTGTTTGTGTACGTGTTGTGTGAGCAGCGGTGCAGGGATGGAGCAGTGTGAGCCGAGTGTGTTTGCTCTACGTCAGCGTCTCACACGTGGTTTCCAGGCCGGGCGGGGTCACACTGCAGGCGGGCGGATGTGTGAGAGGCGCACCGGCTTAAAAAGCAGCAGACCGTCGCACGAAGCAGGACAGCAGTCTGAGAACGAACCAAGAACATTCTTTGTACGGACGCGTTTTACCGGAGACTTTTGCTTAAGATTTTACTGGATTCGAGCAGTATCTGTTTGGACCTCCAGTCTCAAGGAATGCCCAGGGAGCTGACCCAGAACAGGATCCAGAAGATTTGGGTTCCCACTAAAGATGACAAACCGGCTCCACGCAGAGGTAAGGCTTTATTTCACCTCCCCTGATGACTTTTGGTTATGTCTTTCATGTGCCATTATTGGGATTTAGTAAGTTTGCGTCCATTTAGTCATAAAACCCACGTGCACCTGTTCGCTACGCACGGCATTTTCCGAAGTGCCCCGTGCGTAAAAGCGGCGCGGGCTTCATCTGCAGGCACTTCCCGTCACGGTTTTCTTTGTTGCCACGTGACGAGCCCCCTGTCTCCATAGTGATGGAACCGGCTTGCGCGGGGCTCTGATTGGACAAGGAGGTGGTCCCACTCCGATGCTGTATCACAAAAGAAACTCAGTCAAATAAATGGATACATTTACTTGATAAACGTTAGTGATGAAATAGAACGGTTGAATCGTCTCAAAATGGAATCCTTTTAGCCTTGTATCGCAGCCTGAAGGTTGCACGTATATTATATTATCATTTTGACAGCTCAGATCACATAAAATGCTTTTATAATCAGATCAGATCTGAAAAGCTCTAATGCCATTGTCATTGAACATAGTTCGCAAACATAGGAACTTGTCTCGGCGTTAAGGTGCAACATAAAACAATGAATAATAAAATAATACTCATAGCCACGTCTGTAGGGTCAAATATGGCATGCATAAATTATACCTCTGTATAAAGGCTTAATGGGAGCCTGAATAACATAGTCAAATTGCTCATTTAATGTAAGCTATTGAATACATTTTCTCAAGACAATTTACACTGTACACATTTAAGTCTCTTTCCAGTTTTCTTCTATCCACATAAATATAGTCTAACTGCATAAGAATTAATTTAACTAAACCGAAATTTAGATCATACTTTTAGTCTGTTAAAACATTCCATTAATAGTCAATTTGATAAGGATTATGTTAATATTTTACTGCACAATAGCTGTTAAAATTCACACATATTGTCTTAACTGTAACTCAAGAGCTGATGGAGCAATAGTCCCACCCTAAAACTCATTCTCCGTCATTTGTCCTTGTGGGGTCATTGGGTTCATGTGCTCAAGACTGTAGTGCAATTGGGATGAAATGAATGACTAAATTGGCTTTTATAACTATCAACTCACAATCCTATGTTGTAATTCAGTGCCATAAATGTACAGACCTGCTATACTACTTCTAATCATATCAGTGTACCACAGGAGTGGCATTTCCTGTGAGTGACTCAATAGCTGCTTTAGCATTGTGTTAATGTAATATTAAATTCTCCTATTTATTATTTACACATGACTTGCTGAGTTGAAAGAGTGCATGATGAGCTCCATTGCATACGTGACTAAAGGCTTAATCCGTTTTTCCAAATCACTAATGCACCAGTGCTGGTCTTGGATCAGCATTTGGCTTGGGTGGGCAATATTGACAAAAATGAAAATCTAGAGATTTTAGAAAATATTTTGATTGTCATATTATCATACTGTCTGAATGTTGTCCATTCAGTCAGAAATATGCAAAAATATGTCATAAATGTTTTGGTTGAAGTTCAAGTATTGCACAAAATATGAAGGGACTATAAAACTGACCACATACATCATTTGAAAGATTTCACTGCAAGTCTGCTCTTTTTTCATACCTCCAAACCAACATTGTCATTACCAATTTCTAGCATTGGGATGAATAGAAAATTATTAATCCTAAATAAGGATTTTATTTAGATTTTCTGAGGGAATTTAATTGTCGCTTTCTTCTTGTCTTCCACTGAGAAGAAAAATGGGAGAAAAGAAGCAGGTGTTAAAAGCTGTAATTGTAGAAAAATAAATTTAAATTTGGGCTATATGACATTTATGATGATGTGCAATAGCAGTATTTTTTTAAAATAAAAAATGGGTCCAACTAAACTTGAAAGAGCCTTGGCAGGTCAAGGTCAAAACCTACAGTAACAATGCAAGTTTTATAATAACGTTTGGAGTCAGTTTTGAATATTTGGTCAGAATTTTCTTTTAGATAGACCACATTGCATTTATGAATACACTAAGATCGATTACAGTATTGCTGAACAATTTTGGAAAAAATATTGAGTTGTTATTTTACCATACATCTTCCATACATTTTTATAGTGCAGCAGCATATGAGAGCTTGAGCACACAGAAGTAGGTCAGGTGCATTCTGAGGTGACAGTCATTTCTGTATTAATAGCCACGTGCTGGAAAGTGGGTCGTATAAACTATGGGCCTTGAATACAGTAAAAAGTAATATTTCTGTTTGAGCGTGAGAGGCTAGTGCAGGAATAATGGTATGTATTAAAAAGGAAGTCAATGAAATTAGAGACTTGGAAACAGTTGCGTGTGAACAGAAGCAAAAATGCAAGCTTCAAATGCTTCCAGTAAAATAACCATGGAAAACAAAGTGTTGCCTAAAATATTTATTTTATTTGAGCCATTATTTAAAAAAAAACATGCATATGAGCAATATTTTAAAATGAAAGTAATCTGCTCCCAGTACATTGGAGTTTGTATTACTTATCTGAGCTGTCTCTTTTAGTAGCTTTTAAGGGAAGTGGAAATGTTATTTGACTACATGTACATGAAAATGAGCAGTGAATGCGATAGAGCTCCATAGTAAAGTGACTCAACTGTTGCTATTTTTTACTTTACTTTGTCAGTATTTGCTTCGTCTTAATATTACTTTTTGTCTTCTATTCTTACTGATACAAATTAAATCCTAAAGAATATCAGGGAATTTTAACTTAATTTAGTTTATTTAGTAATTAATATACCAGCCCATTCTAGTTTACCGGTATTTGTTTGTTTACATATTTGCTGTAATAGATGATGATAATTACCGGTACACTTGGTTCTGGAGAGGTTTTCATAATCTCTGTTGCTTCTTTGCATGTCTTTTAAAGGGGCTGGCGCGCCTCACTTCGCCAACCCCCCCACGGTGATAGTGATGGTGGGCCTGCCCGCTCGAGGGAAGACCTACATATCCAAAAAACTCACCCGCTACCTCAACTGGATTGGCATGCCCACCAAAGGTACAACCCACACACGCTTGCATTATGATTTTTACACAGAGGTTAATAATGAATCGTAATAACTTCTTCTTTTTCTGGTTTAGTCTTTAATGTAGGAGAGTATCGCAGGGAGGCGGTGAAAAACTACAGCTCCTATGACTTCTTCAAGTCTGATAACGAATGTGCCGTCAAAATCAGGCAGTAAGCAACATACACAACTAAATGTATGTGCATTTATAACGGTGAAACTAAACTATTTGTTCTTCTTTATTCAGACAATGTGCCTTAGCTGCTCTGCGAGATGTTAAATCTTACTTAAAGGATGAAGGAGGCCAAGTTGCTGTAAGATCTGGCATTTCTGTCTTAAATTTTAAATCCTAAATCTCCTTTTTGCTGGTTTTCGCTTACATAACTCCTCCTAATAGGTGTTTGATGCCACAAACACGACTCGGGAACGGCGCGATCTTATCCTGAAATTTGGCAGAGAGAACGAGTTCAAGGTAAGTCAGACTTTGATCTAAGAATGAATTGACTGAACTCGATAGTGTGCTAAGCTGATCTGCTCTTTCATTCAGATATTCTTCATTGAATCTGTTTGCGATGACCCCAGCGTAATCGCCTCTAACATTATGGTAAGCTTAAACTTCAGGGTACATTAACCACGTTAGAATGTTTTTAAAGACGGAAAATTTCAATTGCATTTTGCCAATTTGTGCAGGAGGTGAAGGTGTCTTGTCCCGATTATAAGGACTGCAACAAGAACGACGCAATGTTGGATTTCCAGAGGAGAATTGAGTGCTACAAATCAAGCTACCAGCCCCTAGAGCCGGACTCATATGACAGGTACTTTGTTTTAGATTATTGCAATTTCTTATGATCGGAAATAAACAGTTGTTTTGTGATTTCTAATAAAGAGAGCAAAAAAACCCTACCCTTTACCCTACTAAATAATTATATTGACAATGTCTTTTATATTATACAGTATTATGTCATATGTTACAGCATAGCAGGTTGGCGTCCAAAGTACGAGTGGTTTTAAAATACTCCAATTTGAAAACTAATACAGTTCATGCCGTTCTGGTAATTCAAGCTTATGTGACAAGACCAAGTAATTAGTCACGCAGTTACGTCATTGCTTCTGCCATAACTACTCGACCATGTGACTATTTAAAGGCTGAACAGTCAACTTACTCTATTGTAGATTTGTCAAAATAACAGTTACCCAGATAATAAACATGTGTCATGTGTGTGCATTAACATGCTCCGTCCCAATAATAACAATACAAAAAAAAATATTAAAAAAACAAAACTAGTATTAAAACTATATACTAATATAAAAAAAGTATCGTCATGATTAGAACTTTTACAAGACCACAGGGATATATTATAAAAGTTGGTCAAAAAATAAAAATGATATTTTAATGATCAGTGTGGTATCAAGCAATCTTTTTCCGTCAAATCAAATTTTAGTTTCAAATGTTGATATCGTGACCACTACAAGGTTGCCTTCAAGCCACACTCAAACATGTGTATGTGTATGTGTATGTGAATGTGAATGTGAGAGAGATCTGCTGGTTTTGGTTCCGCTGACGACCTAATTATCACAATAAAATTAATTTATAACCATCTTTCTTTTTTGTGTCTTCAGGGAGTTGTCTTTCATCCGTATAATTGACGTAGGTCGGCAGTTCTTGGTGAATCGTGTCCAGGATCACATTCAGAGTAAGATCGTGTATTACCTGATGAACATCCACGTGCAGCCCAGAACCATTTACCTGTGTCGCCATGGAGAGAGCCATGACAACCTGGAAGGCAGGCTGGGCGGAGACTCGGGACTGTCTGCACACGGGAGACAGGTGAGTTCTTGAGTATTTTAGACAGTTGACATGGAAATTAGACATGAGATTGGGTGCCCCTGTAGCAGACGAAATATTGACAGTTTATAATAAATACATTATTATTATATTTTTTTTCACCTTTTTTCTTAAAGATTATCCCTAGAATACCACTTTTTTAATATTTTCAGTTACAGCATTGATTGATCTTGTCACATCGTCCCTAGTTACTGCATATAATTTCACATTGATCCGTGAAAATGCAAATAAAAGTATTTTTAAGGTGGTCAGTCAATTAAATGCATGTACTTTTGAATATGCCAGTCATCTATTTTAGATTAATGCCTGCACGCTCAAGGTAGTGCCTACATTTGCCATATTTATCCTGACACTATACTAAAACCATGTTATACTTTGCCTATAAGCGGACATGGAAAAAGTATTTTATTTCACTAAACATCAATTATTTTGTGCCTAGTTCTCTCTGGCCCTCTCCAAGTTTGTGAAGGAGCAGGAGCTGAAGAATCTTAAGGTTTGGACCAGTCAGTTGTGCCGCACCATTCAGACAGCAGAGCACCTGGGCATCCCGTACGAGCAGTGGAAGGCCCTCAATGAGATCGATGCTGTGAGTAAAAAATGCACAATATTAGCTGAAATATTAACTTTCTTAAAGAAGTTGTTTTTAAGTTTGTCTTTTGTGCGTTTAGGGTGTGTGTGAGGACATGACGTACGACGAGATGAAGGAGAAGTACCCTGAAGAGTTTGCCTTGAGAGATGAAGATAAATACTATTACCGCTATCCAGCTGGAGAGGTACACACCGAATACTTTCATTTATAAATTAAATAATCAACAGTTTACTTAACACACAATAACGTGACAGGTTTAGGCACCTCGCTTTTCAACCCTTTTTCACGCTGACTAAAAAAAACAACATAATGCTGGTTGGAATTATGTATATTTATTTAAATAAAATTTTGTTTTGCGATTTGCAGTCGTATCAAGACCTGGTGCAGCGCGTGGAGCCCGTCATCATGGAGCTGGAGAGACAGGAGAACGTTATGGTCATTTGCCACCAGGCCGTGATGAGATGTTTGCTGGCTTACTTCCTCGACAAAAGTGCAGGTAAAAACATTGCTAAAAAGATTGCATTAAATAGTCCAAATGAAACTTCAGTTCTACAGTAACGAATAATTATTCTTTTAATCTGAATTTAATGTGTGCTACCTCTGTTTGTCAGATGAGATGCCGTACCTGAAGTGCCCGCTGCACACGGTCCTGAAGCTCACTCCTGTGGCCTACGGCTGTAAAGTGGAGTCCATTTCTCTGAACGTGGAGGCGGTCAATACTCACCGAGACAGACCTGAGGTAACAAAAAAACACCAAATGAAAGATCTATACAGTGTTCAGATATTACATGGTCACAATATGTTGTTTTTTTTGGGGTTTTTTTTTTATATAATGAGGAACAAATATGATATGATATATGATTTATTGATAGCTTTTAAACTATTTTGTTACTTCTCAATGAGGTAAATTGGATCTCCAAAATTACTATACGAAAGGTTGAATGTAGTTTTAGTCAAACAATATAGATGATAATAACAAATCACATAAAAACCTATACAAATAAATAATTTCACAATAAGATCAAGAAGACCATTTTACACTTACAACAAAGCATAGCATCAGAATAATTTTTTTTTTCTCTATATATAATTCATGTATCTTATTTTCTCCTTGCAGGAGGTGAAGAGGGGTCCCGGGACCTTGCAGAGGAGGAACAGTGTGACCCCGTTGACAAGCCCAGAGTCCAATATTAAAAAACCTCGCATCGATGATCTGGACGAAGCCCCCATCCAGGAGCTGCCCCCCTCTGTGGCGTCTCTGGCCCTTTGCAGCCCCACTCACCTCCCCCTGGCACTGACTGGACAGGTGAGTCAGTGCTCCTAGACTTAAGCCTTTGATTTAATACTGTGTGTGCACAAGACAAATCACTTGATAGCAATAGTGCAGTTGAACAATAAACTATTCTTAGGCAAAATAAGAATAACAGACTAACATACCAACATGTCATCTGTATTAACAGTTCTTTTTATATGTGCGTATTTTACAAAATACCTCAGAAGAGCGCCTTTAAAAAGTCATCTTAATGTCAGCTAATACTAGTTTGATACAGGCCACTTTTAAACCTTCGTTCTTCATTTCTGTTTTTATACACTTCATTTTTCACTCAAGAACACCCTGTTCTCTTTCTTTCCCTGTTTCTTGCTTCCTCCTTGTTGCCACTGACAGCACTGGCTGGGCAAAGTCTGTCTGTGAGTATCTTCAGGTTTGCATGTTTAGCCATCATATCCAACACCCCATCTTAGCCATTGCTGACCTGTTCACATTTGCATTTAGGGGATAATGTGTAGAATGGTATTTAGTAGAGTTTTTATTACCATTTAGTCATTTGTTCATGTAAGAGTAAACCTGAACGTATAAAATGTAATTAAAATATAAACACTTTTTGTATTACAATAATAGCTTTTTTATTATGCGAATTGATACTATTAGTCCAACTGCGATTGTACATTACCATTTCACCCCTGTTTGTCAAATACATACACTTTTACGAATTTATTTTACAAATGCAAAATAGTAGCGCTTTTATATAAATTCAACTCACAAAATGCTTTCAAAAGCGCTCTATACGTCTTCTTCTTTATAACCGCAACGAAACCTCAGAGTAAACCTAGTTCCTTATCCCTTTTATGGTGATGCTAGTTTGAAGCCCCCCCCATTTCCTGGCAGTGAGTGTTGTAGGAAACAGGAAATTTTAGCTCACATTTGTATATCCCAAGTTCAAATTCCGGTCATTCCTGTCTGCTTGTTGTTTGAGCGTCATCACATGTGGCTTATTCATGCTGACCGTGTCCCCCTCTTGTCTCTTGTCTACTTTCTCGTATTTTTTGCTTTATTTTTGTCTTGTGCTGCTAAAGACGTACCATTCTTCACTATCTCAAAGTGGTGTCGCTCCTTGTCTGTCAAAGGTAAAAACACTTGTAGATTGTCCACAGCACCATAGCAGAATAGTTTGAATTGAACTTTCATGTTTGGGGGAGCAGCTGGCAGACTTTTCAGACTACAATTGTATCTGGAGATGGCCCCATTTTCCCACAAAAGAGTACCTTTATTCTACCATACAGATATGTGAGCATATTTATAACACATTTCTAAATGTAGAAGTAACTGCCTAAACTATGGATCAAAAAACAAATCTAAAACGAAAATCTATTTGCTAGGCAAATAGGCTTGAAGATATTTGAAAATGACTTGTTTTGTCTTTTTACTGCTTTGACACACAGAAAAGAGGCCAAGTAAAACAATGAATACAAATATTTAAATAAGTTAATCTGATTGTTGAATGTGTGTTCATGACTGCTCATACTATATAGTTTTAACTGATTTTAATTCTTTGGACGCACAAGAGCTTGACCCATTACACAAATGCTAATGTGGGTTAGTGCCAAATGCTTGAACATGGATACTCTTTCGTCTGTGTCTGTCCGGTCCATGTGCTGAATCTGCTGGTTCAGTGGAAAAGCTTGTGGAGCTGAAAGTGCTACAGCGTCTTGGCTCCATTCATAATCACTGGAGGATTAACCTTCTCAGTTAGCCTCACCAACTTGTTCCCACACTCTGAAGCAAAGCTAAAAATAGCACTGAAGAAACGGGTCTGAGGCCAACAGGTGATGTAACCTGTCCTCAGACTTCAGCACGTTGTGTTCAGGATCGCTTCAAAACATGCAACCGGAGGGCTGTGTTTACCTTTCATTAAAGTCAAGATGTTGATGACAGTGGTTGTTCTCAAAATGAGTTAATAAGTTGTATTTGCATTTAAAAACAGTTATTTATGCAGGCCTAATGTTAAAGTGTCTGTCTGGTTGTTGCCCAGTACAGATTTATACTGCAAAAGCAGCTCTTGGGGTCAAAATGAGACAGCTGTTAGCAGGCTAATTGTTATTAGTTATACTTCAATGGCAAAACTCCTCTTTGCTCTAAGTTTTATAAAAGGCTTAAAACCTCATCATGGTGAATAATTGGTATATTCAGAATGCATTAGGACAGTGGTTAAGTGGTAAGTTGTTTTTTAAATGTTTAAATGTAAAAGTAAAACTCAGAGGCAGAGCCTTTAAGTTGTTTTCAATGAACGTAGCTCCTGTTACATCATCTGATATAAAAGTAAGGGCAACAGTGGCTTGGATCAGTTGTCATTTTAGCTGGAAGGTTGGTAGTTTTATACCAGCTCCAATCAGCACATTGTGTCCTTAGGCAAGACACTTCACTCACTTGGTCTGTGTGAATGTGATGTGTAACTTATTACCTCCAAGTGATATATGTAGGTTAGAACATCTTTGAATTACCTGTACTCCTCTAAGCAGAGAGTTTTATGCTTTGGCTTTCTTTGTGTATTTCAGAAGCTGAGAAGAGACTCTGATCGTCGTGACGTTTTTCAAATCTGCAAATGATACCACCTCTTTTCCTCAAGAGACCACAAACTTACCGCAGACCAGTCTTACAATTGATGAAGGATTCTTTAATTCACAGAGGTTAAACAACCACAATCACACTTATTTCTTTCAGTTATATAATAATATTGGTCATCTCATTTATTTTTGTGACTTTTCTATTTTTCCACTTGAAAATTCATTGTAATTCAAATTTGACTGAATTAGTTGTTTACTCATTTTTTTTTCTTTTATAATGTCTATGTAAAATCTATCAATGATATGGATACTGTATATGTACTGAACCCTTTGTTGATGCTCCACAAAAAAGTGATTATTTTGCACATTGTGGGTGCGTACGATGTTTTGAGTTACCTTTTACCTTTCTTTTAAGCAAGTTTTTGCCAAATAGTGCCTGTAGAGCTTGGTCTGCAAGCCTAAAGCTGCTTCACTTGCAATTTAATCCAGTTCTCATCTCATTTCTCAATTTAATGTGTCAATGTAATCTCACTTGTCAATTAACATTTCACTTATGTATGTATATATTATGTAGAAGAAAATCGACCTTAATTTTCTTTGCTGCCACTGTTGCTACGCACAAAGTCCTTATTTTTGTTACAAAAAGCGTGCTGATAATAATATTAATACTGTATTCTGTCAGATGAGTGATACACTACAATGGGAGTTGTTGGATGATGAAAAATGATTGTTGGATTATGTTCTTTTTTACTTTTGTGTTGGGACTGAATGAAAAGAAGTTTTGTTGACACATTCGCTTGAGATACTTGAATGTTTTTGTAAAAATATATATTTATTTATTAGAACGTAGTTTTTGGATGGATGCTTGTTGGACTCTTTCCCAGTATGTTGTACATGTGATTTTTGCATCTGCTGGACCAATTAAAACACTCCAAGGAATGCACTCTTTTGTTGTTCAGATTCTTTGTTACATAAATTGTGTTTTATTTAGCTAAGTCATTAATATTGAATTCTCAGAAACAGCCACAGCATGACACAGAATATAGAATTGAATGACTACTATTTCAAGCCAGTTTATGGTCTGGGTATACTATTTGTCAATATTTGTTGATGGTCATTGGCCATTAATAAATATTTTACAGCACATTGGACAACAGACAGGCATTTAGATGTGTTTCCGGTGAGTTTATAACAGAAGTTGAACTGAAAAAGTAAGGCCTTTGTGGATTGTAAGGCTGTGCTTGAAATATGTATAATTTAATTTCCCTGTGGTATTTTGAAGATTATTCTTCACCTTGTTACTACTGTTGACTCCTTATCCTTTTATAGCCGTCTCTTGTGGTACACTGCGCTTGAGTCACTCCAGGGTCTTATCAGAAATGACTTGCTCTCAGGAAATTAAAATGTCACCACAGTGAATAACTCTCCAGCGTCACACAGTCAATGGACCACAATCAAATATTTATAAACCATTTCAAAACAACGTCACAGAAATGTTTTTCTCTGGAGAAGTGCTGAAGGGAATGACACACAGTAAATGTATGGATAACAGTGAAGACCATATGCAAGCTTTATGCAAGATGTTTAGTGGACATAATCTATTGATGAACCAAAAAAATCACAATATTTTTGCGTAATTTGATGTCAATTTGAGCCATTCCTCAATTTCATAAGAGGAATGGATATCAGTTTCCTTTGCAACTGGTCAAATCCACCTGTCACTCAAGTATATGAGGAAAGTAAGCTTGAGCTGCAGAAAACAGAATTACTACTTTTACTTGTCAGGTTTCACATAGACAGTAATAAACATAAAAGCACCATGTTTCTACCAGACCGATGTTGAGTTGCAAGATTTTCTGAGGCAAATGCAATGTATTTAAGTTATATGTGTAAAAGTCATTGTAATACATCATAGACAAGTTTGTGGCAGAGAAAGGTGATGCAGCCATTACAAATAAACTGTATCTTATTTTATCTTCAATGTATCCACAATAACACATCTTTGTAGACATCATAAGTGCATTCAGACTAGTGTGTAATTTACCATGACTTTATATCTTCAGAGCAGCAATGCAGTAGGTCAGCATGTCATCGTTGGGTCATGACATTATTTGAATTCTGGGTAAATCGAATGTGGCATAAAATGTTTTTATACACTTTTACACTTTGCCAGTTAGTACCGTATTGGTGACAAGAAAGAAACTAGACCAAATAAAACAGACAGAATATTTCTTAAGCTTTCTGCACAGCCAAAACAAACGGTAAGTATTTCTAAAACAAGTGAAACGTGCTCATTGCGAACTTTGACACTCTTTCACTGGGATTGGAGTGATGGTTTCTAAATTGCCTTCATGCAACACCAATCTCAGAGGCATGTTTTATGGAAGTGCACAGTGTAAGAAAACATAAAACAAATGTAGTTTTCAAATATCCACTTGCCAATACTAATCCAAGCGTTCTCTGGACAATGGAAGCTATGTGTTCAGTTTCATTCTCAAAATATGCATTAAAAGAAAAACGAAACAACTGATCAAATTTGACACAATATAAAATGTAATGCTCTGAGGCTGCTTATGGTCCTCAGCAAACTAATATCCACTACATCCAATCCAATCCAACTTTAATTGTATAGCACAATTTACACACGCAAAGAATAAAAAACAAGCACAAGTAAAACAAATGAAAATCTTCTTATCTTATAATAATCTTATATTATATAAAATAATAAAAGACTGAGGATGGTTAAATGGTTAAATGAGTCTTAAAAGCATCAACTGAAACTGCAATCTTTACTTGGGGAGGAAGAGTGTTCCAAGGTTTGGGGCCGACTACAGAAAAGGCCCCGGCTTTTGAGTCTACATAAATTCGTTTTTTTTAGTTGTTCCCATCCCAAGTTCCTATTTGAGTTCTAACAGCATAATACACATGTTTTAAATTAAGTATTTATTTTCATGAAGAATTTACAACTGATTTTGGGGTTGAGGGTCTTTGTTATTTCTTTTCCTGCATTTATTCAATAACAGGTGTGTATTATTGTAAACCTTGAAATACATGCATTCTTACAGTGAGTGGGATCGCCTCGCCACAGATCGGACCTGTAACCTGGTTCAGTAGCGTCTCCTGCTGGTCTTTGTGGGGACTGACAAATATAATGCCATACTGTGGTACATTCCAGGAAGGAAATAGCATCTCTACGGAAACAAGCAAGCGGTGGACCCTCCAAACTTTACCTACTGTATAGTGCACCTTTAATATGACAGACTGACTAATTATGTTATGTTAGGCTTTGTTGACTGGAAATGACCTAACTTTCCACATTTTCTCACTAGCCCAGCACCTCCGACTCACTGCTGCTCTTGTTCAGTGAATCTGAGCACAGACTTGGCACACATGAGACTGTGTATGTGACTGCAGACAGCTTCACCAGGCTCAGCTCCTCCTCACGTACAGGCACTGAGACCCAGTCCAGTAAACCTGATTTGAATGCAGGATTTGCATGTGATAGGCCTATGCAAAAACAACGAGGGACTAAAACTTCCACTCACAAATGTTTCTCATCATAAAACGCAGAATCCCATTGGAGTGATGATGTTTTTGAAACCTGTGTTATTAGTGCTGTGCGGTGGCCTAGAGGCTAGCACACATGTCAGGCTTCAGCGTCGTGAGTTCGATTCAGACTTTGAAAAATTGCTGAATGTATTACCCTCATTTACACTGTCCTGTCCAAAAACGTCTACGGGGTAAAAGTTCCATTAAAAAATAAATAAGAATCATCATTTTATAAAAAACAAAACTGCATCACTGGTTGAAGGAATGATATAAACTATACTATAAACTATTTGCAAAAAAAGATAAGTGGGCTTTTTAAAGTTTTTCAATTATGTAGAATATAGCAACAGAAAAAAATAATGTTTTAGATATATATTTCTGTCTACACACACTGATCGGAGCGCAGAAAAGCCTTGTAACCATGAGAGTGTGTGCTAATCTGTTTGATGATGCAGCGATGTGCAGCTCACTGTGCACATACGACCTCTGTGACCTCTGTGGAGCTGCCGTCTCAGATGTACGGCATGAGAGCTCATGTTAGTGCTAAGCCTGTCTCCCTAAAGCTGTCTAATGCTGTACTGACGCGACGATCAACTCAAATCAAGTGTAGAAACAGACGCAGACGAGAGGGACAACTTTGCATATTTGTCTTTTGCACTTTCACTCCAAAAAAATGAACTTTTTCCATATATATATTATTTGTCATATGATTTGTTATATATTTTGTCCATGTCTACAGAACATATTTGATGGAAAAAGGTGACAATTGACCATAATCCGTTTGTACATTTTTTTTTAGTTTTCCCTCCATTAACCACATACATGTTTGCACATTGTATATTTTGTGTTAAGGTTTAAATTGTATTTTAATTTGACTCTGCAGGCTTGTTTTTTATGTAATAGTTTGCAACAGAGCACATCATTTTGGCAAAAAAGATTATTTTGATTGTAATGTGACTTCTTAAGAATTGCAAAACTACAAGTTAATTTCTGAGTATTTTATCCGTGCACATTTCTCCTTGTCGACTGCAGCAGAGGTAAAGATAAGCAGTTTTGTCTACTGGTAATCACTGTTTGACCCACAGTGTCTTGCGTTTGTCTCATCCATGACTCAGCGGCAGCTAATTATCTAATTATCTGTACCACATAATTACCTCCTCATGTGTCTGTGCTCAGCAACTTTTGCACTGTGGAAAAATAAGAGATGCCTGTATGCACATGTGTATGTATAAAATACAAATACATTACACAAAAAACAAAATGATGTCTCACTGGCAGTTGCATGAAAGACAAGGTCAAAGTGAAAAGCAACATTGTATCTGAAGTTCTAGTCAAATGGATAGACACATAGATATACCACAATACATGTATTCAATAATAGATAAGTAAACAGAGGACACACTGCACAGATATAGTTATTTTAATGTCGTCACCTTTATTCAAACTGTCCTGTGCAGCCCCTGACCATTCTGCTCCATTCAAACAATAGGATTTAGCATTCTTAACATGTCCCATGTAATTCAAACCCTATAACATTCTGTGACCACAATAAAACAAATTATAATCCAGACTACATAATCTGGACAGGTCATGCATAGATGTACTGGTGTATTCAGACAGTGACTCAGCGACATATTGCTCTTGAGTTAATTACCTGCCCTTTATAATCAGCAGGTCAAAGTGAATTTGGATTAATCTGTATGCACTTTTTCTAGGCCGCACACATGCAGAGGTGCATGTACTGTACGCTTCTCAGCTAAAAGCTCTACAAATAGATCGACTTTAAGACAGGCTAATTTAATTTCCTTTTGACTTAAGTGTGCACATTTTGGAAAAGGAAACGTCACTGGAAACATCAATGTAAAATCCGTGGAAAACTATGAGATACACAGAATGACATGATCAAGCACCACTCAAATTGGTAAAACAGATGGTACTTGAATAAAGTTGATTGTGCAAAAGAAGAAAAACTACCTGTGTGTGTGGTAACTTGTTGCAGCAGTATAATTATAATTATAATTGTTATAATTATAATTGTTATATTGCTGAAGAATATAATTATCAAAAACACTATTTGTGAAGTACAGATTTCATGTAAAACATGCACTTGGAGTTATTTTGGGCCATTCTGCATGCTTTGAATTTAAACCTGAAATAAATTGTTATGTTTTAGTGGACATCAGTGCGGTGCTTAGTTGGCACTTAGAAAAAGTAGTCTTAAATCAGTTGTTTAAATGCATTTGTAAGGGAAGAATCAAACGCCTAATTCTATTTTTGCATTGGATACATATTGACTTTGTTTGTTTAATCATTTTAATATTGTAATGTATGATACTGTAAAAAAAAGTCCGTTTCACATGACCATTCTGACAGACTACGAGCTCATGTTGACCTTGTGCCATTGTAATGATTTTCTAAAGAGCTTTCTGTGTGTATACCAGAGAGAAAAAGCCTATCCTCTGGTTTTGTGTATGTATTTGTAGCTCAATGGGGAGGATAAGCCATTTGGATGGCCCTGAATGAACAGATTAAACGCGATGTGTCATCCCTGGTAAAACTGACTCTGCAAGAAAAGCCTGTGTACGTGAGGCAGCACATTCACTGTCATTGCCAAACTGTGGTATGCAGGCTTCTTCTAGTAGCCAGGGTCTTTTGTGGTCTGTTTTGTTCATTAAGTTAACTTGGGACAGCCTGTTCATGTCTTTAATTTAATAATTCGTTCTTAAGCATAATTTAATCAATATGTTCTAATTAATGTTTTTGTCCTTGTTTAGATCGGGTTTAGCCCTGTATTCGACTGGTTTAGTCTTGTTTTAATCCTGTTTTTGACCTGTTTCAGCTCTTAAATGTGCTTTCATTCTCTTCATTGATAGAACAGCAAATATTTTCTCTGGTGGTACTATGACAATGAGTAATGGGGATACTTGTGCAGTGAGTCATGCATGCCAGTTACGATATGTGAATGAACAGAACATATGAGTAGTAAATGTACACGTTTAACATTTTTGATGGTCTGTGTTAATAAAAGAATACATTTATTAAATGTTTACGTCTCCAGTCCATCTCACAGTCAATTTGGGGGCCTTGGACCAAAAAATGAAATAATACATTAAAAGGTAGTTTGATAAATTGGCTTTCATGTTAATGCAAAGCTAATAACGATGATCCTGGATGGCAGACATTTTGATTTGGCTGTGGATTACCTCCTGTTATATCAGTCTCTGCGCTTCTTTAAGACCTACTGAGTTTAATGGGTTAGAGAAAGACGGCTAATAGGATAATGCTAGGCAGTCTAATGCTAATGCTGCAGCAACTCAGAAAGCAAGCCCCAAAAATGAATGGATTTAAAATGTTTTCTTTAGATTTTTTTTATGGGCCACCTGACATGAAACTAATAGATTCAAAATGTGTCCTCACAAAGTCCTCAAACCTGAAGAAGTTGCGTAACTGAGACCCAGAAATAATGCTGCCTTCATGTGTTTTGGAAATTAGGGAAAAATCTATATGTCGAGTGGAAAAATGCAAATTGAACATCCCTCAAATTGTAATTTATGCTGGGTACATTTGTTTAAACCTGAGTTGCTGAGATTAAATAACCTTTGACCTATTGACCCATGGCAGACAGCAGCAAAAGAATCCCAAATTTAAAAACAAGTTATTTTGTTTTTAATTATATAGCATACAAATTTGAATGGCATCTCTATTTCCACTTAGCGTAATTAAAAATGTAGAATTGTTTGTTTTTATAATAATGAATGAATGAAAAATATTGAATCTTTTGAATGGGAAAAAGTCATCAATGTAGCAGGAAGCTGAAAGGCCCAGTCTATTTAGTAACTAATTAAACCACAGCACTTCATCCCAATACATTTACAACAAAAATACACAATTTAACTATACATACAAGCAGCAGTGACATTCAGCTTTATCAGACTCAGGTACTTGTTGTGTGGTCATGCATAAAACAGGTACTCTTCCACACTCGCCACCTTCAAAAAAAGCTCTAAAAACACATCTTTCCAAATCTGTCTTTTCAACAACATTATCTTCAGTTAATTCATGTTTGTAAATGTTCTCCTGTCTCTCCCCTCTCAGTCTGGTGTTGGTTTGGCATTGGTGTGGTGAGCCGATGTGTGTGGACTCACGTACTCATTTAGAGGCAGAGCGGCTTTAGTTCCTGTAAAGTAGTGAGCAAGAGTGGAGAAATAGGTAGTTTCAACAGGTTGTCGTTGAGCGATTACAGAGCTGCAGCATCTAATACCTGCTCCGGATACAAACCATGGTCTCAGTTACCTCACCTCGAGGATTTTTCTATCAATCTGGAGAAAAGCCACCAAAACACAACCTTTTCATTGTGCATTAAGCATGACATAAAGGGGAATATCTTCTTTCCAAAGAAGAAAGAATAATCACAGTAAAAATAAAATGTTGCCCTATTTCAATATTGTATGTTATATAAATAACATATTGCTTTGAATCATCATAAAATAATATGTGTTTTGAGTAACAGTAATGTTTAATGTATGTCCTGTCGGGAGTATCTGGCACTGTTAATACCCTGATAGTACATTAAGCTTTTGTCTTTTTGTTCCAACTGAAGTACAGGAAAAGTTCATGGCCAAAGTTACATCAACTCTTTTGATAAAATTGTATAAATACTTTTAAACACACAACAGGAAGGATCTAAAACTCTCTGATAAAGCACACTCTAAACTCACTTGCTCATGCCTGATAAAGTGACCATGGCATTTATAATTCATTAATGCATCATTTATTTAGCACAGGAAACACTCACTTTAAAGGAACCGTGTGCAGTCTGCGCTCCTACTGGTTTAAAAAATGCACTACAGTCACAACAAACTTGTGTTGCCAGAGCCTTAACCTGCAGAAGACACATCCAAGTGTTTCACAGGCTGCACTGGCACTGATTCATGATTGGCTGCAGGTGCTGGGTTTAGGTAGGTTTTGGATTGATTGGATTTAGTCGTAGGAACTGGCAACCCAAATGAGCGATTAGCCGCATTCGGGATAAACAAAACCTGTGCAGATCCAATTGGTGTCGATCAATGTTGAAGGTTTGCGATCGACTTTACCCCGACTGGCTCTGACGTCACGAGAAATCCGTTTGGGATCAACCAGCTGAAAGCAGCCACGCAGCTCCTGTGACTTATTATAATTATAATTAAAAGTGTATTTATTTATTTACTAGGCAAGGGTTTGATCCTTTTTCACTGAGGCTTAATATTGAACAGTCTGTTTTTCCTCCTACTTTTTTTTCTGTGGCTCAAATACCTGACCTTCAATGTTCATGATTATCTTCCTTAAGTTGCCAGTTGACAATTTCATCGAGTTCAATGTCGTCGATGAGTTCATCCAAAATGTGATTTCAACCACTTCGAAGTTGGTATTCATCATCTTTACAGCAGACCTTTAGCTCCACCTGTGTTGCGGACGTCTGCTGAAATTAAAATCTTACGTACGGTTCCTTATGCTTTTTAGTTGTAGTATTAAACCACAACATACAGCAGATCATCATTTTACATTTTGTCGAATATAAAATACAATGTTGATCTAAAACGCCTTCGTAATAAAAGTTGGTTCATTGACTTCCTGTTCAAAACTGCAGAACTGATAAGCCCCGCCTCTTTGTGACGTCTCACCTTGACAAGCAGCAGATTTTCATTTGTTTCATGTGTTTTTATTTTTGAAGGATGGCTACTGAACATTTTTAACCCAACATTTATGACTTGGGAATCTTAATTTTTCCAAGAATCACAACTATGTACAGGGATGTGGGCGGCGATAGGGGATAGGTGAAAACGGGCAGTTGAGCCTCAAATGAAGGACAATACACTTGCATGAATCAATCAATCAAAATACAACAATTGCTCATAAAAGTTGATATAGCATATGTCCCCTTTAATACATGGCATCCCACCCCAACCCTTAGTCAAATCTCAAATCTCAAAATCTAATTATGTATTGTGTTTTTGATGGTGTACTTTTTCTTTTTCATCTGCAGTTTTACATTTACTGCGTGAGGTCTGAGCTGCCACTGATCATCCTAAAGACAGAAGAGTCAAACGATCAAACGGTTTTGGCAAAAAAAAAAATCGAAATAAATTAAACACAGACCTTGAAATGATTATGTCACCGTTCATACATGGACAGTTGCCCAAGATTTACCACAGCCAAACAGTGGGATTTGTAAACTTGTATTTCCCATGAATGACACAACAATAGCTGATACTCAAACTGACCTCTAATTCATTATGCCTGTGCGTCACACCAGCCAATATTGAATAATGCAATCTTTGTCCAGTCTTTTCTATTGTCACAGAACAATACAATTCTTACAAATAAAAAAATAAAAAAGATTTTCCTCATAAATCTAGAGTAAACAATTAAAACTATTCTTACATTACTTTGATGATGAAAATATTTTGCAATAAGTGAACATTTTGTTGCAAGTCACAGTCAGTTTCAAAGCGTTGCATCAGTGCTCCTTCTGCAAATGTAAACTCCGGTACAAAGCCAGCTCACTCCAGCATGACCTGCCCTCACGGGTGGACTCAGAATGCCCCTGTTACCGATGTCTGTGCTTTTCACCAACATAACTGTGACTGCAAAACGCGCCTGAAAGAGGACGTGAGAGAGGTCAATAGGAGTACCATAATGCACCGAGCTTCAGGTTACAGCTTTTGTGTTTAATGAAAGGGGAACCAAAACGCCTTAACTTAAATACAACACAGAAAAAAGCATAAACTCTGTTGCAATTGATGCCGTTCTAAGGACTGCACCAATATCACAATCGACATATGCAATATCGAGAAAATAAAAAATCACTTTTCAATCTGACTCAATTTGAAAATGGACAAATTTGACAGACAATGGACTAAATGGGACCTCTTACTTATTTAATATGCTTTAACCTTTTCTTTGGAACTGTATCGATTGGAAATTTAGTGCCTGACAATAAGAAGGAAAGTTAGTAAATGATTCATGTAGAATTAATTAACCTCCACCACTGACAAACTTATCTCAGATACATTACACACTGTTTCACATGTCCAACATCCTACTAGATTTAGCTATATGTGTAATTCATTTACTGTTATATAGGCAAAGGTTTTGTGAGCAATAAAAACACCTCATTAAATAAATGCAAAGATTGAGCAGTTTCACGTCATACTGTGAAACATTCTTTGCAAAGCAGGTGGCACAGAAAAGCTACACCCAGAAATCAAAATTAGTTTACAATTTCTTCCACATGGTCTTTAATTGGCTTGTAGGTCGGTCAGCCACTGTCTGCAAACATAATAACTGCCAGTCACCAGGAAGCCCTTATAAAGCAGCCCTCAGTAATCTGTCTGACCCTCTCTGTCCTCTGTAAATATTCACCCTGAGTATAAGCTGGTCTGCTATAACGTGAGTAGGCCGCAATGAGTGGGAATCTCCAACAAAGCCTGTTTCACTTTCAAGAGTGACTCAACTAACAATGTGCAGCACTGAGTCATGTCTCACGTGAAGAGGAGCACTTTCACTGGTTTTCTGATGATAACATTAGGTCAAAACACGCCCCCTAGTGGTTCTATGATGTACACGCAAATGCAGGTTAATAGCTTGCAAGATAAAATAAGAGAACTTTTATTCCCACAATGGCGAAATTCCACTGTTGCAACGCACAATTCAAGAACAGCACGAGTGTTTTTTGGGCTTTCAACTTTTTCAAATGACTGTGATTTTCTCCGTAAGTCAACGTCTCATCCCATCATAGTGTAGGCTGCAGAACAGAAGGCACACTTCTAAAATACTTTACAGAGACTTGTTATCAGTGCCGGCCCGAACCTTCAGGGACCACTAAGTCACCACTTCACTGTTGTTGTGCCTACATCAAATAGAAACACTAAGGTGAAATAGAGAAACTGCAGGGCCCAAGAATAAAGCCAAGAACAGTGTACCTATTCTAGAATTTATAAATGCTAGGCATTTTTCCTGTCTTTTGACACATTTTAATGTTATCCACTTGGCTAAAGTGCAAATGCAACATTTTATCATTTGAAATACAATTTTAGTATTTCAGCTGCTTATAGTTTGCTTATATAGTGCCGGCCCAGCGTGAAATCAATCTGTTTACAATTTTTTGATCAATAAAATTAAATAAAATACAGAGAGATATCTTTCAGACTTTCCTGGCAGAGGAAGACCAGAGGAAGACCAGAGGAAGTCCAGAGGAGGTGCATGAAACAAACTCAGTCACCTTTCCTGACATGTTCAACTTTAGTGAAACTGCGCCATCTGTCGGTCACAACAATGCGTTACAATACTTCCATGGTAATTACAAGCAAGCGCCAATGCATGCCCTCCATTCTGGATCATTAGTTAGAGAGAATATTTACTCACAATATTTACTTCACCCTTTGATTGTTTTGGCTACACTTTTGATTGATCTGTGTCTCACTCTGAATTGAGTTCAAGAGTTTGTGAACTCACAAAAATCGTGAGAATTTCTACCAAGGTTAATATATCCTCTCTTCTTTGAGAACGCAGGGCTGTTTCTAGCTGCACGCACCAAAACGCAACACTAGAGGGCCCCAAAGAGTTGTTACCGTGCAAATATCTGTAATGTATTGCCAAACAACTGTTGTTTGTCAGGTATGCATCGCATTTTGTTGTTTTCATCAGCATGGAGGTTGATTAATCTATCCTCACAGCAAGAAAGTTTAAACCTTGGAACATCCAGGACCTTCTGTGCGGAGTCTGGGAGCTTTGGTTTTTCCCTATCAAGCTAATCATGAGAGACTGATCTTACTTTGATGTACATTTGTAGACCACAAGATAATAAGTGAAGATCTAGAGATAGGGTCCTATAGCTAAACAGTGCATTGTGGTTATTTCTGAGCCCACTTTTCATCCAGGTAAATTAAAATGCAGGCTATGTGTGTTAAAATTTTATTAAAAAACATTCCTAATTATTCAGTAGTCTATAAAGGCCTACCATTTGAAGCTGCAATATTTTGTACAAATGTGTTAAATTGTACATTTTATTTTTTTAGCTACCAGTAAAGGACATTACGCTCAGATTTTGGATGAGTTATTCTAACATTTGGGATGAACTGTATTCTGCCGTACGTTTTGGGGTGAGTTGTAAAATAAAATTACATTAAAATCACAAAAAGAAAGAGTGACAATAAGGGGTGGAGCTTGACACGGTGCTGTTGTAGTTTGTGTAGCTGTGCTCTGTCCTGAACATCTCATAGGGAGAGAGGGGTGAGCAGAGGAGGATGCTGGAGCACGATGCTGCAGCTGCCCCGCCGAACAGAGGAGCAGCCATGAGGATCCAGGCTTCAGGGGCTGAGCAAAGGAGGAAAAGTGGAGACAGTCCTGACACAAGCCCGCTCTTCTGTGTGCACTGTCAGGACGAGGCACGAGCGCTGTGTCCCGGGACGCCACAGAGGAGCCCCAGACGCACTCTCACCACCAGGCTGTCCTCCGGATCTGCAGGTGAGAGCTGCATCAGTCAATATGTACATTCAAAAAGATGGATGTGGATGAGAGTAACTTGAATTGTTGTTTTCTGATCTTTTTTAAATGTGTAAGTCTGAGTTGGCTATAGACATACTGTATGTGTATCAAACAGAGACTAATGAATTGTGTTAAATAGTTAGTTCTGAAAGAATGGAAAAACAAGCGGTTTGACCCCAGCAGGGTAATGTAAAGACGGTTTGGTCTCTCAAATATTTCAAACCACCCTCATCAATCACATTTCATTCAATAGTCTGACAATGATACTATTGACACACTTCAATAAAAGTATAGAAAATAATAGTACCAACATCAACATTGAGATGAAGATAAAACATGCTTATTAGGCATTTCAAGCTGCAGTGCATATTGATAATGAATTGCTTGGATTTACATACTTGCCATGCTTCTCAAAACACAACATTAGGCAAGTATTTTTTCTGTGGTTTACTGTGGTTTACTGTGGTTTACTGTGGTTTACTGTGGTTTACTGTGGTATCCTTCTTTGTACAGGGCTAACTAATAACAACGCGGCAGCCTATTTGTGCCAAAGCTTCTCCAACCACCACCACCACTCACATAAGGCAACCACATTCACACAGAAAACAGAATGGACTGAACGGATGTCTGGGCCAAACTATGGCATTCAACATTTATGATGCGTACCAGGGCTGGGCCACAGCATTTTCCTATTGATATATCATGAAATTTGGAATGTCATGAAAGATTTCCTCTCAGTTGTGGAGACAGTCAGATTGTGGTCATTTCTAAACACTGACTGTGGAGGCTCTGCAGAGGCTAAACATTCGAATAATGAAAGAGATAATATGCAAGGAGTGGAAACAGAACCTATAGCTATAACTTAAAATTGAGTAAAATACGAAAATATGCCATCTGTAAGCAGCCTCAGGTATATTGTCAAATATATAATTATTGGCAAATTTTCTATTTTCTATTGTGATCAAATTTAGACCATATTGCCCCGCCGTAATACATAGAGTACAGCTAAATTCACGTATTACTTGGGGCTCAAGACACATCTTTTTGTATTAAGTGTCAAAAAAATCTCTGCTGCAAGAATATTTACTTAATTTAATTATGTGTTTATTCTGATTTATTCCTGAATATGTGGAGGAAGAAGGATAGATAAATGGTTAGATGGTTTCCTCCTATATCATATGACCATTTTACAGATTTGTTACAATATCTGGAATTCTATCTTGTTACAATTATCTGCCATTTGGAGTAAGGTCATTGCACTTGAAGAATTATCTTTAAACTGATCTTCAATTGATTGGAACCAGTCTCTTGAATAATACAGTTAGACATTCTGTTGTTTTAAATGTTGTGGTTGATGCTGAGAAGATGAAACCTCAATATTTACAACAAAATAATACCCCAGAGTCTTATATATCTCTGTGTAAACCTCCCTTCGTTTTCAGCCAAATCAACAGAAATCTCCTGCAGCAGTGAGTAGGCATTAATCACTGACAGTGTCTTTTCAGCTTCTGTCCAAACGGTTCCTTTGGTTTACAGATAAAGAACCAACAAACAAGGGGAAAATGCACAATGTTTACAGCCATATAGGACCTAAGTTAGAGTCACATGCATAATTTATCATCAAGGTCGTCCAGGTCAGTTTTAGTGCAAGTGTTGGCAGAGGCAAAGTGCTCATTAAAATTCAGAGTGACAGTAAATTTGGATTGAGTGAAATATTCCGTCTATGTCAGGTTCTGTGTAGTAGTAGAACAATGACTTCCACTTTCCATTTGGATTGGGCTTTTGGAGTGCGCTTTAATTAACAGGACAATAATAGCATGGCAATATGAAGGAAATAACATGCTAATGAGGGTTAAATGCATACATTTGACAGTTTCTGTATTATCACCATGAAAATACTGTAATTTTTTAGGGTTACAGATGATTATTTTTTTTGGCTTTGGGAAAAGGATAAGGATTCATGATATTTCTGCAAAATAAAGAACATTTCTGTAATGACCATGCACGTAATGATCACGATTACAGTGCTGTTACGATGCTTTTAATTTAATTTCCGCCAAGTCTGTGGCCTCAGAGTGAAAATGTTCAAAGATAAAATGCGAACAATGTTAGGGGTTTGTGAGCATTCCAGACTGGATCTATTTAGAGAAAGTTGGGATGATTTAATGTCTTCCTGTTGGTAAGACTCTGTGACAACCAAATTATTCTTCATATTCTGCGCATATGGGCACACTCGACCGTAGCGTCATGTGATATCTGAAACATAGCTCACCAGATCAGTGTCTGACAAAGATATTAGTGGCTACAGGGTTTTCTGAACTGGTCGTCCCAAAAGATGTGGTGGGGTGGCTATTTATATACAGTATAAAAACAAATTATTTTTCTTTTCAAATTCTTAAAACCAGTGCCAAAGCAGTTTGTGCTTCTTGCCCTGAAGCCGGAAATCTCAGAAGCTCTATCTCTAACTCTCATTGGTTGTTATCACCCACCATCAGCCGATAGTGCTGCTCTTGCTGCTTTAGTGGAACTACTCTCAAATGAGAAATGTAATGAGATTGTTGATAAACCTATGCGTCCAAATTAAAAAAATCATCCTGATCTTAACTCTCACAAGTATTCTAAAGTGTAAATATTTGCATCATCAGTATCTAATTGTGCTATTGCTACAATTAGAGCTGCAAAAGTACCAAAAGCCAGGCCAACAATTCTGATTACATCTGTTTTATTCTGATGTTCATTAATGTGCATTGTCCCTATCAAAAAAAAAAAAAAAAGATTAAGAGAGACATAAAACACTTTTCAGAACAGGGATTTCTTCATGATTTATTTCCTTTTGAATGGGAAGCATTTTATACCATTGTGGATATTGAAGTTGCTCAGTCATACTGTTATGATGCCTTTGTTAGTATAGAATCAAATGTTGTGACAATGCTTGTTTCTCTCCAGATCTGTCAGCTCTTTTGCATAAACATGATTGTGCATGGGCCACAGACAGAAAAAAATCACTTCTGACTGGTTGACAACTGCGAAATTCATGCAATTCATGTGAAAATTTGAAAATCTAACTTCCAAAAAGGTCTGTTCAGTCTATAGCTGAAATTGTGAGCGGTATCGAGGTTACTCCTTGTATTCTGAACAACTCGCAATCCATTATGGACAAAGGAAAACTGCTGTATTGTTTTATCGACATTATATGAATATTCATTGCCCCTCTGTTTAATCCAACCATCAAGGTCCAACTTTTAACTTTAAACCATAACATAACTGAAGTACAAAAAGTCCTGAAGCTTTAAGTAATTACAAAAATGGCTGGTAATGATAAACTGGAGCCGTTGTTTTTGAAGCTACAGGATCTGCTGAAATGATTACCAAACCCTGTCATCTGGAAGTCGGCATATGTCCTTTTGTTGCTGAAAGAAGGGGACTCTTCTTTGTTAAACAATTAAATGCCAAAATTGTCTGCCTTGGTTAAGTTGTTAGAATCTTTTGTAAGTGAACAACTAAAGGACTTTCTTGTTTGTCACAATGTTTTATCTGACGCTTAATCTGGATATAGGCGTTTCCACAGTATTACTGTACATTAGCTGCTTTTAAGGTTGTAAATTATTTAGTTGAATTGATGAAACACTGTAGCACTGTTTGTTGCCCTTTCGAAAGCGTTTGGCTCCATGGATCACACTGTTGAAGCTTGAAGAACTGTGTTGCTTACACAACTTACTGTTAGTTGGTTTGAAAATGATCTCTCCAATAGAACCCAGTGTGTGCAGGCAGAGGGATTTTCCTCGAATCTTTTCAAGAGTCCAAGGGTGCGCCCTAAGGATCTATCCTCGGCCCACTTCTGTTCATTCTTTAGGTTTTATTTTCAGGATTAAATCCTGTCTTTCTTTCGAGGTAAAAAAGAAGTGTGTGAAAGCAATTTTTTTTTTCATATTTTAGACTATGGAGATGTTTTATACATGCATAATCATCTCAGGCATTACATGCTTTAGGTACTGTGTACCATGGAGCCCTGAGATTTATGACAAACTCAAAAACCCTCACACATCACGGTGTACTCTATTATAGACTTGGTTGAACCGCTTGTCTTTGCGCTGGTCTCACTAAATATGTACAAGAGTGTTAAATATCTTGGAGGAACAACCTTCATGTTGTAATTGTTTTATACGAGATTTGTACTTCTTGGTCATTTTTGCCGGTCGATGTGTAATCATGTGTTGTTGATTGTCCCAAGAGTTTGCTGTTGTTTGTGAATGTCTCAATGAGGTGCTCCTGGTTCCAAAAAAAAAAGTTAAATAAAATACCAATAAAAACTTGTGATTATTCTTTTTAGTACTGTATGATGTGTATCATTTTCATAACAAAACATTTATAAATAAAATAGCTGAACGAATGAATGTCAATGCTACGGTTCATAAGAAGAGAGAATGGCTGCCTGTCAGTGTATGCTCATATGCACTAGCCTTGTGATTTGAAGGATTTACCGTCCCAAGTATTTTGAAATGACCTCATCGTCAGGAAAGACATCACGGTAATGCAGTCACACAAACTGGATATTGTCCTCAGTGAAAACCATCTAAATCAATGTTTTATATTTTCACTGACATTCAATAAAGATACTTGTTATGTTTTCTCGATCGTAATGGAGCTGTGAGATCCTCTTGTCGAATTAGTTCTGTATGTGTGAAATTGGTTTTAGATACATAAATAAATACCCCAAACCAGTTACTGTTGTGATAAGGACTCACATTTTCAACTCATATTTATGAATACTGCAAACCACAATCTGCAAAATGCAAATGAAAGTTCAAGCACACATTTCCAAACTTCTTCTGCTTCCTCCCTTTTCCAACTTTTTGAATCAGGCCAAGCATTAATCTGCTATGACTGCTCCAGAACCACGACTTAGAGTTGGCCCCAATAACAAAGAGGAGCTGCAAGGTGCCCCACACTGGAGCACTGATTAAAGGGGCGAGTGTATGTGCACATAATATGTTACTTGGAGACATGAAAAGTCAGCATTTCTGTTCAGCTGCTAGAAGAGTAAGCAAAAACTTGCAACATGCAATATGAATGAATTCAATTCAGGTTAAAATCAATTAAAGCTTATCACCATGGTATGAAAGGATTTTTTTGTTGGAAAAAAACTAAAACAAAAAACAACACCAAATAGTGTATTAAAAATATAATTTACAATGTCATTTCTCTTCATGCTATTCAAATTTAAGTCACACCATTTACATTTCTGTCGCTCTTTACAAGCTTGAAAAACCTCTTAAATCACTTTGTCATCATTCATTCACATCACACTAAGTGGTGATAAGTTACTTGCCCTGGGGCAGACTGACGGGCACGAGACTGCCGATCTGTGCCATCAGCCCCAACCACCAACATTTACTCACTCACAGAACACGTACTATGGCAAAGTGAGTGAAGTGTCTTGTCCAGGAACACTGAACTGAACAATAAGCAATGGTCTGAACAGGATTCTATCCCTGGAACCGCTGCGATACTTCTGCCCCTCACGAAACAGCAGTCTCATTGTGAGAATGATAAAAGTGGAGCTGAACTGATGTTTGAACTGCTCCATCAAGATCTTCCGCTCAGTCTGATCTATCCTGGCTTATACTAAGCTGCTTTAGTTTCAGATTCCACGTTAACTTAGTACTAAAGCGTTATTCAGTTTGAAATGTGTTTCCCTGTTTCAGACCGCGATCCGAGCAGTGGCAGCTACAATGCCTCCACCGGGACCTTCTACAGCTGCGTCAGTCAGATCACTATCGGTGAGTGACAAATGTGTCTGTGTTTTTGTCAAACAAAACAAAGCTACTCTTGTTCCGCAACACTCAAAATCATTGACAGGGAAAGTGGTTTTACATTTTCTAACGCACCAAATGATTTTATGTGTATGTATGATCTTGAGATGTAATATTATGTTAAGATGATCAAATCTAAAGTCAACTATCGATGAACCAAATAATCGTGACATTCCTACTGAACCAAATGGACATGATAAATAATATTATTTACTATTACTGATATACTGATTTCATATGGTTTGGTAAGGATGTAAAGATTATTTGGTTAATCGATAAACATGATTATACAGGTCACAATATTAGAAATATTAGTTGTGACCAGTAAGTCATTTCAATTCAATCTGGACTTCAAATAGGCAAACCTAAATGGAGTGCTTTTCTATCTTGTTGTTTATCTCACATTAACTTTACTTTATCATGCAGAAAGTTTTATTTCATAAAGCTGATTACATACTAGAGGGTGAAATATATAAGGATAATGTCAATGAAAGAAAATCAAGGATATTACTAGCTATGCTTGGTGTCAATAATCATGAATACTCTTTAAATCTTGATATTTCTTCCCACAATAAGCCTACAACTAAAATGAGATATTGTGACATCTGTGTAAGGTTAGACACATCTGCCCATAAACCTGTAAAATAATCAAAACCTTGTGCCTTTTCCTATACAGCATAACTTTATTTTGTACACACTGAATCAATAAACTATTTGATCACTGTGTCAGACGTTTTCACTGTCTAAAGTTGTTGGGAGAGACCAGGACATTCCCACTTGTTCTCATTATTTTATTATTAGACTAAATCCAGGTGCCTATGGGTGCACGGTGCAGAGAGTGGCCCAGATTGGTGCACCTGCTCTTGGATACTTCCACGGGAGACCCTTGGGAGGGCATGGAGGTCCTGTACACTTTTGGGTCCTCCTCTCAGAGAGCCAGGCAGGCAGTATTTTCTGATTACTGTGACTGGATAGTGCTTATTATAGTGTACGCAGGGCAGGGCTGCACACGAGGGGGTTTTGGAGGTCGTCTGGATGCAGCTCAGGTGTAGATTTCCTCCGCTGCCCCTCAGGTGACTTTGAGCAAGGTGATGAGGCTCGTTATGTGGTTCGCAAAACTACTCACACTCAGCCATTTTGTGTGCAAATTATTTGTCAACTGGATAAAAAGACTTCCAGAAAAAGACTTGATTGTAGTTTATTTTACATTGAACAAAAGTATTTCTACATCAATGCTACTAATGCTAATGGTCTATTAAAATGATTGTCAACTCATTTAGTAATCAAATACTTGTTAACTGGTCTGCACATAGACTCTAAAACATGTCATGAGCTGAAAAAATAAGTTTTATGAAAATTATGCAAGAAATTTTGAATTGAGTGTTTTTAATGAAAACTTATTTGTCTGTAATGAGTGCTTTCAAACAGCTTCACGATATGTATACAATTGTGTACATATTATATACCAAGTCTTTTTTATTTTTTTTGTAAATTCCAAATTTTATGCATGCCCTTTTTGATATATTTTACTTCTATTAGTCATTGTTGTGTGTTGCACCTTAATGCCGTAAGTTCCTAGTTTGTGAATTATGTTCACTGAAAATGGCAATAAACCCCTTTCTCATTCTCATTCTGACTTTATTTTCATATAATCCAATTTTGTAAAAATCTCACATTTTTTTGCGTTCTAAACAACTAATCAATTGATCAAAAGAATAATTGCCAGACTATTCAATTAGCACAATTATAGTTAGTTGCAGCCATTATAAAATACTGCATTTTCATGTATAGTTCAGCATTAGACCGCTGTCATCAAAATTCGATGACTACCGTACACCCCGCCATTGAGGGTTTTTTAAACATATTATAAACTCCTTTTCTCTTATTAAGCCCAATTTGCCGTTCAACCCATTATGATACTGACCAGCTTTGCATAGTGACTGGTATGATAGACAGACTCTGATAATGTTGTTTACAATGTTTGATTTTTAAAGGGTATATCAGTTACCTTTTTTATAGAAAGTTAGTCTAGTATCCTTTGAGTAATCAGTCAGAGAAACGCAGGGGCTGTATTCCATTTCCCAAACAAACATGATGCTTCTACACCAAATCTCCTCAGCTGCAAAAGGAAGTCATGTAAAACCCTAAAGTTCCTCTCCTGAGTTCCTGTGTAGTAGTTCTTGCTGAGTTCATTCTCCCGAGAGCAAATCAAGTCTCCTCTGCCCCAGTTACTGCAGGTGCTGACTAGATCATTCTTTTGGGGACATCCAGCTCACAGCTCAGCCCTCCTCACAGAGAAACCCCTTTGTGCGGTGTTTTATATGAGCCTCATCTTTCTTGCTTTATTCTGCAGTGGGACGTCTCGCATGAGGAGGCAGGGGCAGGTGTTCCTCTGCTCACATATTGATTGTGTTTGTTCAATGCTGATGTAAGGCTCTGTGCATGGGGCGGGTTCAGTAGTTCCACTGGTCTTTAAAACATGTCAATTTTGCTGTATACAGTATTTCCCCGATAAGCACTTCAAGCACTTTCTGTTGTTTGTCAAGTTGTTTGCCGTGGTCCAACTAAAAATCTCTCACTGCAAAAAAAGTTTAGACGTGACCTTGAAATTATAGCTCAAAGATTACAATTACCAATGATGTATTGTTCTTATAATGGAAATATGCATTTTGCCTATCAATCCTGTTCGTAACAGAATATTCAATGTATGCAATAGTAACTATTCTCAAGTTGAAAACATTTATGTAAATGATCTGATGTTGGACCACAGACATTTACTGGCTGAGCAAAACAAAATAACTATAAATATCTAAACTCACTAAACAAGAACACTGATCTTTAAATCATCCACCCATGTGACTATAGACAGGCTCCTTATCAATAAAAGCCAGTGGCTGTGGTACCTAGACGACTGGTGGCTTTGCAGGTTAGGGCTTGTTTTGTAGTATTAAGTCGGGGTTTAGGCATAAATCATATGATTTGATTTAGGCTTTCTTTATATATCGATATATGTCATCAAGAATTAGGGTGCTTAACACATAACAAACAATATATTCTTCCTAACCTATTTTTACAGTATTATGACTTGTGCACTTTAGTACAATAGAACCCACCATCTGAAAAGAATATTGTCCCTCATATAGGGATTTTTTAAAATCGAAAGCTTCATAGAAACAGAACAAATAATGAATTTGTTTTATTTTTAATAATAATCAAAAAGTTTAAGAAAGGTTTAAACTATATTGAACATTTTGTTCTAAATAAATGTCATATTGATAGGTCTCTGTTTCCATTGGTTGCAGCAAAAGCTCATGTAAGACCTTTTCGTCCACTATCAAATTGTCAGTGGATCGACTACCATTACTGCAAGTGTGTTATTAGGAAAGACAATTTACAGTCTGTGTGCACAGGTGTTAACAGTGATTAATAAAGTCAGTGAAGCCATAGGTGCAGAATGGCAGCCACATCTGTGGGAGTCTCCCCCAGGCAGGTACAGAAGTGTCTAGTGAAGTGCTGCTACCAACAGAAACATGGATTTGCGAGAGGAAACCTGAGAACTGAGACAAAAATCTGTCCATTGAGGTCTTGTGAGGCCCTCCCTGACCACCATTAGGTCCCAATGACCTACAGATGTGTGCTATTACAACAGAGGCATGATTCAAAAGAATGTAAATGATTAATTACTCATTTTCCAGCTAAAAATGATCAAGTTTAGTTTTGAAATCCGTCATAATGATCCATCATAATCTAGTTCTGATGCTACTTTGGAAATTTAACATTTAGGTGTGAAATATCTGAAAACCACTGTAATATGCTGTTCCAAACATTTCATTTAAATAATACATTTTTTAAATGTGACATCTTAACTTATTACTTCATTCATCAGTCTTTCTATTCCCAAAATATTGATGTGCCTTGATGTGTAAAATGTTCAGCCAAATTTACAATGAATCTGTAGAACAGGACAATGAAGACTGTAGTGTTTTGAAATGTAAGTCACTGTGAGCTGAAGTGGTGGCAGTCTTCGGTGCAGATGGAGATTTAAAGTCAGTTCTCATTGCAGTGAAACAGCAGTTTGTCCTGTGCAGTTCATTATCTCTTTGGGAACAGTCCAAGCACTCACTGATAGACTGTTGAGAGATCACAGCACGTCACTAGTAATCTATGCTACAATGGGATTTGTTCCATTCTCTACAGTATATTTACAATGTACATTTGACCTCATTTTGTATATTTATCTGATGTTCTGCATTGGAATCAACCTTAACAGCGTGAGAGATCGGTTTACCACTAGAGGGAGACATAGAAATATTTTTGTCAAAATGGGTACAGGAGATTCACACATGATGATGCATGATGACAAAACACCCTTTTCTCCTCTTGAACTATTATTGATAATGCTTGTTGTACTTGTTTTGTAAACTGGTCATAGTCATGTATCGATATACTTTTAAATTATGTAAATTGTTACATCAGCCTGCCCAGGGACATTAGGACTATAGGTGGACATTAGCATATCTTGCAACAACCTGGTACAATGCATCTTTCCTTTTTGGTCAATGTAGTGTTTATTGTACACTGCTCCTGTAAATAAATACCATACCATGCTACGAGTCGTTCTTCATGTGCCTTTTTTATATTCAATAACTGGAATACCAAAATTAAGTTGATAATGGTTTGCATTGTCCATAAACATTTTGCGCTAGTATATTATTACTATTCAGGTCCAATGATATAAATAATGGATGAGGTGGACGATGTCTCAAAAAATGTATATTATCGCGGTTGTTATTTTGCAGATATGCAAAACTACCAGTAGGCTATATTATTTATTAATACGAGTCTGAGATCAATGGGGCACTGCAGACTGTTCCATTTGACTTTAAATCAATGTTTTGAACATTCTTCAACAATGGAGGTAATTGATACGGTGGAGTGTACTTTTGGCTGCAACAAAAACGCAACAACATGGAAATAGATGACGTGACTTTCAAGGACTGGAAAAACGTATATTTACTTTTAAATATAGACAAATTTGCCAGACACTGGGACAGGGACCGATTTATAGGGGGTCATATATGCCCAACATTTTATTTTCTGGGTTATTCTTTGGGCTATTTTCTTTAAGGCTTTTCATTCTCTGGTCTTGTTCTGTTTGTTTTTAACAATAAAACAGAAAAGAATATTGAGTTTATTCTGTAATGAAAATAGGCTGCCAAAAGAGCTGATTAAAGATAAAGAGAACAGCTGTGCTTTTGCGTTTTAATTGTACAATGGGTTCACTTTTGTGTGGTACTTTAACTTAGACATTTACAGGCATGGTTTAGAACATCTCTGATATTGTCTATCATCACTGCGATACTAAAAAAACACTAAGACATTTGTTTTTTCTCCCTCCCACACTTGCATGTCTGTGTGCTGCAGGGTTCGAGCTCGGGGGGCAGGTGGCCATTGAGTTCTCCCACTGGAACAGCCCCCTGACGGAGAACAGCGCCAACCTGCCCAGCCCGGATACGGCCCGCTCTGAGGGCTCCGCTCTGCCTGCCCTGAGCGAGCGTCTAGAGGCTGTGTCCTGTCCCGCCTCCCTCTCCCTCACGCCCCTGTCCAGCTCCAGCCAGGACACCATCTGTGACAGCTCCAGTGAGTACAGAGCTCTGCAAACTACTACAAACACCTTTTCCACACGCATTCATATCAGGCCTTGACCAAACTGACTCAGGGTGCATCCGAGATTTAAAAGGGTGCAAAGATGATACTCTTCCATTAAGTGTCATTAATTAACGCACCTGAAATGAGGGTGCAAACACTTTTAAATGAGGTTGCAATGCACCCTTTTGCCTGATTCAAACAAAGCTTAAGTTTCATGTCAAAGCAAGTATGTCAGTGTGGTAAATTCTTTAAATTAAGCTTCCTTATAATGCATTAATAAGCGCTTTTTATTTGTTTATCTGTCCTTGTAAGACATTTACAGGCATTGGTTATTGAAAATAGTTTAATAAGCAGCTTAGTAACGTTCTTAAAAGATTTTGTACATAGTTTATTAACACACACATGTTTTTTGTTAATGATTTATTAACATTTATAAGGTATTACAAGCCATCAACAAATACTAGTAATTGTCTAAGTGCTAATAAACAAATAACGGGTGCCTAATGCCTAATAAATAGTTTACTAAGAAATCTTTTTTGTTTATTTATTTATGTAATTATTATTTTTTTAAGTAATCTTATTTTAAAGCAGGGCTATTCAACATAAGGCCCGGGGGCCAAATCAGGCCCACGTCCCATCTTCCAAATATATTACAAATAAAGAAATAAATCTTGTTTAGTGGTTTAAATTTGTGATAGCACCAGTTTAGACCTGGTTTGGTCTTGGTTTTGTCCATGTTTAATTCTGCTTTAGACCTGTTTTGATTCTGGGCCAGTCCTGATTCAGGACTGGATGGGAAATTTTGCAAAGCATTTCGTATGTTATTTCTCACAAAAACTTATCTACCAGTAGTTATTGTATTGTATTAACTAATTCATTGGGATATTTAGTGCGACCATAATGTTGTTACAGCAGTGGCGGGTTGTGCACCTCCGGCCCAGAGTTGGTCCTCCAAAAAATCTGGGGAAAATGCGCTGTTTTAAAGTTGGTAAATTGCGTTTTGAAGTTTGAAAGCACTATTCCACCTTTTATGGGCACTCAACCATATACCGGTACACACATTCTCCAGTGTACACAGACACAAGAAAAGTGTCTTGGAGTGCCCAGAAGGAAGCTGGGGTAGAACTGCTGACCAGTGGGTTCATGGGCAAACACCCCTATGGAGGTATTACAATTATTGAGCTGGTTTGGACACATACAGAAGAAGAAGAGTGTAGAAGAATTCTGAAGGTAGAGCCGGGCAAAAAACAAGAGGCCAAGAAGACCATATTTATAGATGTAGTAAAAGCATGAAGGTGGTGAAAGAAGAGGCTGTATTGTAGAGGTATATAGTTTATAATTAAAATTATTAAGAAAGAAGAGAATAAGAATAGTGAAAAGTATAAGGTGATATTTTTTTACTTTTGTGGTTAATGCTCTGGTTCATTTAAGGTCTTGTGTGATACTTTCTCAACCTCAAACAAGACTTTTACAGGAACATTTTAGCACATTCCTGATGCATTGCTAGTAGATCTGAATATGGTTTTCGAGATAATGCAAAAAATAATCATTTGAGATATGCATTCTTGTCAATATCCCCTAATTGTAGAATTTGATAGAGGCATCCGATTCTGTGGTGTCAATGTCTAAAACAGTACATCCACTTTACTCTTCAATTGTTTTTCAAAAGACAGTAGGTTTGTTCACATTGCACAATTTGGTTCATTTTCTTTTTCCTTCTCAGTTTCTTTTTCCTTCCCTTGTTTCAACATTCCTCACAGCATTGCCCCATGCCGCTGACCCACAGTGCCAAAGTGCTGCTGTCACTGCCACCTGTCTGTGTTTGCAGCTACCGCAACACTACCCACGGCTCCAACGCTGCTCTATCCCCATTGGCTCCTGTCAGATCAGTGAGCTCCCCGATTGGCCGATGTGCAGGACTGCACTGCACTCCTTTCTCCCTCACCGTAAACATTCTGCTCATGCTTCTTTTTTTCATACACACAGGATTTGAGTGTCTTGGTAATTTACTACTATTGATGTTTGGACATTTTGACAGATACAAGATGAGTTTAAGGATGAAGGGAGAGACGGAGGAGATGCAGGATTTTGTGTGGTGCTTGTTTGTTATGATTTAGCAAGGTTATTGTGGGTTAGGGGGCTATGCAGATGCAGCAAGGCGTAGTTTAATAGCTTTTGCTCATTTGGAGATGGAACGATCTGCAACCACTCTCCTCTTTGATGCGGTGAGTTTCCATTGACTTAAGCTGCTTTGGTATATTTTTGTCATCACCTCACTCCGCTCATTGCAGTGTCCGTGGAGCATTTGACCTTCACATGAGCACCTCTCGCTCGCTCATTTTCAGCTGTCTGCAGTACATTAATGTTTTTGTCATTCACTTCCCCGTGGTGCGATGTGGAGGAGGAAGAACTGGGTCATGTCTTTGGTGTGTGTCAAAGCACAAGGCGCGAAATCACTCTCATCTCCAATGGGGACATAGTAGAACAGCTTGGAGCCCTCACACCAGCTAACAAGTGGTATCACATTACACATGTACATAAGCCACATGCACAAGCTCTATCATTTACAAAATACATTTGTTCATAATTTGGTTTCTTTATTGTGAGACCCAATTCTTTCCCTGTTTTTTCCTTTATTTCAAGATATGTTGCAACAGCTCAATGGTTTTATACAACTTCATGCAATCAAGTACGTTTCCATGTACATAGGAGACTGAGCCAACTTATGAACCATTTAAGAGCACTTTATAATTTCATTTATATTTGTATTGATTATAATTATTTTCTGCGTTTGTTTGTAAGACATGATAATTTGAAATTCATCTATATAAGGGCAAAAACAAGGTAAATGCTAAAAAAAACGACTACTATATACACTTATAAAATATCAATGTAAATGTTCTGCTAAATGTTGTTGTTATTATTATTATTATTATTATTATTATTATTATTATTATTATTATTATTATTATTATATTTAATTATTATTATTATTATTATTATTATTATTATTATTATTATTATTATTATTATTATTATTATTATTATTATCTTCAATTAAATTATATACACACAATATTTTTGTTGTTATTGTTATATTCCTGACCTGTTTGAAGATTACATTTGAACTGCTTTGTCAAGTATTTTGATCTTTTGGGCTGTTGCTAGCTATTTGCAAATATTTTCTAAGTAGTTCTAAAATACAATTTGCATTGGAACCACTTCACTAAGGAAAACGAAGAAAAACAAAGCAACCGATGATTTTACTTTCTGCAGTCCACAGTAAGTCTTGTTGAACTCTCTTATGAAACTACCCCATTCCCTTGGCAACCCATTGTTTCTCCAACCCCCACAATCTCCATCCTTTCTTCTCTGCTCTGTAATTGTCTCTCATTTTATCACAATGACCGCTGACTTCTCGACAAAAAGATTTGTGCAGTAGGTTTAATATTGTGTGGCACCTTTGTTGCGTTCGCTCAAAACACTCAGTGCTTTTTTTTTTTTGGAGGTGTAACTAAACATGAGTAGATTTTTATTGTAACAATCTTTGATTTCTCCCACATTGCATTTCTCAGGTTTTCACTTGAGTGATGTGTTGGATAAGTGAGTGGGTGACTCTTCAGCAAAACTACATCTTCAAGAGCCAGGACAGTATTTTCAAATTGTTCTATCCCTGATCCTTATTCATGCAAGTTTACAGTAGGTCAGTTGTTTGTGGTGACAATAATGGATGGGTATACTATATTGTGCTAAATGAGCTCGACAAGCTTTTCCAACTGATATAATTTACCCCCCACAGTTAGGGAGGTAAGCTACTACTGCCACAGCTGCCCTGGCACTGACTGGCGAAAAGGTGGCTGCCACTCTGCACCATAACCTCTCCAACATACCGCATTCTCGCCAGAGGAAACATTGTTCTGAGCTATGGTTGAACTGCCAATTTAAATGACCACTCTTGAGTCACTGTCACCGCAGGAGCACATAAATATTGTGTGTCGTTGCTACAGGTTACGTACTTACTATTAACCTTTTTTATTCAGACCAAGACATTAAAAACTGCGAAAGGCCAAGTCTTCATTGCACAATATAATGCTCATAAAGAGGGGCCTGAATTTTGAATGAATGGATGTTTAATATTTTAGTGGGTGCCGTGGATAAAGGAAGCGTCATATGGAGGCTGACACATTTGGATCAGATTACAATTCAGCTCTTGTACAACAAATTGAAGACTTACATAAAAAAATGCATAGGCCATTCTTTTTTTAACTTGACATAGGTCCAGTTGGGGTACAGGTCCACATGGATCGTTTTTTTTAATTAAGGTTAATGAATAATAAAGATCTAGGAAGAGTGAAACTAATTTGAAATGTGAATCCTTTTCATTATTTCATTATTGAATAAAGGAAAACTTTGCTTCACCTTTAGGGAGATTTTCCTCTTGTATTTTTACGCACCCCTAAATGTCACAGAGAAAACTTGGTCAGGACAACCAAAAAATCTTAATGCATGGCATCCCCTAAAGGAGGGAAATAAGATTAGAATAGTGTGAAATAAAGTGCAATGTCCCCAATATAGTGTATACTATACTATATACTATACTATATTGTGTATACCCTGTCTTCTTCTTTAAACTGGACTGTGCTCCTGAAAGTTATTTACTATTGAGAATAATACATATATTTTAGATATTGTTGGACACACTGACGTGAGTGGAACCATGCAGTGAACATGTGTACAGTCCACAGTGAGATCTTATTTATAGAACTCAGTTCTGTGGTTTTAATGAGGCTTCATTGTGCTGCTGCTGAAACCAGGTCAAACTGTGTGATACTGAGTACTGCAGCTCAAATCTTTGTTTATTTGTTAGAAATGCAGTGACGTAGTCTTTACTGGATATATAGTCCAATTCAACATAATGATGACTGAGGTGGCTGATGGTTCTGCTGCTGCGGAGAAGATTGAAAGCCATTGACTATATATTCCCTTCTACAAGTGTTTTTTAGTAGATACAATCGGAGGAAGATGAAGGAGAAGATAGAGGGTTTATTTATTAATGTCATAAGATTCAATCCCTGTACAGCAGCTGAACGTAGCATAGCATGTTTCATACTATATTTATACTATAAATTTAGTCGAAAAAGTCTGAGAGATGTGTTACTTGTAAACTTAAATACAAAACAAACTGCAGCTGCAGTGTAAGATTGTAGCAAATCAACAATGTGGTAAAAGACATAATTATAAACCACATTTGAATTGCTGTAAAATTTGGACTTGAGGCCTTTTGGAGCAATTCAGATAATAGTGCAGGCTTCTGGGACCATTCTCTCAATAGCATGTATTTTTTCTAACAGGACTCAGTTGTACAGTTTTGCTGAATCACTCTTGTTGTTACATAATGTGCAGACCGCCCCTGTCCCGTAACCCACCTGCTCCCCCTGGAATCACAGAGGGACGTATAGACCCATTTAGAACCCCATGATTTAAGGCGTTTTGCTAAGCTGTGAATCACACCGCTCAGGGGAAATGCAGTCTGTTTGATAAATAGGGCCAATTGTGAGTGTGCGCCCACTGAGAGTAAGTAAAGGTGAGGTGCATTTAAGGATAATACGCCTTCAGGACTTTAGTGATACTGACCAAATAAATAACTCACTCCTGGATAGTGTCTTGATCTAAAACTAATTCAAGTTAGAATATACAAGAGATAAACTAATGATAATTGTGCTTGCTTTTACTCCATTCAGATGGTTCAGACCAGACAGTTTATGTGAAAGCCACCAGGAACCACGCTTTAAAACTAGGAAAATTCAAACAAAACAAGAAAAAGATAAGAGAGGCTTTTAAATAAGAGTCAAATAGACATACCAAGTAAATGGTATTGCTGGTGATTCACCTTCTCCTACATGAAAAAAATTAAACTTGGTGAATGGTTGATACAATAAATACATGTTTACGTTTACAAAATTGGCACGTCAGCAAAACAGTGAAGGGAACGTATAATAGATAGTGTAGATAAAAAAGTGTAATTAAGAACTGAGGAGGTTCTGCTGCTGCTTTGAAGATAAGCGGAGGATTATTTGTGGCAGTGATTATAGCTGAAACTTTAGGAAGAAGGATGAAAAGTAGCGTACATTGATGTGAATGGTGATTGGAGAGGTAATGGTTGACAGACAAGTGTAACATGCTGTGGTTGAATTTATTTCTCTTCATTATTTATGTTTGACAAATGTAAAGTTCAATGATGTTTCCTTGCTTAGACTGCTGTATGGCCACCTGTACACATAATCAACTAATAATAACAACAACAACGACTAATCTACATGCATGGAAAACATAATAATGACCTCAAACATACAGTATATACAACGTTCTTTAATATTTACTGCTATAGGTAGATCAAGCCCATTCATTATCAGACCATGGCAGAAAAAATTTAAATCAGAAGAAGAATTCCTTTTTTTCATCCCCAAGGGGAAATTATTTTTGTTACAGACAAAAACTGACCAGTATCCAAAAAATATGAAATAACTTGCAAAAATAAGAAACTAAACCACTGGTATGAAGAAGGGGAAAAAAAGCGAATTTAAATTTTAACGTCACTTTTAAAAATAATTACATGTTTTTGAACAGCTCTACCAGTAAATTAAATATTGCACAATAATTTGGCGGAGAGAAGAGAATTTTAGAGCACAGAGTTCAGCAGTTTGATGGTGAAAAGATTACTCAAAGCTATTATCAAAACCGATAGTAACATAGACAAAATCTGTTCCAGTTTTACGATAGCCAGTAAACATGATCTCCTGAACCTGTCTGTAGGTGTGAGTTCCCCTCTTCATGGGTGTGAGCCTCGGAGGCAGACTTTGGTTCGTCGACGAGCCGCCCTTCAGACCTCTGGACCCCAGTCCTGCCCTGTTCCCCGTCCCCTGGCCCCACCTTACACCCGCCCACACATCATGGAGGAGTCATCGGCTGAACCCACGGACTCCAGCAGCACTCAGGGTGATGTACCACACCTCGGTAATGCATATTCGACTTGTTTTCTAAAGGGTCAACATTGAATCATCCATGTTATCCTCTGCAGCCTCTGCTCTCAACAACTGACTAGCACTTAAATTACTCTTACACAACATAGATTGAATTTGTTGTTGAGATATTTAAAATTGTCATGGCAAATTTATTTTATTGGATGGAACAATGTAGACGAGATGAATAAATTATAGCAAACTTTTGAGTTGCTGCATGTTTTTTTTTTTGCTAGCCTTAGAGAAAGTCAGTGTGGTACTAATTTGTGAATGTAATTTCAAGGTAAGAAAACAAGTGTTGAGTAAACCAATCAGATACATTTTATGTATTATTATTTATTTATTTTATTTTATTTGTACAGGGAAAACCCAATGAGAAAATATCTCTTTTTGATGGGTACTCTGTTAAAACACAACACAAAATAGACAACAAACACAGGATACTAAAAGACAATTAAAACATTCATTATTATTATGTATTCATTAACCAATACATAAAAACACATTTATACATCCAATATGAGATAAAATTATATAAAACAAGTGCATCGGCACTGCGGGTAGTCCTTGACCAGTGCTTTAAAGTCATTAAAAGGCATAAAATGATTTAATTTAAAAAGTCTCTATTTTGTTCCACAGGGAGGAAACAATGGGATTGTAAAATAAAAATGTCCTGAGACCTCAAACTGTGAATACCTGATCTGATGTACAATAAACTTGATAAATAATTAGGCAAAATGCCAACTAGAGCTTTATACACAAACAAAAGGCCGTGCTGTTCTGTTCGTGCATCCAATGATTGCCATTCTACTTTAGAATATAATTGACAGTGGTGAGTTCTGTATCCTTCTCCTGTGATAAACCTTAGAGCTGAATGAAAACCCGAGTTCAGAGGTTTTAAGACTGTTGCAGTAGAATGCATATATATAATATCACCATAATAAAGAACTGAGAGAAATGTAGTCTGGATTAACTGTTTTCCACAATTAAGAGGAAAACATTCTTTATTTCTAAAGAAGAATGACAATCTGGCTTTACGATTATTTGTCAGCTCTTGTATGTGTTTGTTGAAGGAGAGTTTGTTGAAGTATTTGTAATGGGGTACTTGTTCAATCATATTACATAGATATATTTTTTGGGTCACTAGAGTGTTTTTTGGAGAACAGCATACATTTTGTTTTATTTGAATTCATTAATCTTTTAAAATTAACACAGTTGTGTTGGATGGAGTGAAAATCCTCTTGAATATTTTGAATCACTTTTGCACAAGAAGGTGCCTTAGCATACAGAATTGCATCATCTGTATATAAGTGGATGCTGCTGTGTTTTAGATTATGCCCAATTGAATTTATATAAATTGTAAATAACAGTGGTCCAAGGACAGAGCCTTGAGGAACACCTTTATTAAGGTAAGAAAATTCAGATCGAAAGCCATCAGCAGAAACAGCTTGAGCTCTATTTGTGAGGTAATATGTGAACCATATTTTAGAATTTGTATCGAACCCAATAGCATCCAGACGCTCCAAGAGACTAAAATGATCTACTGAATCAAAGGCCTTTGACAAATCAACAAAAACAGCAGCACATTCCTCATGGCTGTCCAATGCAAGAGAAATATCATTTATAACTTTGGTAGCAGCTGTGATAGTACTATGTCCTGGGCTAAATCCAGACTGGTATCAATTTAAAATTGAATATTTGGTTAAGAACGCACGGACCTGGTTACTTATAAGATTCTCTAAGAGTTTTGCCTGGCAGGATAGTTTTGAGATTGGACGGAAATTATTCAAATCATTTTTCTGGCCTCCTTTGTGCAAAGGGAGAAAAAAAGCAGTTTTGACATGTGTATCTGTTGTTTTTCTTTGTTATAGGGGAGACAGTGGGTAGAGTACTTCCAAATCTACTTGCGTGGTACTGACATTACTAAAATGTCAGACTAATTTTTGAGACTAAAGATACTCTCATACCGATTTTGATACCATGTTGTTGATTTTCTATTGGTAGACCAGTTAACACCAGTAAATGGGGACGAGGCCTTTATAGATTAGGTTCATAATAGATTAGTTGTTCTTTGGCCTATCTTAATAACACAATGTTCTTCTTAGTAGCACATCCTGAATGTGGCATGACATTTTTTACATCATAAGTTTACATCATAAGAGTATTTTCATAAGCACTATAAAAACACTCGTTTTTTAGACAATAGAATGTTATTTTCAACACAAAATAATTGTAGTTTCTTACCATAAGTGTGTTATTTAATGTGAATTAAATATTATAAATGCGACATTTAGTGTTTCCACCTCCCCTCACTTATGCGATGCTTCAAAATGCTCTTTACAAATTAGGAAATGCAGTCAGTGTGGTCTAAACGGTTTCTGATAAATGCAAGACCATTCTGAAACTATTCAGGAAAGGTCCAATACTTACGTGTTTTTTTCAGTATCAGTACCTCAGCCAATTTAGTTTCAGGTTTAGCAGCAAATAATATCTGGTAAAAATTGTTTGACACCATAATGTGATAAGTTGGGCTAGAAAGGTGCAGAGAAAATCAAACCTCTTTGGAGCAGTACGAAACGGACTTTCTCAGACTACAATTAGAATGTTGTAGGGCCAGCCAGGCTAAAATACTGTGACCTTTACTATTCATTTGGGAATAGGTGAAGTCTGTTTTTAAATTCTTGAACAGAATGCCTTGCAATAGGTTTCATTATATACTTTGTAAATTGTAATTACTGTCCTAATTGGTCTCCTTGACAAGGGTTGCCTGTTTTGCACTTTTCTTTGTGCAGCTGTGAAGGATGTGAATGTGTTGTTGGAGAGCCGGAGGACGGAGGACAGCAGCAGTGTGTCCAGAGCAGAGGACGACTCCACTCTGCTCAACGCTGTCCCCTACAGGAGCCCCACAGAAGGCAACAGCAAGTCCGACTCCAGTAACGTAGAGGTCAGAAATATGCAGATTACAATCTTAAAAGTAGAATTGGTTGAGTATTTTAACTTACACCTCTATGTGTGCAATCAGGGGATAAATAAAGCGAGTGGACTGTGTTTCATCGATGGAAAGAGACGAATTGACTACATCCTGGTTTATCGGAAGTCCAGCATTCAGACAGAAAAGAGGGAGATATTTGAGAGAAACATCAGAGCAGAGGGGCTGCACATGGAGAAGGAGGTGAGCTGACATTGATTATATTATGAGATTTTCCACAAAGTGAAACCAGTGAAAATCATCAAACACAAAGATGATGGTTCAATTGTCGGTAAGTTCATACAGTTTGTTGAGTCCTTCAGCAAAATACGTCACAACAGGAAACTCCAGAAAGAAGTATATAGGAAACCAACGCACACAGATCAGTACCTGCTCTTTGACGCCAACCATCCACTACAACACAAGCTGGGGATAATCAGAACATTACAACACAGTCCAAGAAGTGCCCACCAGCTCAGAGGGCAAGAGGAAAGAGGAAAAACATGTCCAGAATTCTCTCTCAGCTTATGGTTACCCACAGTGGTTGCTTAGGCTCTTAATAAAGTTAAAAGAGCCAAAACACAGGACAAAATGCAAACATAACCAAGAAGGAAGGGTGTCTCTATCCCTTATGTCTCCGGACTGTCTGAAAAACTACAAAGGATTTTTAGACAACATGAAAGTACTGTTTATTTTAAACCGGGAAACACATTAAGACTAAAACTGGTTCACCCTAAGGACAAGATGTCAACACAAAAACAGCAATGTAGTGTATTTTACCCAGGAAAATACACTACATTGTTGCGAAGAGCGTTACAGGTGAGACTAAACAACCACTTCACACAAAACTGTATCAACACAGAATGCACCACAGAGCGCCATGCATCTTCATCTTAAGGCCACAAACCACTCTTTTGCGTGTGTGACAGTAAGGGGGGAAGAGATGGTTTGAAAGAGGAGTTAAGGAGGCCATTTTTGTTTAAGAAAAAGAATCACTCTTTAAACCCAAATAGATGTTTAAGGTTGAATTTACCGGTAATATACAACAGCATTTTGAAACTAATCAGGTACTCATCAGTGATGAGGAGCTGCAGCCTAACAACAGGATATATGTGGCCCACCACGGGGCTGTTAGGGTAACAGCCCCGTGGTGGGCGGAAACTTAAAACCGTGCAAACAAATAGATAAACAAGACAGGCATTCATCAGGAGGTTCCGCCCGGTGGGCAGGGCTTACTCAGCCCAGAGTAGGATAAATATCCGAGTTCTCAGACTAGATCCGCAAATTGAGAATGACTCTTGTTTAAAAAAAACCAAATGTGTCCAAAGGACTACAACTGAATCATTTTCTGCACTGTATAGTAATTACAAATGTATTTCTATGTACATAATGTAAATCATTATCATCTGTTTCCTATACCAGCTTCAATCTATTTTCTGTCTTGCATCTAGCCACCCCAAAACAAGCTCAGAGAAAAAAAATGATACCAGAAAATATTGAAAATATTCTTCCTAAACAGGATTTCTCTACTCTATTAATGCACCAGATTTACAGTGCTAGGCTCATCAGGGTGCTATCAACGTGCTAAAAAGATATTTGCGTCGTTTCCATCTGCAGCTGTTCGAGTGCCACTTTAAGCACTGATGGATGTGTGTTTTAAGATTTCAGTTGTTCCATGCATTACGGCTAGGACTCTTCTGCTGCTAAAGTAGATCCATTTGGTACATTTCGCACACTTAAAACAATTTCGCCTGAGCGCTCCATCGGCAGACACAAAATTATGAAAAAACCTTGGAAACACATTTGACATAATGACGTTTTGGATAATTGCTCTCTTTCAGGCCTCCTTAACAAATAGTGATGTCATCTTCTTGAAGCTGCATGCTCCCTGGGACGTCCTCTGTCGATATGCAGAGATGATGAACATCCGGATGCCTTTTAGGTGCGAAACATGACCCAAACACTGCTGGGGTTTAATAATCAAAACTTCAAATGCAAATTAAATTGTCCAAATGAACTCAATAAATAAATAATTGCTGTTGTGTGATAATGTGCTCACATGCTTATAATTTTTTGATCGCTCCAGAAGGAAACTCTTTTACAAACACAGACGCCACAAGTTCATGAGCAGGTAAGAAAACACTTAAATCCACTGCAGTAGATAGATCTCGGCCTGGATGTGTATTAAATAACATAGTCCTCTCTGTTTAAGAATGGAGAAGCGCATTAATAAGTTCCGGGGCTTTCTTCCTCGTAAACCCATGAAGTTCGCTGCCTCTCTGCCCGATCTGGAGGAGGGAGAGAGCTTCACTGCTCCGTTCAGTCAATCCAGGATTCACCAGTGAGTCCCAGGCACTTCAAACCTATACAATTATATATATATAATGGACCCTTGAAGAAGCTTTACATTGCCTGATAAATTCACTGCTCAACTGCTCCAGGACTGCTGACAAACGCCTGTCTACCAATCTCTCATCCCACCTTCATTCTGTGCTAGGATCTCCCCTAAACCACTGTCGCCCCACTTATGAAGACAATTAGACCTGTTGCATTTACAAAAATAATATTCTTGTTGCTTTTTTATGGCATGAGGGTTTCAGGATTGGTCCTACACATAGTTTGTCTTGCACCCTCACAAATATACACATTTTAGAGGGGTAACAACCTAAAAAAAATGGTACAATATGTTATGCGAATATCGAATACGGAAATGTGCCATCTCATGACCATTCAAAGGACAGGTGAGGACTTACAGATTTGTAACGCCTTTCATATGTTGCGCCATAGTTTCATCATCCACAACAAAGACACCTTCTTTAATAATGCCACGAGGAGCCGCATTGTGCACCACATCCTGCAGCGGGTCAAGTACGAGGAGGGCAAGAACAAAATGGGTATGTTAAAGCTGTATATACCGCACACAAAATCAAAGACGTAAATATATAGTACATCTTTGTATTGTTACTTTTTATTTATTCAGGGATAAATCGTCTTTTGAATAATAACTCCTATGAGGCAGCCTTTCCGCTCCACGAGGTAGGATTAATTACACTGTACAAAAACAGAAGATCAAATTGTTGTATTTTAATTGTATTGTATCTAATTATTTCAAAGAATGTTACCTTATATCAGCATTCTAAACTGTATGTGTCTTTCATTAGGGAAGTTATCACAGTAAAAACCCGGTGCGGACTCACGGAGCAGAGAACCATCGACACCTGCTGTACGAGTGCTGGGCCTGGTGGGGCGTGTGGTACAAATACCAGCCTCTCGACCTCATACGGTACATTATGCACTACAGCACAATTAACATTACTTTTGGACTAGTACCTTAGTCATTTGAATACGTTTTCAAAATTTAAAAGACGATCTAAGAAGGTTATATTGGAAACCTGCCCTGCATGAAGTCCAATATTTTTCTTTAAATAGATCAAACCAAAGGACGCATGTATCAAACCTGTGGCATTTGGAGAGTTCAACAGTATTTATTAACCCCGAGCTTCTCTAAAAACCTATTTGTCATCTTCACATATACAATTGAAATCCCCCTCCCAAATAATGTTAAGACTTTTACTAATGTTGTTTTTGAACTATGAAGTTTTCCAATATATTACCAGTGCTCAGCAGTCTACTCTTAACCACTTGATCAAACTATGCATGATGTGTGTGATGCTATTCTGTTTTAGGAGGTATTTTGGGGAGAAGATCGGCCTGTACTTTGCCTGGCTGGGTTGGTACACTGGGATGCTGTTCCCGGCGGCACTTGTTGGTTTGTTGGTTTTTCTCTATGGACTCTTTACACTGGAGCACTGCCAGGTCAGGTAAACATGCAACATTAATGTCCTTTCATCAAATTAATGTTTTTTCATCAAAAATATACATTTTTAATCAGGTGGTAATACAGAAGAGCCCCTGCCTGTTTCAAGACTCATTCTTTTCATTTTAACTCATAAAGTTCATATTGCAGCTAACCATCTTTGATATTAGCTTTACTATTTTAGCAGGATTAAGTCTTCTGTGCACCAGCAATGAAAATATATCTTTATTTGTTCCATTTTTACATATTGTCAAATTCATACAGTTCTTGTGAATTGTACGAAAATACTTTTTCTTGGTTTGTTCTTCAGTAAAGAGATCTGCGAGTCCACGGACATCGTTATGTGTCCCATCTGTGACCAGTACTGCCCGTATTTAAGACTATCGGATAGCTGTATCTATGCTAAGGTACTGTGCCTCATTTTCCTTCAAATTTGGCACAAACTAAATTGATATAACACGTGGGTGATGTATAGAACTTAAAGGTTGTGTGTGTCCAGGTGACCCATTTGTTCGACAATGGAGCCACGGTTTTCTTTGCTGTATTCATGGCAGTTTGGGGTAAGTTTATTTGCCTCATAAATTTGTCTTTTGTACACTATGCATCCATCCACCTTGTACATTATGGACTGCAATTACATTTAAACATCTGTTGTGTCCATTTTCTGCTGGTCCAGTCCAATGCTGTTGTCTTTTAGAAGATCTGACAAACAACTTTTTGTCTTTGTACACAAGCACATACAACATGCCGTCTCCATGTTGAAAGACAGGAACACTATCCCCTCTGCCACGCCGCAGAGCTCAATTTAACATTTTTTCCTACATGATTGGTCAGTTTTTTACACTGGATGTCCTTCCAGTTCCAGTCATGTTACTGTAACAGGAGAAGCGATGTCTTGCCCAGGGGATATCACGACATCATGCGCTGAACATGAATTGCCTGTGCTCCGGTTAGTAGCCAATATAGTACTGTAAAATCAACCTAACTTACACAATAGCAGCTTTTGTCATCAAACCACAGTCGTCTGGTCCTTGACAGTGAAAGAGTGGTGTTGCAAATGACATCCTACTCATTTTAAAGAGCAGCAGAACTATTTACTCACATAAACATAATCATTTCAACGCTGTACAAGGTCCCATGGAATAGAAGTCTCAAAGTAATGACATTTTCCATCCACTGGTTCATATAGGTCATGTTCCTCTGAGGACAAGGTAGAGGGAATAGATTCACAAGGAGGTGGATCTAGTGTTCTGCAAAGGTTCAGGTGCAACAGTGTGCCTGTGAGGAGATGAAAAAACATATAATTACAAGTTAAAATATTGGCTATGAAGACAGTTTAGATTTAGATTGTGTGTGCAGTATTGTGGCAGCAGGAAATATACCAAATAGAGATTTATGAATGTTGTTAAATAAGACATATTATATGCTTTCTTTCTGGTATTTAGTAATAACCTATTACTTTATGTTGTTCTTGTTTCATTATTTGTTGATTGATCTAAAATCACCTAATGATAAAAGGGCTATGTAACATTTGTACACTTGGATATGAAATCTGATTTTTTTTTTTTGGAGCAAGCATTGAATCCAAGATATTCCTTGAACATACCTGAATCATTCAAAATACAACATAAAGTGTATATTATGATGAGGGAAAACCATAATTATATGGTTAAGTTCTTTTCACTTTTAAATGACTGTTCAATCTAAATCATTTATGTGTTACATACTTAAATATTAATTTGAATAAAAGGAAATACCTTTACTATTTAATTTTGTGTTTTACATATAGCTGTGCTTATCTTGAAAAGAACACTTAAGTCCAAATAAATTAAAACTTAAGGTAAAAATAGGCCATAAATCAGTATGTATTTACCTATTTTGTGTGGCTTGTTGTGATGCTGTTTGAGAGCCTCTTTTACTTTGTTGTCCAGTCTCCAACATCTGAACAAGAAGTACAGCACCAAACACAGCTGCAGGGCAAAGGTCAGCACTCCCAGCACCACTATGGCGTCCACCGCTGGGATCAAAGATAGATCAAGTGTAAACATCAGGGTTTAGCAGCATTTTTGTTTATTGATGTGCACTATGAAGTTCTGAATTCTGTGAACTGTTTTACCATGGAGGCTGTACTTGGAACATAATTGATTTCATATGAATTGTTTACTCATTACTTAGTTATCGGTTGTGAATATATGATGACCACCTGTCCTTCTTTTGGTTGCCCGCAAAGAACAAATTCAGTCAGAGAAAAAATAAGTGTTGTCCTACTGAGTCCAAGAGTTGTACGGAGAGGCAGTAGACTCATTTTGTCAGTAGAAGTTTATCAGTCTGGGAACCGGTGACATGAGTACTACACACACTAGTATTGGCTATTCAAGCCTGACTATGCTTCACACACACACAGGTATAAATAGTAGCTCAAAAGGCCAGTTTGAAGACAAACTGGCTGAGATACAATGAGTGCATAGCACACCACAAATGCATAGCACACCACAAGTGCATAGCACACCACAAGTGCATAACACACCACAAGTGCATAGCACACCACAAGTACATAGCACACCACAAGTGCATAGCACACCACAAGTGCATAACACACCACAAGTGCATAGCACACCACAAGTGCATAGCACACCACTTCTGTGAGATGTGTTGACCAAGGGAACTGATAATGTTAGAGAAGGACACATGCTGTAACAGTGGGATGACGCCCGTCACAGATAGAGCGAACCACATCTAAATGTCAACAATGGTAGAACTGGAGCTGTCCTTGGTAAAACTATTCACCAGACAGAAAAAAAAAAAAGTTTCAAAAAAAGTTTCAAAGTTTCAAAAAAAAACATTTCACTCACATTAGTCAATCAATATCACAATAAGCTCTATTTACAAATATAAAACATATAAAAATATATTTATACTGACTGGCTACAGACAGCTGTGAGGTGGACTCCCACTGAATGCCGGGTTCAGCTGGGTCCAGAGACTCCGTGTGGTTGGTTAATAATCCCATGGGTCCTCAAACCTGCAAAAGGCATTTCAGCGTTGTAAAGTTTTTTATTGCAGGTCAAAGTTTCTGAACACAGTGTCACAGACTTCACTTTAAAAATTAAACTAGGTGATAATCTACAGTGTTTTTTGCTCTCTAGCTCATACTGTCATTGTGTCATTGAGCTGTCTGTTTACACTGGTGCAATTTTGGAGAATAATACACCGGTTTAGTCTTTTATTTTCAGACATGTCCAGTCCAATAACAGTTAAAAAAGGCACATTTAGGACACTGTGTTGACAGGTTGAAATAGTGTCCAAAGTCCAACTGATCTGAGACTGTAAAACATGAATAATAGCGATAACAAGGCTATATTGTAAAGTAATTTATTGTCACAAATCATCAATAAGTCCATATGTACTGTTAAGTTATTGTGAGTGCATGAGTGCATATTTTGTTGGTCTTACCAAAGCTATTTGAATTATTTTGCAACTAATAAAACAAAATAACACATGGTCTATGATTGCACATAGTGTAATATTATTATAGCTGCATTGATCTATATACTTCAAATAGCCTAATGACGTGTTATGTAAACATATTAAGTTGAGAAGACAATACCTTTACTAAATCCTTAGAAGTTGTTTTCCAAAAGAAGTTCAGCTTGTGCAGAACGTCCACTCCAAATCCTAAAATTGTGTCATTAGTTGCAAGATGAGTTTGTTCTGCTCACTTCACAGGGAAGAGTCAGCCTCTCTCTCTTTCTCTCTCTCTCTCTCTTTTGCTGTCTCTCTCATGTGGCAAACAGGAATGCAGGTGAGAGACGATAGGACTTTGGTCTCAAACAACTCCTCCGGTCCTGGAAGGGACTGTCTCTGCTAATACTGTGCTTTTAGGTTATTTAACCCATACTATATCTATATATATCTATATCTGTATGTATATGTATATGTATATGTATATGTATATGTATATATGTGTGTGTGTATATATATGTGTGTATATATATAATATCTGTGTGTATGTATATATATATGTGTGTGTATATATACACACATATATATACCCACACACGCACCCATATATATATATATATGTATATGTATATATATATATATGTGTGTGTGTGTGTGTGTGTGTATATATATATATGTAAAACCTAACCGTTAGGCCCTAACACCTAACTCTCCGTGGGTGGGGTGGTCTCATCCATTTTCCACACTTGGGGGCCTCCAGAGACCAGGGAGCTTGAGGGTTCTGCGCAGTATCTTTTCTGTTCCTACCACTGCACTTTTTTAGACTGAGATGTCTGATGTTTTTCCAGGGATCTGCTGTAGCCGCTCCTCCAGTTTGGGGGTCCCTGCCCATGTTAGGGAAAAATAAATCCTAACGAGTCCTAGAGTTGTAAGGAGAGGCAGGAGACTGTATGTTTGAGTACAACTTTATTTAACATCAGTACAACTTTATTTAACATCAGGCGACTTAAATACTTGCGCAATTGCGTCAGTATTGGCTATTCAAGCCTGGCTATGCTTCTCCACAAGTTGGTTTAAATAGTAGCCAAGAAAGAGACAAAATGACTGAGATACAATGAGGAGTGCATAGCACACCACTTCTGAGAGACGTGTTGACCAAGAAAACAGAATGTTAGAGAAGGACACATGCTGTAACAGTGGGATGACGCCCGTCATAGATAGAGCTAACCACATCTAAATGTCAACAATGGTAGAACTGGAGGTGTCTTTGTTAAAACTATGCACCAGATGGAAAATTCTACAACAATGTCTGTAGAGGGGTTATCGGAGCGCTCCGATGACCGTTCTACAACACATTGTCATAGAATGAGCACCACTTTTGTTCTCACCTTCCATGCCATTTCCAGCCATTGGTATTTCTCTACTTTCTAAAGGTCCTCATTTGGCATTGATATTTCAACCATCCACCATATTATCCACCATCTCTGGAGGTCTTTCCCACTTTGACCTTGGGGTTTCCAGTCCATACTCCGCACAGATGTTCCTGTACACTATGGTGCTCCATGTATGCTTTCCCTGCCAGCATCTGGCACCCTGCAGTTATGTACTGGATTGTCTCAGGGGCCTTTGCACAGCCTAAACCTTGGGTCTTGTCTGGTGTGGTAGATCTGGGCCTCTATTGCGCTGGTGCTCAGGACCTGTTCCTGTGCAGCCATGATGAGTGCCTCTGTGCTGTCCTTCAGTCCGGCTCGCTCTAGCCATTGGTAGGATTTCTTGATATCAGCCACTTCAGTTATGTTCCGGTGGTACATCCCATGTAAGGGCTTGTCCTCCCATGATAGTCCCTCCTCCAGCACCTCATCCTCTGTTCCCCATTGACTGAGACATTCACTGAGCACGTCATCTGTTGGGGCCTTGTCTTATATGTATTTGTGAATCTTAGATGTTTCATTCTGGATCCTTACACTGCCTAGTCCAAGGCCTCCGTCCTTACGGCTAGTGTACAGTCTCAGGGTGCTGGATTTTGGGTGGAACCCTCCATGCATGGTGAGCAGCATCTGTGTCTTAACATCTGTGGTCTGCATCTCTTCCTTTGGCCACCTTATTACTCCTGCAGTGTATCTGATCACTGGCAGGTGATTGTAGCTGTTTATTGCCCGGGACTTGTTCTTGCCATTGAGCTTCTTAGAACTTGCCTTGACTTGCTCGTTGTAGGCTTTTGGCTGTTGCCGCTTTCCTTGTTACCTCTTCGAGGCCGTCATTGCCTATGGTATTCCAAGGTACTTGTGACCATAGTCAATGTCTGCTATTGTTCCTTCGGGGAGAGAGACCCCTTCTGTGTGGACTACCTTCCCTCTCTTTGTCACCATCCGACTACACTTCTCAAACCCGAATGACATTCCAGTGTCAGCTCTGTAGATCGTGGTCGTGTGGATCAGTGAGTCGATGTCTCACTCGCTCTTAGCATACAGTTTGATGTCATCCATGTAGAGGAGGTGACTGATCGTGGCCCCATTCCTGAGTCGGTATCCATAGCCAGTCTTGTTGATTATTTGGCTGAGGGGGTTCAGGCCTAGTGTCTTGTCATTGGCCTCAAGGTTGGTTTTCCACAATCTCAACAAATTTGCAATGAAGGCTATATTAATGTTGTACATCTCCAAGCAGTCAGTGATTGAAGTATTGTATTAATGTATTATTGTTTAGACTGATCACTTTTCCTTGTTTACCTTAAGTTTCCTTGTTTAGAATATTTTATATTATAAATTATATAGGTTATAATGAGTCCATTAAAAAAAAAAAAATCTTCTTTATAGTTAACATTTTGAGGCAATCTCTCCATTTGTTGTACCTTTTGTATACATTCTATCCAGTTTGTAACACTAGGCATTTTGACTTTTGCTTTAATACAGTTATTTCAGTTATTGGGAAGATAAAAAATGTGCTATTCTCTCCTCATTAGTCTTGGTGGTATTCTAAATTTTTGTCTTGAAATTCACATTTGTTTCCCAGTTTTCACATGATGTTTAATAGGACTCCTGAACAGTATTTTTTGTAAAAAAAATTTCAAGTAAAAAGAGAACACTTTCTGGTTGAATGCTGCAGACATTCCATACAAATCTCATTAAAATGTTCCCTGCTGTTTCAATAACAGTGTAAGAGGTCAGATGTTTCGTTGAAAAGAGGGCCTCAACTTTTATTTCATAATATATTCACTAAAGTATCAATAGCTAAGAATAAAGAAATTGGCTTTCACTTATAAACTCACTTATTTACTACACTAAATTAAGTACCACCGACAACAGTAGTTTTGACTGTTTTTGCTTTGTTTTCACAGCCACAGTTTTTCTGGAGTTCTGGAAAAGACGCAGAGCAGTGCTGGCCTACGACTGGGACTTGGTGGACTGGGAGGAAGAGGAGGTAAACAATACAGAGCACACACTTAGAAGGATTTAATTTCTAGTTTACATACAGTCTTTGTCACTTGTTCCATAGAAATAGTTATACAATAAAACCAGTTTGAAAAATGACCCTGGTTGACAACAGACATTATAGACCAAACTCCAGTGCAGTGTGGTGTCAGGGAGTCATGCTGTGCACAATGTTTTAAAGTGTCGAGTCTCAATCTCAGTGTGTCAGTCATAATAGGCTCTGTGAAGGCTGCGACTGCGGGAGAGGGAGTCAAACTTTCTCACTTTGTCGCACTGCAGAAATATAGAAATATGTGAAATAAAATGTCAGCAACGTGACAGTCCAAACATTTGATCAGTAACATAATAAACAGCTGATGAATGACACTTCTTTGTAATAGTTATTACATTATTATTTATTGATAGCTTATACCCTAAAACTTTAAGTGAGATTCGCATCAAATATAGTGAATGTTTTAATACTATCATTTACTTTTCCCTCATCACGTAATTGGTCAAAACAAATAATAGGTGCATTATTAATTATGATCAAACCATATTTTTAGGAGGAAATCCGGCCCCAGTTTGAGGCCAAATACTCAAAGAAAGAGCGGATGAACCCAATTTCAGGCAAACCAGAGCCGTACCAGGCCTTTACGGACAAGTACAGCCGGCTCGTGGTGTCGGCCTCTGGCATCTTCTTCATGGTGAGGCATTTATTGAAATGTGTAAATCTGTAAATGGCATGTTTTTTTTTTCATTGTCCTACAAGTATTACACGTTGCAATGTATAGTTTGAGGTTTAGAAAAAAGTCTGGTTGTGGAATAATGTGTTCCTTATCCATTTTGTGTGTTACAGATCCTGGTGGTGATAGCGGCTGTATTCGGCATAGTGATTTACCGTGTGATTACCGTTAGCACGTTTGCAGCGTTTGGCTGGGCTCTGATCAGGAACAACTCTCAGGTGGCCACCACAGGAACCGCGGTCTGCATCAACTTCTGCGTCATCATGCTCCTCAATGTGGTACGTTAGGTCAATGTACAGTATATACTGTCCCATTGTCTTTGTTATTCAACATGTGTAAATATCTCTCTATTTGTTCATGTTGTTTCCAGCTCTATGAAAAAGTTGCTCTCCTTCTCACAAACCTTGGTACGTCAACTGTTTGATAAAGGTATTTGGGTTGCGTTGATTTGTGAGATTCTTGTGCATTCACAATCATGATAAGTTGTCTATATACAAATACAATTTTAATCAACATACAGTAGCTCTCTTTCGTGTCCCTTGAACAGGAATACAAAAATGTTAGCTTATCAACTTCACAACTATATATTTTATGAAGAACAATGGCATATAAGCTAGGTACAGGATGTCAACCTTTCAAACCTCATTACAGCCATTTGAATTATACTGGTAACAACATATCCACATACACTGGAAAGAGTCTGTATTCACATGTTTATCCTCTGGACATCTGTCCACAGAGCAGCCCAGGACAGAGTCGGAGTGGGAGAACAGCTTCACTCTAAAGATGTTCCTCTTTCAGTTCGTAAACCTCAACTCCTCCACCTTCTACATCGCCTTCTTCCTTGGACGGTCAGTGTCTCACAGACTCTACCATTCACCCAAAATATTGTGTATCATTTGATCATTTTGAAGGACTAAAATTAATCACAACAAGAACTAACTCAGGACTAATACATTTGAGATTGACAAAATATCTGAGAGATAAACTGTGCTAAGCCAGAACATTTTTTTTTCTTGATTGACTTTTGACTCTTTAGCATGACTGCATGACGATATATCTTCTGTGCATTAGCAACATTCATAAGATGTATAAAAATATACTCTGCAGGGATGGAAACTTACAAATCAACAGTACTCAAATATAGTAGATTTTTGGAGTTCTTTTTATTCTTTAAACATGTATTTACTTGGAATTGGGTGTAATTTTTGCCATGTTTATCCAAATATCTTCCACAACCTGAAATGTTTTGTATTACTTTTTACATATGTATTTTTGTATCATTGCACAGGTTCACAGGGCGACCCGGTGCCTATCTCCGCCTCATCAATCGCTGGAAACTGGAAGAGGTGAGACATTTCCCCCTGTCCTATAAAGGAACACCAGCTCATAGCATTACAGACTCCAGTGTTTTTAAATGGGACCTCACTCAGTTACTGCAGAGCGCCCTTAGACTCCGCAGAAATACATGTGTCAGCGGTGCTTATGGGGCTGTTACACACTCCACTGAACTAAAGGCTAAAGACCTGAGCTGGCCATTTGCAGAGAGCTGAGATAATGGTGTTATAGAAAAGAAATTCTATATAAACTGGAATGGGTAGTGTATTTTGGTACGTAGTCCGGTACAAAAATAAATAAAACACATCAAGTTAAATGTAAAAGTTTAAGTTATAGTGTACCAAGGTAATTTATCTGCAATTGTGTTACTTCTATCCTTTGTTTTATTATTGGTTTCTTTAGGTTGTTTCTCTTCTCCACTGTATGATTTCATTATGAATTTCAACTTCCGCTTTACGCTTTAAGTTAATAAAGGAATATGACGTTGTTTCAATCTGGCAAATTATAACATTAAAAAAATACTTATAATAGCAGTTCCTTTCACAAACATGCTTATTTTGTAATAATGGATTTGGCAAGTTACACAAGAAATATTAATTGCAAGCATCTGGCTTGCAAAAATTGAATAGTCAGATGTCAAACTGCTAATGTGGTTTTAACTTTTCAAGGATTTTTATTATAGACAGCTGTTCTGCGCTGTAAAAGCAATCAGCAAAGTGCTGTATCAAGTTAGACACAGATAATGGTCTGTTACATTCCTTTCTATCTGGGCTGAGGTGGAAATTCTTATTTTAAGTTTTTTGTTGCAGTATGAATTTATAATCTACAGTTCTCTATCTTACCATCAAGTGGGCTGAACTGAAGCCCTCTGAAAGGATTGTTTTTTATGCTAAATTTATCCACAACTAATCACATGCCAGTGAATGTACAGCACTAATCCAAGAAAACTGCGCTGGTGATTAAGTGCAATTTTCTCCTCTCTGTTGTTCTTTCCCCTCGTAGCGACATTACACATCAGTTCATTTAAAATACTATTAACTGTATTTTGTATTGTATATTTTTTGTATATAGATTTTTGTCTAACCAAACTTTAGCAAGGCAGTCATGACCAAACCTACGTTCAAACCTCCTGAGAGGATGTCCAAGTGTCCTAATATGACAATAATAGAGTATAACTTCACCTGGTTAACTCACAGCAGATTTTAAAGATACAAAGAATACATTTCATTTTCATACATCCAGAGGAATAATTTCTCAGCTCATTTTCTAAGGAAAAAATGATATGTTTATTACTATGTCTTTCCCTCAGTGCCATCCCAGCGGCTGCCTCATTGACCTGTGTCTACAGATGGGCATCATCATGGTCCTCAAACAAACCTGGAACAACGTCATTGAACTGGGCTCGCCGTACGTCCTTTACACTGTCCATCTTGATGTAATTACATAGATGGGTAGAGAGGACAAATAATCAGCAAAAGATAATAAATAAAAACACATACAAAGATAGAGTTCTTTCCCATTACCAAACAGTTAATTAGAAGAAATAAGGTGAGACGGAACTACCATTATATTGTAATTTGTTTTTTTTTATTTTTACAATTTTTATATTTCACAATATTTTACAATATCCATAATTGTGTCCAAGCCTGGAGTAGTGCTGTATTGTAATTGAATTGAACTGCTTCTTTCTGTAGAATTCTGCAGAACTGGTGGACTCGCCGCAGACTCAGGAAAGACCATGGCCCGAGCGCAAAGTCTTCTTTTCCTCAGTGGGAGCGAGATTTCAACCTGCAACCTATGAACGAATACGGACTGTTTGACGAATACTTAGAGATGAGTACGTCGTCTCTTTTGCTGGCACTGTGCGTTTGTGTATTAAAGTGATATTTGATGGATGAGATCAGCTCTAATCTGCTCAAAAACAACATTTTTCATCTGGGGATGTTTGAGTCAGTGTTACGTAAGTGTGATTAATGATAGCGTGAGCTGAGCCTGGAGGCTTTATGTGCCTCACGTTATGTATTCACTTTTGGTACGGATGGCAAGCATCCTTTATGGCCAATGCATTTTCAGTTTGTCCATCTTCAGGTCTGTGTCTGTTCCCAATCCAATTGAGCCGTGCACAAGAGCCATTAACACAGTGCTTCACAAAAAGAATAAGTTAAAGGTAGTCAATTTAAAATGCCAAAACATAGAAAATAAGAATTGTTATCAGTTTGGAATTTAATTTAACTTTCTCAGAGTAGTAGTTTTATTTTATTTTTTCCAAAGTTCAGTTAGTTCTTGTGTTTTGACGATATGAATTTCAAGAATATTGCATGTCATTAACAGTTAGAGTTTACTGTAATAAACAATGCCTTTCTATGTTCTTGTTTCAGTTCTCCAATTTGGGTTCACCACCATCTTTGTGGCAGCGTTTCCTCTGGCTCCTCTCTTGGCTTTACTCAACAACATCATCGAGATCCGTCTGGACGCGTACAAGTTTGTGACACAGTGGCGACGACCTCTGCCCTCACAAGCAAAAGACATCGGCAAGTTTCTATCATTACAAATTATATACATTTATCATAGTAGTGTTTGTTTTGATTAAGCATAACGGACAAAAACGTTTTTTTGTTGTTGTCAGAACATTTAAGATTCCCCATAGAGATAAAATGTCTCTACAGTTACAATCATGGTTAAATATAATGTAATATTGCCATAAAAACATATAGGCACATTGGTGATTATTACTTATTATATTATTACTAAATATTATTATTATTTTGTTTTTTAATTTCAATGTAAAATATATTATTACTTTAAACTGATAAAAAAGTAGGCTATTTCAGGTATTTATATGTTATGAGTCTTAAATGCAATAATTAAAAATATATATTATATCATATTGTGTCCGAGTTAGAAATAATCACTTTTATTGAGTATATATGTTGGATAACTTATTAGTTGACTAACAAATGGCCACAAACCCGGGCGGTGTCTTGTTGCAGGGATCTGGTATGGCATTTTGGAGGGCATCGGGATTCTAGCGGTCATCACCAACGCCTTTGTCATCGCTGTGACCTCTGACTTCATCCCTCGCCTGGTTTACGCCTACAAGTACGGGCCATGTGCGGGACAAGGCCGGGCGGGAGAAGGGTCAGTCAAACTTTGAGCTGTCTGTCCAATATAGCTGTTTTTACTAATCGGTCATAATGGTTCAAATCCTGCCTCTGTTCCTGCAGTTGCATGATCGGATACGTGAATGCCAGTCTGTCAATTTTCCGAGTGTCCGACTTTGAGGGGAGATCACATCCAAAAACAAATGGGTCGGAGCAGTTTGGAGAAGCTGTGGAGTATTGCAGGTTAGTCAATCTTACAAGTTTAAGCAAGATGTATATTGTGCGTGATGCCTACATTATCGGATTACCCAGAATTATAGACTACATGCGCTACAACTTTCACTGCTACAATTTTTTTTAACTCAAATTACTTGAGCATTGATTTGTTTGAAAAAACGTCTTAATTTTATTTAATTCACGTTTTCCCCCCAATAAAGTACAAAATTGAACTTCCCCACTCTCAAATATGGTCTATATTAAGATTTACGTATATTTTCTCTGCTATATTTACTTCATTCACTTTTAAAATAAATTGTACTTCTCAGTGTACTATTTGGACTGCATACTATACTGCTTGACTGATGTATTTGACAGTCCAACAGTACTCTTGTTTGAGTAAACGTTTTGGTAACTCTCCCCACTGTGAGTAAGTCTTCAAATGATAAAAGTTTAAAGTTGACATTATTAAATGATTTGTGTTTCTCGCGCCACTCCTTAAGATAAGACATCTTTGTACTTTTATTTGAGTTACATTTCTTTTACTTAGATTTTTTGGCTTCTCTACCGACGCTGTTTGTATCCCATTGAGTGCAAACATCTAAATACGTCTCTTGATAAATTGGCTGTATTTTGTCTCACCGTCTTCTCGCATAATCAGCACATTGCGTCCTTCTAAACTTGCAAACCATCAATCACAATTCCACCATACATTAAACCTTACAAATAGTGGTTTTTTTTTTGTTTTTTTTAAGCTGACACATTTGAGTGCAGAAACATCAATATTATTTAAAGTCCCCGTCTCTCTTTGCGCAGGTACAGGGACTACAGAGAACCCCCGGACTCCGCTGAACCGTACTCCTACACTCTCCAGTTCTGGCACGTCCTGGCCGCTCGGCTCGCGTTCATCATCGTTTTTGAGGTCAGTGATTTCACGCAGACAGATACAAACGACAGGAGACGGCGGGAAACCTCATACTTCACGAAACGTTAGAGGGGGGGCTGTCGATGTGTTTTGCCTTCCTGTCTCTGGACCATGACAGCTCCGCTCCATCTTGTTCACTAGTTTGTCTCTGGCTGGTCGTTACAACATGGATTCTGGACACTGCTCTTGTTTTGAAAGATGTTTGAATTAGCGTGTTTTAAAGGTGCACTATGTTACTTTTCACCAGCTGCTCGTCTCGGTGGAGATGTTAGCATGGCATTGAGCTAATCTATATCCATGAAGACAAGCAGGGGAAACAGGCGAGATCTGTGGAGAGGCGAGCCCAGTCACTGTAATAATGCATGTATTTAAAGTTGTTTTGTTTGAAAAAAAAAAATATATATAATTTAATTTATTGAATGCAAAATACTGTAGATACTTTAAAAGCCAAACTGTGGAAACTTCCAGGCAAATAAATTACATGTTGTACCTTTAACTTAGCTCAACCACTCTATGACAACTTAGTGTCATAAATGAGCAGTATTAATCAATCAACTAGTAATAATTGATGGACTCCTACTAATTTATGACAGTAAATGAGTATGTGTGTTAAATGGCCACCAGTTATTCAAGTATCTCTACTTAGATAAAGTAAAGTTTATCGCGTATGTGCATAAAGTTTTTCAGGCCATTTCTTCGTTATCCAAGTAAATTAAGTTACAGTTTATTTGCATCGTATAGAAAAAATAATACTTAAAAGTTATTCTATGGGCCTTGTGGAGTTTACATGTCCCCCCTGTGCCTGTCATGCTAATACTCCAGCTACTCCTGACCAAATCCTACACAAAGTTCTGGTCAACCGCTGTTCCTGAATGCAGCTAACAAATATCCCTATGGGGACAGTAAAAGTACATAATAAACGCAATAAACTGTATAAAAAGATTCAGTTGTAGTCATCTGGACTCTGTTTTAGAAAAACAAAACGTTTTCAGTCTTATCCAAGAGTCATTCTCAATCTGTGAAATGAGTCTGGGAACTCAGGTTTTATATCTTCCTCTGTGTAAGCCCTGTTTAAGGAAGTATTCACTTTTTTTTTTTACAAAAATTGCCTCCTTAACCCCTCTTTCAAACCATCTTTTCTCCCTGCTCCTATGGAGGTTTGGAGGTTTAAGATTCAACCTTCCAGTTTACAATAGGATGTCCATCTCAGGGATGTTGGTAAACAAAGAAAGTAGTCTCAAATAAAACCAAGAACTCCCTTTATCAGGAGGTCCCGCCCTGTGGGCAGGGCTTACACAGAGGAGGATATAAAACCTGAGTTCCAAAACACGATTCGCAGATTGAGAATCTGAGAGTCTGTTTTTCTAAAACAGCGTCAAACAGCGTCAAACAGCGACTACAACTGAATCTTTTTCTTCAATGGAACACTCCTGGACGAATGAGGGATTACACCGATACATAATAAACCTTAACATTTATCCCATTTGAATTTACTTAAACACTGGTCTTTTTCCTACAGCACATGGTGTTTGCCATAAAGACCCTGATCGCGTACCTGATCCCAGACCTGCCCAAAGACCTGCGGGACCGGATGAGGCGAGAGAAGTACCTGATCCAGGAGATGATGTATGAGGCCGAGCTAGAGAGACTGCAGAAGGAGAAGAACGAGAGGAGGAGAAGGGGTAAGGGCCAGAACAAAGAGTGGCCCTGAACGCACCAGGCCTTGAATGCACCAAGAAGGTACTTTTGGATAATAGTATTGATTTAAAGTCAGATGTTTTGTACACACACCAAAACACCAGTCGCCACTTTCATTTGGTCATTTCTCCAATTGTAAATCCTTTCTGATGTAGACTTAAGATTAGGTTATGATTTTGCCCCTATTTGGGATTTGTGTCTGTCTGTCTGTTAAGAGAATGTTTCTGAAAAGCTTTGCTCAATAGCTTTTCATCTCAAGCTACTCTCAAGCTTACTGTTGCCAGCAGAGGGCAACAAACATGTAGCCAAGCTTTCTTTGTGAAAACTTTTGGGGTTTCAGAATGTATTACTTTTTGTACTCACAAAAATGCATTTTGCTGGCAAGGTTAATACCGATTAACAATTTAAATAAAATATTATAATCTTTAAATGGCTAAATGTCCTCAAAATGTTGAAACCATATAAACTATTGTAATATTATTATGTACTATGTATTCTATTAAGTGTCCAAAATTAGGTTATAATCTTTTATATAATCTTGAATAGCTCATATAAGAACCCTTCAAAGTATATCTAATCCCAAAAATAAAAATAAAAACACTGTCCTGAAATAGTTAAATTGTCTCTCCTTTGCATTTGCAGGTGCCGTGTTTATTGAACGCGCAGCAGAGAGAAGAGATTCGGCTCGCAGCATCGTTTTCAGTTCAACTGTGTGAGAGCAGTGCCTCCCAGTGGACAGTTGGTGCACATGGAACTTAAGAACTTCTGCAGTCGGTTTTTGGCTGCTTTTATTTGTGTATTTTTTACAGAGTTGACTGAACAGTGTAAATCATCAGGTACTGAATGTAAATGTATAAATACTTCAAAAGAGCTAACTGAATGACACTGTTTACAATTCTCCTTTTTCAGGGGCCGACTTATTGCTTTACTGTAATGATAAAGGGATAATTTAAAGAATGTACACTTATATTATGTAGAGTAGCAGGATAAAAATGTAGACTGCAATTTGCTCAGAGGGAATTTAGATTGATACATGAATGAATAAACATTATTTATTATTTAAAATTGAATTGTTTCGTGATTTCTTGGTAGAGCACAATTTGTACAAAATCTAATGTAAAGTGCTTTACAGACATTAAAACATTAAAATCACAATGCAAAAAAATAAAAGCATAAATAATCACATTAAAATCAATTTAAAAGAGTAAAATTTCCTCAGTCCTGGATAGTAGTTATTGAACACCATTTTTGGTGTGATGAATACAATCAGCGATAACACATGCACTACAAAGCAGTAATGAAGTGAACATTGCATTATCCTATTTGTGGTATATTATCCACCAGCAGATGGCGACTGAGTGCTTCTAATGCACACGTTTCAGCATCAACTATGCTTTCTCACTAATGTATAGTATTTGATTATTTTATTTTTGACAACTGAATCGGACAAAACAAAGTGCAGCGTCAACACACTTTTTAATGTTATACAATCAATTCAAATGTGCAAGTTAAATTTGTTAACCCCTTAAAAGGAGGACGTCCCATTCGTGGGATGTTGGACTTTTTCTATAGTTTTTCCATTTCGTCCACCATCTTCTAAAATAAAACTCTCAAGTTGCTTGATATGCTGTACATAAAAATGTGACCCTCTTATTTCCAGTCAAATCACTCATTCTGGGAAGCATCAGGGTCAGTTTGTACTCCAAACCATCAAGTAAAAAATTACCCCCCAAAAAATGAAAAATGAATAGGACTTTTATTTGGAGTCCGGCTGGACTTTTTTGCTTTATTACAAGTCTGTAAAACTAATTTTATGTTAACTTACCTTCAGCTTTTAAAAGAGAATTGTCAAAACCCAATCAATTCTAAAACTAGTGTCAATCAGACCCCACCTCCAGACACCAGCTTTACTCATTCATATATTTAACAAAGAAAATCTAGGCGGGATTTAAAACCTGATTTCCTCTGTGCAGAGCTAAGCTTTCTACTTATGTTTAGAGTAAAACAGACAACAGAGTCCAAAACTTCTCAGAGTCTCAGCTTCACAGAGGCTCCAGCCAATTGTCTGTGCTCCAGAGGGTTCAGGAGCAGCTTCACTTTGAAATGGGGCTCATTTTTTCAGTAAAAAAAAAAAAAAAAAAGGCCCTAATTATATAACTTTAAAAACAAATATGAAAGCACAATGAAAACCACTCTCCCAGGATAATAATAATAATAAATAATTATCGAACCCCATGAGCATTCATTTAAAATGCTCAATTTTATTCTCCAAACATCATTTTATCAGTTCATTTTTGCTGCTTGGTGAGTGGATTACGGTGTCGTGGTAAACCTCTGCTCAAACTGCACTTTGGTTATTAAAATGGCTCACAGTTTTGCTTCCTGTGCAACTCCGGTGGTGGTTTGTAAGAGGATTAATTGTGCACAGGCGTTTTGAGAGTTACATAAGTCAAATCAGGATCAAACAACACATCCCAGGTTTTGGATCGATGCCTTTTGACATGTCAAAAAGTGGGGAATAAAATCTAGAAGAAACAACATGGTACTCCTTTTAAAGCAGTCAACATCCATGGATGTTACAATAGTTTTAAAATAATGTTAATCACACAAACATTACTTGGCACTAATTTAAAGAGAGAAAACAGGATTAAAGAAATAGAACATTTTCTTTGTGATATTGAGTAGTTTAAAAATACATAGAATTGAAGAAAAGGCAAAAGGTGTAAACAAATCAATGAGAAACATGCAATTTCCAGGAACATTATCGTTAGCTCTGTCAATCAATGTAAATTACTGCTCACAGAAATTGGCACCTTGGACAGACTGACACACTTGACCTTCCCATTTTCATCGAAACATGTCTTAATTAGCTTTTCTAATTAAAGCTCTTCCGAAAGCAGGTGTCGGGCTAATCTTGCTGCTGTAACGCTATGGAAAAGGGGCAGTAAATGTCAAGTACTATCTGCCACTCCAGCCCCATAAGTTCCTCCATGTTCTATAGGCGTGCAATTATGGACATGTGCTCTCTGTGGATCTGGACACTTTTTGTGCCGACAGACATGAACATTTAATAACACAACCTACAAAAAGACCAACAAAAACAACAATATTATTTTCCTCAACACAGGCATTTTAAGGTAATACTATACTACAGTTCAAGAGAGAGAGCATAACAGACCACTTAGGTTAAAAAATAGGTTCAGATATCTGACCAATCAACAATTCACTTTTATGATCATTTTAAAATAAAGGGAAAAGAGAAACATAAACAAAGTTGCTTTTTTTAGAAGGTATTTGAATATTCCACCATATTTCAATATTTTAAGTGTTTTAAGGATTTGATTTAAATATTTCATAGACAATTTCCACCTGTGTCCGCAGATAGAAACAAACTAAAGCAGAGTGAGCTCCTCACTTTGGGTTGCCAGATTATAAAGCTAAAACTAGTTTGCAATAAAAAGGCTCTTTGATATGTGTGATAGTCTATGGCATAATTTAGTTGAGAATGTCATTTTTTAACTGTTTGCACACATGTTGCATCTATTATGTTTCTATGGAATCCCCCCCGCCAAAACTTGATATGAATGTATATAATTCTGTATGTGTATGCCACTCCCCCTTCAATCTAAATAAAGCCTTGAGCCACTTTTTTCCCATAGCTTCCCCTGTGGACAAAAATAAGACCTTAAAAACACTTGTGTTCCTTTTCCATTGCACTGAGCTGATCTGAACACTTCAGGGCCCGAGCTGTCAGCACAAATGGAAACTAAATTGCACCAATACAACGCCTCTTGCACTCTCATTTCTGCACAGTCTGGGTCACACGCATTTTATCAGTAGCCAGTGTTTCTGATGTGTTTTTGCTCATCGTTAAAGCTCTCGTAACTGCGCAGAAAGAGGCTGAAACATGCAGACACTAAACTCCATTATATGTTACATGTACATCAGGAAGCCATGGGTTTGTTCAATGATTCAACTGAAATTGCACTTAACAAGGACTACTGCTGAAGTACAGAAAAAAGCAAAATATTACCCAATACTCCATTTCTGCTATTATGAAACCCCCTCCTTAATTTGACATTGTTTGAGGATTTGACAGAAGTTGCTGCTGTTAATAATATCATGACTGTACATGTTTTACTTACTACCAGGTTCACTAGAATTCCAGCCTCTTTCACTACACCATTTTGGTCGATTTTAAACCAGCTCCCGAGCATTGAACAATGTTGTTTCAATTTTAAGCTGCACATAAAAAGTATAAATAAAATGCTAAAACAAGCATTTTTGTTGGAAAACAACTTACTCCCTGAAATAATTATTATATTAATTGTCTGCTTATATGTTAAATTTTCTTCTTCTTTTCTTTTTTTTTTTTTTGGAATTATAAAAAAAATAAGCAGAACAAGACCCAAGTGTGTGACCAATTAAAAAGGAAATAGAAGACCCTAAAGAATAAAACCAAAAATAAAATGTCAGTCAGGCTTACAGTACGTCCCCCTGTCCATTGATTCTACCTGCCCCAGTGTCTGGTAAATGTGTTCATATTCAAGTTCAAAGTAAAGTACATTTTTGTATTTCGTAAATGTCCAATGTTAGTTGAGTCCTGTCCTTGATAGTCGGCTCTGTACCAGTTGTCCATTTTCTTGTTATTGCTTTTTTACGACAACCAAAAGTACACTCCAACGGTATCCATCTCCATCGTTTATGTTGTTGGAGTTTTGCATCCAAGAAACATTGTTTTTAAGTTAAATGGAAAGTCGATATTGAATATATTCATCAGAAGGCTCTTCAAACAATGTCCCTGTTTCTGCAGTTTGTGTGTACGATCCCAGACAAGCTGTGATGATGTCACACTTTCCAGTCCCATGGCATTAACACGTTCTCTGAGGAATGACACACTTTGAAAACATGTTTTAGAGACAGAAGTCACTTTCTTTGTTTTAATATTCTTTGACCGATTCAAATCCATTCGACTTTTATACCACTATTGGCCTTCAAAATGGCTGGACATCTATCTTGAGACAGGTAATTTCACACAGAACTATTGGTATTTGTCATGATTAAGTTCTTTTTTTTTTTTTTTACAGCTATTTATTGTGGTGCTGGAGGAGGTCTGTTCAGCTCAAGGCAAAGTGGTACAACACAGTTCATCAAGCTCAAAACAGTAGACAGTGCTCTGACTAAGTCCTTGGCACCAGTCTTTCATCTCTGCTTATCTGCATCACAAATCGTGCACATATTTATGCCCACAGCTGCCCTTCAGAACACTGAGGCCCAGGCAGAAGATGACTCCAAGGCCCTTAGCAATCAGTACAACAAACACAAGTAAGTCGAATGGGAGAGGTGGTGTTGGGGAATATTCCATCCCTGCACATCTGTAACAAGGGACACTTTGGTTGTCTCATTTACACTCAACATATTGGGGTATAACTGCTTTCACTGTGGGACGTGTTATAGATCAGTGTTTCCCAATCAGGGCTACTGTAACTCTTGGGGGTACTTGAGCACTTGGGTATTTGAAAGAGCTAAATTAATATAAACTATAGATTTTTTTGGGGTAATTTTGTGTTATCATTAGAAAAAGAAAATATGAGTATCAAGAATAAGTATATATATATATATATATATATATATATTATATATATATATATATATATATATATATATATATATATATATATATATATATATATATATATATATATATATATATATTTCCCCATCTCTATTTAGTAAGAGGAACAACCCAGTCCTCCATGCTCACATTCACACAGCAAAAAGGGGGGTGAGTGGGTCTGATAGGGTTTGTAGTTAATAAACAGGTTTTTTTTATGTAATGTCAGAGCAGTGGTTTGGTACAAGACAATTAAATAGACAGATAAGCAAATATGATCATCAAACATTGCTTGAGGTAACATGAAACTTTTGAAAAATGCAAGTATATTAAAAAAAACAACAATATTTATAAATAATAATAAATGTGTCTTTTGTGTCCTTGAAGCTGTCTCCAGTGCTCAGTGCAGTTCAATAATACTCCATTACGCTGCTATTATTAGCGTTTGATTACACATTATCTCACAGCTCTCTCTGACCTTCACACTCTCTCAGCTCAGACAGTCCCCTCTCTGTGGAGAATCACCCCGAGCTTTCAAAACACTGTAAAAGCGTTTGTCAAAGATATCATTATTATTAAGGATGTTCTTGTTTTGCATACTTTAGTTATTAAGAGATGAAGGATAAAGAAGGATGGCTTGAAAAGACAATATAGTTAAAGAAACTGGGAAAAATAATTTGAGTTGACCGTTTTTAATTAGTTACTTTTTCTCCATAGAGGAATTAAATTAAGCCCAGGAACAGTTGGCAAATATGAATCTGTGACAGGATGATGCTGAGGAAGGGACACAGGGGTAAGTTGAGCCACCCATTAAATCTCAAAAGCCATAACATTTTATTGGAATATGACAAAAACATTTGAGAAAACTGGAAAGGAAATAAAACATTTTTTTGAAGGAAAACTGTTTTTCATCATGGCACTTTCACTAAAATGAGTATTGCAAAAAAGCAATTTTATTTACTGGAAAAAACAAACAAAAAACATGTTGGTAGGTCATTAGTCAATTTGGGGTAAGTTGTGCGCCTGCTCCCATAATGGCAAGAAAATGAAGAAACATTACTCATATTTACAGTTTTTACATGTCCATTGAGGTGTCTGAGTTTGGTAGAGACAAGTTGATTAGCATATATATATATATGCTAATTAACTCTCTCTCTCTCTCGCGCTCAAAAGTTGCTTAAAGTTGTTGAATCCGACTTCATTAATTGTGTTCAATTCAGTGTGCTGTGCGCAGTCTGCATTGAATTACAAACATGTTACCGTTCACGAACACAGAAGAAGAGCCAGATGTGCTGCTATGTTACGTTTCGGGATGACTGCATATTGACTGTGCAGAATCATTCTTCTGAATCTGTGCACTTTTCATGCATGGAATATTAAACACTGTGCCAAAGCACGCAGAAGCATGCAGAAATAGGATCGAGATAGGGGCACAAGTACGGTAAACCTTTAAAGACCTTTAGTTCCTGCTTTCACACTTTTAATCCCAAGAACTCCAACTCTAACCATAAGATGAACAGCTCACCACAGACTTGGAAAAGCTGTGCAGAAAACTTTGGAGACAGTTAAGTGCACTCAAACATAATTAAAGATATGTCTCTCATTAGTGTCATAGGACTGAGACAGAACAAGGAATTAGTAAAGCACATTAAAATTGCCTTGGAGGTCAGTCATACTTAGAATTCTACGACTTATAAGGTCACATGGAGGATGACTTCATTAATAAAACCAATTAGAGAAGGAACAATCACTGCGATACGATGTATTCATATTCCCTTTTTCTGCCACACATTTATTACACTCCCTGAGCCTTAAATTATAGATAAGCAGGAAATTAGTACATTTATATTGGTCACACAGGAAATTGATCTATTTAGACTTCAGACTTCAGTTAATGGAGGATTGGCATTACAACAGGGTTAGAAAACAGGCTTTCCCTCCTTTTTTGGTCTAAGAGTTGCTGTTGATTCAAATGGAATTAATGTAGTAGCAGCCATACCTTACTGAAATTCTGAGAATACAGACTGCCTTTACAATCACTTGAAAAAAATATGTTGAACTTTTGCATGTTTCAGTGTTTGTGACCATAACAACTTGCCATGATCATCATCTGTTCTTGGAAGCTAAGCAGCTTTGTGTCTGGTTAGTACCGTACTTGGGTACCACTGGGAATACCAGGTGTAACAGTGGGGACACAGTGGCTCTATTATATATGGTGTTGTCTACTTGTATTTGTACAGTGACAGTGCACAGCAATACACTGACAAAGACACATTTCAAAGGAAAGATGGCAGGTTATACGCATCATGAACGCTTACAACTGGAGTCCCAGAACAGATACACATTAAATGTAAAAATCGACCATAAATAAATTAAACAGATATTACAGGGTCACATCATTCAAATACTACTGTAAAATCAAAACACATGTATTCATAAGCGCATACATTCTAACCCTCACCCCTTCGCCTCAGATAAATCTCTATGCTCCTGACAAAATAACACTCATCCCTAATGTGTACAAATTTGTTGGATCAGATATCTGCCACCTCTTTGTCAAACATGCAAACTTTTCAAAACTTTTTCAGGTTGTAATCTCTGTTGGCAAATAATTCCAATGACTCACAACAAATTGTGAAAAAATGATATTGCCGTTGTGACCTTAAGCAAGGCACCCTCCTTGCCTACTATGAACATGGCGTCTGAGAGGGTTGGTGATTGGAGAACAAATTGTTGTGTTCCATAGCGCCTTTGAATGTATTAAATTGTCTGTGATCTGTATTGTCACTGTTCCCTGTGGGTACAAAGAAGGTTTGGATTGAGGATTAAACCCACTGTACTATGAAGGAGAAGCCGCACTATGCCTCCCACATCTCCTTCCACTCTCCTGTGAAGAAACTTAATTGTGGCTCAAGTGGCTCATTATTACTACGTGTTTTCATGAATACTGGACTGAGATCAACAAGACACTGCAAACTGTCTTCAAAAATCCTGCATGGAAAACTCCAACAGTGAAAACGACAGATGGATATCTGTTGAATGTACTTTTGGCAGCAGCAAAAAAAAAAGCAATAAGAAGGAGTTGGATGAGGAAGACAGAGCCGATGGTCAAGGACTGGACTGAAATACCAAAGAACATTTATAAAATTAAACTTACAAGTGACAAACTTTTGCACTGAATTTGAAAATTGATGATTTTACCATGCAGTGGGACAAATGTGATACAATGGGGACTACTCTTTGTCTTTTTTTGTTTTGTAGCGCTCTGTGTCATGTTCTGTTCGTTTTTATGTGTTATGTGTTATATTTTACAAAAAAATTAAAAATCCACATAATTTCCAGGTGTGCTTACAAGTTATTTGCCCTCTTTTCTTTTAAACCTCTATTTTACCAAGGCACCTTTACATTTTCCAAACCTATTCTTCATACCTCTATAAAAGAATGTGGCGCTAAAATTAACTGCATTACATTTAATTACATTTGACAGAAATCCTAAACCAATTGGTGTGAACAGGCCCTTTGCTGACCCATGCACTGTTAGACTCATCGAGATACAGTTTTGACCGCAGAGAAGCACCTTGTCGTCGGGGAAACTGTTAAATTAGTCCCAGTGGGATTCACACTCCTCCTGCCAACACCTGTCAGTGGACCATCACCTCCAAGTCACCATAACCACCTAGAAGTCATTACAGAATAGCAGTTACACCAATGTGAAGATATTAAAAAAAAAAAGTTTCTCTTGACCATATTATTTTGCCCATATTATGCCAAACTATTGAATAATAAAAATAATAATGATAACAATAATTTAATAATGTCAAAATTCCTACATGTTTGTATCCTTTACTGGACTTGTTCTGATCAGTTTAGTGCATTTTCTGGTTGATTAATTTGCAAACTCTAAATGGATATCATGCCGATGAGGAAAGAGAGCGTATGCGGTGTTATAGTTTTGCCAGAGTCGTTGATGTTTTGGGCTAAGACTTTGGAGCATCGATATTGTACTACCCTTCTCTGAACTCTTTTGAGTTTACACTTATCTTTGATGGATGACGATCCCAGATGGTGCCGGTATTCAAGGGCGCTACGTACTAGTGAGTAGTAGGCAATGTCTTGGGGGGCAGTGCTTCAGATTTCTACAGACAAAGTTCAAGGTGTTCATCTGTGACACTGCTTTAATTTCTCCTTTTGCAAATTGCTGCTAATATGCATGCCAAGGAGTCTGACTCACAAACGTGCACAGCACACGCGCGATCAGATTCTGAGTGTGGAGCGGACCTTCCCAGACTCCTTTTGTATGATCCTATATGGTTTTAACAAGGAGAATCTCTACCAGATCACGCAATTATTCACGCGATCCCCACTTACAGGCAGAGGCTGAAGCTCTCCAAACCTGTAGTGAGGACCTCTAAGAAGTGGACGAGTACACGGACATTGTGACGTCATACATTCGATTCTGTGAGGACACCATCATACATCGCACACTAAAGTCACTTTCAACAATGACAAACCCTGGTTCACACCAAAACTGAGGCAGTTAAGGCAGCAGAAGGAGGCAGTGCACAGGGCTGGTGACAGAGAGCGCTACAAAGATGCAAAGTATGGATTTAGCAGGGAGGTGTCGAGAGCTAGATCACTGTGCAATACGTGTCTGAAGCAGCAATTCTCCAACAACAACCCCGCCTCTGTGTGGACTGGGCTCCGGCTTCTAACCAACTGCAAGCCCTGAGCCCCCCCTGCGGCAGATGACCGTAAACTGGCTGAGCAACTTAACGCCTTCTACTTTGATGTGACCACCCCATCCCCTACGGTGGCCACCTCTGCCAAACCAATCCCCCTACCTCCCCCACCACTCTCTCAGTTTAGGAACAGGATGTAAACAGACTATTTTGGAAATCCAACCCCGGAAAGCTGCTGGCCTAGACGGTGTTTCTCCCGCCACCTTAATACACAGTAAAGGAGTGCCGTCCCCCGTCTTGACAGACATTTTTAACACCTCCCTGGAGTCATGCCATGTCCCAGCCTGCTTCAAGTCATCCATCATTGTCCCTGTCCCCAAGAAGGGACTTAATGACTACAGGCCTGTGGCGCTGACGTCTGTAGTCATGAAGTCATTTGAACGCCTGGTCTTGCCCCACCTCAAGTCCTTCACCTCCTCCCTGCTGGACCCCCTGCAGTTCGCCTACAGAGCCAACAGGTCTGTAGACGACGGCATCAACCTGGCACTCCACTTCATCCTGCAGCATCTGGACTCCCTGTGAACCTACGCCAGGATCCTGCTTGTGGACTTCAGCTCTGCATTCAACACCAGTCATTAAGTCCAGTGATTCGGGGCTTCTTGGAGATAGGGAGAATGATGACAGACTTGAAGCAGGCTGGGACATGGCATGACCCCAGGGAGGTGTTAAAAATGTCTGTGAAGACGGGGGTTAACTCTCCTGCGTAGTGTCTTAATGTGTCTGGTCCAGCAGCTTTTCGGGGGTTGGTTTTCTGAAATAGCCTGTAAACATCCTGTTCCTGAACTGAGTGAGTGGTGAGGGAGTTTGGGGGGACCAGGTTTGGGTTGGCGGAGGTGGCCATCGTGGGGGAGGGGGTGGTCACATCAAACCTGCAGAAACTGGAGTCTGCACTGGAGTCTGCACAACTGTAAATTTCACTGTCAAAACTGTGTACATAGAAAGCCTATTTTTATTTTTATCCTTTGGTAAATCTAAATTGTTTCTTTAACACATGCCCTTTTGATTTCATATATGTTGTTTTATCATTGTTCATTGTTTTTATGTTGCACCGAATCACCAAAGCAAGTTCCTATGTTTGTGAATTCTGTTCATTGGCAATGGCAGTAAACCTTTTTCTGATTCTGATTCTGATTCTCTGACAATACCTGATCACATAATGTATAAACTGTTGACTGTGGTGTTACTGAACAATGAGAACATAGTACATTTCGCTGGATTAAAACATATATTGCATGTTTCTGACCAATTCTGCATGGTGTGAAAATCTTGTTGAAGCATTTCCTGGTCTGTACTGGACAGAGTATGTCTATAAAATAGAAAATTGTCAGCAATGGTGGGAATGTTAATGCTTTGAGTTGTGGGTAAAGGTAGGTCGTTAATCAAAATTAAGAAGAGAAAGGGCCCAAGTAATGTGCCCTGCCTCAATCCCCTTTGTACCAGCCGAAAGGGCATCCAATTGTATGCTAGGAAATATAGGGTTGGATTACACTTCATTCACTACAAAATGCAATATTGATGTAAAATGATTTCAAAACCACATATTTGATTCTCTGCTGCTAACCCCGGCTATTCATAACAGCATTTACAATAGAAAGGAGAAGATTTTGGTTTTATGGTATTTTTAATACAATTTTTGCTTTTGTATAATATGTCTCCTTAAAAATACCAATTCTAAGGTGTTCAAGAGTTATTTAAAAAGCCTGATACATGAGGCTCTTTTTGGGTTTTCTGTGGGAAATGCCTGCGTGTAAGGACGTCAAACTCATTTGGGCCGCGGGCCGAATTTTGATGCTCAGGCTAGGTCGTGGGCCAAATATAACGTAAAAAATAAAAAAATAAAAACTATAAGAAATAAATTGCTTTATATTGCCTAGTAATAGTTCTTTGTGGACACTGCTGAAAGACTGAGTCCATATTCATGCAGCAGCAGCAGCAGCAGCAGCAGCAGCAGCAGCAGGAACAGGAACATGGACTTATGACTTGGGTTTTGACAATTCTCTTTTAAAGCTGAAGGTAAATTAACAAAAAAAATTGTTTTAGGGACTTGTAATAAAGCAAAAATGTCCAGGCGGAATCTATACAAAAGTTCTATTCATTTTTCATTTGGGGTAATTTTTTACTTGTGGGGTTGGAGTACAAACTGACCCCGATGCGTCCCAGAATGATGAAGCTTTTAAAAAATTAATTAATTAATCTATTTCAAACCTGCATATGACATATTTTACAATACATATTTCGAGCAAACATAAAACAACATAAAACTACACACAACAACATACAACAACATACAACACAAGACAAGGCCATGCCTGGACACTCACTAACCTCCACTCCCCCCTCTTCATCTGCACACTCACAGTTGGAGGCATCACTCGCTCTCCTCCCGATACTTTTTAATTGCCTCTTTTTTAAACAGTTTAAACTGTATTAGATTTAAACACGTTTTAATTTCCCCAGCTAACCCATTCCACAACGTGACCCCCCTGTACTGAAATACACAGTGATTTTTAAAGTGTTTCTAACCCATGGTTGATATAGTTTATGGGTACCTCTTAGAGTGAATTTGTGATGACCATTTTTAACAAAAAAATAGCTTTTGGATGTTAAGCGGAAGAAATTGTAGGCCATGTAACATGGGCCTAAATAACAATTTCTTTTGTAAACCAAAGTCACCTTTTTATAAAAATATTCTCCAAAACTTGCTAAAGCTTTATTTCTCCAGACAGTTGAAACCAGGTCATGCTCAGGCCTGAGGTTGCAACAGGCTGTTGGCAGAATACAGCACTCACCTTTCGAAACAGACCAAACCAGGACGGAGAGAAGTGGGTCGGGGGGGCTCCGAGGGCCCACAAACCTGATTCAGTGAAGTGACAAGGGGCCATCTTTTGTCCAAAGTTATTCAGGTTACTCACTGTCTGGAGGTGGACTGTGTAAGCGCAAGAGAGGAGACAGAGGGAATTTTGGACAAACACGAAATATCTCCCACAAATAATAATAATATTAATATTAATAATGATAATAATAATAATGATACTAATGATAATAATGATAATACTAATAATAATAATAATAATGATAATAATAATAATAATAATAATAATAATAATAATAATAATAATGATAATAATAATAATAATAATAATAATAATTATTATTATTATTATTATTAAAGTGGGCGAAGAGCTCGCCCACTTTCAAACACTCACTAATGCACTCCTCCACTCATGCACGTCTCGTGCATACTAATTAGTAGTAAGAAAATGTAACATTATCGTCGTAAACGGGCGAAGCCCGTGCAAAATGTGCGCACTAAATGAGTGTCATCCCCATGTAAAGTGCTCGTTTGCGCTGAGTAGCTCACGAATGCATTCCCCAACTCAAGCACGTTCCGTACATATAAGCATGTAATGCACTATTATCTCCTTTTTCTAAAACTAAAAAATTTGGCGCGTGAGCACCCCCAAATTTTGAAAAAATGCATTGAGAGATAGGAAATGGCCCAAAAATCTGATCATAGAATGAGGAAATTTGGCGCAGAGGTAGATGGTGAAAAGAGAAGTAAAAAATGTTAGCCATAAATTGGATCAAAGTTTGCTAAGCATGACCCGGGAATTTTTCCAAATGTCGTACTTATACGAACTCCTCCTAGGGCGTTAGCCCGAAAAAGCTGAAATTTGGTGAAAATGGTGTTGCTAGAATTTCCGAAATGTCTCAATTTTAAATTTGCTACCATTTGCGCATACAAAGCCCGATTTGCATCAAATTTGAATCAGTTGTTAAACCCTTTGCTGTTAAACCCTTTCGTTTTTTGATATTTTATGAAATTTTACACGAAATTACATTTCGGCGTCCCAATCAAAAAATCCAATCAGACCCATGTCATATTTGTTACGGTGTAGCCGTAGCGATGACCGAAACATTCTACGCTATTCCAATGGGAAAATCGCCAAATCTCTGAAATTTTACGAACTTTTACGAACTCCTCCTCGGGGGTTTGCCCGACTAACCTAAAATTTGGCGAGATTTATCTTCAGGAGTGGAACATCAATAGTTATCAAATTTTTTATTGTAAGTGTTATGGTTTGTGTTCGGCGAAGCACATTGTGTGCGGCAAAGCACATTTTGCCAAGAATTTCCAAAAGATTACCTTTTGACTGGGGACCACAAAAAGGAGTGGGCCATCAAAAGTTATTCAACTTCTTTTAAAAAAAAACTATGGTCTTTGTGCGGCTTTTTACAAAATATTGACATTTTCAGTACACAATAATGCCGCTATTTGTAAAGCAAAAGGGAGAAAGCGCAATAGCGCCACAGATTCGGCAGTAGGTGTCATCAAAGGAGGAAAATTGGGGCGCGGTAGCATGGAGGCGGCGATGTGGCGAGGGCCGATCATTGCCGCTTGCGGCTATATTTATTACTTACTATTATTATTAATATAATTAATTTGATTTCACCTTTCAAAAACCCAAGGACACTTCTCAGGACAGTATCAAAAATATAAAAACTACACAATAAGGAAGAGCTAGACAGAGGTTTGAAACAATCAAATAAATTCAGATTGGACCATATAAAAATAAAACGTTTAATTACACTACAGCAGACACTTCATAATGCACCAAAAAGACATAAAACATATACCAACAAACAAACAAACAAACATGTACTCAAATCTTTTAAAGTTTTTCAAATGTTGGATTTAACAACGGTACAACTACTGCATGAAGTTAAACAAAAGGCTCATGAATCATGACACAATATTTTGCATAGTGATAAAAGGTCAGTGATACTGCCTGGACTGAAAGAAAAGTAAAGTGGACTGGTAGCCTGGTGAGCAAACCACTCTTGGGACCAAGCTCACATCAAATCATTTTTTGTCAACTTTTTTAGCAATGATTATTATTTGTAGCACAAGTCCCGCAATAAGAGACATTTTCATTTAAATGCCCTTTTATCATTACAAATAAAATAAAAAAAAGCATCTCTTAGCTTATTATGTTTCTGTTGATTCCTTTCTTTTTATTTTTAAGAGGCCATGTTGTTTTCACACAAACAACCCATGTTTAATCTGTCCGTCAAACATGCCTGTTGAGAAGAGGAGATAAAACATGGTCCCAGATTACATGTTTGAATTGTATAGGAAAAGTGTGTAGTGTTTGCTGGCCAGGCTAGTGGACCGGTAAATTAGAAAGGGTTCCCAAAGAACAAGTGATGCTCGAGGGTCTTAGATGTTATTATACCAACTATTGAAATGCAACCATCATGTTTTGCTTTTAACCTGTCCTACCACATGTTTCCTGTATTCCACAATAATATATACAATAACATGTAAATTGCATACACCAATATTCACAGATTAAAGCAATGACATGTAACAGGGTCATTGGAGCTGCATTAACATATTTATCACTTTGCACCTCAGCTGCAGCACTGCTCACTAGCCCCTCCTTTCGAACATCACCTACTTATTATTTCCATACGAAACCGAATAAATATATAGACATCATTATATATATATATATATATATATATATATATATATATATATATATATATATATATATATATATATATATATATATATATATATATATATATATATATATATATATATATATATACATCATATATATATACATATATATACATATATATACATATATATATATATATATACATACATACATACATACATTATACATATACACATACGTATACATACATATATACATATATACATATACATACATATATACATACATATTACATATATACATATATATACATATATATACATATAATATAATTATTATATATATATATATATATATATATATATACATACACACAAACAGTAATTCTGTTAAGCAGATAGAATCATACTGTTTTTGAAAAATGCAAGCTAAATATTTCAATTATGTTTAATCTGCAGCAATGACATCAATTCCTACAACAGCATTGGGGTGGGCATTTCTGAGTGGACTTTGGATATTCCTCTTCTGTGTGTAAGTTTTGCTGGGTTTCCTCTACCTCCAAAAACATTTGAGTCAGGTTGGCCCACGGTCGATCAGGACTAACCTTCATCACATGTATGTCGTTCTGATGTACAACTTGAATAATAACACAGAACTTTACCTTACATCAAAGACAACATATTGACACATTTAACTAGAATGCAAACAAAAGGCATAAAACATCAGAAAACTTAAAAAAGTAATTTTCAGAGATAACAATGGCTTTGGTGTGTGCGTGCGCATGATTATTATTTTTTTTTCATTTGGCCACATCATAATGGTCAATTTAATATTTGACACAATGAATAGCAGAAGAGAAACAGTCACTTTTGGCCTCTCTTCTCACCAATCAATTGATAAATTACACTGTATTGATTTAATACTTACTATTATGAACTAAAGCCAACTCAATCTACAATTTCAAATATGTTTTCACAGTGAATAGAAAGAGTACATTTTTTTTCCAAATGATAAAAACTCGATTATGCCGCGTGAGTGGAGTCTATGGAGGGCTGTCCCACTGTTCTAGATCCATTCTTCAGTATCCCCTCCGTCCCCATATGTCCAGGGGTCAACACTGGACTTTTAGGCTCCCCGTTTCCATTACACTCCTCCACCTGCGGCTCTAGAAATGCAACTCTCTTCCCATTGACTCGTCTTTGCCCGGCCTCCACCTCTCTGGGATCTGAACAGACAACTATGGCCCGCCCACCACAACCCCACCCATTTCTTCCACATCGACAAGGCGTCAAGTAGAGATACAGCAACACCAAGATGATGCTAACCACGCAGGAGGCCAGTGTAGTGAAGGCTGTGTTGAAGTGTTCACTGCTGCGGTCATTTTTTTCTCCAGAAGTGGATAGACTTGAGTTTCCAACCATAATAGTTACTTCCAGTGACTCGCCTGATTCAAGATAACGCCCACGGGAGGCAACACAGCTGTACGTCCCAGAGTCCTCCACCCGGGCGGAGTGGATCTCAAGAGTGCCATGGGGGAGAACAGAGAAGCGCTGAGTTGGGTCTGGAAATGCATTGGGAAATAAAATTATGTTATTCATTTAAAATCTAAATGAGTCTATAAAATGTTATGCAATGTTTAGACAAAATGATCAATGTTCTTCTAACTTTCTGGCAAAATCATTTGCAAGGTTCTTTTTCCAGACCAGGTTTGTTTCAGAAACCTGACAGCTTTGACTGCTCACCTTCAGGTCTTCTTCAGAACTATGGAAATATATAAACCGGGGCAGGGGGGCCTTTTTACTCTCTCACACCTGGGGTACTGCCTTGAAGTCGGACTGCAGAATCTGTGTAAATCAGCTGACAAGTCATGTCGCAACAACATCATGTTTGGATGGATGGATGGATGGATGGATGGACTTTTCTGGCTAATGTTGCAGCCTTTCGATTTTCTACTTGCATTGATTCTTGGTTTTAAAAGCGCCTACAAATAAGTATTTTCAGTTCCGATGTACTCCTGCTTGGACTGGTCTCAAGCCTCAGTAAATGGAACAAGAAAGGGCTACTTTCGTTACTTTCTGTAACTGCACACAAGCATGTGTTTTTGAGGAAAAAGTGCACAAGACAACAAATCATGAAAATAAAACTATGATTAGAGAGAATAATGATGTACACTATTCAGAGAACAAATTAGACCAGGGTATATGCTGAAAAAAATGAACATTAAGTTTGTCAACATAGACAAAATCAAATAAAAACTCAGAGGTACATCTGCACCTTTTTAGGACAACAAGTTTGTTTTCCCTGTGGCAGTTTGGATTCTGCACATGGGGTTAGGTTATATGAGTGTCATGAAATAGTATGAAGCGCTAATCTGCAATTGTTTGAGGGAGTGGTGCACTCAGTTACTGCTGTTCCTATTTTTACGCTCAGCAGATGACAAACTGTGCCTCTTTTCATGTGATTGTGTCCAGTGCAACAGACCCACATCCAAATTTACAATGTTCTGTGACACCCATTGATGCGTTATGACACATTCTGCAGAAGGCAAAAAGGCATAAAAAAACAATTTCACTTAAAATATATAGCTACTTTTAGGGTGTCAGTTTCAGCTCAGTGGTTAAAACCTTTATTCACCATCCTAAAACAAGTTGCCAATTTCATCCTTGCTTCAGCTGGTGAACCTACCTTTGCTTGAATTATACTGAGATGAATTCAACACTGTATGGGGTGTGACCCAGTAGACCAGTGCCCCCATTTGGACAGTAGAGAACCCTGGACACAGTACTGAAATCTCTCCCCCTGGTTCCACCTGGTACTCAAAAACAACTTCTCCTTCTTGGACGGTTGGCTTTTCTTGTAGACCGCACTCAAAATCTCCTTCATCTTGGCATGCTGACCCAAAATCTACTACTGGTCGGAACTGCTTCCAAGTCCAGAACTCCATCAATGCTTGGACAGGGCAATCACAATTTAAAGGGTTGTCTTGCAAATAAATCTCACTTTTTCCTCGAAGAGATAGCAAATTTTGGACTGGCAGATGTGTCAAGCGATTAGATGACAGATCTAGAAAAGTCAAATTCATAGGTCCATTTTGATCTTCATAAAGTTCTATGGGAAATTGTGTCAGCAAATTCCCGGAAAGGTAGAGTCTTTGCAAACTTACCAAACTTTTAAATGTGTCTTTTTCTATGTGGGAAACATGGTTCCCAAAGAGTAGCAGTTCTTGCAGTGCTTTTAAGCCAGTAAACATGTTGGAGTTCAATACTGCAAGCTGATTGGATGAGAGATCTAAATGGCTAAGATAAGGAAATTCAGCAAATGCTTTTTCATGAATTTCAGAAATAAAATTCCAGTTTAGGGTCAAGGTTGTCAGACGATGAAGCGTTTGGGACGTCCAGGAAGTAGACAAGACCTTTATGACATTGTGGCTCAAATCTAAGCGTGAGGAGTAGCCGGGGAGTTTGAACGGTGGTGAAGATAAATTTCGGCTGCTACAGGAGATGATGTCGCTGGCACACAGGCATGGAGAGGGGCAGAGGGCGGCAGAGTAAAGGGGAGCCAGGAACAGAGGCAGAATTAAGGCTAAGATGTTTGAGGTCCAGGGAGTCCGTCCAGAGAGTGTTGGGGGCATCCTGGATCTCCCCGGGATGTCCGCTCAGAACAGGGACGCACACATCAGAGCGCTGCAGGAGTCTCCGCTGACAACTGACAATAAGAGAAATAAGGTTACTTCTGAGGTTAAATTGTTCTATTACTTCAATGACATTTGTCCTTTGCTTTGGACCCATACTTAAATATTTCTGGGTTAATCTGTCAGAAGCTGTGGTGGGCGCCTCCAGTTTTTGAGGTGGTCACAATGCTTTTCTACCTTCAAGGCACTCAAATCACTTTACATCAAGGAACCACCGCCATGCTATGCTTGGTTAGCGCAGCCTCTAGTTGGACATTTCGTATTAATTTACAAGTCTATAATAAACCAATACAACATCTAACAATCCAGCATTGATTCTCATTTTGCAATTGAATAAACTCTTGCAAAAAAGGTGGATTTTATAGCGTAAACCAATAGATAATGCCATGAAAAATAAAATAAAAATCTAAACCCTAGTCCTTTAGACCGACCATGTTTTCAGGAATAGAGCTAACAGCCACCCAGTCACAGGAAAACAGGAAAACGTGCAAATTCTACACAGAAAGGAATGAAGGTGAGTGGATCTTTAATAGCTCAGACTCAGGCTGCCCGTGTTTTACACCGCTGCTCATCTTTCCCAAAGGAGCTCCCCTCAGCTCTCATTTTACCTGCTCCAATAATTCAATCACCATCATAAACAACATCTGATGAGATCAATGTATTTATGTTACTCTTAGGCCAAGGATCACGCTCTTAATTTGCATATGTAATTAAGAGTTGCATTGAATACGAACAGTTTCCAAAAAAGAAAAAAAATGAAAAAAGAACAACACCGACAGTAGTTTTAGCAGTGAAAGTTTTAGGATAATGCGTGTTTTTTGTTTGCTTTGAGTTGAGAATAATTAATAATAATAATTAATATTCATTCATTAACTGATAATGCAATCTAACCACAGGGAACATTTAGTCTGTTTTATACTTGGGTACCTGCATCTGTGAGGTCATCTATGAAGTATGCCATGTCTTTAACATTTTCAAGTCTCCAAGACAAACTGGCCGTATGGCCCCCTTCCGCTGCATTGATTCATTAAAAACAGATTGTCCCTTCAGGGCTCCTGTAAAGATGCTAAAGGCCATTCATATCTTTTCACTCCTAAATTGTTGCTACGAAAACACACTGTTATGTAATTGCACTAATTATTCTTTAATTCTATTGGCCTATTTAAATCATGTTGTAATTATTCAGTATATTTGAATCGAATAGAATAAACCATTAATTAATATGATGTAAAGTTTCATAAAATAGGGACATGTTTGACCTAATGCAAAAGTTGTAAAAGCTTAGATAAAAACAGCTGGAAGTGGTATTATTTGGCTATATACTTATTAAATATTAAACAGTTAACTGACCAATAGTTTATAGTAGGCTATTTTACACATGGTGGTCACACTTAGGATTTGGTTGGTCAATCCCAAAAGGCATCGAACATATTATATTATTGACGAGTAAACGTGTTGGCACATACAGTACAAACACTATGGGCAGAAAGGGAATCAAGCACAAAAGAGGAAAAAAATTATATCAAAGGATAGATAAAGTGCTGTAGCTTAAAACGAGGCATCAATTCGAATGGCAATACAGTCACTGAGCAACATAAATTAGGCTACAAGAGAGCAGCTCACCTTTTTGCGTCCTTTCACTTCCACGTGTGAAATCCTGTGCGTAAAAATACAGCTTTTGGCTTGTTTCTTTTCTCCTGCTGTGAGTGCGCATTGTGGCGTGAGCAGGTGCACACTTGCTTCTGTGAAGAGAGAGAGATAGAGACGGTCGCTGCTGAAAGACTGTGGAGAGGAGGGAGAGGAGAGAGAGAATGAGAGGAGGGAGCGGAGAGAGACATCGAGAGGAGGAAGAGGAGGGAGAGGAGAGAGAGAAGGAGAGGAGGGAGCATAGAGAGATTATGGAGAGAAGGGAGAGTGGGGAGGAGGGAGAGATGGAGAGGAGGGAGAGGAGGGAGGGAGGGAGAGGAGGGAGAGGAGAGAGATTGAGAGGAGGGAGCAGAGAGAGAGATGGAGAGGAGGGAAAGATGGAGAGGAGGAAGAGGAGGGAGAGATGTAGAGGAGGAAGAGAGGCAGAGCAGGGAGGGATGGAGTGGAGGAGAGATTGACAGAGGGAGAAGCAGGGAGGGATGAGGAAGAGTGAGAGGAGGAAGAGATGGAGCGCGAAGGGAGAAAAGGTAGAAGAGGGAGTAGAGAGAGTGGAGGTAGAGATGGAGAGGAGGGAGAAGAGGGAGAAGAGGGAGAAGAGGAAGAGGAGGAGAGGCATTCATTGTCATTTGATTTCAGACAGACCTCGTTCTGTCACTGAGATGATGTACAATGTCTAACCCTCTCTCCTCGTTCTAATCGCTGTGTATTTATGAAAAATCTTTGACATTGATTAAATAATATGAATAATTACAACACAAATCCATAACTTACCCGATTATCCAAGTCACTGGGTCATCCATGTTCTGGTTGACTGCTGCAAGACTATTTTGGACTCAGACACTGTGGTCAATCATTCTTCTAAATTGCACCTTGTTGCAGTGAATTTAAAAAATAAGAAATGTCGTAGTAAAACGTAACGACCAAAACAAACTGGGACTGAGCCTGCATCAAATTTGTAAGCTTGAACTACGGTTATATAATGTTTTTGACCTCAACACAATGTTTTTTTAGGATCTGATTTTGGGGGCAGAAAATTCATAAGATGTTAAGCCCCACAAGAGGTTTACATATAATCCCTGGTCCGTTTCAGAAACTGGATCATGTGTTATGTGGTACTTTGGGCCATCCCAAAGCTCTCACATAAACGTGTTTACTGCAGTGTGGGCTTGAAGTCTGAAGTGTTCACAGTGTTTCTCCTAATCACTCTGCCAAGGTCTCAAACCCTGAGGCAGCTGCTCTGGCCTGGTTCAGACTGGTTTAGGACAGTTTTAATTGTGACGATTAGAGGACAAAATGTTTCAGTTAAAGAAGTCTAAATTGTGGGAACTTTTCATTAGATAATCACAGCAAAAATGGAACCTTCTCAAGGTAAAATGTCACAAGATCTTGCTTGATAGAAATACCTGTTAAAATATTTTAAAACATGTTAAACTAATGTAGACCTACACATACCAAAGCTCAAATCAACATTAATATTCCAAAGTTACATTAGATATCCTTATTTGGATATCTAAAAGAATAGAATATATGAAACATTACACATTACACCACACACCTTGACTAATGATTTTCAGAGTGCACTTAACATTACCTTTGACACATGATCCACATAAACAGTGTGTTGTCTGGAAATGAGTCTAATTGTTTTGCATCATGTCTCATTTCCATAGACGTGAACCATAAATCCACATGTGAAAAACGACTGGAGCACACTGCACTGATGCTTCATCACTGAACTCACCAAACAGACACAAGACAGACAATATGATTTCATTGTTGAAGAAAATATTGGTGTAACATGTTTCCTCCAAGCTTGCACCACATTCTAATTCTTAGTTTAAATTTGATCAGCTTTATGCCATGCAAACTGCCTTATGGGGGTGCTGCAATGGTCGAGTGGTCTAAGCAGAAGCACATATGCTCTGTGCCGCCAGCACAGAGCTTCTCCCCCATTTAAAGCTGTCCTATAGACAAATAAAGTTTATTACCCTAAAAAAAAAATACTAGTGCATAATTTTCATGATTAATCTACCCAAAAGGAACCTCCACACATGTTGAATGCGGTAACATATCTTTTAGTGACTAGGCCACTGAACATGCAGCAGAAATTTGCACATTCACAACAATGGCTTGACCTACTGATGCACGCTGAAGAAGGCTTGACAGAGCTGAAACACGTCGGTGTGTTTTCTTAATGAAATAAACCATGTTTAAATAAAGGCTTTTAAACTTCAACCCGTCGGTGCCTTGGTTTGTTCATCTGCTATTTGTACATCCTTGGCAAACTAAAATGTGTATCTTTGCAATCATTTGACCTAGCTTCCATTCACACCATCGGTCTATAAAAGGGACCCTGCAACAGCACTTTTTTTCTACACGTATTCGAACTGTTCAGTCTTGTCCTGTTTTGTCGATCCACAGCTCAGCCAGAGGCTCAAATGGAAAAGTCATAAAATCAATGTAATGTCATTTTTTTGGTATGAGTCCATTTCATTATCTTACAGGGGAGTGTAAATGAGGTGTGCCGCCGTAATCCTGATGTTAACCTAATGACTGGAGTCATAATGACAGCGTTCCCATGTGGGACGACCCAACACACTGGGTTAATGGAGCCCCCAAGGTTTACTGCTATGTCCAGACAAAACACACACTCTCATTTCTTCACAATTTTCATTTCAACACTTTTTACACTGTTTTTTCCTGGTGCAATGTTACCTTCAGAACACAGAGAAAGTGACATTTCTCTAAATGAACATTCAGAAGAAAACAACTGCATACAAATTTGCGATTTCGATAAGCCTTTGTTATGTACCTTTATTAATACATGTTTGGTTTGTTTACGTGTCAAAAAGATTTATTATACATTTATAAATATTGAAAGAAAAAAAAAGATGACGGGTGCATGACTCCAGGCGAACACTTCTGAGGTAATGTAATCAACACAGTGTATTCAGTAGCTATTCAAAACCTTTATAATCATTGGAATGTAAATGTGCCATTGTTTGTGCATATAATTTATTGAAAACAACACGCATGATGTAAGAACCTTTGTGTCTCTCTTTTTGCTCTTAGCCATAATGCTTATGAACTGTACACAACCTCCCATGCACTAGCTGATTTTATGCTGTCTTTATGTTTGATACCATGACTACATGTATACGAATCTTACATCATTATGTGTGCTCCCCATTGTATAATGAATCACTTATAAAGACAAAAAAAAGTCGCCACTTGGATTCAACTAAGCAAATACAGTAGGTCCTCTCCTCCTACTGGATAACTGCTGCATGAGTGATGACCTTTCAGCTGCAACACGGTATTTAAACCCAACCCCAGGGAGTAGCTTTTTATTTCTGAAACAACTGTGTGGAAAGACAAAATCCCGTGTTCATGGAAAAGATGTCAGTGTGTTTGAGGAGGGTCAAATAATTGGCATCGAGCAGAGAAAACATCTAAGGAGAAGCAGAAACTAATCTGCTACAGATCTGAACCCCAGTGAGAGTGTTTGGGACGAGCTGGAGAAGGCTTTGTGCAGTGGTCACTCCGTCACATCATCAATACAAGATCAACTGGAGAAAAATAAAGCACACTTGATGGAAGTAAATATTTTAATATTGCAGGTGTTTTTTGAAACTATGCCACAGAATGTGTGCTGAAATCAAAGCGAAATGCGGTCCTACCAAATATTAGAGCATGTTCACCCTTTTAATCTGTGGCGCCTTTTTTTTGGACAGGTAGTGTATATGAACACGGACACAAAGAATAACAGTATACAATATGAACAGTTTTAGTGATTTAATTCAGCGCAGTGCAAAGAGACTTTGTCCTTGCTTTACCTTTGTCAATCATTAACACTGAATGCTGAAAAACAGCCTAGTGATATGGCAACCACCTGAAGCTGTCATGTGACCTGTGTCCTGCATCTCTCTGTGTGTCCTCAAACAAGTGGCTTTAGTCTGAGCCCTCCCACGAAAAATGTCTGAAATAATCTATTATGTTGAGCATTGAATAACGGGAAACACACAGATACTGGTCTCTAGCACACTCTAGCACACACACACACACACACACACACACACACACACATCAAAAATAGGACTAAACTGGAACTTAACCCAGAACTAAACCTGACTGGACTAGAGAGGAGAAAAACAGGCTCAAACCAAGTCTACATCAGGAGGACTTAACTGGTCTGTGGTCCTCAAACTCTGGTGTGGGTACCTTACCTTAGAAAAACATGGAAAAAGGAAAACATGAATATAGTGCAAAAAAAAAAAAAAAAAAAAAGAAGAGAAAGAATTACGCAAGGCATAAGGCTTAGCTGCTTTTCCAAAATGGTTAAACAGGGCCAATTTTCATCCTTACATTTGACTTACGTTGTTCTTTGTACATCTTACAAGTATATGTTTATCTAGTGATCTGGTTTTTAATGAAGAGAATTAAATGCTTTTGGGAGATTCCTCTGAATATATAACTCTCTCCAGCCTTTTTGAATGTGTAGTGCATCTGACAGAACTGGGTCTGAGCCAAAAAACAATGAATATGTTTACTTAATGACGTTTTAAACAAATATTATGAATTCATTGCTTAAACAGGAACTCATGTTGAGGCTTGGTTTACATAATTAACATTAATAGTATTGAAAACATTGAGTAAGGATTTAAAGATTTGTATAGAGGAGTTCCTGCTACTGTGTTTGTTTCACTTAAATGCAATAAGATTTACCACTTGCAGTTTAACACACAGCTTTTGGCCCCATCATAAATTTATGGTGTGGCTGTTATGGTGAAATGGCGCTCTCTAGTTGTTGTATTGAAGAATGCTACACTGTGCCATTAAAGTATTTGATAGCCATTGAATTTAGCTCTGGTTTTTAAATAAATGTTGGTTAGCCTGCTTGTCTTTTCTTGACTGATAGATGCATGAGTTTCTGTTCCTGTTGGTTAAATCAACAGTTGTTGTGAAGCCTTGTGAGCGGAGAACTATACAAAATATATAAATATATAACTGCTATACCAAATAAGAGTATTAATTAAAGCAAAAATAGACAGCTATGATTTCACATAATATATTCTGGTTATCCACCACAGCAAAGTTTTATGTTTTTTGTAATCAAAACATTTTGCAAAACCAGATATCTCAGTTTCAAAAATGTGTCAGATAGGCTCTTCTTCTTCTTCTTCTTCTTCTTCTTCTTCTTCTTCTTCTTCTTCTTCTTATTATTATTATTATTATTATTATTATTATTATTATTATTATTATTATTATTATTATTATTATTATTTTCATATCGGTTGATGGTATTTGCTCAAGAAGGGATGGAATAATATTTTTTGCAGTTAAAATTTGGCTTTAGAAAATAATGTTTGAAAAAAGTAACCCTTCAAAAAAAAAAATCAAATGGCAGTTGCTGTTTTTGCAAATCGGCTATTCCCCAAGTCTTTAAACATAGATTTAAAAGAGTTTAAAAGACCAGCTCCCGAACACACAGCTCATTTCACAACTTGAAGCACTGAATTGAAAGGTTTTCTTCCCATCTCAGTCTGGACTACAGCTGGAATTATGTATTTGTGTAATTTGTGACTTTAAGTAAGAGTTAAGACTATTAAGTACGGATTTATAAATGAACATGCACCAAAGACGTTGTTATCTCATAAAAGAATCCCCATTTAAGCCTTGTTTAAACTAACCTAACCTTATTTATCTCCTCTGCTCTGCAAACGTCCTGCTGGGTTCATGCCAAGTCTTCATTCCTTTAGTGTGTCCTCCTGATGACAGCTTCTCTATGATTGGAAAAGTCTAACATCTCAAGTGAAAAAACCATGTACAGAAGTGTCTAAATGTGTTTGAGTGACAGAGGTTTGACTGGGACTTTTGCTGTTGATGGATGAGAGACACAGCTGAGGACCGACATGTTCAGAATGTGCTTGAACAGGCACAATGACACAGTAACCTGAAGAGGTGGCTTACATTTACTTTAAAGTGACCATACACACACATCTTTACTTTATAATTCGTTTTGTGCCTTTCTAAATACTCTCAGTGTAATTGCTTGTATTTTTTTTCTGGTCAGTGGAAGAAGTACTCACTTTTGTTACTAAAGTGTAAGTCACATGACACAATTTTAAATAAAAGTATTCAGGTAATTCAATTGTACAGGTATATGAAAGAGTCTAATGTAGTTAACCCCTCAAACCACACTATGGAAAGTACTTTTTCCTTCGCAATCCAGTTAAAACGAAAGTACTACTTGCTCTCAAAAGTAGTGAAGTAAAAGTGAATAAACAATTAATCCAGTGCACTTGAGTAAAAGTTCTAATTGCATACAAATACCAGAATGGCACTTTGCGATATGTCAGTCATACTACACAGCTACATAGCAAGAGGGTCCTGGGTTCAGTTCCTGGCTGACGTGGACCCTTTCTGTGTGGTTTTCGGGTGCTCTGGTTTCCCCTACCACTTAAAACATATACAATAGTATTCTGGTATACAAATGAGAGTGTGTTTTGAGAGTGAATGTAGAACAACAGATGGAAATTATCCCATGGCTATAATCCGGCATTGTTTACAGCATGCATATCATGTATGTTCATTAACATGCACTGTCCTGACCCCCAAAAAATAAAAAAAATACTAAAACTCATCACTTACATCCAATTTTTATTGGAATAATTGTGATGACCATTTGGGATGGGACAGGATCTTGTGCCACCAGAAATGAAAATGCCATTATTAGATTACCATCGTTGGAGAATTATATTTTTAAAATTTGCCACCAATCTTGGATTTGCACAAATCACAACTGAGTTGGAAACATGCCAGAATTCTATTGTAGAATTGGCTGTTGGCAGAATTGGCAGAATGGCTGCTTAACTGATTGCAGATTTGTTGACCTGGTGTATGGTTCATATCTCTGTCATTACTGGGCCCAATCCAATGAAACAAAAACTGGCACAAAGTTCAATGTCTTCTCTGTCAATATAAAAAAGGTTGTATTTATTTACGTATAAATCTCTACCAAATATATCCTGTCTTGTCGGTGTAATCCCTCATTCGTCCAGGAGTGTTCCATTGTAGAAATAGGTTCAGTTGTAGTCATTGGGACTTTTTAGAAAAACATTTTAGAAAGAGTCATTCTCAATCTGTGAATCAAGTCTGGAAACTCAGGAATTATATCCTCCTCTGTGTAAATCCTGCCCACAGGGTGGGACCTCCTGATAAAGGGAGTTTTTGGTTTAACTTGAAACTACTCTCTTTGTATACTGAGATGGGCCATCTATATCTTATTGTACACTGACTTTCGCTGCCTCCTCATTGAGTACTTGATTAGCATCAGAATGCCCGGGCGTCTCCAGAGTTTCAGTAGACCATTATAAACAACCGGCAGGTTGAATCTTAATCCTCCATTATGATTTAAGGAAGGATTCTCTTTTTTAACAAAGATTGCCTCCTCAACTCCTCTTTCAAACAATCTTTTCTCGCTGCTCAGAATCTCCACCTCCCTGTCTTCAATAGAGTGGTTTGTGGATTTAAGATGAAGATGCACGGCGGTCTTTTGATCCTGAACTTGAGCGTCGTCTGTGCTGATAAAGCCTCTTGTGAAGTGGCTAGTGTCTCACCTATATACCGCTCTTTACAACTTTCTTCACTGCATTGGAGAGAATACACAACATTGCTTTGCTGTTCTTGTGTAGACCCTAAGCACAAGATGATGATCATGGGATTCTCTTACAGAGACTAGAGGACTGGGTGGGCATCACTGGCACTGCCCTAAATTGGTTAAAGTCCTATCTGGAAGACAGGAAGTACTTTGTTGAAATTGGTAATTTGTGTCTCAGACCCGATGCCCCTGACCTGACCTGTGGGATGCCCCAAGGGTCAATCCTGGGACCCCTTCTGTTCAACCTCTACATGCTGCCGTTAGGTCAGTTGATACGCAGCGAGAATGTGTCCTATCACAATTATGCAGACGGCACTCAGATCTATGTTTCACTGACGGCAGGTGAATATGGACCAGTGGATTCACTCTGTCACTGCATCCAACAGATCAGTGTGTGGATGCAAAACAACTTTCTCCAGCTGAACTCAGACAAGACTGAAATCATCGTCTTTGGCCCACAGAAACAAAGAGAAAGTGTTAACAGTCACCTCCAGAGTCTCGCTCTAAAACCTACAAATCAAGTTAGAAATCTGGGTGTAATAATGGACTCAGATTTGAATTTTAAACAGCCACGTCAAATCAATAACATCAGCAGCCTTTTACCATCTAAAAAACATTGCTAAAATCAAAAGTATAGTGTCTAAACCAGACCTGGAGAGACTTATCCATGCGTTTGTCTCTAGTAGATTAGGCTACTGTAACGGCCTGCTCACTGGCCTCTCCAAACGAGCTGTAAAACATTGCAGTACATCCAGAACGCTGCTGCTCGGGTCCTGACTAGAACCAGGAAGTACAATCACATTATTAGAATGAATTTTAAAGCAGCTCTGCTTGTCTACAAGTCTCTCCATAGCCAAGCACCAAAGTACATCTCGGACATGTTAGTGCCATATGAACCATCTCGGACTCTGAGGACCTCAGGGACCGGCCTCCTGCTGGTGCCCAGAGTCGGGACTAAACATGGGGAATCTGGGTTTCAGTTTTATGCAGCTAAAATCTGGAACAGTCTTCCTGAAGATGTGAGATTGGCATCTTCTCTGACAATGTTCAAATCTAGGCTTAAAACAATTTTGTTTAGCCGTGAATACAGTATGACTGGGTTTTATTTGCGCTCTTCTCTTTTATGCCTTTATCTCTTTTGTGATTTTAATTCATTTTTTTCCGGTTGTGTGAAGCACTTTGAATTGCCTTGTGTATGAATTGTGCTCTACAGATAAACTTGCCTTGCTGCGTGCTGTCTGCAGCTAATAATAAAGTATTCTATTTATTTTTCAAACGGGAAGTAAGAGCTGAATGTAGCTCTCTGATTGGCTGCACTTAGATGGTCCACCTCAGCTTCACTTTGCCATCTGAAAAAGCTGTTCTTATTTAAGGGATGTGAATACAAAAGGTTTGTGAGAGCTATAACGAGTTAGATTACATTAGATTGAAATACCTTCTTGATTCTTTTGCGGTTAGAAAATCAAGTACCCATGTTTTAAATAAATGAAGCCATTTATAAAGACAATAAAATGCTAAACAATTAGTCCACACTTTTGCAGGACATCAATCCGGTCCTGTTCTTGTGTCTGGTTGGGTCTCCTTTGGATATTATTATTGTGTTATTATTATTAAGATTATAAAAGTTTTCTTTTTTTCTAAGTTATTGAGCGACTGCATTCTATAGAATGCGGTCACTATTAGTTCCAGGTTTTCCACATTTATCCCCGTTTTTCGGCGGGCCGCACAGGTCGCATTCCTTGTCTGATTTACGTCATTGAAAGTTCAGGTTGTAGATCATTCTCTTCACATTCCTGGACTTGCTTTTGGTATTCCTCGGTCTTGTCATTTTTTCAGGATTCGTCTTCAAATTTTCCCTATCAGAATGGCGGAATGTTGGTGATGCTGGAGCGTTGTGACATCATCGTCATAGCAACTGTACAGAAAACGGCCATGCATTACGCAGACCGTCATGGCAACTTGGGCTTTGTGATATCATCGGCATGACATCGGCATGTACAGCACATGTGCAGAAATTGCAAAAGAAGACTGCACCTACAAATCAGTGAGCACTGATTGTGAGACAAATTGATACTTGATTTTGTGTTTTTATAGACGTGTGAAAAAGTGCGTTTTGTTTTTGTCACTCCGTTTGTAGTCTGTCTTTATTATTATACTTCTGTGCCAAATCTGTTTCTGTACCTAATATTTGTTGCAACACTGAAATTTCCCCATTGTGGGACAAATAAAAGTGATCTTATATAGTTTCAGGCATAAACATAAACATACTCTATAGGCTAACAAGAACACACTTATTTCACATGAATTACTTATGTCAATAAGAGCCTAGTTTAAACTTGCTTACTTCTTAACCTCTGTCAAAACATAAAATAAAAGTCCTCAAGGTCTCAAAGGTGGGCAAAAAAGACAAAAATATCTAATTGAATAAAAACTAAACTAAAACTAGTCATTTATTGCTTAATGTTTGTGATATGGTTTTCTGGTGCAAGAAATAACATTTTTGTAATCAAGTTATATAGATTCTCTCTATTTTGAGCTATGCTGCAGCTGAATAGTTGTAGAAGAGCTTTAGAAAACCTGCTTCAAAATATTCAACTCTGATTCAAAATGTTTTTGGTTAATAAAAAATAAAAATTAAAAATTAAAACTCAAACTTTTCTTTGAACATCCCAAAGGTGTTAGTAGCATGTTTCAGTCTCCTATTTGTGTAGCTGTATGAGGTGTCTGTTTGTGTGTGGCCCTTCAGATCGGCTGTTGACTCACGTGGTGATTGCCCTGACAACTGTGTAAGTTCAGAGGTCGGCTCGGGTTATGCGTCATTGCTTTCACCACTGGATGGATATAAGTCAAACCCCCAGACCCTTGTAAACAGATATTACCCATAATGCCCCAGGTGACAGAGGTGACTTAGTTGAACACAAAGACTCTACGTCCTTGGATTTTGAAATTTCTGCTGTTTAAACTATTCCTGTTTCTTTGAGAGTCAGGCGGTCAGGTCACATAAGAGCCATTTTGATTACTTTTGACTATTATGTCCAATTCACACCAAAATGATATCAAACGTTTGTGAACACAATATCAGCACATGGGGCCAGACCATAACCAATTCAATGATCAATATATTGCATGCACAAACGCTGAAAATGCAGTGAGGCGTAATGTAGCTCTATAGTTTATTAAATACATTTTTGTTGACTTCATCAGCATTGGAATGAAAATCAGTGGTGCATAGTAAAAAGTACTTTATCTGTACTTTACATAATTTACAGTGGATACTTTTTACTTTTACCTCACAACATTTGAGAACAGATATCTCAGCACATTTACGGAGACATCTTGCCTACATTTTTTGAGTTTAGGCTTTGAGCAAACAAACAGGCTATACGAAAATGTAGAGACTTGGTTAGAATTTGACTCTTTCACAGTTCTCATCTGTGTGAATTACTTTTAATAGATTTTTAAAAGTTTACTTTAATCATTATTTTTTTTATGAGATAATTTTACTTTTACTTGAATATTTTCTGTAATTGTACTTTTACTTAAGCAACAAAAAGGAGTACTTCTTCCACCTCTGATGAAAATCTACATGTACTGTAGGTTCAAGACAATGATGGAAGTGAAGAAGAGGAGGTGTCTAAAGGTTCTACTGCAGAGAGGAAGGAGCAATGAAAGGTTGCAGCCAGTTGTTGAAACAGTAGATGATTTGGGTGAGTGATTAATCATTTATATGGAGAGCTTAAGAGGTGATTGGTTAAGAAGTAGCAAGCCGTGATTGGCTGACAACAACCGACAGGTGACACGTGGCAGTACAAGCGCTGTATGTCCCAAAACAAATGAACATTTCCTAAAGCTAACCCTCATCCTAACCCTAATCTTACCCTGATTGTGAAATACATGATCAAACATAACATTTGCTAAAAACATGTAAAAAGATCACACAAACAAATACATGAAAGCTCCATCCTTAGGAAGTAAGAAATAAATAAATTCTTCCTGGTTATAACCTATGAAAAAAATTTGATTGTGAAAATAACTGATTCCAGGGATGACTGAAATGGATCATAGTTTATGAAACATTTATATAAAGTTTGTCCTTTTTTTCTCGTTTCTTTTTTTTGTATCTACTTGATTTGATATTGAATCACCAAATATTATCCAAGTTTAATTTGTAAGAAATGCTTTGGGGAAAATTGTTAGTGTAGTTATTTCAATGTATTTATTGATAATGAATTTGATTAACAAAAATAAAATGTTTCTTTCATACATTAGACACTATCTGTATGTTTATGTTGTATATGTTGTGTGTGTGTGTGTCGTGTGTGTGTGTGTGTGTGTGTGTGTGTGTGTGTGAGTGTGAGTGAGTGTGTGTGTGTGTGAGTGTGTGTGTGTTCCTCAGTGAGTTATGTTCATCTGCAGCACTTATAATTTCCCACCCAATTTCCTGCTCAATGAAGCAGATCCATTCCACTTGGGCCATAGGTTTAAGAGATCAGGGGTCAAATCCAAATACCTTATTTTCCAGAATATAAATCGCACCAGCCAAAAAATGCAAAATAGAGAAGAAAAAAACATATATAAGTCGCACTGGAGTATAAATCGCATTTTTGGAGAAATGTATTTGATAAAATCCAAGACCAAGAACAGACATTTCATCTTGAAATACAATTTTAAATAATTTTAAAGATTAGAGAACAACATGGTTGATCGATGTACGTATGCTAACCTTCAGCTACATGACGCATAGACAACGAACTGTCGTAAGTGTCTGGTATGTTATCGTAACATATTAACAGTTATTCAGATAACTATAGCATAAAGAACATGCTGACAAGTTTACCAAAGCATCAGTATTACCCCAAATCACTAAATCCATTGAATTCTTCTTCCTCTGTGTCACTTCTAAACTACTCCGCCAACTCCGGAGGTAGATAATATCACATATAAGCTGCTCCGGAGTATAAATCGCATCCCGGCCAAACAAAAAGGTGCGACTTATAGTCCCGAAAATACAGTATACAGCGCTGCCGTGGAGACAGGGAAGAATGGGAAGATGGGGAGTCTGGTGGAGGGAATTTACTCCGAGAGTTGGCCCCATTTTTGTAGCACAGATCTTGAGAAGCGTGTCATATGCTGTGTCTGCAGAACAATGGCATTCCTGCTTCTCTTTAGCCCTACTCCTCCTCAGCACACAAAACATGGAAAAGGATACCTGTAAAAATATATATAGAATTATAATGGCGTAACAACTTTCAGTGTACTGTAAAATATGCACAAAATTGACTTAAATATAGATTATAAAAGTACTTACAGTATTCTAGTATATTATTTTCTCACTATTTGCTTGTGTGCTTAAGTAAGAATGTTCAAGGTGCGCAATGTAACTTTTCTAAGGAATTTCCAGGTGCCTCCAGTTTTGCTTTGCCTAGAATGTTCCACTGTATGGCATCACACTTGTCTATCTTGCATTTATTAAATTACAGGTGTTTTTATTGTTCAAAAATACAAACAGGTGGTACAATGGCAGAGGTGAATAGCACTCTTGCCTCACAGCAAGCAAGGTCATGGATTCAACTTTCGGGCCGACCTTTCTGTGTAGCGTTTGTATGTTTCTCCCCATGTCTGGTGGGTTTCCTCCGAGCAATCCTGTTTTCCCTATTCACAAAACATGCACAATAGGGAAAAATCATCCAGCTACGGTCGTCCGGACCAAGCCAAGATCTGGAGATGGGTCCCTGCTCCTGAGTGGTTGCCCCAGCGGCATTGAAGGATGGGTCAAATGCAGATGACATATTTTCCTAGGACAATTAATAGTACCTTATCCTTAACAGCATCTATTACTGTGAATGTAGTTGTCTCTCCATAGATCTGATCTTACTTGGTTTAATGGCATCACCGTGTTGTTTCCACAAAAATAGAAGTTAGGAACATTTCAGGCAAAGCATTTACATACCGGTAAGTATATAACATCTAAAAAGCGAAAGCTTCCACCATCCCCCTTTTCAAACCAGGCAGGTGTCTGTACTCATAATTGCTGGAAATATGTATTGTAAACTATGACTTATGCAGGTTTGAAATAACCAACTAACTAACTAACTAACTCTGTTTTGAAGATACTGCTCCTGAAAATACCCTCTCAGCACCATGCTTTGTTGGAAGCTTGTTTGCTCTTCATCATCTTCGATCACTAAACCCTTCAAAAAGATCAGCACGCTGCGGACGACTCTAAGCGACCCAAGAGCCAGAGGAGACCTTGATCCACGTCTGAGCAAGTTCCGTCTCCAGGACCTCGTCAGAGCTGAACCTTTCATTGGACACGTAAGACTGATCCAAAAGTAGCTGAAACCGGCAGAGTCTGGCTTTAAAAGTAATTGAGGTTTCCCTTAGATTTGTTTAAGAATGAATCAAATTTTACTTCAACATCAGCGTTTTCTTTAAGTAAGTTGAGCCCAGGCTTAGCCTGTGTAATCAAATGTATAATTAATTATAGATATTTTTTTGCATTTTTTTAGCCACACAAATCATTCTGGTTCAGTGATCTTTTTGGAGTTATATAGTTAGTTGAGCACTTCCCTTCAGAAAATGAAAATGGTGCCCCTAAAATAATAATCAACATTAATTACCTACACATAGCTAAATGTAATAATCTCACAAAGAAGAGAGGAAGAGTACATAAGTGGTACCCTAATGGCTACCCCGTGTGAAGAGACTAATATACTACAGCTGCACAGATTGGAATCCTTCTTCATTGTTGCAAAATGTAAACTGTTAGTTGTATCCGCGTATGAACATAGTACAAGTTGTAGCAACAGCAGCAGCAACAACAACAGTATCAGCAGTAGTACTTTTGTCACATTAATGTGTGAAAACGGCTCTGATCCTAACGTTCAGCCCCAGCCCCACTCCCTCTGAACTGTGCAGACAAAAACTGCTTGAGTTGCCCTCAAAAGAGCCCCAATCTCCTTTGATAAGACACGGTTGTTCAGTAACTCAGAGGCCTCTCCATGTATTCAGCTGCCAATGGAAAAGTACAGGCTGGAGCGGACTCCGCCCACATATTCTCTTAGTCGCTCAGGAGGCGAGCAGAGAATCCACAGCAGTTAGATAAACTCAATTTGTGCAAACAGGTTGTGCATGACTTTCATACAATGACATGTTTGTGGAAGGGTGATGATGGAGAGGTGCCCGTAGTGAGTGACAGGACAAAACCAAGGCATAGTCCAGAATGGGCAGGTGCATCTATGGGACAAGCTTTGGTGTTTTAAGTAATGCTGTGTAAGTATATTTTGAAAGTACAAAATTACTATGATTTCTAATATTGAGATTTCTCATTGGTCCAACATTATTAGAAACAACCCAAAAATCGTTGGTGATAATTTTCTACTTCATTTCTGCTATGAAAAACAAGCTGACGATGATGATTCTCACTCATGTCCAAAAACATTTGGTAACTCTTTAATTTTGTGTTTCTTTATGAAAAACATTTATATTTGTATCATATATAAAGCTGTCCTCTCTATTCATGCAAATAAACTGTGAAACCCCTTTGTTCCTAAGTGTGCTCTATAAAACATTTGGCTCAAAATTGTTGAAAAACTGTAGTCTCCTGTCTGGAATGGCTCTAATAGGCCTGGAGAAACTGTACCAAATAGACTTTTTCAATATGATCTAGACCAATGGTTCCAAAACATTTCACACCAAGTAGCAAGAAAACATTTGGCTCTCCGAGCACTACCAGATCTATATCGGGTCTAAAACTAAACTAAGAATAACCCGGTCTAAAATCATCACTGCTACAGTAGTTGTAACCAAGTAACCAAAAAGTGGATAAAAATACTCTTGACATCCATAATATATCTAAAACATTACACTTTAGTTGAAAATAGAAATGTATTTACAAGGCCTACCTTTTATAGCTTGAATGCAGATTTGGAGTAATATATTCATTGTGTGACTTGTCTGCACATTTTAATTGCCCAGTTGTTTCCCATTGAGCCAGTAGCTCTACATGATGCAGTCTTGTAAAGGCCTGGGCAGCAGCACTGACCACCCAATGAAAGAGACAAAATGAACCTGTGATCACATTCATCATATACAGTATAACCAGAAGTTACAGTTCACTTTCCAGAAATTGTACTCGCAAAAACACAACGGTCACCAGGATGACGTGAGCACTGAACAACAAACTTATGGTGAGAACCCTAAAGTGTTTTGAAACATTTACAGAATGCAATAAGTGTGTGTGTGTGTGTGTGTGTGTGTGTGTGTGTGTGTGTGTGTGTGTGTGTGTGTGTGTGTGTGGTGTGTGTGTGTGTGTGTGAGCGTAAGCGTAAGCGTAAGCGCAGCATTAACATTCATTTAATTTTCACCTTTTAAACAAGACAGGAAAGAAGGTGGGGTTTTGATCTGTTTTAGTACACGCAGACACATGCATACTAGATAAGTGCCTTGCCCAAGGACACAACAATGGTATACAGTGGTCAGGACAGTATATATAATCCTCACCAAAGTGCTCAAATCAGAATTATGCAGCAATTTAAGTGAATTAATATAGTCTTTTAACACCTGAACAAGAAGAGACAATGTTTTATTTTTTTTTATAACATATTTGAATTATCTTTTTAACAATATATTTGCGATGACATAAAAAGCTCCACATTGACCCTCTAAAATTCATTACATGATGTCTACAGAGCATGTGTGTGGGTATGTCAGAACAAAAGAACAGTATGTATATGTTATCAGAGCAAAAGACTGTATGTACAGCCCAAAAATTCTATCCGTCTGAAAAGCCAATGCACAAGGCTCTGACTGACAGTGTCACTTTGTTTCACTGGACTGCACTTTAAGTTGTATAGAATTCAGGATAAGTCATCTTTGTTTGCTTTTTTTTTTTCAGATACTGTTCACTGAAGTTACCCTGTTTCACAATAAGTAAGGATTAGGGCTAGAAAGGGTTATTGTTATGGTTTTTCTTGTGACTTACTAAATGTATGTTGACTGAATCTGTGCTGCTACCTTGACCAGGACTCCCTTGAAAAAAATATCTCAATGCAACTTTTCTGGACAACAAATGTTTAAAAAAGAGGGGAAAATGAAACACTTATCTTATTCTCTCCTGTTTAGAAATCCTGTCGCAAACAGTTGATATTCATAAACACCAGACGGACAAACACCTGAACAAACACCTGTTTGATGACTCTTCTAGCCATCAAACACCAAGTATGTGCAGTTTTTCACAAACTGCACAATTGTAGCCAAACCTTCCTTTGAAATGCTATAAAACAATGTAGTTATTGTTGGAGATAAGATTAAATCACCAAATGAATGATGCATCATTTTTATTATGAGCAGAGCCCAGTGAAGTGGCCCATATGTCACCACAGACTCACATTCTACAGCTTTGTTCTCACATAATAAAACCCACTTATCTAGTTGTCATAAACAATTAGCATCAAGCTGCGCGCTAACGGACAAAAACATGCTGTTGTTGATGAGAAAGTCACGTGTGGTCCTTTTGTTTTGCTGCTGGACTGTTGGAGCACGTGTGCTTTGCCCCGGTGGTCTGTCCCTTTTGAGGAAAGCTGCTTTTGGACTCTCATAGTGGCACAGGGGGTGTCCAAGAGGGCCTCAATCAGGACTGTGCAGCCACCTCAGGCAGCTCCCCCAAACCCAGTAATGAGCAAACCTCGCAAAAACACATTGAATAACACATTACATAAGAAATTAATAGCTGAAGTGAAGGGGGGAAGAATGGGCAAACTATGTCGTGGCTTCTGGTATTGTCTGCTGGGGCACAGGAGAGGAACAACTGACCATGTGCCACGGAGCAACTTGCAATTACATAGAGACAGTAGTTTCAAGTTAAACTCCTCAAAATAACTTAACAACATTAATAAATGATGTGTAGCCTGATCACAAAAACACTTTCAACAGGATGTAGGCAACATGGGTGGAGTGTCTTAATCACAACAGCAATACATCCATTTGAGGTGGCTTGTCATGTACCAGTTTGCAGACGTGCCATCATTTCATGTCATCATGTAGCCAACATTCTGAGTGTTGAGCCCAAAGCCAATCCACCATTAAACATGATCTACATATATCTCTGGGGGCTTCAAAAAACGGGGTGAAAACTAAAGTTGGCTAAACTTTCAAGTCAGATAAGATTAGCCTTTATTGTCTTCAAATGGAGGAATTAATATTGGCCCAGGGGCACAATGAAAAATATTATAGATAGATCATAGATAACACAATACTCAGTGCATCCATTCCTCTTATTGAGAAAGAAAAAAAATGCAAGACATATACAGTATGTCATATTCACATCCGCATGAGGTATTTCACCACAAACAATTACAAAATTCCAACAATTTAAAGCAGCCGGTATTGAGGGTCATATTTGGTTTGTCGTCCGTACCAATGGAGGGTTTTAATAACCAAAAGTCTGTCCACTGTCAGAGATGACTGTGAACTCCCATTCAGGTGAACATCTCCCAAAAGTCCTGTCATGCCAGCCACGGTGTAACCTTTGGAATAATATTCCACTCAGGGAAAGCATGAGATGAAGACAGAGGCAAACATGTGATTATTTGTGTCCTTAAAGATGTTTAAAAGTAGGACATGTCCACAGGTACACATGTTTAAAATGCAATGGGAATTGGTATAATATGAATTAGTGCAATAGGAATTAGGGCTATAAGGGGTACGCAATTTAAGGGCAAGTGCAATACAGACGAACTGGGTTCTAATTGTTGCTCTCCGGCATATTTATTGTTGAATGTTTGCACTAACATGATACTATCCTTGTTTGCCTGTTTTTGTCCAGCTGTACACAGTCGGTTTCCATGGATCTCTTCATGGAAAGTGGGCTACCTTCAGACACTGAAAACTCAGGGTTATTTGTTGACACTTGAAGGTGCACTGTTTTGAGTTTTCTGGTGGATTGTTCTTGTGAAAATGGTATCTATCTTGTATTGATTACCATTATTATTATTATTATTATTATTATTATTTTTATTTTTTTTTCAGAAAAGATACTTGGTTTGGTGGAGTTGTCTGTTAATCTCCATGGAGATGGAAGTTTTTGTGGAAGATTCTAGGTGAAACAATAACATTTCTGGAGAAAAGGCTTCATACCATCTACATACCCTTTCAGACATATTCACATTGGTATATTGTAACATATTGTTGTGCTTGATCAAATTGAATGCATTAATTGTTTTGCTGCAGTATAACAGAGGTCCATTATTTAAGACGGGTCAAATAAACTAAAATTATGTAAAAGTAATCCATGTCCACATTTTATACTTACGACAGCAGGGAACGGTGTGCCTCTGAAACTTGTGTGGGCACTGAACTCTTCACCTGGTCCAGATTCCTTTGTTGCTATTAGAGCATACAGTATACGGAGAACTGTATGTACCTTTCCAGGCGCCCGATGTATACTCAGATACGCAAAAGTATTCAAGCCTTTGTGGATCTTTACTGGAGAATGAAGATAAGCTGCATAGCATTATGTGCACTGTTACCATGTTACTGAGCAACGGTAGACATTTACGAAAGAAAAAAAAATTGCATTTCAGAACACAATATTTTCAGTTTTTTACATTTATTGTATTTGTAAATGAGTACATTTCATATCGATCTGACCACTCGCCAAACTACCGGTACTGTATATGACGCCAAATGCAGTCCAGAATTTTTAAATATTCATGCAGTTTAAGTTGTTTGGTGCCATATTGAGGACTTTTTACCATACAAAAGTTAGAATATTTAGTTGAATATGAATTGTTTATTCCTATGGCATTTGTCCTAATTTCGCATCACTCGGAAAGTCATGGAAAGTTCTTTTATGTTTCCAGGCTCCAATGAAAGAGTGGTGGAGAGAGTTTATGGTTAAGGTTATGGTACACTTTATAGTCCCCACAGGGAAATTTGTCCTCTGCATTTGACCCATCCTTCAATGCCGCTGGAGTGTCTCCTCAGGAGCAGAGGTTCCTGCAGTGCAGTGCGCAGGGACCCATCTCCAGATCTTGAGCTTGGCTTGGTCAGGACGACCGTAACTGGAACATTTTACCTGTTGCAAGTGTGCAAGTTTTGAGTTGATGGGGGAAACCAGTGTGCTCAGAGGAAACCCACCCAGACACAGGGAGAAACATACAAACTCTGCACAGAAAGATCCGGTATGGCCCAGAAGTAAAAAAGGATCCATTAAAAAAAGAGAAAGTGTCAGCACCGGCCTATGGCCCTTTTTTTCATATATTTTACAGAATGGACATCCTTGTTGGAGTCTTTTTTACAGTTTTAGCTATCAATCTAAAACATGCAGCAGGTGACAATGAAGAATGCCGCTGGAATCCCAGCTGCCACAGGAGGGTGGTAGTGCATTTTGTTGTTGTGTCCTTGGGCAAGACATTTCACCCACTTTGCTTCCAGTATCCATGTGTGCTGGTGTTTGAATGAGAGTGTGTTTGTGAAAGTGAATGTAGGACAATGGATGGAAATTAGCCCATGGCTACAATCCGGCGTGTTCATTAACATGCACTGTCCCGACCAATTAAACAAATTATAAGACTGAGCCAAGCAGACGACACATTTTCCTATACACAAGGACATGTGCACAGGGACAGGACTGCATCTTGCCTTACCTATGTAAATTCTTACCTGAATGTTTTCTGAAAAACCTCTCCAGGCACAAACATAAATAAAAAATACATAAAACTATTGAACAATTTGTGCAGTTCAAGTTGCACCTTCATAACATCTATGTGACAAACAGCCCTCAGTCCTGCAGGCTGTGGTGGTGGTGATGATGCAGTGTTGTTGAAGCTGAAAACACAGACCCTTCACCTCTTCACTCTGTTTGTGCAGATGCAAGTTTGATCACTGCAGCAACAACAGGCTAACTTTAGTCTTAGACTAATAAATGAACTGGATAATATCAAAATAAGGTTACATTCAAAGACGAGAGGAGATGCAATCTCTAATACATGATAATGCAAGCTAAAGGTCCTAATACCAGATATAGTTGAATATTTAACAGTGCTCATTATGTTCAAAGCAAGAAATGATCAATTGCCTCCAAAATTCAAAATATATTCACAAAAAGAGAAGTGGGTTACAACCTTCAAGGAACAACAACATTTAAACATGCTGGAGTACGCGCCGCAAGGAAACGCTTCTGTGCATTGTGGGGTGAGGTTACGGAACGGCTCAAGCCAAAGATTCAATCATTTTCTTGAAACTGGGCAGTCACGCTATAGTGAGGGGGGACTTCTGCCTGTTGTGTGAGGCGGCAGTAGATCAGTGGTAGAGTGCTCGTCTGCTCCCGCTCCTGATATAAAAACATCCTTGGTAGAGCGGAGGGTTGGCAGTGCGATCGCCTCCTGCGTACGCTGGTGTGTGAATGTGTGTGTGAAGGAGTGGTTCCTTGACGTAAAGTGCTTTGAGTGACTTAAAGATAGAAAAGCGCTTTATAAATGTGACCATTTTGACAGGATGCATATCATCACTCGTCAAACTTAAGGTTGTTGTAGTATATGAAACAGTGCTCATGTAAAAGGGATTTTATGAATGCTTTTAATGTGTTTTATTAGAATATTGGAATCCAATACAGGGACACTTGGACTATTGTTCAAAAGAAAGCTTGATATTAGGTGAAGTTCAAAATAACTACGTATTCCTTTTTTGAGATATATTGAAATGTGTTTTTTTTGGGGGGGGTTGTTCATTGACCAGTAATTTGCTATGTACATATTCACATTAATTAATTCATTTTTCTAAATAATAATAATAATACATCAAATTCAACAATATTATCTGAAAGTTGTTCATATTTTCAACCTATTCCTGGAACTTCTGGTGTACACTCACTAATGGCTGCTCTCAATATAAATATAATGGATGGTAATCATAAAGAAAGATGGAAACAAGAAACAGAAAGAAAAGATGAACATGCTGTAAGGAGTGTTTTAGTAATGTTTTCATACATTTGAAAAGACTATGTCAGAAACTACACATCAGTTCATGTTATGGTAACCCTATAGGAGTTACCTCACTCAGAGCTGAATATCTATGTGCTGAGTGTTTCCTTACATAAGTTCTGTGTGTCAAAGGAGTGCAGCACTTTGTTCTAAATGTGTATTTAAACCACATGAACCAGGTCTACGCTTTCACTGTTTAAGAAAAACAACTCCCAGGTGAACTTGTTACCAGTAGGTTTCCAAAGCAGCATATGCAGTGGAACAATTGGTAAAAAGTATTCATGGGATTATAGGTAATACATTGTGTTTATATTTTGGTTTGCGCACATCTATTTTTTGTGTGTTTTTTTACATCAGTTCTGGTGTGGAGGCCTCTTTATGCCAAGTTTAACATTTTGAAGAGGAGTTCCAATGCATTTTAATACAAAATATATCAATACCCACCCTCATTACATAATAACATTTCGACAGAATTTTAACCTGCTCCTGGGTTCTGTGTAATGCTGAAAAGGTGTGACTGCAAAAAACAATAAGTATGCAATACATAGACATAAATTATCCAAATATTATGACCATTATAATCTAGGCCAAAAAATAAAATGCCTTGGAAATTTAGGCACACATTCATTGATATTATTTAGCATTATACAGTTTTGATCCCCTGGGTTGTCTTTAATTCATCAGAAGGTTCAAGTAAAGTCCTTAAGTCTATATGCACTCAGAACATTTGGATCTGTGACATACCACTTAATTGTCCAAAAGTTAAGGAGTTTTAACCTTGTTTTGCTGGTGTCGTCACACACATCAAATGCTGTTTGAAGCCTTGTTGAAAGAAATACGAACCAAGAACTTCTGCCACAGAAAATACACTTACATGCATAATGCATACGTGCATTATTCATTCATAATCCCATCAAATTCAAATGGTAATAAAATACATTACTTCAACATTGCAGGAAGTTTGTTGCAGGATGAAGAGAAAACTTGAATACTGTACAGAGAATCATCACAGCTTCATTAACATCTAAAGTTGTCACTAGAACATTTTAATTTGAAAAGTATTATTACCAAAGTTCCTTAAAAGTAGAAAAATCTGTATGTGACTACTTTAGAGTTGTAAGATTCCCTCCCTCACCTTTCTCCCACTTTTGCCCCTGACTTCTGCCTTTTCACTCAAAGACTCCATTGAGCCAAGTGTGTCGTTTGGCCCTGGGGGGCTCCTGTATATGATTTGGACAGTGTCATGCCTGTACATGTAAATGCAGTGAATTTCATGGTTTCCAAGTGTCATCTTTAAAATGTGCTAAAACAAAGCCTACATTTTGAAGTACCAGGTCTAAACCAAGAATTTCAAACTGATTAACAAAGAAAACACAAACTCAAAATAAGAAATATTAGTTAGAACTAAAAAAGACACATTCAAACCAGTCATTAGAACTCTGAAGTAACTTAAAGGTGCACTGTGTAACATTCTGGTGAGGGGATCACCCTATATAGATATTTTTTTGCTTTGTCTGGAATGTTCCATGGCATGGCATTAAATATAAATTTAATGCCTTATTGTGGAACATTCTAGGCCCAGCAATAATAATTCCTTGGTCACAAGCATACAGGTGGCGGACTCTCCAACAAAAGTTACGCAGTACATATTTATATTAAAGTATTTTGCTAAATGGAAGGTAGAGAGTTAATATATTAAATGCTAGATGTGAAAGGCCATCAGTTTGCGGCAAGATATGTGGTTTAGTCCAATTTAAACAGATTTTTCCAAATGCATGTAAACCTGAGAAGTACGATTGAGGAGTCTTGATTTGAATCTCAAATATCCCAATAATAACACATCTGGAGAAGTCTGTGTGTAGTTGTATTCTTGCTACATGTAAAGGTTAAGGTCGATAAAGACCAGAAGCAGACTAGACATTTCATGTTTGCAAACGTGTGATTATTTGCTGTATAATAGCTTTTTTCTTTTTCTGTTTTTTTTTGCAATTACAGCAGCAAAGTTTCTGTTCTAATGCTATATTACTAGACGAGTCTGAATGTCTCTCTGCTCCCACTATTTGGTTCTTTAACCTGTTAAACTGTAAACTGGAACAAGAGTAGTCTGACAGATTGTGTTGCAAAGACGTATTGTGCTCAGTCGTTAGTGCACTCAGACTTCTCTGTGCATGCAAACGTATGCAACGAGTGAGCAAATGATTGGGAATCAATCTTATGACGTTGAAGCTGAAACAGAGCTGTGCATAGATGTTGCTCTCAAACCTTAAACCTCAGTCTTCTGGTTGACTATTTGCTGCTCTATAATTGTGAACAACTCACATTAAGAAAGTGTCCTCATAAGTACCATTTAGAGACTCACATGGCTGGAGATGTTAACAGTTAAATGATTGGAATGCCTATTAGCTGAAACATGTCTACCCTCATGTGAGAAGTTTTATTCACTTTATGATGTGTTCAAACATGTGACCAGTCTGTCGTGTACAGTTGGACTCACACGATGCCCCCTGCAGAGAGGGGGTGCACTGTGGACGTGAGTCTTATACAACGAGTACATTCTCAGACCCTTGTCCCAGCTGCTGTCACTTCCTGCATGACCGGAGGATGATTGTGTTCCTGTAAGTGTTCCTTTTACGACATCACTCTAATTTTGATGGAATTGAGATTACAGAGAGCCAGGATTGCTTCCGGACACATTACACTAACTTACAAAAGCACTAAAATCTCTAACTAAACCAAATCATAGTCAATAATTGCAAAACTAACTTTGAGTTTATGCACAGAATGTTTTCCAAAAAGTGTTTCTACTCTATTGAAATGAAGATACATGTCACCACCAACTAAAAAAAAAAGTGTCCTACTACATTTGACCCATTCTTCAATGCTCCTTCAGTGCTTACTTACCATTTTGCTATGGGTGGTTTTACCTTCCAAGAAAGAGGTTGTGGATTTTTAATTTTAGTAGTTTGACTCTGGGTTCCACATGCTGAAATGATGATGTAATGATTGTTGAGAAAATGTTTGTCTCTGGACCCCTAAGGATAGACCCCAGTGCCCAAAAACATGGCAAGACGAAGCAGAAGATAAATTAATATGATTGTTAATCCATGAGCAATATACAGATGCCCAATAATATCGGCCATCTCAACAATTACATCAACTTCAACTATTACCATCTCAAATTCACAATGGAGTATGATAAATTGCATATTATTTTTATGTTTTTAGATATCATTGTATACAGAAATATAGGTCGGAACCAACCTATATCGCAAAAGCATAAACAGGACTTAAATTCTCCATCCAGTCTCACTGAATGGACTTTTAAAAAAAGCTTGCCAATTTCTCAATTTAACCACATTCGGTGCATCTGCAGCTCTGACTCGGACTTCGACGCACAAGCAGAGGATATCTTAAGAGGATGAGCAGAGGATGTGCTTCCTGCGGCAGCTGAGGAAAGCCAAGCTGCCAGTGCAGATGATGGTGCAGTTTTACACGGCCATCATTGAGTCCATCCTCACCTCCTCCATCACCGTGTGGTACGCTGGAGCCACAGCCAGGGACAAACAGAGACTACAGCGCATTGTGCGCTCTGCTGAGAAGGTGATTGGCTGCAGACTTCCATCTCTGTAGGACCTGTACGTCTCCAGGGCTCTGGGACGAGCAGGTCGGATCACAGCTGACCCTTCTCACCCTGGACATGGTCTATTTGAAACCACTCCCCTCAGGCAGGAGGCTACGGTCCATCCGGACCAGAACCTCCCGCCACAAGAATAGTTTCTTTCCCTCTGCCGTTGGACTCATGAACACTTCTTAACACCTGCCACTTTAACTGCAACTATTCATCACTCACTGCACTGTCACTTTCTGCACTACAACTGTAAATTTAACTGTAATCTTGTGTACATAGTAATGCCTATTTTATTTTTACTTGGTACTATAGTAATTTTAAATTGTCTCTTAATGCATGCTTTTTTGATTTCATATATGTTGTTTCAATTATTGATCAGTGTTTTATGTTTACGAGACAAGTTCCTATGTTTGTGAATTTTGTTCATTGACAATAGCAATAACACCCTGATTCTGATTCTGATTAAGTGTCCATAGGGTTTGGCATACATTGAAAAAACTAGTAAAAACAACAATTTCCGAACACAGATCCAATATTCGAAACAATGACACCAGAAGCCCTGTGGCAGTACACTTTACACAAAAGCTCCCTTAGATATGTAGGCATTAAATAACCCAGTAGAGGTGGTGATGTTAACACCACACTACTGAAAAGGGAGGCATTTTGCCTCTATTATACTTTGTGGACACTAAAACCTAAAAGGCCTCAATGAAGAGTTTGATCTGAGGCATTGTTTCAGACTATAGTTATATATATGTTTGTTAATTTATTTATTTAAAGATTTTTTGAGCCCAAAGGCTTTAATAGACAGGAAAAGTGAGTGTGAAATGAGAGAGAAGGGAGGACATGCAGTAAATTGTCGTGATTCAAACTCACGACACTGTGGCTAGCTGCACTTAGAGCCTGGCATACGTGTGCCGTGCCTTAACCACTTCACCACCGGGCAGCGCTTGTTAATTTAATACTCCATTGTGATGTTATGATCCCTGTATTCTTATTGTATATATCTAAATAAATTGGCTGTGGGTAAACAGATACACCACTTTAGCATAAGTCACACCTGTAATATTGAATATAGAAACTGTTTTTGTGAACTTGTTCTGCCGCGCTGCCGCCCCCCGCTGCTGCTGCATCTACTTTCTTAGTCTGTGATATGTTTCAGAACACTGGATCGGAGCTACTATCAAGGAACACCTATCAAACTTGACCACACTATTGGTTACTTGCCCCTAACGAATATAAAGGCAAGGCAAGGCAAGTTTATTTGTAGAGCACAATTCGTACACAAGGCAATTCAAAGTGCTTCACACAACAGGAAAAAATGCATTAAAATCACAAAGACATGGCAGAAATCACAACATCTTAATTTAAAAGTGCCATTTTCAGGCTATCCGTCAAATAGTTCAAGACATAAAAGAGAAGAGTGCAAAGAAAAAGCATTTCAGTCATATGCACAGCCAAATAAAACAGTTTTTAGTTTAGATTTGAACATTGCCAGAGTAGGAGCCTGTCTCACATCCTCAGGAAGACTTCCAGATTTTAGCTGCATAAAACTGAAATGCAGATTCCCCATGTTTAGTCCTGACTCTGGGCACCAGCAGGAGGCCGGTCCCTGAGGTCCTCAGAGTCCGAGATGGTTCATATGGCACTAACATGTCCTGAGATGTACTTTGGTGCTAGGCCATGGAGAGACTTGTATACAAGCAGAGCTGCTTTGAAGTCTATTCTCTGAGCCACAGGGAGCCAGTGCAGAGACCTGAGCACAGGACTAATGTGATCGTACTTCCTGGTTCTAGTCAGGACCCGAGCAGCAGCGTTCTGGATGTACTGCAGCTGTTTTACAGCTCGTTTGGAGAGGCCAGTGAGCAGGCCGTTACAGTAGTCTAATCTACTAGAGACAAACGCATGGATAAGTCTCTCCAGGTCTGGTTTAGACACTATACTTTTGATTTTGGCAATGTTTTTTAGATGGTAAAAAAGCTGCTGATGTGATTGATCTGACGTGGCTGTTAAAATTCAAATCTGAGTCCATTATTACCCCCAGATTTCTAACATGATTTGTAGGTTTTAGAGCTCTAGTCACTGAATAAACCACTTTATTGTCAACAATGGAACATGTCATACTGTTTTTTTTTGTTTTTGTTTTGTTTTTTTTCAATAATGCATTGGACAAAGGGCCCTAATGGGTGATTTAAAGGTAAATTTCCAATTGGCTCAGTCAAATCAGTTTATTTGACCAGCTTGACCTTTGTACTCCATGAGACCACATAAAATTATAAATAGTTTATCTAATCCATGTTATTAAAGGGGATGTACCCATTACCCATTGTACGTAATAAGTAAAATTGGTTTTGTCTTTGGTACAGATATATAGTGAAAGCAGATCTTAGGATAAAAGTTAGTATGCTGTGTGCTTTCTGCATCTAATTATAAAGTGTTTTTATCCTCCAAGAAGTAGTTCTGGTGCACTGGTAGCATGCTAGATACAGCACTTTTAAACTTACATTTCAGACGTTGGCAGTATTCCACTGAGATATTTTGTGACTTTGGTGTTGTCTCCTGAGTGTCTTGTGATCATTATTAGGCTTTACAAAAATAAACCACTGCTGGAGCTTAAAATAAACAGTTTTATGTGTTCAATGTAAGTTTAGATAAAATATCTCCCTACTGTTTCCAGACAATGTCCCAAGTATTATGAAGATGTGAAACGTCTCAGTTCAGAAGAATGATGTTTAAACTAAATGGATTTGTTCAGAGTATACTAATTCGATTTTCAATGGATTGTACTGGTCTGCTTCTCTGCCGAGCACATGATATATAAAACCAAACAATTCAGTGATGTAATAAAAACCAACAATTCAGCTTGATTTATGATTTCAGAAAGTCTTTTTGACATACTAACTAAATAGTGTCACTTCGGACATCATCCACTCAGTAACACTGTTGGTCACATAGTTGGATCCTAAATTCTCCAGATTTGAGACAGTCAGATTTAGCATATAGTATTTTTTTTTTGTTGATGGAGCAAACCAAAGCACAACCGAACCCAGAACTCAGTACCTTCTTTCTTTGAGGTGGCTAGATTTCCCTCTGACAGTACCACTTTAAGATATATTTGTCATAGAGCTATGGTTTAGTTTGTACACTTTATTGTCCCTGTAAGGAAATGAATCTTTTGCATTTAATCTCTACTTTAACTTTAACTGTTGGTTTAGCCACATTATTGCATTTTAGTGCTATACAAGTACAAGTCCATGAATGAAGGGTATGGACATTCTTATCCCCACACAATGTAAAAATGACTTGTGCAAATACCAACCTCTCCAGCTCTTTTATAGTCTAATTGTTAAGAGCAGGAAGCGTGGTTTTGGAAGAGGTGACCTGGCGTTTGTTTTTCTGTCCGTCCCTAAATCTACTGGGTAATTATCCTCAGTTGCCGTGGGACAGACAGTGAAGAACGAGCCAAGAAAGAGTTCGTCAGATTTCACTCCAGTCCGGTTTAGAACTGAGCTGGAACTTGACGTAGCCAATGGCCTCGCGAACGGCCAGCTTCGGCTCTGCAGCCTTCTATTCTCATGATTATAAAATATTCAACACACACAGACTAGAAATATAGGCCAGGAAGAACACTCAGGCTGGAGGTAGAGTTAAAGTGAACAAGACTGAAGATATTTAGTCACTGAACTATAACAGCTTCAAAACTACGTATCTGCATTCTTAGTATGTATTTGACAAGACAGTAAGGAAAATTCTGACAAAAATAGCTAGATTAAATACTTTCTAATCTAAAACATACTTTTTTTTGACTAATTTTCCTTGAGTATTTACACCCAGTAGATATTTTTTTGTGCGTCTTTTCACGAAACCCATGCATCACCCACAAAATATTCTTCTTCACCTGTACACTGTGTGATGCATATCTTGTAATAATGTGAAACGTCTATAGTCTCATTGGGACTGTTGGCTAACACAGCACTGCGCCTTTAAAACATAATTACTGCTAACTGGGAGCTTTCCCTTTTTCCCTCAATGTGGTGAGAATCGGGAATGTAAACAAACGATGAGAATGAAACAGCCAAACCAAGTCAAATAAACCTTCGAATTCAGACATTTCCAAGTTGGTAAACCATATAAACTCTACCTGATGATACATAGGATAGGACAAAACTGAAACACATTAGAGCGCTCATAAACAGGAAACAATACAGTGCCTTTTGCTGATGGCATCCCTGAAAAAATGTGTTGCGGGTAACTCTGTTTGGCAGGTTTGGAATTTTCAGACAAAAGTACATTTCTGATCCATTGAACTATCCTGCTGACAGAGCTGGTCATATATTTCTTACTAAAATGTTGAAAAGTCATATTCGTTGCCATTTGAGTTTTGAAATCTGGAAATAATTGAACATACTGCGTCTAGAGTTGTGTTTTGTTTAATTAGTGAAGGTTTTAGAATGTGTGGCTGCTGCAAGAATCAGTAAGTTTAGCTGTGTATTTAATAGCAGTTTAGAAAGTGCTAGAGTCTCAAGCTTTAGAAAACTGCATAGACTCCTCTGGAATGGTGGTTGTGACACAGGGGTCACATCCTGGGGTCAAACCCTACAGAGAACCAGGCTCAGTTGCAAGTGAAGTTCAAATGAGTGCAAAAACACCTCTATGCACCTTTTTACATTTGGCCTTGCATTGAACAAACTCTAGGGAAGACCTGACCTAGACCTGATGCAGGCCGGAGAGAGAGACACATTATCTGAGTGAGCAGCTATTTAGCATAGTCACATACAGTACTACAGCAGAGGTGAGGATCCAAACTGAACTGTGTAAAAAAAAAGTGCAAGTCCACCTCAAAGAGGAAAGCACACATAGCTTTTCAGTAGAAACAGGTCTGGTGCAGTAATCCACTCATCATCATCTCAAACACAAATGAGCTCTTTATGTCTGATCATTTTGAAACACGTTTTAGGTTAATTCCAGCAAAATTATAAATATTACACTACTACATGGAATATTATTCCAAACACAACAATCTAAATGATCTATTAACTTTCCTAAAGTTTTCTCAATTCAACTTTTATGACTCATGAATAAGCCTATAGGCCTATAACAAACTCTGGTCAGCGCAATTTCTCAAATCAGCGAACGTGCCCTGAAACTGCAGTGACCAAAGGCGCATGTGAAACGTGTGGCACGTCTGCGGCATCAGTGGCAGCTTCTTATGGTCCTTCTTGCAGTCTGTGGGGAGGACTGGGAGGACCAGGAGCCCCCAGCAGCGCGCACTGGTGTAACACGATGCTCATCACATGACCATGGAAATTTCCACTCCGCCGCTTGTTAAATGGGAAGGGTCTCCAAGTCTGCTTTTCATTCGTGCGCCTCCTCCTCCGCCTGCTGCAGCTGTCCGCCAAACTCACGCGTCGGGTAAGCACTCTCTATATAGCCTTATACTTGTTTTTTTTTCTTCTTCTTCTTCCTAAAGCAAGTTTGTGTGTCTTTTTGATCACGTCCACCATGTTTTATTTTGGGGAAGCGGGTAGTTTAATTGATGCATTTCGCCCTTGTTTGGGAAAGACCTCCGTGCGCCTAACGATTTGGCCAACCCTCACCATTCACCTGTACGAGTCAAACGCAGCAAATCGTATTCATGTTGGCCTAAGGCTATACACTTGGAGTATTTCCAGGATAATCTTTGCAGCAGTAGGTTGTCGGCAATAGCCTGGAGCAGCAGCAGTGTGCGGAGCGCTTCCTGAAGGGTGTTGCCTCAAGTCAATGTATAGCTGCGTTAAAGCGCCAAACACGCGTCTTCTTGGAACCTCACATCCCTCTCTTTATCGTGTGTTCCTGGCATCTTTTAATGTTTCTTCGCGTTTCCCCAGTGGGCAGCGCACGCGTGGTTGGCGCGCACCAGTTGATTGTTCGAACAGATCGTGCGTAAAAGCCCAGTCTCATGGCATGGCTGTGTTTTGTTTTCCACGCGTGCCGCCTTTCCGCGTTGTGTGCGCGAGGCTCACAAAGGCTTGTTATCAGTGACACCGAGCATCGTCCGAGCATCGTTTCAGCGTGAGGCTTACATAAACTACGACCGTTAACGCATGGTCTTGGCCTTTGTTGTGTTTGGGGACAGTATATGAATATGTAAATGTATGCATATGAGTGATTTATGTAAGAGCACATCGAGGCGAGGGGCCCCATGCAGCAGTCAAGGCTCTGTGTGAGGAATTGAGGGAACAGAAGCAGAGCTTGCAATATTGTGAGTGCACTGTGGAATTGTGCACGAGTAATAAATCACTCAATGGTGCTGGTGGGAGTTTGATGTGGAGTATTTTTGTGTACAGTAGTCTACAGGGGAGGCAAATTTAGTTACTAGGTATGTTTACCTTGCTTTAGTCATTTTTACAGTGGATAGTAGTTACTGTATTTTTTACATCTCTACATTTTTTAACTGGACTGAAAAGTTAAAAGCACTTTGCATGTTCATGGCTTTGAGCAAACTAAAATATACACAAGAAATTCAAGAGAAAAATTAAATACATTGATTCGAACTGACCTTTGTTGACAACAAAATGAGCACAATTCTTTATAAAAGCCGCCACATTTAGCGCTTTGTCAAAAATATGTGTGAAATACTTTTTACTCTGGAAGTACATTTTCTAACGTGTAATTTAAAAATGTTTCTTAAGTAGATTTTTTTTTATGTGGTACTACTGCACGTTTACTTACTATTTTTTTTGCTCCTGTGTCTGTACTTTGAGCAGTGCCACAGCGCAGTGCTGTTGGAGAGAGTATTTAAATGTATATTATTACTTGTTAGCTTGCGCATGTAACACTTAATACATTTTAATATATAAGACATCCACAATAACAGTTGAATTACTTGTATCTGTTTCGCTATACAACAAAATTGTACATGACCACTAATCATGTCAATAACAATTACAGAGTCCGACAGTCTGAAGCACAATCTCGATTTGGCCTTTATTATTTTGTCAGTTGTCAAACTCTCCTGTACTGTGTTGTACTTTTGCAGAGTAGAAAGATGCTTGAGTATGTCAGAGCTGAGGAAGTACGTTTGCCACATAACAGGATGCTCTGTGTTTGTGTGTATGTGGGCAACAATAGAAGTATCCAGAACTTGTCTTAATGTCCCAACCCGACCATTCGATATAATATTTGACATTTTGGTTGATCTCGCACATTTCTATTTGACAGATTTTTGACATCTCTTTGTACTGATGAGTAGGCGTGTGGGGGGAAAAAAATAGAAAAGATATACGCGGATACTATTTGATCATAAAAATATTAAACTATATATTCTCATTTGAATGTGAAGAGAAATTATTTTAGCTTAGGCTATATATTTTTTTATATATTGTACTATTTTTCTCATTTTTCATTGTTTTATGTTGCATCTTTACCGCTGCAGCAAGTTTGTCAGTTCAGTAGCAATACACACTTTGTGATTTTGATTCTGGTCTTCTGTATCAGAATTAGTGAAACCACATGGAACTACAAGAGAAACTACGATTATTTTGGATTGAAAATTACATTAATCGATATTATTTATTATTATTTTGGTAACAAAATCGGCATTCAGTATCCTTTGTATTGAAATCTTGTCAAATATTTTTGTATCAAGGCTACTGAGCAGATGGATCATGAATTTGTAACTTTCACTAATTTATCAAATGTAAATTTTGACCTGAATTTTAAGATAACTTGTACAGGCCTGCCAGTAACTTCACTGATAGTCACTCTATTTGAAAATTTACATTGGCAGCTTAAGACATTTGTATTCCTCCTTGAAGCTATCATCATCTCCATGCGTCCAATTGTTATGTTCAAATTGATTTATGTAAAACTAATACAGTGTATTTCCTTCATGTTGTTGTACTATTGTCTTGTTGTCTTACTGTAAATAGGCCGGTACTTAACATCTAAGGCTCTGGGACATCCCACTGTAATTATTTCCGGTATAGTTTTAGGTCACGCTCCTGGTTTCTCCCTATTTTTAGTCACTTTAAACCTGTCAAAATATGTCAAGATGACCCTCTGGTCAACGCTTGTTTAGATTTCCATTTTGACATTTTGAGCTTTCCTAAGACAGAAGCTGTAGTGAGTTGATTTGAAAAGGTGCACTTTTCAGGTCGAGGGTCCGTCACTTACTTGTCTTGAAGGAGATTCTAGCGCTTTGCCTGAAGAATGCATCTTTTCCAAGGCTATAAAAACAACATCTAAGAAATACGTCTGTTGCCATGCTGTGGAACGACACAGTCAAAGCAATAAAATCTCCACGGAGACGAGCAGGTCACTGGCTGTCCTCCAGATGCCGTGACACAACTCATTTAGCCTAAGACTTGAAATGGCTCTCGAGGCTTGTGAGAATTTGTGGACTATTTCTTTTATCTTTGGTAAAACAAAAGTGGAACTCTTAGGTTGAATGTATTAACTGATTAAAGTCAAAATGAAATGTAGGCCAACTTCCAAATAATTACAATATTTCCTATGAACATTAATGTAAATTCATGCGCTAACTGTTTTGTATTGTGCACTTACTGTAAACATTTTTATGGCACATTTACTTGCCCCGGTTGTTTGCTTGTACTGCTTTGCGCTCCTTACGAACCGCAAGCAGCAGATGAGATGCTTTTGACCCAAAACAAAGCCTGCATTGAGTTTGCAAAACATATCTCCAGCTCTGGCTCCAAATGGTGCAGGAATTTCCATCATCACTCTCTTGACTCCGAGACCTAAAAACACTGTTGGCCCCACAGCACAGGTTACATAACTGTCTTTGAGGCCTCCCCCTGTACTGTGCACCATCGAATGTTTGAATAGTGTCAACTTTGAGTATCTATCCACTGTCTCTGGGCCACATGTTGATTGACAATGTCTAAGCTCTCTGCTACTAAAGATTCCACAGAACATGCGTGGACAGGACCAAGAAAGTAAGTTCTGGCAATGGGACAATGAAATAAATTATACACGAAAGTAGCTTACCTAATATAAATGCTGCACATTTTGATATGCGACGACTAATATTTATCAATTCATTCAAATAGATTGCAGTCTTTTGCTTATTCTTACTTTCGGGACATTTTCCAGTATCTTAAAGCCTTAAAGTTGCACTATGTAACTTTTTCTGGTGGAGGATCTTCCACCCGTTGGCATTGTTTTGCCTGGAATGTTTCAGAGTAATGCATTAAACATATATCTCCATAAAAGCAGGTGACTCCAACAGGCCGAACTCTCAGTCAGAAAGAATGTTTTTAAAGGGGACACCTGCAAATGAATAAATGCAAGATAAAGAGTTAACGCCGTACTGTAGAACTTCCTGGGGAAAGCAGTAAGATCTCAATGGAGACAAGGAGGTGGCGGATCCCCATCTAGAGAAGTTAGTTCACCTTTAAAGGCAGGATACTGCAATGGACAATGATCCACTCAGACAACAGGTTAAAGTTACCAAGATGTGAGGCCTAAATAAAAGTACTATCATTGAGTACATCAGGACAAATGTCTGTTTTTGACGCAGCTAGATAATATATTATAGGTTATGAGACGCATGATCTAAAACCACCTGATGACCTAGATGCATATTTTAACCACAGTTACATAAGATACATCAATCATTTTTTTTAACATAGAACAAGACAAGCCGCAAGGTAGGGCACCTATGTTGGAAGAAGGTTTACTGCCAGTCAGCATAGTGATTACATAGTTAGCCTGTTTTGTGTGCATGATGAACTGAGCTGGTTAGGGTTAGGGTTAACCCTTTGTAGTCTCATTCTTTGTTGTGGCTCCTTGTGAAAAAAAGTGTTTCTAGAACTGTCTCGCAGGTTACCATCGGCATGTGTGCATTGTTTGCTAAAAATGTGATAACCAAAAATATAAGATCCAAAACTAAAAACTAAAGAAACAGAGTACAATTGAAAGGTGATAATAGTGAATGACTGATATAGACACGTTATACTTTGCAAGAGACAAATAATAATAGGCGAAGATTTGGTACTTTTTAACGTGTAAGCCTATAAAAAGATGTGCAATTGCAGTCTATTATGTTTAAATCCCCAAATGGTTTGTCCTTCTTTAATTTTGAGGCCACATTGGGACAGCTTTCAAGGGAACACCTTTCAAGGGAAGTTGGTTGTGGATCCTGTCCTCTGATTGGCTTCTGTCAGCTGTGATTTGCACATGCAGGTCAGTGGCTGATGTAACCCCTGGCTTGTATTAGCACAGCAGCAGCAGCAGCAGCAGCAGCAGCAGCTCGTGTGAGTGTTTAAAGGGCCTGGCTATCACTGACACAAAGACCACCTGAAGGAGCGCCGAAAGCTTTCTTAGCATGGGCTGCTCTCCGGAACCAGATCAACATGTTGTACTGAAATCCATGAAGGGACGCCATAGTGTTAGGGCTATATTTACTCACAGCAGCGCTACATAGGAAGTACGTGAACTGGACAGACGAAAAGAGTAGGTCTGCTGCAGTCATATGGTCGACACGTGGGTCATGTTTCTAAGATATGACTTTCTCTAGTTTATGAGCAAACGGCAAACTTCAACGCACATTATCTTCGCCAAAATCACTATAAGTATCTCGAACACATTTTGCAACATCAGTAATCCATCATCCAAATCCAAAATTGGTTTATTTATGTGAATATCTATATAATGATAAAATAATGAATATATTGGTAAATGAAGGTATAACTTTTATGTTGCACTATTACAATTAACTTTAGCTTATTTGATGTAATAGTTAGGGATGAATTTGCTTACTTTTTTGCTAAAGTAAATCCGATGGTCTGTAGAGGTATTCAAAAGCCTTTCAACTTTTTTATACCTTTGCCAACAGCGTTCAGCCTCATGAATAAAGTGCATGCGACTGAGACTGTGCTGAGCTGTGCATCTCTTTGGAGGGAAATTCCCCTTCCTTCTCTTGACCGCATGCTGGAGTTCAGAGGTCGTGGCAGGGGTCGTCTCCGTTGAAGTCCATGCAAACACGGAGAGGTTTACCAACACTCCTCTGCACCCTTTATTCCACTTTTACAACCTGCTGGGGCTGTTCTCTGCAGGCCGCTTCCTCATCGTTCAGCCTGTGCAAACAAGGCAATTTGTGACTTTACAATGGGAAAGCTACAAGTGTGTTTGCTTTTAAGTCAATCTAGAATGCATTTTAGAGGACATTTAAAAACAGTCCAAAGAAATTAGCCAATAGAGGCCAAGGAGTCCTGAATAGAGGCGAGGGCTTGATGCCCTGTGAGTGAGCCAGTCCAAATGAGTTACTTTAGTTCATTTGTGATAAATTGAAAGTGTTAATTGTCTTTAAAGATAAGCAGAATATTAAGAATAAAAAGAAGATGGACTTTATTTCATTTTACTTTCTGGTAGCAATAAGTGGAAAGTGACACTACAGCCTTTATGTTGGCGAGAGGATTAATGCCATGGGTCTATGCCAATACAGTCAAATCAAGTATTAAAAAAGCAAACAACTGTATCTATAAAGAAAACTTCAAAGATAAGGAGTTGATAATTGCTTCGAGTTGTCTTTCTTTGTCTTATTTTAACTCTTACAACGCAAAGAAAACATTTGGGTTTACCCTGACATTTACTATTTCAAATAAGTCACACACTAAGTACATCTTTAGTGCTTTTACATTGCTCCTAAATGCCACCAATGACATTTCTATGCGGTGTGTGGCAACATTTTGGAGACGTACAACCTCTGCGTAACAGGTCACACAGTTCATTGACACTATCTCATTTCAGTCCAGAGTAAAAAACGAACTCCAGGTTCACGGTCAGCCCCCTTTATGGGACGTTCTTGGACAGGAAAGTTGCAAACGATGCAAAATGAACTCATGACGTCTGATCCCTGATTGTACAGAAGAACCTACATCTGCTGTGTTACCGTGGAGACCCATATTTCCACAGAGCTTATGTAATACAGAGTTTGGGGCCCCATAGACATGCCTTCTCATTAACCCCAGCATAAAAGTGGCTTTGTTTCATGGGAGCTGGTTGTGACTGTCATCTGAACACTAGTTATTCATTTTACTGTTAAATGCTTATTATGAAATGTCATGGTTAGCTAATAATACGTGACACTTCTAGCTATTCCTTTGAACATAGTGTGCTAACAGTTTAATGTATCCTCTTGTTAGGTCTATTTTTTGTCATTTTGGATATTTCAGTCAGCATTTAATGAAACCTCAATAGCATATAATATAATAATAACGATAAATAAAGAAGTTTCCCTGTCTTAAGTGTGCATGTAGGAATGTTGTATGCCAGAGGTGGGCAATGTTGTAAAAAAAAATCCTACATATACATCCAGTATACAACGATACTACAGCAATGCAATTGAAATGTTCTAAAACACACTTGTAAATGTTGAATCACACAAAAAGTGACTGGACCTTAAAAACTGCTAATGTGTTGAAAATATTCAAGATTACTTTATGTTGTCCAGTAGGACATTTGTTTTGGACACACAGGCTGCAGGACAGAAAGACTACACATAAGATGGACAGAACGTGACATAGACACTGGAATAATAAAACACTACCGCCATAAACAGTTAACGCTCTGCTCTTTGGCTTGAATTCAGGATTCACTGGAATGAGTTTTTAGACCTGTTCAGTGATCTTTTCTTGTTTTTTGATGGAGCCTTATAGCAGCGCCCGGATGGCAGCCGCTCATGGGGGGTGATTAAGTTTGTAGTTAGATAAAAGTCTCCTCAAATATCTGCTGAAATGATAGCTGTTCTTATACTCCCAAGTCCTATTCAACATACGGCTGGACTAGGCCCTTCAAGCAATTTATCCGGCCTATTTCTTTCAAAAAAATCTTGTTTACTGGTTTAATTCTGGGTTAGCACTAGTTTAGACCTGGTTTGGTCTTGGTCTTCAGACCCAGTCCTAGTCTAGTCCTATTTTCTTGTTCAGCACTGGTTGTGCAATTTTGCAAGGCAAAGTTGGTAAAGCAAGAAGTATGTTAGTTCTCACAAAAATCTAGCAGTATTTTATTTCATTAACTCATAACACATAAATAGTGTTGGGGATTGTTTGTACGACCCAAAATGTAGCGTGATGTGAACCTCCAGCCCAGGGGCCGTGGCCCTTCGAAAAATCTGGCCCTCGGGAAGATCAAGTTGAACAGCCTTGCCCTGGTCTATTCAGTTCTTATTTTGTTTTATGTACAGATTACCCAACCACACACATATCACATTTTTCGACAACTACATGATAAAATATGATCATTATTCTCTGTTCAACTCCAAAATCTCTCAGTCTTGTTTGAAGGATAAGACTACAAGTTGTTTGATTTTCAATTCAGCTCTTTATGCATTTTCTTGAATTAATTCGACATTTTTGATACTATACATATTATACTGTATCTTAGACCTCTACTGCGAACTACACACCAAAAAGACATAAAAGTGGACCATTGTACCAAAGGCAGACCCTCCCTGCAGTGGTCCTTGGGCTGCGCACGTCCGGACACACCTCTTCTCTGCTCAGTCAAGGCCACATCCTCCAGTCTGACTCAATTACACAATATCACACAAACTCAGAGGCTGTGCACTTACTTCACCATCAGCGAAATACACTCTGATCAATACGGACTGATAAGTAACGATTGAGCGTCCCAGTGTTCGCAGGGTTAGGACACACTGCGGTGGACAGGGACAGCGGTCGTAATCTGCTCCTCGGGCGGGACAGTGTGAAGAAGGAATCGTCTGTTTGTTGTTGGAATGCTTAGTTTATGTTAGAGGTTATCTCCTCAGCCTTTATCTTATCAAAGGTTGACTTTAAGAACACGTTTTACAAGACATAAAAATGTGTTTAAGTTAATGGTGGCACAATGTTCATGTTATCTCTTCTGATTAGTGCTATATTCATCTTCAAATCCAATATCCTCATGTCATTACATTTTACTATGCATTTTTACATAACCACGACACAATAACAAAAATGTCTCAACCAGCAATTTTTATTAGGGAAATATTTCATACATATTCATCCTATTAAAATGTGTTTGTTCTTTGTTCTTTGACGCATAGACTTGAGTTGCGTTTTTACTTTTTTAGCTTGTTGTTGCACTCTTGCACACACTTAGAATGTATAATCATAGTCGTAGAAGTTCTATTGCTTTTAGCCTTTAAATCAAGTTTAAACCTCCCTGATTAAGAAGTCCCAGGTCACATTAGGGAAGCACAGGGGAATTTAGATATATTAGTATGTGAAAGCATGCTTATTAAATGACCTTTTTGTTAAGGAGGAGGTTATAAATTGCTCTAGACATTACTGAGCTTTAAGGCACAATGAGAAACTGTTGCTCTTTTTCCCCAAGAAAATTTTGAGTGAAGTTCTTGGCAGATGTGCAGACATGCTGTGACCTGAAATACTTGTACTTTTCAGATCTGCAGTCACTGTCTCACACAGAACTCTTTATACAAGCGTGGAGAAATGAATAGACTGCATTTATACCATCCCTTTTGATTGACTTCCCAACATTGTGAGGACATTTAAACCAAACATGCCATTCATTTATTTTAATACATTTTCAAATATAAGAGATTTAAAAGTATTTTAATGATTTTGTCTCTCTGACTACATCATACTTTTACGAAAGCCCTGAGATGAAAGCAAGATAAAATAAGATCATGGCGCACATGACTTGATTGATTTATTTATTCATTCATAAGTTCATAATATTAGTATTTTTTCTCTATCTTCTTCTTGTCATCAGTGGGGCTGATTAAAAAAAGGGAATTAGGGAAGATTATTCGTTTTAGTGATAATTGTTATTATTTAGCTCATAATACTCATAAGGACTAGATAGAACATAATTAATATGACAATTTTAGAAGCAAATTTATCTAATTTCCCTTCAATCTGTGTATACTCTATACCAAAACGCTTTTTAAAAAAATATATATATTGCTGTGACATAATTTACTTTATCATTCAGAAAGTTGGATTTCATCAAGTTCATAATATACTTCAGGATGTTAATTTATTAGACACAGCGAGTGAAAGAAAATGAAGGATGTCATAGTTGTTTGGTCTTAGTGTTAACGATCGTTTCTTGTCACAACAATCGTAATCATGTGGCATCAGTACTTTAGGTACTGACGAGACTTAAAATCTACTTGAGTAATATTTTTCATGATTTTTTTTGTAACAGCCAATTCTCTAACGAATGAGTCGCAAATGTTTGGCTGAGTATTGGTGGTTTAGTTCATCTGATGTGGTCATGCTTCTGAAATTAAGCACAAGCCCTACACTGTTTTTCTATGACTAAGCACAAGGCAGCAGTCCATGTAAACACTCCCTTCCATTGGGCTTTTTACAAACTAGACCCCAACACATGAGGTCCTTAAAGGGACTACTGTATGATTTGTGTCACCTCTAGAACAACGTCTAAAAACAAGACCAAAATAAAACACTGTCAACAGGAAAATCACTTGCGTGCCGAAGGCCTTGCAGAGTCGTATAGCGTTGCGTGCTGACAAGAAGTACATTGAAAAGAATTGTTCTTTACATACATACAGCTGCACATGGTCGTAAAGTAAGTGGCATTGGGCTGTTTGGATCTTTGGGGAATAACATGTGAAATCTGCACAGAAATCTGTGATCATGTGTTGTCCATCGGAGAATGAATGAGGGACAAACAAGTCATTAGCTCATGTCTACAAATCCTGATCTGCTCCTGCATCATATGATGCTTGTAGACAACTGCACAGAATAACATTACGGTCAGATATTTCAAATGGGACATAAACAACTTATTGACCTTTTGCAAATGTAACCTTTGTATTAGGCACATTCACAATATTTGTCAAGGTCAAACTGGTAGCACACAAAGTACTTCTGAGCTGAAGTTAATTCCTTTGAAGTTCTAATCTGGGTTTGTATTTATTAATTTATGTTAGTTTGAGTGAACTAATCCTTTTTTCCCAAATAGAGCTTAGCAATCAAAGCCTGGTGAGGTTTCAGAAGTAAATTTCCATTTCATTTTCTCCATTCCAGACTTTTCAAAAAATAACAATCAACATTTAAAAGTACTTTTGTCATACGTAGACAGGTCATACTTTGATAGAGTTTTAACCCTTGTGTCATTATTCCTCAGTTTAGACCTGGTTTAGTCCCGCTGTAGGTTCACAATTGTCTACTTGGAAGACTTGTCAAAAGTTTGTAAAGTTTAAGAAGGGGGTTCTCTTCAGGTCTTCAGGTCCGTCGTCATGTGACTCGAGACTCATCAACAAACTGTGTGTGGCATTTGGCGCAGATCAAACAGAGGTCAGAGGTCGCGGCTGAATTTAGCGGCAGTTGATTCCTCCCGTTCTTGGGGTCTCATGTTTGTATGTTACATAGGAATTAGGAGGCGGAGTTAAACTTTATGAACTCAAGGGACATTCAGACGTCAAAGCTCTGGATGTTTTGTTCAAAGAGCAAAGGTTAACGACCCTGTGATGCAGGAATGAACTCCTCACATGTCTCTGAAGAGGACTTTTACATGTTTGGGTCCGACTGTCCACCACTGGCACGGGTCGGTTCTTTTAAGGGAGGCAAAATCCACACGTTCTGAATAGTCTGGGCTCATATGCTCATCATGATTTGTGATTGGCTGAGAGGTGAAAGTTACACCCACGGCAATTTTTGTTAGGTAAATATTTCCTTTGTTAAATTAAATCAAACTTAAGCTATTGTTGTTATGCAAAATACACTATTTAATATTGAATTCATTAAATATATGTTTAACCAAAATCTTAAAGTACAGTTCATTTGAATTCATAAACTTAATGATTATGAATCTACAATTTTTAAAAATGCTATAGAATTCAAACACGCAAAATCGAATCATTTGCCCAGTTTCCAAGTAGTAAGCAAATGAATCTTCCCATTTGCTGCTTGAGTTCACACCGTTTGCGTAAAACATGTTTCCTCATTGTTTATGGTTGTTAGTGCAATCGTATTTTGTAAGCTTTGACAAAACAAGAGCAACGTGGTGGAGGAGCACGCCAGATATTTACTGGCCTATTATAAAAACCCTCATTAGGCTTTTTCTTGTCACACATATATAGAACTCAAAGTAGTACTTTATAATAAGGCATGGATTGTAGAAATGCCCTTGAATATTGATTAGTTCATGTTTTCTTTATGATTAGTAAATGATTATTACATATTTATTAATGATCAGTTAACATTTACAAGCGATTCCATGCCTCCTTAGGAAATTGCACACATTGAAAGACAAAGGGTGTAGTTGAAGCTTAAACTTTTAATAAAAATGTAATTGCTGTGTATCAAACGCAGCATAAAACATCTTAAAATATGATTCTGGGTTATTATGGTCAACTCTGTAACCACTATAACTTTATTAAACTTTACTTTGGACCCATTTCTTTCTCTTTATGACATAACTTGCTTTAAACCAGTGCGTTTGAACACTTTCCCTCTTGTCCATCTCCTGATGTTTTGTACCCAGCCCTGACTTAACATCCTGCATGCTTTACTGTACTGCAGGCTGTGTGGACACTGTTTTGTCCCCGGCCCCCCACCATAGTTCTCCTCTTGGGGTATCGCTGGATTAAGTCAAGGATGGGTCTCTGGTACAAAGACCCCGATGCAGAGTCCGAAGCCTGGGGAGCAGTTTGAAGAATGCCCCTGTAGCTTCATACAGGCCGTCCTTTTATTAGAGAGCACAGGAATTCCTCTGCTATTCTTTTCTCTTGTCCTTTCCATTCATTCCAACAGCACTAAATGTCTTTTGTAAGTGGTCCCCGTTAGCGAGTAAACGTAGAAGAGACACTGGGCTGGTGGGTGTAATCATGTTTGAAAGTAGGCTTTGAAATGCTGTTTTTTCACGAATCACGATACAGTTTAAACAATGAAAAATTTGACTTTACATCCAGGTAATGTTAGCCAGTGTTGATTGTTATATCTTATATATTTTATTTAATAAGGAAGTCCAGTTTACAAAAGAACTTTGCAATACAAGAAATAAATGACACGTTTGAATATACATGAGATGAATGGTTAGACAAACACAAAAAACCCATGCACACTTTATTTATTGGAACATGTTAATTGTTATATTATTTTTGCAACAACATTGGGATATAATCAACTGCTGACATTCCTGAGCAAATTGTAAATAGTTTGTCATTATAAGCAAGTATAGTGTCACTTGGATTGGGATGGTTGAAATGGAAATCATAACGATCCAATGGGTCAAATGAATTTAGAAGAAACATTACATTTGTTGGAAGTCGTTGCTCTTTTCCATAAATAATCATATTTCATTACATTAAACTCATTAACACTCATAATGGACTCATCACAGTCCTTTCACATAACTCCCAAACGCTCTAAACTTTTGGATTTGAATTTGAACTTGCGTGTTATATAACGTCTGCTCTAGCGTACACAGGAGCCCACTTGTTGGTCACATGCTGCCTGTTTGTGGAGGCGTTTGGACAGCGTTAACTCCATGACGAGATAATGGCTCATCTCCGACCTGGACAGCGACCTTGAGAGGAACCACATCTCCCAACGGCGCGCTCTGATTGGTCGATCCGCGGCACATCCTACCCTTAAACTATCATGACGGGGGTGTTCAACGCAAACAGATCACGGGAAGGGACTTTGATGGATCAGGGCCAGTTTTTTGGTCACGTTTTTTTCCAATGACCTAACTCACATTTCTATGGTATGATAATGTAGCCGTAAATAAGTTGGTTTGGTCAGCTGACTGGTCACGTGATCACACCTCCGCTGCCCACGGAGTATTTAACCATGAAGCCACATCAATTAGAATCACGTTTGTTTGTCGCCAACGTAGTGTTGCAACCTCATTTAGGGTATTTTTAGTTTATATTTGAAAAGGTGTGTCATAACAAATCAATAAATATGCTGTTTAAATTGCGATTTTAGTAAATGTCAATTGATTTTACCGTTTCTATTCGATGTTAGCGAGTTGGGTTACTCGTGCCAAAGTGGGGCGGAGTCTCCATTCCTATTGGTCGAGAGAAACTCTACCTTCCTCTTTTAAATGCTGCTCCATGTCACCTGGGTTAACATTCCAGTCTATTCAGTTTAAGATTTCTGCCTTTTCTGCTTTCTATCATTCTGGCTAATTTACTACACTGATACTTGCCAACTATTTAATTGAGAAAAGGAAAATTATTTGGTGGAAAAGTAACTTCTCTGAGTGAGTATACGTGTCGTAATAATTGCGATCTTGTCAATGCAAAAGTGTCTGGTAAAGTCGCTTGCTTTAAAGAGTCCCATTTTATTATTTTTGTTTGTGGATAAAATGCAGTAGTCTCGTGCCAATTTAAGCAAGCATTTAGCGTAGCATTTGTGCTTTTATTTTAACTCCAAATAGTACATTCAGTTCTGCAGGTTTGGCTGATGCAAGAGTTTGCTTGGGTGGAGGCGACAGCAATAAAGTCTTGTTGAAACTAGACTCATGCTCTGTTCAGCTACAATTTGCAGGCTTTTGTTCGAATGGTCAACCAACTGACTTTCTCTCATCATTTTAGCCGGATGTGCAAGGCTTTTGTAGTGTAAAATTACAAATGGTTGATTCAAAACAAATGATGAGAAAAAGCAATGGTGAATCCAGTGCTGTTATTTAGTGAAATAGTTCAAGGGAATTTGGTATAAAGCTTTGATCGTGCCTAAAGAGTTTTTTAAAGATTTAACTATGAGAATATGTACCTTTTATATTGTGAACCTGATTATTTTAGGTAACATTTTCTGGCAAAATGATGATGAGTTTGGATATGTATTGTATTATTTTCACTGATGTAAATTCATGCTTCTCCAACTGCTTTTTGGACGTTTGGACACAAAACAATGCACATGGTTTTTATTAACTATTTAAACATACAATCTACAACTACTTGATCATAGCACAGTTGTACTTAACATTTACAAGCTCCACTTACTATAATTACTACACACCAACAAATCTCTCCATTAGCCATTAGCCATATAAATAAAACAATAAAAGTTTTTATTGGTTGTAAGAAGTAACATTGTTTGCTCACTTGTTACTGAAACAAGTTGCAGTTGTCACGAGGCGACAGAGACATGCTGACTGAAAGCTATATTAACTATAAAACATGAATGCTTTATCTGCAGTTGTTGCCAAAATTCCCTCGCAATGCTGTTTTTATCAACATTTTTACTCTGCAATATGTTCTACTGGTTTATTAATGCTTCTCAAAGTTGTAAATTTGACCAATGGATGAAAGGGGACTTGTTATACAAAAACTGCCACTTTTAAGAAAATTTGCACACACAGCATGATTTTTTAGAAGTGGATGTTATATCGAAAGTTAGATAAAACTGTGAATGCCGTTTTGAAGATATGCAAAATGTTAATATGGAGTATATTGTTTATGGTAAAAAAAATAATAATTGCATATTATAATAATTTTACAGACATTTCACATTTGTCTGATAATTGAACCTCAACTAATACATTTAAAAACATGTTTTAACACATTTCTGTTGGATTGACGCGACATCATCAGACTGTCGTTATCAGGATAAATTTTTATCATGTGTGCATAGAACACCTTGAATCTCCTATTGAAGTGTGACATAATACGGTTGGACAGCTTTAGACTTTTGGCAGAGTGAAATTGTCTGTCCCTCGCGCCCGGTAGACTCGCCAAAGATGAGCCGTACTGATGTGCTACCATAGTGTTAAATAAATGTTAAATCCTCTCGGCACAAAATGACCCAGGTCCAAGAGAAACTGCTGATATACCTGGATGAAAAACGAGTCAGGGGATTATATGATGCCACAATCAGGTTCTGGTGTGCGGTGAAGTGCAGGGCATGAGGATCTAGCCATAAGAGATTGGAGAAAAGTAGGAAAAATAAATGAAAAAGTCAAGTTATCATTTTGAAAGCTGAAGCGTTTTTTATAATATAATCAACAGAATATAAACTGCATTTGTGTAATGGATGAAACACTAAAACTAAATATGGATTTTAACGGGGAAATGGATTTTGTTTTTCCTCATAATGTGATAATCCTTTTAAAAAAAACAAATCCAGGGGTAGAGGCGGGTGATATTTACTAAAATGATTATCACAATATGTCTTGGAGCATCATAAAAATAAATTGAATTGAGTTGAATTGAAACCATGTCTTTAAGCGTATCAGTTGAGGTTTAATTAGCAGACAAATGTGAAATGTCTGTCAAATGAATCACTGAAGGCATAAAATCTATAAATGATTCACATTTTGCATATCTTCAAAACAACATTCACGATATTGTCTAAATTTCAACATATTGAACTCTCTCTCCAGGGGTTTCAGAATGATAATAAATTAGGACCGTTGCCATAGCGATGAACAATTCACAACAAAGAAATATCATATCTTTTGAATGTGCGAAAGTCCTCAAAATCATGAAACCCATGAATTCCTGATGAATACTTTTTGATTCTTACTCCTGTATTAATCATCATCTTACCCCAGAATAAAACAGACAAAGAAATAAACCAATTAATACAAAAAAATACAGTTAAATACTATTTATTGGAATAACTTAGTGCTCTGTCAGGACTCACTGGACATTTAAGCAAGGTTTAAAAAGGTAGCAGGTTTTGATACAAATATTCTTCTTTTGTCATTATCATAACTTTTTTATATTATTACTTATTCTTTTTTATTAATGGCAAGCACCACTGACTTCAGTGTGTGTTATATTCATGTCAGGATGTTACTGGCATTTGGGACATGCAAAGATAATAATGTTTTATGACTTTTTGCTGCCGTATCACTATTATTATCTCCCCAAAATACATTTACTGGTGTTATCATTCTCCTGCACTATCAGTACTAGACTTGTTTCATTTACAAAGTGATTTTACATTGTGGTACATTTGTGATACAAATACATCACCATGACTCCCAAATATGATATTTTATCATAACAATTTTAATAAAAGCTGAGTACTGGTATATACCGTAAATCAAAATAAACATTTTCTAAAGCCAGACTATGAAACATTTCTGAAAAACATCTAATTTTGTAAGCTTTGTAACTTTACAGGTACATTTTTGTCATTTTCCATTAGCAGTCTGTAAAAATGTAGGTCTAAGCTCTGTTACTGAGAAACAAAAACACATACAGTATCATAGTCGTATTTCAAGGAAATCAACTTCTTCCTCATACCTCAAGTCAAAGAGCGGATAGTGTCCAGAAATATCAATCAAAGTGACACCTTTTGGCTAAAATATGCTCTTCTTCAAGGTCGGCAGATAAGAATGAGACAAAATACACTTCTGAAGCCGTCATAAGACCACAGCCTTGTTTAGATTGAACTGAAACGCACTTTAAAAATACCATTTAATTAGCCTGTCCCAGACCAGGCCTTAACCGAGTCAACAGAAAGTATAGCAGGTTTTAACCAGACAGACAAAATTAAACGCACACAGGTCCAAGCAGAGTTGAACAATCTTCCCCAAGAAATCATCTGACAAAAACATACCGTACATTTGGCCAAAATCATGTCACAAACAGGAATTAAAAACGACACTTGTTTGTTTTTTTTTGCAGGTGATCGAGTTGTTTCTGGTTTGTGGATCTGCTGCTCTTCCGCCCTGTGACTGTTGAAGTTTGTCTCTGTGTTGCTGCCGTCATGCCGAGCGTCGTGGACCGCATGGAGCTGAGCAAAGTGTCCACTCAGGATGATGACAGTCAAGACAGCCTGGACGAGCACTACCCCGACCCCATCGACGCTGACAAGTCTACCATCAGCAGGTAATACAGCACCAGAAATACAGCCTGCAAATACTGTACGCACTCAAGTAAAAGAGTAATCGGTAGCATGAAATCTTTTACTCATTTAGAAGTAAAAGTCGTCTGAAAAGTATGTTTAGTTTAGTTTATTGCCATTTGTAGTTAAAAACCACATTGCAAAAAAGCGCACAAAAAAACAGCACAAGAGGAAATCGACAAACAGCAACTTAATTAAACTACCATCACGGAAATAAGTGCTTAACCAAAACATGACCTAATTGTATTGATTCCGTTTCAGCGTCTAAGTAGTGAGCTGAACTCTAAAAGGAGGAATCTAAATATACATCATTCAAGATATTATAGACAGCTTAGCTCAGGGACAAGTCTGGTGTATAGACATTAAAAACATGAAGGGGCTCTTCCTGGATTGTAAATCGGCCAGTGTTGCAGAGTTTTGAGATGTTAGGTGGAATAAGTAAATTAAGCTCCGAAATCCAGATCCACTTCATTTAGATACAGCAGTTGATTTGTTTCTTAAAAGACGCACAGATACAAAACAATAAAAACAACACGAGGTACAATACGTTCTAAATTTGATCTTGTAGTCCTAAAACAATAAAACCAGTCAAATCTAAACCGTGAAATAACAATAATTATATAACAATAAAAAATAAAAAACACAGAATAAAAGTAGGTCTTCAGACGAGACTTTAAAACCCTTCACAGTTTTATTCGATTTTTGTCCCGACTGATGTGTTTCGATCATGTCCAAATGGCTAAAAGACTTGCGTACTAAAACAGTTAACATTTTGAAGATGGTTATTTTCCACTAAAGCTCTGACACAGATCATTTTGACACTAACACAGTGAAACTAGCACAAAACATCTCCCTCTGCTCATCAGATAATGTAAAAGTGCACAGGGCGACACTATTTACACCACAAACATGGACCTATAACTCAAGTCAAAGAAGTTTCACGAAACGCTCTGTCATTATGGTTATAATTTCTGCCAGTACTACAAATATTCTACTTATACTACATAAAATTAACTGTATAAATGACAGTGTGTTGTGTGTCTCATTATTTTTTCGAAAACAAAGTCATACAATACCGTGTCAATCCAACAGAAATGTGTTAAAACATGTATTTAAACATATTAGTTCAGGTTTAATTATTAGACAAATGTGAAATGTCTGTCTCATGAATGAACAAAAAGGCAGAAATATCACCTTTTTATTTTTTACAGCGCATCTTTTTGTGGCATTTTTTGTTAGTTTGGCAGTTATTCAAATTTGCCTATTTTGAAACAACATTCACAATATTATCTATATTACTACATATTGCCCACCTCTAGTCACTGTTAGCAAATGGTAAACTGCGTATTAGCCGTTCTAAAACCTGCAAACATTTTCGAATATACATATCCCTCGTTAGTTAAGCACGTTCATTTGCCAGCATTCTCTCCAATGTGAATGCTCATGGACAAATTAATGGATTCATAAATCACAAATGATATTGCTACTTTAAAACTCACAATGAGATATTCTTCTGAATCTACCCCAGGCCAAGATGACACATACTGTATTGACCTAGTTGATATAGAGGAAATGCTTGCACAAACTGACCCTTATTCCCATTGCAGCAGCCAGTATCTCGACGACAACGACGATGCGGAGAGCCAGAAGTTTTCTATCCAACGGACTGATGAAGAAAAAGAAGTACGAGGAGTACCATGAAGAATATGTGAGTTTATACGTTGTACATACTCAAGTACATATGCGAGTAAGTAAAAGCACAGATCAAAGCGTGTGGACTGATAAAACCTTGGTGCCATACTGACTAGACGACCAGGTCAGTTTACTCTGTGATGTGTGTAGAACAGAGAGACAACATTGCATAATTATTCTATGTTCTAGGTTTTAGTTGCATCATTGTTGTGTTGTTTTTTTTTTTGTTTAAGTGTTTTGATCAGAGAAAGTTGTCCAGAGAAAGTGAAAATACAGCAACCGGGAGGAGAAACTTATGTACTGTTGCAAATGGGGATGCAAAAGAATATTATAGATGATATTTCCAAGTTGCATTATATCAACTGATGAATTAGTACACACACACACACGTCGTACTATATGGAATAAACTAAATATGAGGAATAAATGATCCAAACCTTTAAAAATGTATAAATTAAAAGGAACGTACGGACACATTGTTATTCCAACAATCATTGCCAACAGTAGCTAAGTAAGTCAAACAAATCAAAACAAGTGTGATTTATGAGCGTAAGGTTTTTTGTTGTGGCTCCATTGCACATATTGACACAATAACATAACTGGATCACTTTGTTCCGGTGTTGAACAGCATCCAGGACACACGTCTTTCGGCATGTCCGTCTTCAACCTCAGCAACGCCATCATGGGCAGCGGCATTCTGGGACTTTCCTACGCTATGGCCAACACCGGCATCATACTCTTCACGTGAGTTTGTGCACAAGAATGTTATGATAAGCATTTTTACACTTTTATTATGCAGATATGGAGAGCGGTGCTTTTGTACATTAGTCCCTATAATCCCCAGTCCCTATTTAGTCAGAGGAACCACCCTTTCTCGCATTCACAAGTGCTGAAATGGCGTTGACAATGCAATTCATTCATTCATTCATTAACAATATTTGAAAGTTAACAATACAACCTTTTTCAAGTTGATTTCTTACTTGGCGTAGCAATTTTTTAATACAAATGATATACATATATTCATAACAACATTCACAATATCATCTACAGTAGCTTTTTACAGTATCTCCACCGTCACCTGGGAAACAGATGAGTTGTTCATCTAAATATTTGAGCTGCTGTGGCCGCTGCCCGTTTATTTTTTCTTCCTGTCAGGTCAGTCTGCCCAATCCGAGCATGTGCCCATTCCACATCCAGCTTTAAGCTCCTCGCAAAAATATCACTGTATCCCCCCACGCCTCCCCGCACGCCTCCACACGCCTCCACACGCCTCCTCGCTCCGTGGCCCCCGCATGCACTGCCCGTGTTACCGGCACTGGCCTAAAAATACCAAACTCCGATATCCGCTTAGGATAGAATGACAAGTGGAAATATACCAGGCAAAGTAGGCGTCATCCGAGGGTCGCATAGCAGGATAAAAAGCTTCAGTTTGTTTAGCTATTTGTGCTCATTTATAACTTTTGTGTGCTTTAAATGTCTGTCTCTGTGCATCCATTCGTCGACTAAAAGGAGGTGACGGCAAAAGAGATAAAAACGATGAAGTATTTCTAAGATAAACCCATGTATACGATCCAAAGTGCCCTGACACACCACAAGATTACAGGATTTTACACAGTTACTTAAAAAAAAACCGTCAGAATAAACTCATAATTCCCTCCCAAATCTCAATATATTTCATTCCTTTCTTCTCCTTTCTACTGTTGTGAATATAACGACTAAAGCTCTACAGTCCTAGTAGTATTTGTACCATGCAACTGTATTTATACTTAAGAGTATGTGCAGATTATTTGTACTCTTCCCACTTCTGGGCATCATAAATCAAATACATAGAGAGGCAGCTGCAGCCTGTCAAATCTGCACCGGTTTGGCTGTTATTTATAATACAAGGGTTGGAATAACTCGGGACATCAATCTTTTTTCCCCGTGTAAAATGAGTTTCCATGATTTGAAACAGCTTGGTTCTCATGGTAAAGCGTGTAATCTAACAGTTTACTTCTGTCTGCAGTATTCTGTTGATTGGAGTGTCCATCCTCTCACTCTACTCTGTGCACCTCCTGCTCATGACCTCTAAAGAAGGAGGTCTGTATTAAACCTGTGCTTTCATTGATGAACATTTAGCAGTTTCGAGCAGTTTTCATGTTTTAACTCTCTTCTATTGCCTGCCTCTCTAGGTTCGCTAATCTACGAAAAATTAGGGGAAAGAGCTTTTGGATGGCCAGGAAAAATGGCAGCTTTTGGCTCCATTACACTGCAAAATATTGGAGGTGAGAAGCTCTTTAGTGAAGTGGTAAACTAGGAACATTGTGTACAAGACAGTGTGTAACTGGGACAAAGTAGAAACATTTTAGCCAGAAGGGCCAAATCTAGAAAGCATTTCATTTCACTTTTTGAGGATGTTTGTCCTTAGTTTATGGGGGTCCACAAAGTTTCTTAGATGTTCCCAACTCAGGGAAATGAATTCTGATCATTTTTAAATCTTGATAAGTTATTCGGTTACGCTTTTTGTCATCCTTCTAGTAATATCTCTTTATTGAAAGGAGATCTTTTTTCAGGTATTTAGTATTGAACTAAAACATAAATTGATCATCATTTTAAATTTTGTCTATTTTAAACCTGAATCACTGAAAATTAGATTTTGACCAAACCAATGATGAGGAAATACAGTTGTAACAAGGTTAAAAGCTCATTGAAGTTGATTTAGCATATTATGTCCCATTTAAAAATAAAACATTTTTTGTGTCTTTTAGCCATGTCAAGCTACCTTTTCATCGTGAAATATGAGTTACCAGAAGTCATCCGAGCATTTTTAGGATTGGAGGAAAGCTCGGGGTAAATCTCTGCGCTGCTCTATTAGTACTTTGGAGCGGATTCCACATCAGATTAACTTCTATTATCTTTCCACAGTGAATGGTACATGAATGGAAACTACCTGGTGGTGTTTGTCTCCATCGGCATCATTCTACCATTGTCCATGCTGAAAAACCTCGGTAAGACAAGAGTTTTCATGTGCGTCGTCCCATCAGTGTTCATTTTGCAGTATTTTGCTGATGACAAACACCGTAAATGTAATAATTGACGATTAAAATGTGAAACGAAAATGAATTCACAACTGAATGAGAGGCCTAATATCATCATCTACTAACAAAGCATCATATGTCTGAGTATTTATAAATCTGTGGGAAAAGGTTCATTAAGCAGTGTAATAAATGATGATGAATCTAAACTAAATTTCCATAACATTTCTTCAACAAAAACAAAACTAAAGACTATCTGACAAGCCCTAAGATTAGTATTAATAAATGCTGATCTAATTTTTAAGAGCTGAATCACATCCTTTCTCCTCTGGCCAATGCATGTTATGTTTTGATGGACCAGTGTCAGCCACAGGTAATGCTACACGCAGTCCCCTTACTCACCTTTGCGAATTGGAGCTGAAAGGTAACTGGAGGCTTCTGTCAGGCCAATGAAGACCGTGACTTATGCAGACTGCCGGCTGCAATATTATGTCATTACAACAATTTCTGTGCAGTTAGTGACAAAAACAGGACATTCATTTGCTTTAAACTCACTAGTAGGAAAAGTTTATCCAACGCACCCTTACATGCAAATCAAACAAGCAGCTCCTGTACGTCAATGCTGGTGTTTGAGGGAACACGCCCTTTTCTGTACTTCTGTGTTCGTAGCAAAGTGGCGTTACCTCTAATAACCTCAATATCAGTTTATGAATATGAAACGCTCAAGTAACTGCTAACACGTCTGCGTTTTGTTGCACTATTTTGAGATATGGGTCATGACCGCGAACAGGAGCTGTCATAGATCCCAAATTCCCAATGCGACGTTAATTGAGAGGGCAGCAGTGGCAGAGCACATGGAGGAAAAGTACCAGGATCTGACTCGAATTGATATGATCATTGTGGTCTTATTGTGTGTTGCAGGTTACTTGGGCTACACCAGTGGATTCTCGTTGACATGTATGGTGTTCTTCCTGGGAGTGGTTAGTTGAAATCTCAAAACTGTTTTAGGCACATTAGATAAGGAGTAAAAGACAATTACATAATGATGTGGTGTTTCAGCAAGTGTGAACGTGCCCCCACTGCATTTAGGACTATTACTAAAATGGGATTTGTGTTGCAACAAGTAAAAAATATAAATTGGTAATCATGAAAAGGCAATTGTTCCCTGATGTAATTCTACTCAAATCAAAAATAATCTTGAAAAATGAAAGACTTATATATCTGCGGTTAAGCAATACAATGGCACATATGCAGAACCACTTAATGACAGTTTGACGAATGTCTCTCCAAATGCCTTGTATTGTGTCAAGTGTTTTTTAATCAGAGGTGGGTTGTAGTTACTTGGTACTAAGATTTACTATTTATACGATAAGATTTTACCTCTCAGAGTAGTTTTCAGACACAACACTTTTACTCCTACTTGAATAATATATTTTACAGTTTACAGTAATTTAAGTAATTGTTTTGGTCACTGTGTAAGTCTGCAATTGACAAAAGGCAATAATATATAATATATATCATTCTTTGTACCAGTCCTTCAGATATGATTTAGTTTATACATTTTCCATTGAAAACATCATATTGTGTGCATTATTTAATGTGTTGTCCTTTTAACGACATTATTATAACAACAAATTATAAATCAGATGTTCATTCCAAACAGACAGTTACTCTTATTAGTTGCTCTATCATGTGCCAATACTCTTACTCGAGTACAATTTCTGACTACCCTACCCACCTATTATTAAGGACAGCTGCTTAGAGATATATTTTATGAGATGTATTTCAGCCTGGGTCTCTGTCTAAACAGAAGCTAAAACATGAAACCTAACCATCCATATGTTCAATCAAATCTCCAAAAGAAATAACAATACAATTTTGTTGTTGTCTAGTTGATCTATAAGAAGACGCAGCTGCCGTGCCCTCTGCCGTTCTTCTACCACAACCCGGCCAACTTAAGCTCCAACATGTCAGTCATGCATAGTTATAACAGCACGGGCCTGATGGACTTCTCCAGAGCAGACGTGTCTCCTGTTCTCAGCACCCCAGACGCCCACCACACCACCGGCATACAGTTTGAACCACACCCTGGCGACGAGGAGATGTGCACACCCAAATACTTTGTCTTCAACTCACAGGTAAAAGAACGCTCAAGAAAGTACACATTCTGTACATTTGAAGTTTGAGTTTTGGTGCTTGCGTTGTGGGTTATTCAAACTCATTTCAAGCTGGAGAACAGTTGGTGCTTGTCTCCATGGAGATGTTCTTTAGCAACAGATGAGAAGACGAAGGAAAGATGTGTGGAAATGCACTTCTGATCAAGTGTAATCAGCTCTGAAATGACACATATATATTATTATTATTATATTAGTTATTGGCCTTTAAATATGCTTTTAGAGTTGTCTGTTTTGATATCTCATGTTGTAGAGGTCAGGCCTTAGCTCAATTTGGTGTTAGCACGGCATCTACTGGCAGCAGAGGGGAAAAAACAAAAGCTAGTTCACGCCAACCTGCTATTAGAAAAATACAGGTGTAACGAACGTGATTTAATTTCTAAGGCTCATTTGCTTCATTCGGACGCATTTGCACCTCTCTTTAAAATTAGGTTGTAAATGATCGTAAATACATCCCTGTAAATACCATGCCCTGAACTTATATTAGGAAGTAAAGTGCCAATCCACGAGAATATACAGAAAATCGAAATTGCGAACACTCTAATTCTTCTTTCAAACTCTGAATGGGCGGTGGTATGCACAACAGAATGCAGAGGCCATAGGAAGATACTGTTGCAAGTGCAATGTTGCTCTGAACGCATGAATGAGAATCTCCCACACACGGCCACCATAGGAATGTCAAGTGTTTGTCTTGACTTGTTTGACCGAGGCGTGTCCTTTAAGAGGACACCCTTTTCTATAGTTATTCACTCGATTGGAGGTAAAAACCATTGAATTAAATGCTTAAATCAGGGCAAATGTGGATACAAAAATAGGTATATGGTCTCAACTTAGAATACAACCGTCTTAAGTCAACAAAAATAGGTCCAAATCAGGTCTTAATTGCATCTAAATTAAAAAGTGACCAAGGCTATATTATACTAACGAATCAGTTTCATAAAGTACTGTCATTCATTATTCATGCACTTCTCATTCTTAGACATTCCTAAACCTTAACTTAACCAATTAAGGAATTAAATAGGTCTAAACCAGGTCCAAACCAGGTCCACAACTGGCCTCCTACCTACAACCTACCTACCACTTAAAATTAGAAGCAAAACTGTAATTTAAACCAGGAAATAGACGTGTTATTGTCAGCACCAAATTATATATTTTTTGTGTTGCTGTGTGCTATTTGTGCCTTAAAGTCTATATGACAAGTTAGACTACACATTTCACTAAAATGTAGTGAACACAATTATATTTCAGATATTACTAAACTTTTTGCCTATTCTGTCCCAGTTTTAATTATTATTTTTTTTATTTATAATGCTACTTCCAGCAAATATGACATAGGTAGAGGTAATTCCACAACTGTTACCTAGCAACCATACTGTAAACAAGCAGCACATGATTTGTTTTCAATGACACGTCACTTATGGATGACACACAGCTCTACTTGCTGTAACTTTTATGTTTTATTTTTCAAAATTACTTCACAAACTGCTACTTAACGGAAGTAAAACTATAATAAATATTTACCACAGGTTCTATAGCACCAAACTAAGTCTGGTTTAAGTAAGCTAAACCAGGAGAATCCGTCATATATATGTACTTTAAACATCTGGAGCCGAGTGCACCAGCTGGTCGTAAGACTGGTCTTAAACTATGTCCGACTTAAATCTGAAAGTTAAGACCAACTTATAGTTACGACTCGTGCACCAGCAGAACTTAAACCCAAGGTTTAACGTTTACGCCCAGGTGTTAGACAATAAAATAATCCAACAACAAAACTAAACAAGACTGCAGTTCCTCCACAATCTGTGGAAGTTTCGCTAACAGGAACTAAACACTTTCTGTGTCACTTACAAAATAAAGGCCTTTGTTTTCCAGCTAAAGAAGCAGTAAGGTCTTACAGTGACAGATCATTTAACACTGCGCAAATAACAAATAGAGTCAAACAGAGCTAAAGTTACAAATACATTTGCTTTTTCAACTGTTTGCTTACGAGGTTTGATATGACGTATGTGCATCAAACAGATTTATGACACAACTCCTTTGGATAATGCACACTATTAAACTAGAGAATCAATGATGTTTCCAGGCAACAGGCTCAGAATACTTCGGTTCGGAAAACCGGTATTTCAATTACCGCGATTATTTTTAGCCGTGGTAGGTGGGGTTTTTGAAACTGGTAAATGTGTCCGCAGAAATGTGTCCAGCACAACTGGATAAACACGCTGAACGATGTGAGCCAAAGGAAAGTGACTTTCTCAAAGTCTCAAGCTCTGCCCCTGAGCGTTACCATGGAGCTCATTCCACTAATAACTGATATAATACTTAAAAGAGCTACAATGAGGGGCAACTAAGCTTACATTTATATTATTTAATCCATTTGTGGCCAATATATATATATTTTTTTTAATCATCTGCTGTATTGTTATAATGAACACATTTGCAAGTTTAAACATAAAAAAATACAATCTATTTCCTTTCTGTTTCCTTTCTTTTTGCCGATAATCGTGATTTATCATGATAGTAAAATCATGATATTTCTCCTCACGATACTCGTGACTCTCAAACTTGATACCGTGACATGCCTACTCGTGAACGCGCATGTTAAGACTAGTCGTAGCTGTGCCTGGTCTTAAGTGCCTCATTCCTAACTCCAGTCGCTACGTCAGGTGTAGCTAAGCCTTACGACCAGCTGGTGCACTCGGCTCCTGATGGTTCATCTTCAATAGGCAAATGTAACATCCTTCTGGACAAGTAAGCAAATCATTCAAATCAATTGGACATTTTCCATGTAAAAGTATATAAATATAAAATTATTAGAAATTAGAAATAGTTGACAGTGGCGCTCTGTTGCTAAGTAACAGTCATTTCTCCCATTGGGGACAAAATGGTCTCCTGTTGGTTTTAAAATAATTAGGATTTATGTTGTCCTGCAATCACCTGCCCTATAAAAGGGCGGACAGTGGTGTACTCTAGTGTTGCAGTGTGGAGGTCAACAGTTTTTTGACCTCGCGTCTATCGTGTCGTGTTCTATGGAGTGCTGGAAATGTATATTTGTGGATGGCTAAATAATGACTTTTGGATGAAAATCGAAATACATTTCTACAATGTCTAAAAGTAATGCCAATAAACATGAGAAACTCTTCGATATAAAGAGATGCACAGGGCAAGTTTTGGCCGCTTTTCCATTCGTTGAAAACCTTGTGAAACAGATTGTAGTAAATATAATTCTAAAGTATGTTGTTGTCTTGTTTCAGACCGCTTACACTGTCCCCATCCTGGCCTTTGCTTTTGTGTGTCATCCGGAGGTGCTCCCAATCTACAGTGAGCTCAAAGAGTGAGTCTACACATTCAGTTCATACTGCTAAAGCTAGAAAATATGTTCAAAATACGATTACACCACACGAGTGGCACAGAATATGAATAGTACAAATCTCACCCTAACATAAGTTGTTCCTCAGTCCTTGGGCAAGACAGTGAGTGAGTTTGAAATTTAAAAACAAAGGCAGCCATTGAAAAGAAAGGGAAAAACAAGCCTTATATTCAAAACTTGGACTTGAACTGTCTGTCGAGCTAAAGATTGATTTGAAAAACTTTTTTTTTCTAAATCACAAATCTTATTTTATTATGGTATTATAAGCAAAAGTATTAGCACTATCTTTGAGAATCTTCCACTGAGTACTTACTGAGTTGAAGGGAAAGAAAACGTGTTGGGGTTTTGCGGTTCGTGCTTCTTCTGAAACCATAAACAACTACAGTTTGTCAATGTCACTTCTCCCACTTCTTGATGTTTATTCATGCCACTTCACTTTGAGCTTTGACACGATCAGCCTCCTCCAGACATCTGCCTTTGAGTCTCTCTTTTCTAAATAAACAAAAACAAACTTGCCGTTTGAATGCTAAAAAGCGTGTTATTTTTGCAGCCGCAGCAGGAAAAAGATGCAAAACGTCTCCAACTTGTCCATCTTGGCGATGCTCATCATGTACATGCTGTCGGCCCTGTTCGGATACCTCACCTTTTATGGTATGATCCAAGTCGGACCGAGGGGAATATTTTGACTCCTGGCTGTTTCATCACTCCTCCTGCATACATTTGAATTTTAATGAATCAAATCATTTCCTTTTCACAGATAACGTAGAGGCCGAGCTGCTCCACACATTTACAAAGGTCTATAAGTTTGATACGATGCTGCTGTTGGTGCGTTTGGCCGTACTGACCGCTGTCACCCTGACCGTGCCCATTGTGCTTTTCCCGGTAAGTACAACAACAAACCAACAACAACAAAAATGTGTTTTTTCTTTTTCATGATGAAAATGGATGAGATGAGTATAATACAAGGCAGCATATGTTAGAGATTTGGCTGTGTAACAGAAGTTATTGTGAATTTATTTACATTCACATAGAGAGCAACGTGCGCAATGTATTAACTAGTGGACAAGAAAATATTTAAAGTACTACTGAAACAGCAAATATGCATTTAAATGTGTACACAATTTACAGAATGTGGTGGATTTGTTATGGTTTTACTCAATATTTGAAAACTAAACTGAATGCAATTATGAACTGCTTTCTTCATCACTCACTTTATTATTAATCTGATATTGTATTTATTGAAATCTATGTCATATTGTATGAATTTTATTTGACTGAAACGTAAATAGTTTTTGTATGTAAATTAATCCTAATTGGACGCCAAGAGGAATATAAATATTTATTTAATTTATCAAACTTTATTAGAAATACCGGTGCGGACACAAGTTCCATAGATAAGACAATAAAAAGAAGGAGGGGAGAATAAGAATACTGTAAATACTGACAGCTTTCCTGCGCTGATTGGAATCCCATCAATAATCAATAAACAAGAAAATAAAATAAAAAAATGCTGAGTTTGGCGCCATCAGACAATGAGGATTTAATGATTGATGAATGTTTGCACAGCCTTAAATATAATACATTTACTTGATTGGATAGAGCAGTCACCAACAGCACTGTTACAGTAAAAGAACGCTGCATGTCTCTCCTTGCTCTTACGTCACTGATGTCATTAGTCGGCAGCCATTAAATAAAACAGTTTGTACACAAGCACAAGCAAACAGGTATGTGTTGACTTAAGGCTCAGTATAAAAAGAACATTGCAATACACCTACTTGCTACTATTGTTCTATAAATGAGAAAGTACCAACATATTATCAGTTTTAGTGGAGTACTTTTTTTCACATAAACTCAATACAATAGAGGATAGGGAATAGGGCAAACATTTAAATCTCTGTGTTTTTGGAGTATCTCAATAATGATAGACAAACCATAGTATGTCAATCCAAGAAAAATGTGTTAAAATACGTCTTTAAACGTATTAGTTGAAGTTTAATTATCAGACAAATATGAAATGTCTGTAACATGAATCACAAAGTGCAGATAAATCATCTTACACAAAATGATTTGAAAGTTAACAACACAACTTGTATTCTATTCCATTTTGTATCTGCTCTTTCTGGAGATTTTTTTCCTTTTTTAACAAATCTATCTAAATGTTGATAAAACACTGCAATAGGTTTCTCTTTCCTTCAAAATGGCTCAAAAAACTAAACTTAGACTAAACCCAAGACACTCGTCGGGGTTCTCGTTCCTGATCTCCTCATTCCATAGTTTAAATCCCCAAAGCGGAAAAACTGCTTCATGTTTAAGAAGACCAACATTTGTGGAGTACAATTCACGGGAAAAAAGAATAGATTGCTTATAGACTATTACATGCTTGCCTTCTTCTGCTCAGCTTGTCATTCCTTTCAGGTAGAGCTTCTTAAAACTGGTTGTGTACATAATTACATATTTATATCCGTTTTTGTTTAACTTCTTTTTATTTGTTCCTCATTTAATTAATTTATATTTAGGTCGGTGTAATTCCTCATTCGTGTTCTATTGTAGAAAAAAGATTCATCTGGACATTTCGAATCGTTTCCAAGAGTCCTCTTGCCCAATGGGGCAACTTCCTTTAAATGAAAATAATGTCCTTTTAACAGCCACTAAGTATCGTGTTTTATTCTGTATTCTTACTCTTTTGAACATAGACACACAAATGTATTTTATTAGTTCCAATTGTTTAGTTTAGAGGTAATTCTCTTTGACATCTTTTGGGAATTAAATAAGAAAGACATAGTAGTTCGATTTCTAGAATGATCCTTCACTTAACAATTACAGTTTTTTTCATTTAATAGTCAGCTTCTTTTAGTTTGCCCACTTCCAGAACTTTCTACTTGATTATCTCACCACCCATACAAGCTCCTCCCTTGAGCCAACTTCAACATGCTTAAACTTCTCCATGCCTGTTCTTCACTCCTTTCATACTTTTAGAACAGTTTTGTCATTTTCTTGCCCTTTTTTCCCAGCCATGTGTGTACAAAAACCCTCTTTTTGTGTAGCATTTAGCTTGTATGGTTATTTATCCTCGCCTCCTCATTAGCCGAGCACAGGCGTAAATCCAGCCCCTCCTGAATGTGTGGAGGCTCTGTTTTCTACCAGCCGAGGTCAAAAGTGGCGCTGCTTGTGACACTGTCTTACTCTCGTCACACATAAATTCACACTTAAGTAAGTGCCCCCCATGTTTCAAAGCCCTTATATGGACAAGGGATATATTTAGCACGACCCTTATCTGACAGTGGCCCAAAGAAAGTGCCAGGATGTAATGGACTCTAAAATGTTCTTAAATAGAAGTTTGTTGTGTCTGAGCAAAAGGAGTGAGGTCATCTTGTTTTATATGATTCTTTCAAACCTTTGTTTCTGGATGTACTAACCAAAAGTGATGGACTTAGATTAACTAATGGTGAACAAGTATGAGTATTTGCTGAAAAAGTATTAAGAGTACGTGATAATAGTGTGCAGTAACAACTTTGATTTTCACAAAATGTTGTCAGACGTATTCTTATTTAAGGTTTCTAAAAATTAAACCAAATCTAAGCCAGTCCTTTATTCACGCATTTTGTAGCTTTAGCGCTCATTCATCATGAAGATATAAATATCTACCAATGGAGGGCGCCAGAGTCCAGGCAGTGACGGATAAACGCTGACTGAGAATGATGCAGCAGTGACTGCTCGTGATACATGTCAATGACACAGCACTAGACAACACTAAGCGTTCTCATCAAATGAATTATTAATACAAACAAATAACCTGCTGTGCAGCATGACGCACGCTTTTTTGACCTTTTGTGGACTATTTGACCGTTTAAACAATAAAACGTAAACATTTTTTCACGGGGGTGGTTCCTTATGACCTCTGTGTACACCAAGTAATGCTTATTGTAATGTTTGCATTAGCGCATATGTTATATTAATTATGTCCCTTATAATATATGGTGTAATTCCGTACATAATATAGGGTTTAAATTTTCATTCTTAAAGTGTCCTATTGGTGGGTTTCAGTTTCCTATCGGCACCATTTTGAGGGCTTTTAAATATTGAAACCATATAATATTTAGTTTTAAATTGTAAATTGCTGTGGTAGCTTTGTAACTATTTGATCACTCTGAAACCCATAAGACTCATTCACTATTCATGGGGTTCAGCGTCCTGTTTTATGCAACATTTGAAGATTTTTCCCTTTCAAAAGATATTTCATGGCAACAGTCCATTTCTCATCATTCTCAAAGCCATGGATAGATCCTTTTTCCGTATTTGTTGTCCTTCTTGGCCTGATATTGCCAGTGTGCTGGTTTGATGCTTTTGTTCTTTGTGCGGTGAGAGCGGGCGCTGCAGTGGAACTTTACAGACAGCTACATCACAATGGAAAAAGCCAGTCGTGGATGTAGAGCGGGAGATAAAAAGGCGGAGCCAGTCCCAGGGCCGACCCGGGACTCTGGCACAAGGATATCTGCTTAAACAAAGATGCTGTATCAGCTGGGGCTCGTCAGGCTATTCACGGTCAAGGCGAATGCACAAAGAATCACAATTTTTAACCATTACTTTTGAGAATCTTAACAATTTTACTGCTGTTTTAGCTCATTTTGAGTTATCAACGTCATGTTCTTATGTGATCAATCTCCTCTCTGAGCACGCCATTCCACAGAAACCATACACTATGCCATGACCTTCTCCTAAACGTAAATGTACATATACATTTGCATACAGTTTCTAACCTTGAAAAAAACTAAAGATAAGACAACTAAAACTTTCCCATGCTGTGTTGTGCTTTCATTGTACCAAAATGTGAATAAATGTCATGAGAAAAACCACGAGATGTAGTTGTAGATATACGTAGACAGCACAAACAGCATTTTCATTCAATACTTACGTTTACTCAAACTTTTGAAATTAGACTTTTCTCTCTAACACAAGCTTGTCATGATCAGGATAAGCTTTTCTGATTGATGACATATAGAAGCTGTAATATGCTGATCAGATTTTATAATTGATTACCTTCATACTTCAAACTGAGGAAAAGACAAAAATCCTGATGATGATAATAATAATAATAATAATAATGGATAGAGGGATAGGTGGAACGCTTGAGGGGGCAGTTTAGGAGAGCTCTAAACATGAAATTGCAAATGTTCAATTTCGTTAAGATTGGGGATGCGAAGATTAGTTGGTCAATCGATAATCGTGATTATTCAGGTCACAATATAATCGTGAATGGTGAGAATCGTTGGCAGCAACAATGAGTGATTCCAATTCAATCTATCCTCCAAAAGAGTCAAACTACATTTTTATCTTGTTTTTCATGTGACATTATCATCACTTTTTCGTTCAGATAGTTTGTTTTCATAAAGCCGGTGAGTAATGTTGATCTATTAGATTAAATTAAGGATTTCACTCTTATAGTGCATCGTCAATCATCGAAGAATTGTGATATCTTAACATATAAATGATTATATTGTGACATTAAGATGCATGGAAATAGAATATATATATATCATTCACTCCAGGCATTGAAAACTTAACTAACCAACACTAAAGCGTACTTAATCAAAACCTCAACAATGCTAGCTTTCATTACAAGACTGTAACCTTAAACGCACAAAGGCATGTCTCCTGAAGTCCTCTGTGACATTTACCTCTGTCCTGGACTCCCTTTGCCCTTCATTTTGTTATAGAGGGGCTCGACCTTCCGTGGGAGATTGCATTAGCGCTGTGTCCTAGAGTCCGTAGAGCCTGCTGCATGTGCGAGTGTGCGAGTGTGTGAATCTGCGTGTGTGTGTGTGTGTGTCTGTTGTTAGCGGGTGCAGTCACGTGAAGACAGATGTGTAGAGGCCACACAGGGCTTTGGGAGGATACAGCACATAATGAAAGGCTTTACATGGAGTCAGACATGGCCCAGTTCTCAGGCTCCGAGTAGCCAACCAGTCTATACTAAGAACACATCCCTTAATTTTTCCTAGATCCCAAGGTTAAGGTGCTCAGTATTGTCCATAATTGGAAGATGTGTCCTTTGCACTTGACCAATTCTGACCTATTCTTTAATGCAACCTGTCAGGAGGAGTGGGCGACCCCCGAGTGGTCAAATCCGGGGCCTGGAGAACCAGATTATACTCTGCAACGTTTAGGTTAATTGCAACAATTAAACGTTTTTAAAACAAAACTTTTTAGACACAAAACAATAGTACTTTCTTTATGTTACGGTGTGATCTTATACTAGTTCTGATGAAGCTTTAAAACTCTTCAGGAAAGGTCACATTTCTGTTTATGTGATTTCTTTCCAGTATCGATACTTCTTGAACTTAGTGTCTTGTTTCAACACTTGTTTTAGTATTGATTAGTGCCTGATTTTTGATACTTTTGACAACCCTAGTAAAAATCCTAGGCTGCTTTGTTGTTTGTTTTTGAGAAGCTGAATTCAAAAACATCAATGCATCAGTCCCTGGGGCAAGTCCTGGAGGTTAAGTAAGTTGCCCATAAGTGTTTGTAGTTTGAGCCTGTTCTGACCTTTGCATGTCGAGTCGCTGATATTTTTCAACTTGACATAATAGACTCTAACCCTTTAAAAGTTTGCAACCAAAAACATTCTAAAATCCAGAATGAAGACAAAAGTGAAGTGGAACATTATGTGATTTCACCTTAGAATATCACAAAGTCCGAAAAATCAAGGTGGCGTTTTGTGAAGCTCAAGTGCAATTTGGAGGCTAGAAAACTGTATTTTTTTTTTCTTGATTTTTTGTCACAGAATTGCCAACAAAACTGACATTTCTACCTTGGACATACAAACGTGTTGCTTATTTTTAGGTATAGCGCCTTAAAAACATTACACTTTTTTGATCAGATGTTGGTTAAAGATTATAATTGTATTATGGGTCTGAACAGTTTGTTAGAGAGCGGCTGAAACCTTGACAGTGTCCACTGGGGGCACTCTTATATAAACTTATCAGGAGTTTGTATGCAGTCTGCCCCTTGTTTTTTTCGCCTGTGTAGATATTTCTGCTTTGCGGGGAACTGTCCCTATGCAGCTGCTAACAGTTTCACTTCACTGTCTATATTTCAGTATCCACATAAAGGGAAGCCACCAGACAGAATCTCTGAAAATCTGCATGTTTAGTTTCACGTTCAATCTAAGTAAGTTATTGCATCATATAAATATCTTACAGGTTATAGTGTCCCAAATGAAGTGTGCGTGTCCTTCATTGAGAGTGCGCCAAATTTATTCTTTCAATTGCATGTTTTTATGAAAAAATATCTTTGTTTTCTTAGAGCAATATGACACCAGTTTCATTGTTTGTACACATAATTCAAGTAATGTCCACACAATGTAAACATAATTTCCAGATTAAAAAAAAACATTTATTTCATTTTTTCTCAATGGATAGAATTGACTGTACTGTAACTAAATTGGTGTAATTGTTGATTGTTGCGACAAATCTATTAGGGATGGGCGATATTGACAAAAATAAATATCAAAATTGTGATAACAATATTATGTCAATGTGCTAAAACATGTCTTTAAATGTATTAGTTGAGGTTTAATTATCAGACAAATGTCTATAAAATTTACTTAAAGACTTAAACTTAACGTTTACAACATACATTTGTTTGATTTTGAGTTTTAATCAGCATTTTTTTGTAGCATTTTTACTAGACATTATTTACTTGATATTCATATCTTGTCTTCAAAACAACATTCACAATATTATTTAAATTTTGATATATTGTCCGCCATTATAATTGTATGTATTTATTTAGTCTAGCGCATTTGTTTTAGCCGCTTTGTTACTGTTGATTTGCCAAAATATGGTTACGTTTGGTACTTCACCATTCTGCAGATGCTTGCAGTGCAGCAGCAGTGAGGACCTCCGTCACAACATTGCCCTGCATGCGCTGTCCTGGCTGCACTGGTTCAGTCCAGGTCAAACCGGCTGGCTCTGGTCCATGTCCAGCCTTGGTGTTAGCTTCTGTTTGTGCTAGCTTCTGTTTGTATGTGTACGCCAGGCCCTGTAGGCAGAAGGCAAATATGTGCAAATACCACCCAGCGCACACCAAAGCAACTCCCCAACTCACAACTGTGCGCTGAAGAGTTTAAACCCTCCTCGTGAAATGTCCCACTCAAACTCCACTTTCCCATTCACTAATTACGCAACTTGGCACAGCAGACAAGTTGTACAAGTCTTCTCTAAGCGATGTACTCCTAAATATCGCCATTATCCTTTCCGTGAGACCTTTGGAGGCGTTTGTTGGCAGCTGCAGTGGTGGAGATGGTCCTGGGATAGTGGGGTCTTTGGGTTCAGCCTGACAGCGCAGAAAATCCATTTGATGTGACTTTATGTGCGCTCTGATCCCGCTGGTTCTGGGAGGTTTTAAATCTTAAGGTAATAAGGGCAGGCATGTGATCCACCGGCACCAGCGAGGAATCCTCCAGAGTTCAGTATCAATCTGTGGTAAAGTTCAAATGTGCGGTGTTGTGTAGGATTCAGGTTCATATCGCAGTAATTGTGATGCCCGAAGAGCCTTTTTAAAGCGGCACTAGATTCCTAACTTACTTTTGAGTCAAGGAGAACTGACGTAAAGTAAAAAAGTGCAATGTATATTTGCGTGTACATATTTTGCTTGGGGAAACTACAATTTAACTACAATTATCAAGTGATGGTCAAGTCATTATCTGACCTTCATCCACCAATCAGTTACTTTATAAGAACAGTGTGCTAAATTTCAACCACTTTTTTTTAATACAATAGTATGTGAACTTATTTGCACGGTTTTCAATGCTTTTCTCTCCAAAACGGTATTACTGCTCTGATATTGGTTTATTTGGAATAAAATGCTAATGAAAGTGTGGAAAAGTCAGAGTTTTGACCCATCTGGACTATTTTAGTGTGTTAAAATAGTTAAAATAAAAACGTCACTGGAATAGACCTAAATGATTATACGTTTTGGAGGCTAGTTGTTTTAACGCCGTCCAAATTGTGACAAACCCTTGAAGTGCCAATGACAAGGTTTTATGATTTTCCAATTTTGACTTTATTTGGTATAAATATACCCGTTCATATACATCAATCAATTTTCTATTTGTTGAGAAAAGTTTAAAAAATCTGCAGAAAATTACAAGAAGTGACATCACACTCAATCAATGCATAATTTACACTGAACTTTTTTGACACTCTAAACATGAACTTAACAAAATAAAGGTGCTCTCATATATTTATATTTAATTATATTATTATTATTATTATTATTATTATTATTATTATTATTATTATTATTATTATTATTATTATAATTGTGACCCAGTGGTTGCCGGGTAATTTCCTAGTGTTTAATAAATGTACTTTTTTAATAAATTTAACTCATGTATTTTAGTTCAATGAATGGTCCAACCTGTCATAGGCACATAGTCAGCTTATTGTCTAAAAGTGGCTTGGCACAATGTAGTCTTACCCGATACTTAATTCTACTTAATGCTACTTCACATGTCAATCCAGAGAAGCCGTTCATTGTTTGTTGTGACTAGTGCACCTGCCCCTAACTTAATGTGCTTTTTAGCTGAAAGAGGAAGTCAAAATGTCAGACGGGAAAAAGATTTCTCAACTACAACAAACTATTGACACTAGCGCCGCACCTCCCCCAAACATCCGGTCCCGCCTGTCCCCACATCGCGGCTGATGCAACTGCGCTGCTCTGTTGCACTGCAGGAGTTAATCCGGTGACGCTGCTACTAGGTGCCATAAGCTCCGCCCCGTTTGAACCTCTCGTCTTGTGGTCAAGCTTTCACCTGATACCTGCCACCTTTCCCCCAGTAAGGACTTAAAACAGCTACAGGCGTCTTGGAGCGCACAATACAGCCAGTCAGCCGTGGCCTTGAAGGATAGATAAACTTCAGACTGGAGCCAACTGTGGGAACCAGACTCGAGCTCTTGCGTTAGCTAAATCAACCTGGGGATTTTAATTATTTAACCCTCTGAAAAGAATCGTATATAATGAAAAGCAAGTTTTATTATGAGGCAAACTGCACGTGCCCCAGTTTTCATGCAAAGGAAAAACTTCATGTGTCAGACTGCATAGAATTCAACTTAGTATTCAATGGATTTCATGCTAAAAAGTTAATAAACCAGGTATTTTTTTTAGACAACTCCTAAAGTTTTCTATCCAGTCACTTACAGCACACATGTTCTCCATTTACCGCTGCATCCAATTTGCCTTTTTGTTTCTATTATACGTTTTAAATTTGATTTGCGCAACGTATTAATGTTTCCATTCTGCATAGTTCCTAGATAGCTTTGCTGAAATCTACGCTGTACATTTATTCTATTTTGATATTTTGTCAAAACACAAACTTTAATCTCAAAGTGAAGCCATAAGGAAAGTGTTAAAGGTAGCAAACCCTTCAATATAATCTTTCTTTCCCCACATTCAGTATTAAACAGTGTCATTGTTATCTTGTCTTCATGTGTTTGTGAGGAAATGAGACGTGAACCTTGTTGTTTGCCTCCAGATCCGATCGTCCATCACCGCTCTACTGTTCAGCGATCGTGAGTTCAGTTGGATCAGACATTTGCTCATCGCTGCGGGGATCCTGGTCTTCAACAACCTCCTGGTCATCTTCGTGCCCACCATTAGAGACATCTTCGGCTTCATCGGTCAGTTTCCTCCTGTTTAAAGACTTCAAAATATTATACAGTTTTTATGTTATTATTAGTGATTATAAACGTCTCGGTTTCTTGGATTTTCTGGAGGTATTCGAGACCTTCTATTTCCGTGTAGATTTTGTACTAGTTTAGGCCAATTTTGTGTCCTGTTTTGGGCCTAGTTTAGTCCAAATGAAGAAAATTCAGGCATTTTAAGATCTGATGCTTTTTTTGCATTTATGGCACTTTTAGATGGATGTTCTGTGTGTCGCCGTATTGCCCAATGATGATTTCTTTAGAGGTCAAGTGAGCGTTTAAAATCCCACATTAAGGCAGTATACAGTAGTTCAGGGGCGGTTTTGTGAAGTATTTGGAGGAACAGGTTTAGAGCTTAAAGTGCCTGTGTCAGCTGTGCAGTCGCGTGAGCCTTTTGTGGCCAGCGGACCTCACGTTTCCATGTGGACAGCCATGCTAATACTAATCTGAGCCTGCCAGTTTATGAAGAGAAATAGTACAAACTGTTCCCGCTTTTACTCCATGTCCTTCTGTGACAAGATAAAGTAATAAAAGAACTACTCTTTCTATCATAACCAAAACAGATTACATTTTATTCAGATATTGGCTATTTATCATCTGTCTCATTACACTGATTCTGTGCTTTTGTCATTCAGGGTCCTCTGCTGCCACGATGCTCATCTTCATTTTGCCCGCTGCTTTCTACCTTCGCCTGGTCAAGTCGATACCTTTGAGATCACCGCAGAAAATTGGGGTGAGTGCCTAGCTAATAAAAAGAAAAATGGCATGAAGAACTCTGACTGTGACAGGTCATAGTTAGGTCAAGGTCAGGTCATACTTTTTAGAAGCATGTTGCAGTCTTTAATCTCGGATGTCTTTGCTGCACTAGTATAGTTACATCGCCTATAAACATCCAAAGGTCTGGAGATGATTCTGTTCAGTTTTTATGAAAGGCCTTCTGCTTGTTTTCATGGAAATGTTGATCCTTTTTTCTATAATATTCCACAGTATGGCATAAAACGTATCATTCTGCATGGAGAATTTTCCGAAGTATAGTCTTGACTTTCTTTTTCCCTAGAATTATGCAGGTGACTTTGCTCTTCCGGAAAGTTACACGCTCTGCATTTAAATAAAAGTTCAAATGCAATTTTATCATATTATATTATACTTACTCTACATCATAATATCTAGCTGCATTAAAATTGCATCATATTTCACAAAATTGAGTTCATAGTATTTTTTTTTCTCCAAGCAGTAGATAGTTCTTCTGTTGCAGTTTTGCTACTTTACTATCTACTACATCAATACTACCCGTACTGAGTGCTACACAGAATACCAGAATTACTTTCGTTATCATCCTTATCCAATGTTATCATAACAATAACATTCATATTACCATAACTGCCATGCAAATACTAGATAAACAGTCAAATCACTGTCCTTTAGCCAAATTTAAACTTGGATGTTAATTGTAATAGCTTGTACATGTACTTTAGTCTTTTTCTCACTGTATCACCTTTCCTCCAGTCTTAACCATTTGGGGCCTTGTCTGTATCCTCTCCACAGGCGGCTATCTTCCTCGTGGTGGGAGTCATCTTCATGATTGGCAGCTTGTCCCTCATTGTGCTCGACTGGGTGCACAACCCCCCAGGCTCCGGCGGCAGTCACTAAAAACAAACTATTTGACTGAAAACTCAAGCCGTGCAGCGAAAACCAATCACCTCTTGTTTGGAGCGAGCCCTGCTATTCCCCCGGGGGGGGGGAGGATAGCGGGCCATCTCTCTTCTACATAAAACATGGTTACAGTATTGACTCGCATGCTGCATTGGGATGACATCCAAACATATCACTGGAGGGAAAATGAACGTTCTTTGTTGCTGCGAAGTTCAGGATGTGACACGGTTAAACAATCCCCAGAGCGAGGGAGACATCCACAGCATCCAACATGGTGCCTGCATCAGCAAGAAGGCATCATGACTGAACAAGATGATCAAAACCAGCTATGAAGAGACAACGGGCACCGGTAACCATGTACCTCCTGTGCACTTGAAGACACTTGGAAACTATACTATGTAATGTCCATCGAGACACAAACAAAGCACTTCTTAGCGTTAACTTTCACTTTGAACGCATTGGCAAAGTGGAACAGCCAATCCCAAAACAATCACCTCACATTTGCGGTTGGTCAGTAAGATATTCCAAAAGTATCCGTTTATAAGGCTGGAATCTTCTTTTATTAGTAATACTACCACACAGGAGTCAGTCAACATGGATGTACATTGTGTTATACTTCTAGGTTTTTTAACTTAACCATTAACCATATTTTTACTGTATATACCTGATTTTAATTGGCTTTGCATTCAGAAAAAACTAAAATAAAGCTAGCCTAATTAATTTCTATGAAGTTATCCAAATCAGGGTTTTTACAAATTGGTCAATTATAAAAACAGCGATATGCAGTTGCTCCTGAGACACCAGCCAAGTACAATCACTTCATGTTCTGTGCCATAAGAAGCTTGTAAGTTTAGCCTAAACTGTTCTTATTGCGAATAATTTTACAGTTTTTTTGTTCGTTTTTTATTTCGTTTTGATATGTTTTAGGGCGTGTATAACTAATGATGTACTCAAAGTGCCTGGGCTAAATTGAATGTGTCCAAAGTATAAAATACCTTAAATATCCTTCTTATTGGAATCAGTCGATAGCCAAGAATATTGTACGTGGTAAATTTTGCATAATACCAAAAAATAAACAAAAATTACTGCACGATTGTATTGATCAACCAAGTAAACAAAACCGTTTTCCCATCACTGCAAAAGCTAAATTGTGTTTTTGAAAAGGTCAGGGGCACCTCGGAACAAATCAAATTAGATTCCACTCAAAATGTATTCAATCATGTGCACAGCTTTTCAGGTAATTACAATAACAATTTCCACTTCTCATTTTGAAGTGGATCAAGCTGTTGGGTGACAGCAGATGTGTACAAAACAAATTCTGCATCTGTCACTACATCTGTCAATATACTTCATTTATCTACATATTGTTTACCACATATTTAGGACTTAGTGTCAGGCAGCAATGAAGCCTTCCCTCACCCCAGGAAACGTCCTCCAGCTCCATCAGGTTAGGCATTTCCAGGCCAAGCGATTGGATTGTGCTCTTGATACAATACAGTTAAATGCCTTTGAACACCACATTAGTAAAAAGCAGCACATTCATACAGAACGGGGCCCACTCTTGATTTACTTGTTCATTTTCACAGTGCCTTTCACGTTTTCCTCCACACAGATGTATATTTTGAACCTTCTCTGGTGACTCCTCTCTCTGCCGCCGTTACATGTAGTGAACACATCCAGCCAAAGTGGACAGCCTTTTATAGATCCTTTGTAGATCTATGTACATGAGTCGAATAGATATTTCAAATGAAATAGTGTATTATGTGCATGTTTTTTTGATTCAAACTTGGTCTTTTTGGACATTTGTATATGCTCTGTAAATATTATTTTATGGTACACTGACAGTTTGTTTGTGTGGGTTGTTAGGGGTTGTTCAGCCTTATTCAAGTCTTTGGCAATCCAGTGTTTTAGTACATACTATATATATCTATAAATATATTTTCCTTTAGATTTTGCTCTTGCTGTAAGACAGTAGTGTTTCACTTTACTTTAAAATTCGTAGAATTGTCTATCATTTTACTATTTTATCTGAGCAGTCTATTTCAAGCTATGATCATGTTTGTGGGTTCCACTGACCAAAATTCACTGTAATTCAAAGTATTTCTTGCAAACAGTGCCATAAAATCCTTACAATCCAGGTTCACAATACAGTGAAATGTTGTTAATGTAACTAAATGCATGTAAAGTCTCACTGCTGTCATGCAGATGTTGTAAAAGTTGTGTTCTGGTGGGGTTTACTTGACCTGAAGTATGACGTTATTTGAAACAGCTCTGATCACAATGAGTTCTGATTTAGATTAGCGATTGCCATAAAATGCGGCGTGTTCCTGCTCACATTGGTTCTACATCATATTATGAAATGTCTTAAACTGGCAACTGAAGTTCAAAATGCTCCTTGGATGTGCTGAATTTGGTTGTCAAAACTGTGGTTTGACATTTCTTGATTGGCTTACATTTTTTGTAAAATTTAAAACATTGTGATTGTGTTATTCGGCATAAAATGTTAGTTATTCTATGCTTATTGTCACATAAACTAAACTAACTAAACACAATGTATTTTATGAAATGTAATCTAAACCAATGCATTTTAATTGGTCTCAATTGTTAGTAACTTGTGTGCTTGAACAGCTTGAGCCACTTTTATTCTATTTTGAATGTAATCATATAACGGTTCAATAGCGTTTGATTATGCCCATTATACTGATTGTTGGGAAATCTTAAGAGCTCTGATTAAATAAAATAATCAATTCAAGATAATCCTTTAAATATATGACCTAAAAAGTAGGACGCCACAATGCATTTTGCCCCAGTTTAGACTTAAATACCTGGCCGCTCTTTCACTCTCTTACCTGTCACCTTTGCTTGATTGAGCCGAGCAGTACAATACTGTCTTATGTTGTTTATACTGGGCGTGTGTGTGTGTGTGTGTGTATATACACACACACACACACACACATATGGGTCTTGGACTGGTGGTTGTGGTCCATAGCCTTATAGACAGTGCTTGTAGTTAGCTGTATAGACACACCTGCCTTATTTTTCTATGGAGCCTCAGTCGGGAAGAGCTCGGTTTCCTGTGGATCAGGCTGAACATTCACGTTTGTATTATGAACCCAATCAAAGGGGATGTTTTTTGTATCAGTGATGCTGTTTCGTTATGATGAATACAAATAAAAATGCAAAAGAGACAACGGCGTCATTGTATTGATATTCACTCGATGCATAATTCAAAAATGTCTATTGCCTCGGATGTCTATTTTATTATACCAACAGAAAGCTAGAAACTCAACAATGAAACAAGAAAGGGACGACTTGTGAAGAGCATTTTTCTTGTATAGTCACTTGCATAATGTAAGAACTGTCTTATTTACTTTATCTAATACAGAATAAATTGCCAACCAACATGTTAAGGAAGTGTCTAGACCAGAATTAAAGAAATAATGTGAAAAATATATTTAATTTGATGGACATGAACAGCAGAGTTAGCAATCCTGTGGGTCAGACATTTGACTGTATGTTTAAACTTTTGGCCGTCAACTTAATTTGGTTAATGAAACCAACCCTAAAAGTGTGAGCGATAAGCCACATCTCAGAAAGATGGAGAAGTTTTCTGGTCTCCATCTATTTTTTCTATGCCTGTAATATTCCACAGAATGGTATAAAACTTATGGCACTAATAACGCCTCTGAATGAATAAAGGCAAGATACTGTAGGACATCCTTGGCAAGCAATCAAAGGATCTCCATGGAGACAAGCCGGTGGCGGACCTTCCACCAGATAACTTGCATAGTGCACCTTTAAATGCAGGACTGTATCAAGTGTCTTGCCCAAGGACACAACAATAAAATGAATCCCTCATGAGGTAATTTCCTGCATCTGACCCATTCATCAACCAGTGCAGCATGGGCAACCATCAGGAGCCGTCAGGGAGAGTATTCTATGCAGGGGCCAAAATGAGAGGAGCCTTGAGAATGACCAGGTCAGTCTGTCCGTGGCAGTAAATTGTCTATTAAAGAAGACATAATATGTTTGTTCTGCAATATCGGTATAATCTATAAACATGTTAATCATTCTTTTGTATGTTTAACATTTTAAATCACAATATAGAATGACTTAATAAAAGAAACAAGTGCGCTGACTTCTGGGTTGAAAGCGCTGTTGCTGCGCTGTTTCACGCCTGCTCCGTAAACATAATCACAACAGAGTACTGCGCTGCCAGACCAGGCTGACGTCTTGATTGCAGGATAGTAAAGATTACTCAGACATGTTCCAAAAACAGCCTTGAGAGGAGGAAAAGCTGATTTTATAAATGGCTTCTTTAAGTACAGATTTTGAAAATATGTTGATAATAATTCATTTTTAGCGATGAAAAGGCCCACTGAGATCATTTTGAGCACAAATAACAAAACAAATGTCTACTAATGCCAGCCTTTATTTATTCACTTTTTTGTTTCAACATGTAGTCAGGGCAAACCCTAAAATCTTATATAAATCACGACTCCCCTTGATCTGAATCCAGGAGGTGTTGTATCAAGGCGATGCTGAATTCACGTCACCCTGACTCTTACATAACACATCTGCCCAAATGTGTGACTCGGGCCGAACCCAGACCGGCCTATTTCAGTCTAACATCCACAGTTTGAGTCCAGATTAGATCAAAATGTCCACTGTCTTTCTTTGGAGTTGGCGCCTACTGCCGACATGTAACACTGGGCTGTGATGTTCCCACACTTTTGAGTCACGTCCCAAAAAACACTTGAGCCGCCATGCCCTGCCAATACTACGGCCCCATAATAATCTGTCCATACAAGAGATCGATGCAGCACTGGTGATATATTCAGAACTACAGTTTGGGTCGGAAAATGTGCAATGTTCTATCTGTGTCAGGATGTGGTTGATCAGGGTTCTCCAGTTTCCTAAGAAAATACAGTCGCTTTTTCCCCCACATTGATAGTTCTTGCCAAATCTAACTCAAGATTTGGAGTTTGGTCCCTGGGTGCTACTGCTGTTGGGGACAGCTCCTGACTAGTTGTTTCAATGGCATTAAAAGAAGGGTCAAATGTGGAGGACAAATTTCCCTACAAGGACAATGGTAAATGATTATAATCACTCTACAGCCCTTCACAAACAGCACGGCTGATCTCTTGTCATCTGATCTAAAATGAGTGAGTACATGTCCAAACACATGTCTAATATTCCTGTGGCTGATTCTTAGCTCACACTGCCCCTAGTCTGCTCCTGTCTTTATCCGACTGCATGACTGCTGTTACATGAGTACGGAATTGAAGAGTGTGGAGTGACAAGAGGTGGTTTACTTTTATAAATGTGCCTTTATTTGTAACACAAGGCATCATCAAGGTTGGCTGTTGTGACACCGTGATAGCAGCTCAGCGCAGGCTTTATAACTACAATAATACATAGTGGTTTAAGTTTACGGTAAAATATGCTGCAATGTGTTGTAATACATGCACATCTATTCCTGTATAGGACATCTCCCCCTTTGAATATTACTCCCCCAAACCAAAAGTGCAATTAAAATGTCAACAAATTTTCTTTTAATTAGATTGAGTCACTGTATTGATCACCGGTATGCAGCCCTCAATGAAATGCAGCAGGCTCCCAGTCATTCCTAAAGTCAGGACATGTACTTTCGACAAGGTGTCTTTAAAACATTTTAGCCTTTTTAGCTTAGCTTGTGATTAATTATTTAATAATTGATCACTTTTTTTTCAAAGTGGCCCAACAAAAAGGTGAATTTGTGTTTGCATTTAACTGTGGGTTGTGTGGGTCAGGTGAATGCAAAATGTTTTATAAATAAAGTTTGTTTGATTGATTGATTGATTGATTGATTGATGGATGGATCTGCTCCTCATGTCCAACCAGGATTATAAAGATCACCCACATTTTCAAACTTTGGAACAATAGGCCAAATCTTTTGTAAAACATCAAAGACCATGTTCACAATCAGTATATATTCTTGTAGCTTATGTCATTTTACTAATGCCAAACTGCATCCATCCATTATCATTAATTAGATTTGTAGGCGATAAGTAGTTGGCATCTTGGTCTCTCTTAAAGTTGGAATTTATCATGATTAACTGGACTGTTGAGGTTTAATTTTGCTTTTAAATATATATGTGCAATGAAACAAGATGGGGTAACCTGCCATGTCCTCTCTGTGCCCCACATACTGCACCATATTTAGACACTGATTTAGTCACTGTGTGGGTGTCCACTTCAAAGACTAGAGTGTTCAACCTTTGACCTCTGCTGACACTCAGTTCTTGACCCCAGATTGGTTTAAGGGTCATCAACCAAACAAAATACTGAACATTCAAGAAGCTAAAGCTCATTCCTTTATAGTTATAGTTAAAGTTAAACACAAACTGGCTTCTGCTCCGGCGTCACATGCATGAATTTAGCTGTTTGATGGAATATGACTCAACTGGAAAATAGCAGTGAACTTAGCGTGATACCGTGTTAATGAATGCTTGTTATCAGATTTGTCATAAATTAAACTCTTTTTCTGTTGTTATGAGGAAAAGTTGGGTTGGGTTACACATTTTTGCGAAATATCTTGTCAGAAATGTGTGCAAATATTAGCATGACTTTTGACTTTCACAGAATATACACAGAGATACACAGAAATGATACTGCAGAGTCCTACTTTTGCCATTGAACCAATTCTGTCAACATTGATCTTTGGCTGCTCGTTTCCTTTCTGAGAGTCATATATATTTTTCAAAGTGACTCTCCAGAGAGCGTATACATCCTCAAAGCTCCAGTATCTCAGTACGGTTTTATTATCTTTAGAACCTGCTAATTCTTGGATCTCTGAAACAGGTTCATTTGATTTTCAGTGTACACTCAAGCGATCACGCTCCTGGACGTGTTTTAATATATGCACATCAGGGGGAAAATGTTTATGCACATCAGGGGGGAAAAGCTTTATTGCTAATGTCAGTGAACAAATCTCACAAACATTTAACAAGAAGAGGTAATAATATCAACAAAGATATTCGTAGTAAAAAGTACCAAGGACAGAATAAATGTTGACAAAAATCAAGTGGTGGAAGAAGTACTCAATTTTGTTAAACAGCAAAACCATTACTTATAATTACTGAAAAGTCTACTGAGAACTATTTAAGAGTAAAATGCAGTGATATTGGTTGAGAAAAGTGCTATTTTTTACAGTAGCGACTAAATGGGTTGTTAAATTTTAAATATGTCATTTTTAGCTGAACAATTTTCATTCAAAGCCAGGATTGAACTCAAAACCTTTAGGCCAGATGAATGTGCTAAAAACTCCAGATTTAAAAACGCTGTGGAGTAGAAACTACAGATACCTGCACTGAGATGTTTGCTCAAGTAAAGTACAGATTAAAACTGCATTACTTTTACTTTAGTACAACGTTACTATCCACCACTGCTCAAATCTAAATACTAAGAGAGATGTAGGGGCCTGTATAGACTAGTAGCATCTCTGAGTGAGAATGCAGGTCACATTTGTGCACATGTATAATTCAGATCTGTTAGATAACCTCCAGGAAACTGCATTAGGCTTCTGGGTTTGAATGTATCGCAATGCGTTTTATCTGAAGTGACTCAGTGCATTTATTGTGATTACAGTCAGTAGCTGCTTAGATCTGTGAAAATCCCACATTATGAGCTGCTGATGTTTGGTTCAGGCTAAATGAACAGGTTTTATGAGTGAGTCAGACAGAGACATGATCCATCCTGTCCACCGCACTGCATTTGTTTTTATTTTACCATCAGACATGCACAATTTCTAAACTGCATTTCATTAAATTATACATTTCATCAGTTTTGAGCAAATATTGGCATTTTTGTTGTTATCTACAGTAGTTAGACTGGTTTGTTTGGTGTTTTTTGGTATTTTATTATAGAAAATGTACATTCTATTACAATTGTTCAAGTTTATATTGGACCAGTAACTTGTTTAAGTAGTACATATTTAATCTGTGCATGTGCATGTTAATTTAGTTGACTAAATCCATAATAGTTTTTGTCAAACAGAAAAGATATATTTTATTTGAACCATGATCAATTGTATTGCACTGCTGTACAGACGTTAAGTTTGTTTCTGCTCTGGGACAGAAAAGTGGAACTTATCCCCTTCATTCATTTATGTTTGATGTTTATTATTTGACAAAAATATTAGTATTTTAGATGACAAAAATATCTACTTTTAGTCATAGTTTGTAAATTTAGTTTAAAATTACATTTTATTTACTTTTAGTCAGCAAAAATGTGACTATGATAAAAAAAATCTTATATTTGACAAAATGAATACTGTTTCAATTAGATTAAATTGTTTTAGTAGTTTTATATTTAATAATAATTATTATTGCTTGGATACATTTGCTGTAATTATTTTAAAGGTGCATTGTGTACGTTTCTGTTGGAGGGTCCACCACCTGCTTGACTCCATGGAGATATTTTTGCCTTGCTTGGAAGGTTCTAGAGTGACATTTAACTGAACTCTGAATCTCTTTGGAGACAACATTTGACTCTACCGGGTAAAGTTTTACATTTGTTTTTTATTTTCTTTGTATTATTTACGTATTTATTTTTTGAGAAAGCAGGTGCAAACAACTCCTACTACAACAACAACTACTACAACAACAAAACATGTAGTCCACTGTTAATAGGGTTGTTTACAGTAAACAATACAGTAGCTGAATATTTTCAAGTCATAACACATAAAAGTCTAAAATATATCTTAAATTTTGTGATGTCCTTTACTATTTTCTGCAAATAAAGATTCGATTTTCCATTGTCGTCCAATAACTGACATACTAGGTACAAATGGATTCCCTCAATTCATTCTTGTTGCATTTAAAGCTAGTCTCCATATTTCTCTCATACGGTCCAGCTTTTCCTTCTCTCCTTTGGCCCACCCGTCACCCACTGATCACTTTGATGTTTATCCCTTCATTTCAGATTAACTGTAAAGCCAAGCATTTCCAGGAATAGGCAAAGACCCGTCTTAAACTCCCACTAAACGTGACGGGACACCACTTAACTGCTAAGATGGGATTTGAAGCATTTAGATGAGAGAGGGAAATAATAATTACAGTAAATAAATGAAACCCAACAATTAAGAGTAAATATAGGTCGGGCTGTAATTGTGCGACAACATTGTAATTGGCATAATTTGAACAAAGAAAAAAGCAGGTCATGAGGGTGGAGCAATGAAATGTGTCTCCAGTGGTGTTTAAACTTTAAAAAGATTGCGCTGGAAGAAATACTTGGTTTAAAAATCTAATGCATAAAGAAGTGTTGTACACTCCCATTTTATTTTTGATTTTTTTACCAGTGGATAAACTTATACCTGACAAACAGTAGTATTGTAAATGTGGTAGATTAATAAAGGTGCACTATATAACTTTTCTGGTTTCATATTGCATTTTATTTATCAATTTGCAGGTGTTTTATTTCTTAAACAAACAAAACAAATAAAAAACGTATACCTTTTCTTAGAAAAATATACCTTCTCTTGTGAGCGGGGTCACATCTCTGCAGATCTGACCTGTAACTTGACCTGTTGGTGTCTCTTGCTTGTGCCCATGGAGATAGATACGTTTAATGCCATAATGTGGAACACAGGAGAAGCACTGACATCTCCACAAACACAATCAGGTGGCGGACCCTCCGCCAGAAATGTTACATAGTGCACCTTTAAAGCATTTCATGCAAAAAAATGATATGAGTTAAGTCTGGATCTGTTTTAAGAAACCTTTTGACTCAAATCACTGATTGAACCTTTTCATTGTATTAATCAGCCAAGTTAAAATATATCATGTAAAATCAAAACAAATATATTTCAGCAAAGATTTTCTTCCATTTCTTTGGTCAGTTGTTTTTTCATGTCATTGCAGGTGTTTTATTTCTTAAACAAACAAAACAAATTCCTGTATTATCTTTTATTACTACTTATTGTGCATAAAATAAATTATAAAACTAATTTAAACTTGGTGCCAACACATCCAAAGCAAAGGAAACCCATCCTGTAAGTCACGTTTGAGGAATTCCTTCAGGGGACCGTGCAGCTGCCTTGGGTCTCTCCGTTAAGCCCTGGCACCTGAGACGCTTACTCTCCCAAGGGAGAGTTCTGAAGTTTAAAAATAAACACAGCACCAAACACAGCACCGAACACAGCCCCAAACACAGCCCCAAACACAGCACCAAACACAAAACCAAACACAGCACCAAACACAGCACCAAATACACCTGACGTCATCCCACAGTCTACGCTGTGACCGCACTAAAAACATGGGCTTGGGCTGCTCAATACACGGCTAATAATGCAATGCAAACTTGTTAAATTTAGGTTGCAATTTTGACACAAACATATATACAGATTGATTGTTCAACTTTGCTCAAACATTTATGTTTGGTGGAGTAGGAAAGCCTTGGCTCCACCAAAGTTGCTGGTGTCACACAATGTGGAAGTTGCATCAGCTTGGCTCAGAACCATAGTCAGAGATCACGTATCTGAATCTGATTTAGGCACTCCTGCGATACAGCTTGGAGCAACGTGTAAAAGCACAGCTCAAAAATCTTTGGAGGAATAGTCAGTCTTTAATTGTGACTAAATCAGCTTTCTTTGTAACCAATTCCATTCCTTGAAAATGATCTACTAGTTTGAGATAAAAACACATCATTTTATATAAGGAACCATAATCCCATTCCCCTGGCAGCTACTTGAAATAAGAAAATGACAGGAACAACCCTTTGCACTAATAGGTCAAAGAAAACCAAAAAGTCTAAATACATATATTTTTGTTATTATTTTTATGTGCTTGATATTGAATTTGTTTTACTTCACAAACTAAATGCAGCTATACAGACAAAGCAGTTCATTCTAGGTTTAGTGTCTATGTATAGCTCGACCCAGTCCCCACGCTCCCTTTAGTTCAAGTCCAATCCAGTATTTACAAGTGAAGTTGAAACATGGGACTTCAAGGCATTCCTGTGTTTAGTATTCACGAGACCAGCCACTCAGACAGCTGTTCTTTACAGCTGTGGCCCACACTGACACCACCACCAAACCAAACAAACCAGGTGTCTGTGCACTGCAGCAAACCCCCCTTTAGAGAGACCATACCTCAGAGACCTGATTACAGACTGTACCTCATGGTCAATTCCTTTTCCAAATCCTGATATATAATTTGGTTAAACTGTCTCTCCATAAATGACTGGTTTATGGCAATGAGTGGAGGATGTGTCAGTGTCTAGGCCAGATTACGTAAGATTGGAGGAGGTGGATGCTGATTGGGCGATTCCTGAGGGTCCTCCCACTTTCCCAGCATCCATTCATAGAGTTCAGGGTCATGTGACGTCAAAGGGTGGCCTGTATCTGTGACGATGTTGGATGGAGAAGATTTGTTGTCTTTTGTGTACCATAAGGACAGTCAGTTTTATCGACAAACACGACAGTATCCAAAGTGTTGCACATTGATATAGGAACATTTTTAGATCAATAATATCTGACGTTTCACAGTTCAGACTAAAATAAATTAAATAAAGTTTTCTTCAAAAATATGTTTCTTTTACACTGTTGCTATTATTAAAGTATATATGGTCAAATTTAATGGAAAAGACATAATATTTCTTATTAGAGTCAACATTCTTATGTTATTTAAATGTATTCCTTTTTTATCCCTTGTTGGTCACGTGTTTGTGTTTTTGTCCTTTATTTTATTACCCTTATCTGGCAATTACGCAGATTTAGGGACAAAGCCGTCATATGACTTTGAATGGGCATTAACAGAAGATAATAGGAGATGGATTAGATAAATTATATAAAACATTGTTTTTGAGAGATTAAGATGTTCTGGTGTTTTCTGTTTTTGAACAATTTTCTTTAGTTTGATTGTTTGTTTGTTTGTTTGTTTGTTTGTTTGTTTGTTGTTGTTGTTGTTGATATCTTTTTACTTGTTTTGCATCATTACGTAAACGACGCGCCCATTTATTTTAAATCATGGATTTATATGGAAAGCTATTCTAAGTGTGGCTAATCACTTTACATTTCAAAACACAATAATTTAGACAAAACCACTAATTTAAGTGAATGAATATATACTCTGCAAGTTAAAGCTGAGATTTAAATTGACTTTAAGGGTGACTCTTGTCCAATGTCCTTCTCCAAATGTGACCCAGGATCCTGCTCAGTATCCAGACAGAGGATTTGTTCTATTGTGTTAGTTTAGGTATTTTTCTCTAAAGTTATATGCTTTGTGTGAAAGGGAATTTCATTATAGGCAGTATTTACCTTCACCATTGACCACATACTGTATATTTGATATGTAGGTCCTGCCCACCTCTCTTTTCAACTTAAATATATCAATAGCCTACAGCAGGGGTGTCCAAACTTTTTTCACAGCGGGCCACATTTTGAAACTTATACGGAGCAGAGGGCCACAGACAACCCGACAACGAAGTGAATCATTCCAAATTTTGCCTTTGACATAGTTTTGAAGAGCCTCCACACCTTAATATTAGGTTGGTATAACATCAAAAGGCTTGAATTTGTGCAATTTTACAGTAAGAAGTAGTACTTTTTGTTGTTTGGACCAACTTAGCAGGAAGCCGGAGGGCCAACAAAAATTGGTCTGAGGGCCGCATTTGGCCCCTGGGCCGTAGTTTGGACATGCCTGGCCTGCAGTATATCAGCAAATCAATAACATACCTTTATTTATTCCTTATACACTTTGAATTGAACTCAACTCTAGAATATAGAACTCAAACAAAGGTTTCAGTGCAGATTAACAGGAGAAATGGTCATGTTGAGTCAGCAGATCATGTGTCAAGGCAGTTTGAGGAGAGAAACAGCCCTCAGGACAAAAGACTGCTCTGTGTCCAGCAGCCTGGACATCACAGTGTCCTGCATCCCAGCAAAAAATCTTTAGCCATTTTAGTTTAATAATGATTTCTGGACAAAAAACGAATAAAACCAAATAGTTGATTAGCCTCTGTTGATTAGCCTATCGCCTATTGTTTTCTTGTATTCTCTCTTCCTTATTTTTTTTTTTTTTTATAAATTGGAAAGTGGTAGCGACAGCAGACTTCAAAGTGTGTGGGACTGTTCTCTCTGCTCTCTCTCAAGACTCTCTTTTCCCTTTTAAATCTCTGAGCATTTGTACCATTTATTCTGTGGCGTGCAAGTTTATCCTTTGACAACCTGCTCCTCTCACTCACACGCACACACAGTCCCTATTCGAATAGCAGTGTCTAATATGAGACTTGCTGATGAACCAAGATGATGATACCGTGATAGAAACAGCACTGGAGTGCAAGGATCATCTCAGGACAGCACCAGTATGTCCACTCACTGGCGTCAGATGAATACAGATCAGCACAGATCTCTGTCCCTCCCCACTGCGCTTGAAATCAATCTGTTTTATCAGCACAACCTCCCTGTTCTTTTCTACACGAGTAAGGCTTTCTTTTTTCGCCTGCAGGCTGTAAATGCACCAACCCTTTTCAAATGCTTAGTAATGTTCCTATTTTGTGAGTTTAAGGACATGATGCCTTTCCAAGAACATCCCCATCGTGTGCTATGTTTCCAAACATACAGGCCTCTATGTTGACAGTTTCCAGTGTCTGTGTGAAAGAGTAGAAGGTCTAAAACATATTATGCTTATTGGGGGGAGTTAGTAATTATACAACAAGTAGATCATTATTTTCCATTTTGCAAATTTTAAATCGTAATAATGGTCTAAAACGGCTTAGTAATAGAAGCAGGTCCATTGACTTCCTGTTTAAGCAAAGCACTGATAAGCCCCGCCTCATGTGTATTCCTTGTTGAAAAATGTGTATTTTTGAAATCTGCATGATGAATGACTTGGAGTAAGAATTTTTTGGAATAATCACAATTAAAAACAGGGATGTGGGCGGCGATAGGAGGTAGGTGAAACTGCTCAAGCCTCAAATGCAGGACAATAAAGGATCATTCAAACGTGCTTGAGACAGCCAAAATACAACTATGAATTAGCTCATGTTAAGGGTTAGGTTTAAAAGCTGTGGTTAAAAGCATGATTTTTCATTATATTTTTAAAGTTTTACTCTGCACTCTGAGCTTTTGGCACCTGTTTTGGAACATGGTTTTCAATTTACAACAAAACTGAACTAAAACTAAACTTTTAGGAACGATCTGGTCTAAATATTTTACATTTCATTATTCATTCACTTTAAGACAAATTGCTGCCAACTTTTCTCACCAGCACCAGTTACTCCAAGGATCAATGGTCTGATCCTACATTATTTGACAATCACTCCTCACAACCTGAGCCATATTTGCCTCAATCATAATTTCTTAGAAGGTTTAATATAACAATCCATCTGTTCTTATATTAACTGTGCACAAAATTAGATTGCATTGAAAAACAACATTCCAGTCGAAAAGGTTTTACTTCATGACTCAATCAAGATCAATCATTCATTTTCAAATCGCGTAATATATAACTTTAGATAGTAGTTTTTGCAATGTTGGTACATATTGTTTGTGACTGAATCGGTCCCAGTGAGGCTGCTGTATGTACTAAATTTGTTGTTTTATGACTTTATGACACTTCCTAACTGTCTGTTATCTCAATGTTGCGGTTCGTAAAAGTATCATAGCATGCCTGAGTGGATTTCCTGTGAATGAGATAAGAGCAGGTGTAACTGAGTGCTTTTACAAGTAACAAAAGCTGGACCATTTCCCAATAGGACAGGGCAAAGGCTGCTGTGTGTTAACTATGAAAAAAACCCAAATCCGATAAGAGACTGCTAGTTTTAAATGCAGTGTAGTATTTGGCTAAACATTAAAGGTTAGATTAGATTAGATTTGAAACCCATGAATAAACATGAGTAAAAAAAAGACAGAATAAACCAAAAGGCTACTTTTCATCTGTAGTCCTCTGGCCATGATGTTAAAGGACAAAAAAACACATTAACACGACAAAACAGACATATTGTACATGGTTACAGTACAAAAGAGCAATAGCAAACAATTGAGAAGAACAGATTGAAATTATTTACAAAAAAATACAGTATATATACAGAACTACACAACATGTGCTATTGTCTTTAATGCTAGTAAGTGTATGTATTTACCAGCCATTCTCTCAGATTTTAGTAAATGCCTTATATGTGGTTTGTTGTTCAATAAACTCTGGTATCGTGTTCCACTCTCTGGCTGACTAAAAGTGCTGTTTCTCCGAAGGATCACACAGTCACCTCTCACAGACCGGGCTGACTGACTAAAAGTGCTGTTTCTCCGATGGATCACACAGTCACCTCTCACAGACCGGGCTGACTTGGAACTAAAAGTGCTGTTTCTCCGAAGGATCACACAGTCCACCTCTCACAGACCGGCTGACTGACTAAAAGTGCTGTTTCTCCGATGATCACACAGTCACCTCTCACAACCGGGCTGACTGACTAAAAGTGCTGTTCTCCGAAGGATCACACAGTCACCTCTCACAGACCGGGTGACTGACTAAAAGTGCTGTTTCTCCGATGGATCACACAGTCACCTCTCACAGACCGGGCTGACTGACTAAAAGTGCTGTTTTCCCGATGGATCACACAGTCACCTCTCACAGACCGGGCTGACTGACTAAAAGGCTTGCTGTTTCTCCGATGGATCACACAGTCACCTCTCACAGACCGGGCTGACTGACTAAAAGTGCTGTTTCTCCGAAGGATCACACAGTCACCTCTCACAGACCGGGCTGACTGACTAAAAGTGCTGTTTCTCCGAAGGATCACACAGTCACCTCTCACAGCCTCTAGTGACATGGCCAGAGTTGTTTCTTTGGCTGATGCAATCAGCCAGTGGGGTGAGGCACCAAATAATTCATACATTTGTACATTAGGCATACATCTGCAAATGTATCAACTTAAACTAACACACTTAAAAAAACATACTTTTAAAAAACTGTATAGTGATGGAAATTAATTTGATAGCTCTTTTATACTATATTTCCGGAGGCCTTAAAGTGCTCTGTTTTGCTTAAGACCAGCTCGTTATGCAATAATTAAAATCACAAAAAACCATAGAATGTAAAACGATTTTTGCTGCCTCACATGACATGTAATTCCTAATTGATCTCAAATTTGCAAGATTCAACTTGATTCTTTTGCACATTTTACTACACCAAGATTTAAAGGAGAGTTGAGAATCAACTGTCAAACCAAGTAACAATTTGTAACTTTTCACCCTGCAATGTATATTTCGGGATGAAGGGAAGTGCTACTGGTTTTACTGAAGAACATGCCCATTGTTTGATTTTATTTTGTTGTAGGCCTCTGCTACAACCTTTGGCTTTGCTAAGACGTTTCCATTTAAATGTATGTCTATTTGTTCATATTTTTTCTTCTCACAATTACCTGTTTTCATTTTTTAAAAGTATTTCAAGTTTTTTTGTTCTTGTTTTTGTATTCTAAGCATTTCTGCAACAGCTAAAGGTTTAAAAGCCGTATTATTTAATCACCAATATGAAGTTATGATCAGACAAACTGGTCAGCATGTAGAAGGATTTATTAATCCTTTCTGTCTTTTTAGTAAAGGCTAAATCAATCTGTATGCTGGTGTAATTTGTATTTGTTTCAATAACTTTTCCAGCTTCTCACAAAAGTCCACATTGGATGAAGGAGGTCTATAAATAACAAGTAAAAGACATTTGCAGTGTCAAAGGTGAACTTCACTTTTTAGGGCATTGAACAGCAGAGATTGGACAAGCTTTCCAAAGAGATTTAAAGATGCATTATACGTTTTTTGGTGGTCCTGCTTGTCTCCATGGAGATGTTATTGCCTTGCCTTGAATATTTCACAGTATGGCATTAAACGTATATATCTTCATAGAAACAAGAAGATGATGCCACCAGACAGAATTATGGCGAGTCGTCTATGCTCTGCATATTTTTCCAAGACATTTTTGTGCTAAATTAAAACTTGAATGCATAGTGAAGTTCAATTCCATACTGTAGAACATTCTAGGTAAAGCAATCACAGCATGGAGACAAGCAGGTTGCACACCCCCACATAATGACATAGTGCACCATTGAGTAATTAAGTGTATTTTTTTGTGAATTGCACATTCACCACATGAAAATTGTTAGAAAACCTGGACTAAACCAGAAATTAGACCTGGTGTATATCAGGAATTAACAGGGACTAAAAGAGGACCAAAACAAGTCCACAGGACAAAGCTGGACTCAATTTAGGACCAAATAAAAGGTGTGAACACACCTTAACGGTCAATAACAGGTGATACAACCAGTGGTTTGAATCGACAACCCTCTGGTTCCAATGTAAAGGCTGAGACACAACCCACCATTGACTATTTCCCAGTCTTTTACTTAAGACGTTTTTAATCCATCCCACAAATTCAAGTTTATTTTATTTTACAAACAATAATATTGAGCCTGCAGGAAACAGCCGCTGGTTTTACACAATCTGTGATTCAGACAAATCTATGACTTTTACAGTAAGAGTGCAGTTCTGATGTCTAAAGGGCGTGGGGATGCATTTAGATCAGTCAGTGTTTTCGATGACTTCTGCTTTCTTTATCCTGTGAATATAGCCTACATTTTTGGAAACTTTAACATTTAAAGGAACCTATTGAGGTTTTCATAACTGGTCTGCGTTGATCATGAGATGGCAGATTGAATCCTTAACAGCTTTACATGCAATGAAAGTTTAAAAACCAAACTCCATCCGTCTTTGGGATGGCCTGGGGGTTAGGTGGCAGCACACTGTCAGGGCAACATGCATCGATGTCATCAATGAGTTTTCGTCACCAACAATTTGCCGAATGTCTCTCCTCACTTTTGACCATATTTTATGCTGCACTGTCCCATCATGTAAAGCATGTCTTCTACAGCTGCCTTGAGGCTGACTGACAAAGACATGGACATCAAAGTGCATCTTCATACATAGAAGGGTACAGACTAGTGTACAACAACATTGTTCACTGGAACAGTGATTGGTTATTTTCTGCAGAATGTTTGTCAATAATACTTCTTGGAAACATAACTTATGAAGGACTTATGCTTTCATGTTGAATATCACATATCTAAGAAGGATTTGTCCAGACCACTGTACATGGCTGAAGGCTGTATTTAAATTATTGTAAGTATAGGTCAGACAGAGTGACCCAGACAGAGCTGAGTCCATAATCTAAATCCACCTCTGACTGTACTTTATTAAAACTATACGACCTCTGCTCTCTCAATGCTAATGTACAATATCTATTGTCTGTGCCTGTGGGGTCTGTTTGTGCAGCTGCAGCAGGATGAGACTCAACTATAAGGAACATAGACATCTTACAAAACTGTACACATTTAACGATCCTCCTGTCTGTCACTGTTATCCAATCTTTGCCTCTCACGCCATTCATGTAGGTAAATGCACTCACTCTCCCCTTTATCCTCTCGCAACCCTCTTTAGCCCCATTTCCACCGCAGCAGCAGAACCATGAGTCCCCTCACACTCACATCTTTACCACCATCAGTGTCCAGGCCCCAGTAGAAGATGTTTAAAATATTTTAGAAAATCAAACACGGCAGTAATCAAGCATGGCAAAATATCCCCAAAATAACCAAACCTGATTTCACAGCTCTGTCTGAGCGTGAGGTGTGGGGGAGGAGCAGTATATGCAGATTATCCAGGCACTTGACCTGTGCAAAGTATTGCATGATTCAGCACAATTTGTCTGTGTCAAAGGTAAAGTCTTTGTGTTGTATCAGAAGTGATTCAAATAAAAAGTGATTGTAATGATTGGGTGCACATATTATGGGCCGACTGTAATCAATAAAATATCAGCGGCGCATTTGCTGAATCATTGCAATACACACAGTGTTAATGAATTATGCAATCAACATCTACTTTTAAAATTTTATTTATTTATATATTCATTACTCTGGTGTCAAGTTTATTTTCACAAACTTAATGTGGGAGAGTGTCTTGCCGGAGGACACAACAACAGTAGTCTGAGGTTCAAACTGCCACAAGAGCGCTGTCTCCTCTGATCCATTGCCGCCACAAATCTATTTCTTCTTTTTTTTTTCTATTTTACCTTTACACAGTGAAAGTTTGTTGGCTGTTTCAACAAGCAAGCAATGTCTTTATCAATTATTGTCACCATTGGGCAATAAAATGGCAAGAAAAAAAGAAAATCTAACAAATGGTCAACTTGATGTGTGAGTGTTTACATTAATATGCTTCAATTTAGTAGGGGCAGCTTCTTTTCTTAAATGACACAACAAAAACACAAGGAATAGATAAAAGTTACAAAATTCTGCGTTATATGTTGACGAACAAACTACATTGCAATGTTTCTGTGTTCATCTCTATAGTGGACATTGTTATGCCCTGTGAGTAGTGTATTTTCACATGTGGTTATAACAGCTTGGTTCAAATTGTATCTACCTCCCCCACCACTCTCTCAGTTCAGGAACAGGATGTAAACAGACTATTTCGGAAATCCAACTCCTGAAAAGCTGCTGGACCAGACGGTGTTTCTCCCGTCAACTCAAGACGCTGTGCAGGAGTGCTGTCCCCCGTCTTCACAGACATTGTTAACACCTCCCTGGAGTCATGCCACGTCCCAGCCTGCTTCAAGTCATCCATCATTGTTCCTGTCCCCAAGAAGCCCAGGATCACTGGACTTAATGACTACAGGGCTGTGGCACTGACTTCTGTAGTCATGAAGACATTTGAACGCCTGGTCTTGCCCCACCTCAAGTCCTTCACCTCCTCCCTGCTGGACCCCCTGCAGTTTGTCTACAGAGCCAACAGGTTTTTAGACGACGCCATAAACTTGGCACTCCACTTCATCTTGCAGCATCTGGACTCTCCGGGAACCTACGCCAGGATCATGTTTGTGGACTTCAGCTCTGCGTTCAACACCATCCTCCCTGCTCTGCTTGAGGACAAGCTCTCCCAGCTTAACGTGCCCGACTCCACCTGCAGGTGGATCACTGACTTCCTGACGGATCGGAGGCAGTGCGTGCGGCTGGGGAAGAATGTCTCAGACACTCGAACTATCAGCACAGGAGCTCCACAGGGCTGTGTACTTTCTCTCTGCTCTCTCTCCTGTGCACAAACTGCTGCACCTCCAGCCACGACTCCGTAAAACTGATCAAGTTTAAGGACGACACCACCCTCATCGGGCTCATCTCGGACGGGGATGAGTCTGTCTACAGGAGGGAGGTGGACCAGCTGGTGTCCTGATGCAGCGGTAACAACCTGGAGTTCAACGCCCAGAAGACAGTGGAGATGATCGTGGACTTCAGGAAAGTCACAGCCCCCCAGCTCCCCCACATCATGACAGACTCCCCTATCACCACCGTGGAGTCATCACTCCCTCATCAAGAAGGCCCAGCAGAGGATGTACTTCCTGCGGCAGCTGAGGAAAGCCAAGCTGCCAGTGCAGATGATGGTGCAGTTTTACACGGCCATCATTGAGTCCATCCTCACCTCCTCCATCGCTGTGTGGTACGCTGGAGCCCCAGCCAGGGACAAACAGGTGGTGATTGGCAGACTTCAATCTCTGCAGGACCTGTACGTCTCCAGCTCCAGGGCTCTTAGCAGGTCGGATCACAGCTGACCCTTCCCACCCTGGACATGGACTATTTGAACCACTCCCCTCAGGCAAGAGGCTACGGTCCATCTTGACCAGAACCTTTTGCCACAAAAATAGTTTCTTTCCCTCTGCCGTTGGACTCATTAACACTATCATGAACACACAACTACAATTTAATCAATCACTCACTGCACTGTCACTTTCTGCACTACAACTGTAAATTTAACTGTAAATTCTTGTGTACATAGTAAGCCTATTTTTATTTTATACTATAGTAATTTTGAATTGTTTCTTAATGCATGCCCTTTTGATTTCATATCAATGTGATGTGTCATATATGTCACAAATGTAATTTCATATGTTGTTTTTATTATTGATCAGTGTTTTATGTTGCACCTTAATGCCAAAACAAGTTCCTATGTTTGTGAATTTTGACAATGGCAATAAACCTTTTCTGATTCTGATTCTGAACTGTATTTGAAACACAAGCCTCTTTACTTTACACCTACAAAACAATTAACTGCAGTCATGCATTGCGCTATTTTGTTCCATCCTCACAAATAAATGTATCTAAGTCCTAATCCTTCCTCTCCAGTGGCCCTCTCTGTCTGAAATCAGAGTAAGTGCTTTATAAAAAGACCTTAAATGAGGCGCATTAGAGTACTGTGGTGTACTGAGTCATGGCTGAGCACTGGGTGTGGACAGTAAACAGTGGTTTGTTATAGTTATCTGCAGGTCCAACCAACCAACTATTATATTTAAAATAATCACATACAAAGACAAAACTGCTGTGTCAGGCACATATAGTATACAAACAAGAACCTTTCACTCTCTTTGGCTTTGTTGGCGAAATAATTGTGTTTGTACGGTGTGATAATAAGCTAAATTATTTGAATTGAAGCCATCTTGAATACCACAGCAGGGAAGCCTTCCAGGATCTTGAACTAGGATCTTGGTCAGGTATAAGAAACTGTGCATGTTTTAGAATTATAGATACTTTACGAAACTATACAACATTGTATAACCAATATAGTGTAAAATTGAGTTGAGGACAGTTCAGTATTCTATGGCAAATTTCAATGTTTAACTGTTTAACAATGTTTAAGAGTGCAGATTTGTTGATCTAGTTTATGGTTCATATCTCTGTAATTGCTTGGCCTATCAACATGAAACAAAAACTGGCATATTTTATTTTCTTTATTTAGGGAGAAGGGGCTGCAATGCATATTAATGAACATTTAAACAAATGTAACTATGCCAGATTACATACACACACTATTTACACAGACTATTTACAGCTGGACGGATTCAGGAAAAAAGGAGTGATCATGTTAATACAAACAATACAAAGGTGGAGGCCAAACCTTAGGACCTTTTAGGACACTTATATTATTAGTATTAGTATAATATACACATGCAGTATTGGCTGCCAAAACTGAATGATGAGGCAGTTACCAGGTCGTAAAACAAGTTTTTACGTCACCAAAGCAGCATGTGAACGTAATGACTTTTTAAGGGACAGGCATGCAAACATATTTATAGCACTACAGTATGTTTTATCACTTGATATTTATTTGTGTTATCCAAATTAAATGAAACCTAATAATGCATCTGTTGTTATTTGATCTATACAGCATAATTTTAATAGCTCATTGCATTTACTGGCACACATTCCAGTATACAATGAGACAGAACAACCGGTTAGCTCATTAAGTTAGCAATTATTTTACAATCATACATTCCCAAATGAAACCAACCCAAACATGTGACCAAATTCATACAAATGGGTGTGGGTGTATTTGAAACACAGTTTGTCTTCCTTGCTAAGTTATATAACACAAGTGGAGCTATTCCAGCATAGTCATAATGCCACATTCAAAGCCCATTGACTCTGAAGCTTAAATTTAAATGTTATCTCCTATTGTTAATATAAGAACACATCAGAATGCAAGAAAGGGGAGCATCTTTCATGTTTTAGATAGTAGTGGTGCACTGTGACTGTACTGTGACTGTGCGAAAAACTAAAAACTGCACCTGGAAATAAAAGCACATCAATATATAAAGTTTTTTTTTAATTATGATGTCAGCATAAATGGCATGGGGTGGCATTCCAGGCCCCTTATTCCATCTCTTTTATTTGTGACTACTTACCCGCACTTCCATAGCGATTCACATTTCCGGTTAAGCGAGAACTAAAGAAAAGCCTTGCGGTCTTGCGTTATGATATAAAATAGGTATATTTGTGTAAAATGTTCACTGTTCAATGCACCAACAACGCAACAATGCACTGTTTCTCTGTGCGGCTTGAAAACAGCTTTGTAGACTATATACAACTTATTTGTTCTTATGAGATCGGCAGCAACCGTAAAGGGATACAATAATGGAAGAACCTGTGGCAAGTTCCTGAATTAAATGGATAGTTTTGCCTAATCCACTCTATTCCACTTTATTTATATAGCACATTTTATGAACATGACTGTTTGCAAAGTGCTGGACGGAGAGTAAAGAAAGTAAGGAAAACAATCAATTGAAAGCATTGCAATTCATTTAAAAAATATATATTTTAAAAATAATTAAAAAGCAAGACAAAAATCTATTAAATCAAAGTGAGGACCACACAACTTACGCGTTGTTAAAAGTCAGACAATAAAAGTGGGTCTTCAAACGAGACTTAAAACACTACACTGTGGCCGTTTGGGGCCGACCACAGAGAGGGGCCCGGTCACCTCTGGTTTTAAGTCTCATTTTAGGCACCACAAGCTGGAGCTGGTCCAAGATGCAATGTGGGGCCAGTTCATTTAAAGCTGTAAAAACAAACAACGAAATCTTAAAATCAATTCTAAAACAAACAGGAAGCCAGTATGACGATGTAATTGGTGTGATGTGCTTTTTTAGTTTCTGTTAAATGTCATGCGGAGGAGTTCTGGACTAGTCGGTAAAGTGCATTTTCACATGTTGTCAATAAACATATCTTGGTCTGCTCTTCAAATGGTCTGATTTCAAATTCAAAGTTGAGCAATTTATAACCAGAAAAAGCAATACATTTGTTGACAGTAGTTGTTGTTATCAAACATGGGCAACAACAGGGTTAAACTTTGGGTTTAAAAATTCATCTTTCATAAAAACCCTAAATGGGAGTGATTATTCCATTATGTATGTAGTAGAAAGAATGCATAAACCCTATTGGCTTACAGCATTACTGTATTAGCATTTTTTATTTTCAGAGGCTTTGTTCAAATGCTGCTGGTTACAATCTCTGCTCTCATCGAGTTTTCTCATAAAGTTTTGCATAAGTATGTCATAAACAAGAAAGCAGACAGTGATATCCAGGGCTTTATGAGGCTACCAGTGGATAAGATGGAAACAAAATGAAAAGCTATTGTGTTTCAGTGTGAAAGCAAATCCACAAATGATTATTATTATTATTATTATTATTATTATTATTATTATTATTATTATTATTATTATTATTATTATTATTATTATTATTATTATCATTATAAGAAAAATACTTGAGGACTTTTAAGGTTTGAGGGTGAAGTTGAGGTTGAAAAGTGTAGACTCACAGTGTCTGCTTATTTAACAATTGTAATAAAAACAGAATAAAGCTAGAAATGTGAAGATAATATAAATGAATGTGTTGGGATAAGTTCAATAAAGCAGCTGTCCATCAAAGTAATATTTGCTGTGATACGCTGTAATGGTCAATGGATTTACAAGGCCAGGCTCTTTGTTTTGACGTATACCTAGAATTTAGTCTGAATGTGCATTTCTTGAACGTGATTAGGCATGACTGAGCAAGGCTTCAGCCAAGTTTAACTTCAAGTAACCTTTTTTTTTTTTCTTTTCATTTAAAGTTTGACCTTGGCATTGCACCTGAGGCCATTTGAAGTGTTTCACATCAGCTGAATGGAAACACAGTCTGTGCCATTGCAGCAGCCTTCAGACTTCCACCTGTTTGCCCTGAGAAGCACAGAGACACTGACAAAGTACTGAACACAACACATGCCAAATAAAAATACAAAGTAATCCTAACACTGCTTAGTTTGTATAACTATATAAAACTTGCTATACCCCGGTTTTGCTATTGCCTCATGTTGTCATTGCTTAATTCATCCTATAGTTGCACAAAAATCACTCTAGTCTGCGGTTTATATTACTATCAAAGCAAAAACTCATAAAACCAACAAGAGTCATCATAAGGGGCCCCATAAATGAGTGGTTTATGTAACATTATATACGGTAAGTCAGACTGCATAGGCCTGTAAGATCACCTCCAGCTGTTGAAGCAATTGGATTACCTAAATGTTGTACAATATGCAGTACATAAATGATGAATATTGTAAAATAGACACTACACTATACCACTTCTTTCATTTTGTTTTTCATCTTCCCAAAAAGAGAGACGCTGACAAGAGCAACGTCACATAAATAAAACCGTTGTACTGTTTTATGAAAGTAAATGGCAGGTATGCTTTATTCATGTTACGACCCTTGAACACAAATGGGGCACAGCTCTCACAGTCTGCTTCATTAGTGAATAATGGCTCATTTGTTCCTTGTGCAGGGTTTTTGGACTGGTTTAGATGCAGCCTGTTTGACCTGGTTCAGTCTGGTTCATGAATGGCTCCTAACACCTGACTGAAGCAGGGCAGAGCCATGGACCATGCCACACACTCAGAATAAACTTCCTGGACAGACATTTTACTTTATTTATGTGATGCCAAGCCAAGACTTCTGGTAACTATGGCAACAATCAAACAAACTGCTGTGAGTTAACGGATAAGTATGTTGAGGAAAAGTTGATTGATTGATTGGTCTACACAGTTGGTCCACTTTCACTCGTCTTTAATTTTTTGGAGTCTTGTGGCTGCGTATCACCCAAAAGTACAGTACAGCCTGGACTAGAACTCAATTTCTTGACCTTTATTTCCTGGTTAAATAAAGGTCAATAAACAAAACGTACCATGAATATACCCAAATGCATGTTATCATGTAGCTGTTACATGACCCCACAAGTATGTCATTACTAGAGAGTAGTTGCATAAGGCAGTTTTGATACAGAGGTGTAAGTTGGCTCATAACTCTAGTCATCTGTCATCATTTTTTACACTGCACTGCCAAATGCCAATCACATCAAACTGCTGGCAGTTTGCTTTTTTCAGTGTTGCATGGCAAACAAAGGAGCGCATCTATCATTCAGATCAAAATCAAACTTCTCACTTCCTCGTGGCCATATTTGTTTTGATATGACTGACTATGCGTGTCCTTGATTGGCTAATCCACCTGTCAGTCACGGCCATCTGGACTCGACCAGACTATTAGTATTAGAAGTATTGGACAAGTGTATATTTTTGGCCGCCCAGGCAAATGGCAACACTTCTTTTTGAATCACTTTATGTTCAAATCATTTCAATCTAACCTCTCTGCTATACTATCAAACGTCATCTATGTAATTTTTTTGTTGTGGAATCCACCATCTGCTTGTCTCCTGGTGATGTCGTGGCTTTGTCTGAAATGTTTCACTGTGTAACATTCAACTCAAGGATATCCTTTGTGCATTTATTCATTTAAACATGTTTTTATTGTTCAAAAATACATCATATCATTATGCTTTTCTCCATAGAGATAGGAAGTTAAAGCCATACTTTGGAAAATTCTCCATGGAGATATATATGTGTACTGTGGAACATTCATGGAAAAGCAATAACATATCTATTAAAACAAGTAGGTGGTGGACCCTCCACTTGAAAAACTGCATCGTGTACCTTTGACTGCAATTAAAACCTCTTGAATAATATTCTGTGTTGCGTAAATAGTTGTGGCTTCAGAATTCTCTAGAACTTTCACTTCATGCAAACCTCCCTCTGTGGCCTCTGTTGTGGTCATATCTATGAATTGAGAGTCTATCATTAGCTCCGCTCCTTCTGACATCACGGCTTTCTTCTGCAAACAGGAAGTCGTCAGTGTAAAGGCATGTTTAGCACGTCCTCTTCACAATGAGCATGACCAAACCGACCACTGCCAAGAATGTGCAATATTTACTTATACACTTTATCATCATTGTATCAATGTGCACCAAGTTATATTTAACATAAAGACAAAAAAATTTCTGCTAATTCAGACTTCAAGGAACTTTGACCAAATATGCCGTTTAAATGTAATTAATTTGCGCGGATTGTTTTTGGCATTGGCATCCCACATGATTTCAGAACTATTTAGGCCTCAAAACTCATGCCATGGAAACCTTTGGAGCCTACTTTTGGCCATAACAAAGAAATGGATGACACAAACTGAACCAACAATCAAGGACTGGGCTGACATTATAACTGACATTCAAAAAGTTTAAAGAATATACATACGGAGTTAATTTGTAAACTGACCTTTTTGACAGACTTTGGACCAGATGGGATTTATACGATGAACAAAATGTGCTGTAATATTATTTCAGTGGTGTTTTTTTGCTTTCTCTCTGTGTTGTGTTATATGTTATGTGTATTATGTGTAATAACTTTCAAAAATGACAATGGAAACTAACAAATTCTGTTCCAAACCTATTTATTTCCTTGATTTAATCTACATTCTTACTGCACTGACTGAAAGAACATCTTGCCTGGGCCGCACATTCGCTCCTGAAACCTTTCCCTGGGAAGCCTGGTGACGTCTGCTCTTTTATCATGGTGTACACTGGTGTGGTATGTGTCTGATATGGAGTAATACAGGCCGCTTAGTTTTGATAGGCTAATCCGGACGGAGCAACAGCTAATGCCCCCGTTATGCCCTGATTTTACCCAGAGCGGTGAACCCGGATACCCTCCTGTCTCTCCTGGTGAACTTAGAGTCCCGCGGCGGAAGAGCTGGCCATGAATCAGGTTTAAAGAGATCCAAATACCAGGACAGTACATCTGAAAGACAATCTGCTTCTGGAGTGAGGGGAGCGAGAGGAGGGTGCGCCAATTTTAAAATGGACAATCGTGAATCTTGTCTCAGTAAGGAATGTTCTATCATGGCAGACATGATCCGGTCGGAGCGGACCCTTTACAGTGTGTTCCAGTTACTATGAGTAGCTTATTCTACCAGCAAAGTGAGGTCCAACTGAGTACTTCTGAAGACATTGAGTATTTCTGAATACCTTAGATTTATTTAGTTTGTACGTTTATTTCATTTTTTTATATATTTCTGACTGGTTTCAATATTTCAATTCTTAAAAGTGCACTTCTGTCTTGGTCCACCACCTGCTTGTTTCCATGGAAATGTTATTGGATTGCCTGAATGTTTCACTGTATGGCATTAAACTAAATTGCTCATGGTAAAATACATATAACAAGTACTTTGTTTAAAGCAACAGTATGTAACTTTCTGGAGGTGACGTCCGAATGATTCCATGTTAGTAGAAAGTTAAAACCATACTTTTTAACATACTCCATGGAGATAGATAAGTTTCCATGGAAACAAACAGGAGGAGGCTTCTTCCAGGCCAAGTGAGAGTCAGGTTTGTGGACACGTAAGCCCACTCACAGTAATGGCACAATAAAGTGCAATAAAAACATTTAACCTGAGACCCTATAGCTGAGAGGAAAGGTGCCCTGTGCAACCAAAATATGCACTGGGACTAATTACTCTGACCAGATAGATTTTTATAGGACTTATAAATCCAGTATGCATTTGTACAAATATTAGTGTCAACTTTAGACCAGCAGCAAGGGCCACCTTAAAAGACTCAACTCTTTTGTGCTAAAGCCACAGTAATCACCCATGATGCTCTCTGTCCCACGTCCCTCAGTGAAACCACCCAGATTCTGCTCACACACATATGAACACAATTCTGTCAACGTACAATAAACTTCAATGACATGTGTGAACCCACAGGCCAGGAGAAAGATGGTGGCGCTCAGGCAAAAGCTTCATGGGAAGTGTGTGATAACAATAGAATCAAAGTTAGCAAAAACAGCTTTGCCTGAAATACTTTTTAATTATGATGCTGTGGAAGGGCCTGAATCGTTAACAGATTAGCCTTAAACAGCACTTTTTCAATTTCAACATTTTATATTATTGTAGCTTCTGTTGCCACACTCTGCACCTACCACAAGCACCACCAAGGACACAACCGCCCCCTCTGACATAAGATAACTCAGAATTGATGAGTCAGTCCTGTGTACTGGAATTGCGCACTGCGATTTTACTTATAGGCAAAACATTTAACTCTTGTTGCATTTTTTATTCAATGTACTATTTCTGTTTGTGTAGATTGGCAGCTACTTTTCTGTAGCCAATCATTATGTGACGTTGCCTTTACTGTTCAGTCTAAGATGCAAAGTTATCCTTTCACTAAACATTGCATCCTACTTCTGTGTCTATTTAAAATACCCCAAAAAGCAACATTAGGTCATTTTTAAAGGAGACATGTTATGATTTTTTTTCCAGGTACTTTATAGCATTGAACTATAATATATCATCAAGAATCTTAATTTTCCATTTTGTTCAAACCCTTATATTGATATAAAATGTCTTTGTAATAGAAAGAGAACAATTTACTTCCTGTTAAAAGAAAATGCAGATCTGATAAGCCCTGCTTCTTCATAGTGACGTTTCACTGTAAAAAGAAGCAGCATTTGGGTGTTTGTAATTTTGCACTTTCTCTCATGAAGTCACGCATTTGCTAAGTAAGAAATCAAATTCTTGAACATCACTGATACACATTTTCTGCAGGTCTTGGAGGCGCCTTGAAAAGTCCAACATGGTGGAGACCGTGTAGCAAAATGCAACGCAACAGCTGAGCAACAAAACGGACTGGAAATTACGTTGCCAGTAGGAGCAGCCATTAGGTCGTTTCAAGCATTATGCACAGTGTGAATTAAAAGTTGATTCTGCACAATACATTTCATTACTGATTGCCTTCCCAACACAAGATACACAGCAAGAGAGCCTCTCTTAAAATATATACGGTACATTAATACATTATCCACAAAATATGCAGTCTGTAAGCATCTGGGTCACAAGTTCACATCTCACCCTAAGTGCTGTTGCAGTCAGCCTACTGTGACTGCAACAGTAAGGAAGGCCAAAATTAACCATCACCACAATACTGTTCAATTGGACACTTTAGTCATGGCTGGTCATATTTATACAAAATTGCCACCATTAAATCGAAATAGTACCATTATTTGAGGCCATTTCTGTTCTAAAACTGCCTGTCCATTATTTTGTATAATTGGCTGCTGTTGACTTGCATCAGTCATATTCCTGCCAGCACGCTCTGGAGACATGTCTAGTGAAGAATGGCATAAATGCAGCCTGGTTATTTTTATGACACAGGAAATTCATTGTAGTTGACAAGGGACACTTTGAAATACATTTTGGCTTCTCAAAATGACACCCAATATTCACACGTGTTTTTGTGTTGCTTGGTGGTGGAGTGGATTGCACATATGTCAGGCTTTGTGTGCAGCCGTCTGCAAGGTCTCGAGTTTCATTCTGGCTCAGACAATTTGATGATTGTCCTTCCCTCTCTCATCCCCATTTTGTGCTACACTGTCCTGTCCAATAAAGCACACGGGCCAAAAAATCCTCAAAAAAAATAATAAGTACATAAATTACATGTATTTTTGATTACTACAAAACACCTTGAAAAACATGCATTCTCACTGTGAGCTGGCTCACCTCTCCACAGATCTGACCTGTATCTTGACCTGGTGTCATCTCCAGTATTTTAATGCCAGACTTTGCAACATTCCATACAAAGCAATCAAATCTCCATGGATACACGGTGGCAGGCCCTCCACCAGAAAAGTTACATAGCGCACCTTCAAAGTTGTCTTTAATTGTAAGAATAACATTTTATTTATATAATGTCTGTGGAGCCACTAGAGCAACACATTGTGCATTCCCTTCTTCAGACTTGGAACCTGAGCCTAAATTCATGCAATCATTTTGGACTTACAAACTAAATTATTTAATTGAAGTATAAAAACACAAACTATTTTGTACATTGAGATCCTGCTACTGACCGAAACACGTTCTGTCTTAAGGCGTCCTGTCTTATCCATATCAAACTCAGATTTCATATCCTTCAAAATAGTTAAATCCACTATTGTTCATATGTGTAGATATGGCCGGCATAACCTTAGTAATCCTCTTAGTGGTGGGAAAGTGGTTTAGCCGGCGAATTCTTTATGACAGGAGCACAAATGGGGGATCAGGTTAGCCTTAGGGGCCCCTGGGTGTGAGGAGGGGGCCGCTGTCCGAAAACTTTCCACGAAAGATGGGCCGGAGTCAGGCCAGTGAACCCTGTGACTCCTGGTGGGTGGAACGGTGTAGGATGTGCTCGCTTCAGCAGAGAAGCAAGAATGAAACGGAGACAAAGAGGCTGGAGAAGTGTGGCAAAGGTCACCACACACGGCAAGAGGAAGGCAAGTGTATTATTCTATCAATTAGCTCTATTAGGATTTGAGGCTTAGACACTATGTAACTTTTCTGATGGAAATGTTATTAATTACAAGCGTATTGATTTCTGAAAGAATATACTGAAAACATGAACAATGAATTGACCTCCGGTTCAAGCTCCGTCTCTTCATGGCGGCTTTTCATTTACATGTTTTTATTATTGAAAAATAGCAGGTGACATTTTTTTAACCCTACATGTATGAACTACGTCTAATAAGATCGGTGTGACGAGAACATGTCTGAGATTTTAGTCTTGATGAATGCAGGACTATACATATACTATATTTCGCAAACCATTATACTAAAAAATAACTGCATACCACGACAACAACCACAACAACATCAACAACAACAACAAATTCCTCCGCTATGAAATACAGGAGCACATTCTACACGTTTAAGAAGATACAACTCTGTCTTGTAAATTTTTTCTAAAAGACACAGGGGATCAGGTTTTGTTCTTATTTGGGCACATCCTGAAGTGTCTTTTTGACAATGAACTATTCCCTGTATGTCCAGACTACGCTGACATTCTTGTGTTTTGTTTTGTTTGCTCCCCGGTGTGGGACAATGGCATTTCTCTGATACATGCGTTTTACCCCGTGGTCTGCATTCCTTCGTCATATACATCAGGTACGTGAGCTATGTGCCACCGCGACCACTGGAGGACAAAGGATGCTGCTGTCCATCAGACTGAAAGGCAAACAAGTGGGTGCAGAGGAAGTGGGTTATCTTTTCATGTCCCACCCACCAGCACCCATTGACCCTCAGACACGGGGGCAGAGCTGATCCCAAACCAACACAAACGACTGCGACAGTGGCGATGTAAAAACAACTCTCGCTACATTACAGACTGGGAAAAATGCACGTCCAACAGCCATCTACAAACTATCATTTCTATGGACGTAATGGTTTGATATGTGGTCCCAAGCCTTGTTAGACAAAGAAGGTTGCATCAGGGAGGGCATCTGCAGTAAAATGTTCATGCTTCTTTCTGGGGTCGCCGCTGTTATTTATTTGGGAACCTTTACTTAGTCGACTTGCTCAGAGTCTGTGAGGTTGTAGTTCAAACTTCTGCCTCACAAAGAGAAGGTCCTGGATTTGATTCCCAGACCAGGCCTTTCAGGTGATCTGGTTTTCCCTACCACCTGAAGATGCATTACCATGGAGATAAGCCAGTGACGCCATCCCGCCAAGTAACAGGTCAGAGAGGAGGCGAGTCAACTCACAGTAAGAATGTGTTTTGTTTTTTAGTGAAAAAAATATAAATACAAATTTAGAATTGAATACATGAGGTTAGTTTATAGTGGAACATTCAAGGGCAAATCAATAACATATTCATAAAAACAATTGGTGCTGGACCCTCAACTGGAAAAGTTAAAATTAAAATATGCATGCATTGTTCCCTCTGCTTTAAATTAATGCCACAGACTGTAACTTTGTAACTTTATGCCATTCTGTGGAATATTATAGCCAAAGGCACAACAAGCAACAACAGAAACAAGCAAGAAGAGGACAAATACAAGTCAGGTTTGTGGAGATGCATGTCCACTCACAGTAAGGACAAAAACCTTTAAAGGCGTATCTTTTTTTTCTCTCCAAAAAATAGACTTTCCTTTTTCATTTTGGATAGTTTTATTGTACTAAAAATGTTATCCTTACTGTGAGCGAGCTTGCGTCTCCACAAACCTGACTTTATCTCGGCCTGGAGGAGGGTCACCACCTGCTTGTTTCCAGGGGAATGTTGTAGCTAGATAAAATAGTACACAGTGTGGCATAGAATTTATCAATCTCCATGGAGACTGTTCCTAAGTATGGTTTGAACTTTCTATTTCCATGGCATTATGCATGTGACTTTTCATTTACAGAACGTTACAAATTGGGCTTTTAAGTCAACATAAAAACATGCTGAAAATTCCAGTGACCTTCCTGCAATCTTTAATATGATTGGATATTCTTTTCTGGTTCATTTTGTGAAGAAATACAACCTCACTGATGTTAGCCTTATAAACAGTAATCGAAGCACTTGAATGGTGCAAAGTTAATCAATATAAAAGAATGTCTGCTAAAGTAAAGATCATGCAGGACAAGAGTAAAATGAAACTAACTTTCAACTCCAAATGGAAAATGATAATAATCTTATATAGAAAAGATTTCAGCCTATAGCGGCTTCCAATCCCCCAGATATAAGCAACTCTGTGCCCTCTCTCTTTGTTTTAATAAGATCTCATTCTTGGAACCAGAGTCTGTCTATATTGTAATGTGAAGTAGGTCCTCGGAGGATGAGCTTTCCCAGAAGACCCTCAGCAGGGACGAGGTAAGAGAGTCCGACTGAGCTGGACACTCTCATCTCTAAAGTCGAGGAAAATGAAAACTTAATGGGTCTATGCTGTAAGTGATCAGACAGAATCCAGCAGGAGGTTTACTCGGACGGACCATGGACTTATCCAAGACAATGGGCAAAACCAGGATGGGATACACATCGAGTAGAGCGAATGGGGATTTAAACTTTTGTGCTTTTGAGTAGGCTTTAATGTAAGTTTAATGGTTTATATGTTCAGTTATTTATTTTTTGTCCTTACTATCACTCATTTCTAATCATAATTTTGTTGGAATTGTGTTGGTAATCAGTTCAAGCACTTTTGTCCACAGGGGCGTCAGAAGGGTTCACATAGAAAGTGAAAGACTTTTTACAATTGACATTACACAACAAGGCAGATGAATTGATCAGAAAAGGTATGAAAACCATGGTATGTCTCCTTTAATGGTACAATTGAAGGTAAATGTCAATGTTGTCACTGTAAGTCAAACCACATGTACACCATCCCACACAACCAGTTTGATGAGCTTTGGCTTCCAATTCTCCAAAGCGTTCTCTTTATTGACATTTTTGTTAAAGGTTTGGCACTTACATGCCTTGACACACATTTTTGTCATTTTAACGCACATGTTTTAGTAATAACCCACGACCTCTATGCAACTAATTGTGTCCTTTTTGAAAATGCCCTGTTTGAAAATGACTCCCAAATCATCAATGATCATGGCAGCTCTGAGACGAGTATTTCAGGTAATGGTGGTGTTTAGTATTTGTGTGGCATCGCCTTTTACCATGAGTACTCTGAGTCACTACAATAGAATTTGCATATGGTGTGGAACCTGTGTGTAACATAAGACATTGTCGTTTCTTTTCTTTTTTTACATACCACAATTTAAATCTTAATAATTTTTTATTAATGTTTTAGTAATTACATCCCTATTTTACTTATGCTTTATTTGCTCATTGCTGGAAAAATGTAATGGATGTTTTTGCGTATTGTCAATACTTTCACACATGCAGTAATTAGCTTCATGCACAGTCCCTTGTCCTTGCCTTTGAAACAAACATGAAATGACTGTAGCTGCAGTCAGAGCTTTGTACAGAACAGCTTTTGTTCAGAAACTTTCTCAGAATCAGCTCCTTTATCACATGATGCATTTGTATAGCAGTATTAGCCAGACTGTGCACAGAATAAAGACACATATTGTTGGCATATTTTAGAGCATGCAGTTCACTGCATTAATGCTTAGTAGCTCTTAAAATTTGGCAAAACAAAAGGAAATTGACCAAACAAAGAGCTATTTCTACACTGCTTCATTCAAAAGACGTGTTTTCTTTTTTTTTCTTTTTTTATGTTGTGCCCGTATGCTTTATTGACAGGACAGCACCAAAAAAAGGTGTTTTCAAAAGTCAAAAACTATATCAAAATGTGGACTAAACATATGTCCTCTATCAAAGAAAAAAAACAACTTTATGGTAAATGCATTGTTTGTACCTTTCATATAGCAACAAGCTTAGAATAACAATACTTGTATCTATTACCTAAAATATCCTCAACAGAAGTCAAAAAATGACATGTCTGTGTTGCAACAGAGGAAGCAAAAGACCACCATGAAAGAGCGTCACAATTTTGTGATTGTTCTTCTCAGCAGGAGGCCGTTTATCATAACAACAGGATTTAGTCAAGAGAAGAGTCTCTACGGTGGGTTTTTTCCACTAACAATTTCACACAACCTAATTACTGTCTGTCAGCTAATTAACACCCAGATTTCACTGCCCAAATGGAGGGTTACCACAAGAGATGTTCTGGTTTGGACATTTAGAGAGAGGCATTTTTCATTTTATGAAACAGGCGTCTTGTTGTTGCTTTTTATTCAGTTTGTGTTTCCTGCAGTGATAAAAACTATCATCCACTTTAGGATGGTGCCCGATTCTCACACCAAGGAGGAAGTAAACTTTTTAATACGTGTCACTCGTCCCTAGCGCTCATAAACCCTTTGGCATTGTTCACGTTCACATACATTTACTTTAGATGTGTGCACAGTTTTAGAGCAGATTTTGTTCAGACAGTGTAGGGAACCTGAGGTGGACCACACAAGCACAGCCAATCAGAGCGCTGCTTTTGGGTCTTACTTCCTGCTTGACGAGAAATTAAATAAAACATGCAGACCAAACGCAGCGAACTTTTGTCACAAAGTTCTACTTTTATCACAAAGTTCTACTTTTACATTAAACTATTTGGGATAAAATGTACTGTACGTAAATGTATTACTTTAAAAAAAAAAGTTTTCTACAATATGCTCTTAAAATGTAATCCATTCTGGTCCAATATTAATCTTTCAAATATCTCTTATCATATCTCATAGATTAAACAAACAAAAGAGATGAAGAGTATGAATGTATTGCCTTCAGTTCTTCAATTTGATTGGTCAGCAACGCCATTCATTTGGAGCCTAGACACTGATAGTCGTGAAGAGGAGATGGAGAGACTGAGGAGGCGGATGGTTCTGCTGCTGAAGGTGGAGGAGAGAGAGAGTGCGTCTATAAGAATGTTTATGGAATTGGTTGAGAGGCAAATCTCAGCTGACAGCGACAGAAATGTGACAAGAAAAAGGAACAAGGAAAGAAATCCAATCTTCCTGGTTGAAATTCCATTTGAACTACATCCAACATGAAATGCAGCCGTTTCTTTTTCCTGGACGATGCACCTTTGGGCCTGAACAATCATCCCATTTGCAAGAGGTGAGAGTTGGCCCCCCTGCGTAACCCAGGAGCAGCCACGGCCCAGTTTCCTGATCCGTCTCAGACCTGCTAAAACCACAAACAAAGACACACTGCACAACACAGGACCACTCATGTGTGACTGTGGACCCAGGAATGCAGTCCGATTATAGAGTCAAGAGAGAGGGAGAGCATCAAACAGGCCTTTCACCCTTTTACTTTTCAATTATTCATTTGTCTGTGCTTTTTGTTGTGGTTGGTTTCCTGGATTTCAAGTCACATGAAAAGTTCCATGTAAAAACAAATGATGACATCAGCATTGACAGGGGATGGTTGTAATTTTCCAAGATTTTATTGAGGTTGAGTTGCACTAAACTGGGAATTTTAGCTTTTGTTACATTCATTCTATTGGTCACGTTTGCTCCTTATCTGTCTCTCGGTAGATAAGGCAAGGGCAAGGCAAGGCAAGTTTATTTGTAGAGCACAATTCATACACAAGGCAATTCAAAGTTCTTCACACAACAGGAAAAAATGCATTAAAATCACAAAGACATGGCTCAAAATAATAGTTCAAGACATAAAATAGAAGAGTGCAAAGGAAAGCATTTCAGTCATATGCACAGCCAAACAAAACAGTTTTTAGTTTAGATTTGAACATTGCCAGAGTAGCGGCCTGTCTCACATCCTCAGGAAGACTGTTCCAGATTTTAGCTTCATAAAACTGAAACGCACATTCCCCATGTTTAGTCCTGACTCTGGGCACCAGCAGGAGGCCGGTCCCTGAGGTCCTCAGAGTCCGAGATGGTTCATATGGCACTAACATGTCCGAGATGTACTTTGATGCTAGGCCATGGAGAGACTTGTATACAAGCAGAGCTGCTTTGAAGTCTATTCTCTGAGATAAGAACCTGCATGACTTGGCAATATGAAAATCTTGCCAAGAAGCACTAACCACTCACCACTAGTTTTCTTTAAACAGGAACTAAGCATTATTTTCATCCACAAATTTCCAAATGAGAAAAAAAGTAGTACATACTTTTCTCTTTTCAAGACCTGAGGCAGAGCATTGCAGCTGCAGCAGTGGTATGAGTGCAAGTCAAACGAGTCACAAGATCACAAAGCCAGAATGAGCGGGAGGTCATGGACATTTCAGAGAGTTTAAAAACATAAGGATGTTACATAATGTGCAGCAGACTTTATTTCAAACCTGACATTTGACAGGTCAGGCTCACAATGAGTTATTGAGTTGTTTTTTAACTAAATTTGTAATTCCCCCAGACTGTATGTTGAATCTTGCACAGTGGTTCTCAAACTTTCCACAAGAGATTTTGACAAAACAAGGTGTAAATGTGACTGAAACAATGACTAAAGTAGTTTGAAATAAAGAACCTAAAGAGATTTAAAAAATCAATAGCAAGTTTTATCTCCTGATAATGGAAGATGAAAGAAAAAATGCATGGAGATCAAATTTCCCAAAGTTAAAACCCTAAAGTTTTAGTGATATGCATACAAAAAATGATGGAAAACAATAGAATCATGCTTTAATATAGTTAGCTATTCATTAATATTTGAGCAATAAAAACAAAAAAATTGACATCTGTTCTTGATCATAAGTTAGTAGCTCAAAACTATTACTGCGATAACAAACATGCGGCTACGTAAACAAAATAAACTTCATGGCCACTATCTTTAGAAGTTGTAAAGTTGTAGTATTTGCTTGCGTCATGTTTTATAGTCCAGTCCACCATGAAAGCACAGTTCAATGACAATGGCCTCATCCATAAAACATAAGCGGAAAAGTTCACCTCAAGTGCTCAGACCCCGAGGACACCTGACACTCTGAAACTCTACCCAAGTGTGAGAACTGGAGCAAAATGGCCACTGTCCGTCACAAGACACAGGCGTTTGGTGCCTAATCTCCTAAAGTCAGGGAGGTCTGCTTTGAACCTGTCCACGGCCTCTGATCTGAAGTGACACAGAAATCAGGATACTTTAGAAATGTTGAGAATCAAAAAGAGAAGATCAGGGAGAGAGAATTGGATACTGCAGTTTCCATGACTTTGTTTCCAGTCAATGCTTGGGTAAATATTAGGTGTCATTAGTTTTGGGAGTTGCTTGAACTCATTATATACTGTATGGTAGTGTCATGTTGTTGCTCTGTAATCTGGCACCCTTCCCTCTTTAGTATTTTTCATTAAAGGTACAGTATGTAGCCTGTGCGCTTGCGGGTTTAAAAAAGTAACTACAATCGCAACTGATCCTGTGTTGCCAGATCCTATGATTAAAAATAAAAACAGGGCAGAAAAACTCATCCTGCTTTCTTTTCTGGCTCGAGAAACAAAATAAAATGATGTACAATGTTTTTTGCATTACAAACATCTGTAAAAGCTATATATAAACACCTTGTATCCGGACAGACATACGTCATGTTTTTGAAATTCAAATAAAAATTCTGCATAACCTCCTTTTAAGCAAATCATAAACAAAGCAGAAAAAAAACTCACATTGTCTTCAGTGACTGTATAGAAGATCAAATCAATAGTTGTGTTATAGGCAGATTAAATGCCTAACTACACTTGATTGGCTTGAGAACGAGGCAGAAACATGATTCTGACACAATACCACAGAAACTAGATCAAATTGCAATCGAGACATTTATAATCAATGAGCCATATAAAATGAATCCCTTGTGCCAGAGATCCCATTAAGAAAAGACATGAAGATAAAACTATTAAGAAAATCCAAACATTTCAAATATGTCCTTCTACATAAATACGACAACAGATTACATCAATTTATATGAGGAAATGCACCACTAAAATACACCGTTTGTATCACTGTCCTGCCTGCAAAAAGGGGCGGAGTGGACTGTGTAATGTTAATGCTAATTATATTTTCGCCATAATACATTCTTGCGCTTCTGAAAGTGTTCCTCTAAGGAGAATCCCATGAGATCTGACGTAGATATAAAGATGGAAGGTCGGTATCGATGAGTCCAGTGTTGTTAAATTCAAGGTCATTTGGTCACATGCCTCTGTTGGGTTGCGTTATGTAAGACCAGTACAAGGAGAAACACTCAACGACAGCGGCTTTCCGGGCCTTTCCCCCTCCAGAGCCACATCACTAAACAATAAATAGTTAATGCATCCCACAGAAAGCATGGTGTCTGTTTATCTACAATATGAACATGCTAAATTTGAAAACAGGGGCAAGCGCTAACACTGTCTTCTGTTCATAAAGCCGTTGTGTCGTTGGGCAAGACGCTTCTCTCGTCTGGTGAATACTCGATTGGTTGTGGTGGCATTCGTTGGTACTTATTCCTTAACTGTCATGTCTTTTTTGGTTTGTAACAAAGCTGAAGGATTTCACTTTGTTATGCCATTGTAATCATTATTAGCATTAACCAACCCTAAAACATTATTTATGCTCCCTTTTGTTGAAGCTTTATATAACTTAATATCATGTCAAAGCCAACATTTCATCTTTGCACTAAATCTCCTTATTCCATCTCTTGTACTGTATGGATCCTTATTCGATTTACTTTTATATCATTCTTTTTTTTTAGATCACCATTAGCATTGTTAGCGTACTTCGTCAGCTTCAGTTCTAAAGTCTAAAGAATGAAGTCTAAAGAATAAAGTCTAAAGAATAAAGTCTAAAAAATAAAGTCTAAAGAATAAAGTCTAAAGAATAGAGTCAAAATAATAAAGTCTAAAGAATGGCGATAATGTAACACGATGGATACTAACCGCCATAAAACACCACCAAAGAAGAAGCTTCTCTTCCTGTGGTTAATTACAACGCTGAATTACAATTACAATTGTTCATGACTTGCAATCATTTTGATAAACACAGTTACATCTTTAACACTAGTACAGACAAGCTTGCTACTTGCTTTCAAGTTAAATACAGTTTCAGGAAATACAATTTAACAGCAACGTGTTACTTTCACAGCAGCCTATTCACCACAGCTACTAATATGAGTGCGAGTTCACACATGCCATATTCACATCTATTCAAACATTCCTTTAAATAAATACATTTGGAGTTTTTGTAGTATCTGTTGCCTATATTTGTTATTTATTTGACATTTTTATTCCCCCCCTCATTTTATAATCACTTTTTATCATTGTAATGTGTGAGCTACTGTGTCCCAAGTCATTTCTCATGCGGATCAATAACGTTAATCTAGGTTTTTAGTGGAACGCGTTCACTTATCTTACGACAAAGTAACAGGCCCGTGATGTCATAAAGCAGTGTAATGACAATCCCGTGTTATTCTTTGTCAGCCACTAATGCTCCGGTTTCCATCAAGGAGGGTCTCGCGGCGGGTCGGTGCGCGGCCTCTTCTGTTTGTACACAAAACCCACGTTAAGCAAATAAAAAAATATAAGAAAACTTAAAAAAAAAAAAACCTTCCGCTGCCCCGCCCCCCGCGTGTAACCACGCCCTGGCCGGCGCCTTTGTACGCTGTGAAGCTGAGGCTGGTGGGCTGATGCAACGCTCCTCATCTTTATAAGCCCCGGCGCACCCCTCCTCCGGCAGATCCTTCTTTCCAAACCTAACGCGACGCATCTCTTTTACCAAACTGCGTTCCTTCAATTGAAAAACACTAACGATTCAAATCCACGCGTCATCTTTATCGCTTTCGCAGAACTCGATTTGAACACGTTTTTTTGTTTTGTTTGGGTTTTTTTTTTTAAATTGAGTGACATCTTTTCGCCTTTTTTTTTTCCATTTTGATTCACGCGTTTGTTTATTGGAGATTTTCTCTAATTAGGGAGTTGATTGCTGATTTTGTTTGAATCACGTTTATCTAACCAAATATCTACACGGATAAGACGTTGTTGTTGTTTTTGTTGGAAGACCTGAATTGCCTGGACAGCTTTCAATTACCACTTCTACTTATTTGGAGAAAGGATTTTTCACAAGGTAAGGAGAATCTCACGCCGCTTTCTCGTCACTTGGTGGAGGCGGTTTTTTTTTTTTTTATCGTTCCACTCTCGGCTATTTGGCTTTTACGACATGGAAAAGTTACTACAGTTTTCTCTGTAAACATAGTATATTGGCATTCATTTGTTTCCCTTTTTAATAATGTACGATGTAAGGTCTGAGATCGTGGGCGTGGAACAATTAGGATAAATTAAGGCGTGGAACAATTAGGCTTTTTACTACCTCGTGCCTGCGTAGTTGGAATTCCTCTGCTTCTTCCACGATCAGTTAGAACTACAACGATGCGTGTAATGCCATTTCAACAACCGTATCCATGCTTTGTTGTGTTGAATCATATTTCAGCGTGGCCCCGTACGGACGCATTAGTACGCGACGGCGCAAACTGGGGAATACGGTGCGCTGAATGTCAAATGTGTTTGCTGTCTTTTACGTCAAAATGTGTTCGGTTGCCGTTTCTTTTGGGCGTTTTGAATAAATGATGGCGAGGCGTGCGACACCGACGGCACGGCAGCTCCAGTTACATTTCCCAATGACGGAGCGGCGTTTGACTTGTCTTGAATGAGTGAAGCTTTGCCCATATACGGCCAAACACGTGCCTTTGTTTCCATCGCGCCGGCGACCCCTATAATGTCATTAAACTGATACGGGTCGTTTCAGTGTTGATTATAAACAATGGGAGTGAGACGCGAGGGGGAAAAAATGACCACAAAGTTATTATCACGTAACCTTTTGTCTGTGCGCGCGGCTGTCTGGGGTGGAGATTGCCGGCTTTCTGGTATTTTTCCACTCGCGCCGGTGAATTCCCTCCCCCCTCTCTTTCTCACCCCTCCCGTGTAGAGCTGCGCGTCACGTGACACAGGCGCGTCAGAAGGGCTTTTGCCGCGCGCCTCTCGCTCAGATATGGACGGGTTTTCGCCGCTGCGCGTGAACGAGCGCAAAAAGGAAACAAGCCGCACGAGGGCGAAATGCAAACTGAAAAGGCGTTTAAAATGGGCGGGAAGGAAATGTATTGTTTTGTTTCGTCCATGAAGAAAAGTAAACGTTGCCCGCGGAATGATATGGGTACAAAAAGATTATGTTCTAAAAGAAAAAAGGTGCGTTTTTTTACGTGCGCATTGTTTTTTGAAGAAGACGTTTTGAATGCCAACACCATGAATACAAATGAACCTTTGGAGCAATCGTGTGCGTAAAAAAGATGCCCTCCCTTTTATATTAGTGGTTTTTTAAGGCAAACCTAAAATAAGAGGTTTAGGGCAGGTATGTGCGTTTGCCCTGACGCACGACAACAATTACATAAATAATTATTATGTAGAGCTTGGTTGAAGAGTATTTGCACAGATATGATGTGCAGACCAACTGTTTCATTGTAAATTGATCTTTCAACCTTGAATCTATTTTTGAACTGTGATAAATTATTGCAAAAAATACATATAAACTGGATGCAAGTGATCATGATTTTTGAATATATAATTGCCCATGAATTCAAAAGGAATTGCTTACAAAATTAGATTTCCTGCCACAATCTTGCATCGCGCCGTCTCAATATTATGCTAAAATCTTAATATAAGATGGTCTCAAAATAGTCCTTTTTTATAAATAAATCCATTGAAAAGAATAGAGAGGTGCACAAGAACACGTTTGATGCTATTTTTGTAATGTTAACCTGGATGACAATGACAGAATAACAGTCATGACTTCAGATTTGGTAGTACATTTATTTATTTATTTTGTGAATTTGCAGTATGAAACAACACACTGAGATGGATCGTTTGAACACTTGTCCGGAGGACGACAACTCCAGCAGTAACAGCAATGACTACACGTACCAGGACAAGAAAGTGCCACTGGGGTGAGGCAAAATGGCCACCACGCACCAAGCTTTCAACCAAATAGTGCACAACAAAAAACTCATTTGTTGTTTTGTTGTTCACTGCCCTTACAGCGCAGACTTGGAGGCAGAAATTCAGAACTTTCTTCCCAATGGCAACCTGGGAAAGAAGTATGAGGAATATGTAAGTTTATGTGTGGCTATAAAGAAACGACTTGGTGTATTATTTCACCTTATGTCACCTGTTATGTGTAAATAAATTCACATTAATGGTATGTATTCTGCCCACAGCATCAGGGCAATGCCTCTTTTGGCATGTTCAGTGTTCAACCTGGGAAACGCTATCATGGGCAGTGGGATCCTTGGACTGTCCTACGCCATGGCCAACACTGGGATTGCTCTGTTCGTGTAAGTAAACAATCAAGTTTACAGAGTTAAGCAAGACATTATGCAAGCAGAGCTATCCATATATAATACTTAAAGCAGGATATGATGGTGTTTTACCATAGTTTATATTCTTAGCATTTGTCATTGTTTTATGTTGCATTTTTACCATCGAAGCAAGTTCCAAACTTGATAATGGCGATAAAACCTGTGAATATGTGGTAACGCAGTAAAACTCAAAGTGCAAAGTGGAAAGCCTAAACAGTTAATGAAATAGTCAAAATTATCACCATTTATTGTCCTCACAAACTGTATGTTCTGGACAAAAACAAAAGAAAGATAACAAATGGATGGCTAAATAAAATCAATAAATAAAGGACTTTCCAGCATTACCCTGACGTACCCAGCAGAAATAAAACAAATAAAAAAGTCTCTCTAACCTGTGACGCAAAGCGCAGGTGTGGTTGTGTCTGTCCAATGGAGGACAGTGTCACTCTGTTCCATTTCACTGCCAAAATATCAACTGTTTAAAGATTACCTCAGGGTCAAAAGTTTTTAAACCGTACTATCATGTTTGAGGGAGATAAAGGAGCAGAATGTACCGTTTCAAGAGTGGAAACCTAAAACAACAGCTGTGTAAATACTGATAGCAACAACAGCGCCCCCTGTAGGCAGTAAAGCATGCCAACTGGTTTTTCCAGGATGTGAAATACTCGTTTGCGCTTATATAAAGCTGAAGACGGAGTTATTGGAGATCTATTGGTAGAACCGTCATTGTTATGATTTAAACTTATTCAACACATTTATACCCACTACGTATCACCTAGTGCAATTCTGTGCACTATGTCAAATTTTAATGGGCAGTTCAATCATGTAGTTTATAATGCCATCGTAGTATTTTCTATGTTGTGAAAGAACACCTTTATTCTAAAACATATGGAATTAATAACAGAAATAATGAATAATTTCCAGAAGATTAAAGGTTATTAATGACTATATTCACTGTTTTACTACAAACAAATACATTATTATTACGTTAAATACGTTATTACTTCTATACTTAACTAGATTAACTATTGTGTACTAATGTACTAAGTGTCACATTTTACTACACAATGATCTGCCAGTTGTGACTTATGTTTTGTGGTTTGTAGTTGCAAAACATAGCAACAACACAAAGCACGATTGTAACCGTCAGCCATACGGACAGTGTGTGGTGTGCATGACTCAAGCAAGTGGCGTCGGTTGTATTTACAAACAGAAGGAGTGGCCGGAGAAGCGGCTTAGGAAAAAGGCTAATCCTGAAGCTCTCGACGTAAATGGGGAGTTGGCTTAAATTTGGGTAATGAATGGGAGGTGTGGTGCAGTGTCAGACAGGAGTGCAACTATCTGGAACTATTTGGCGTTCACGGTGAGGAATGAGGAAAGAAAATGTCTAGAAAAGATGGGATCGAGCCCTTTTAACTGACTTTTACGCCTTTTGGCTGAAGTGAGGAGTCTATTTTGTGAAGTGGCCGGCAGCTGAGGGAGAGGACGTGTGCCCAGTGTCCATTGCTCTCACATGACCTAAAGATTCATTTCACCTGAGCTATGAATACACAGTGCTAATGCGGTCTAATACTAATGACCTCTGCTCACTCTGCACGTGTGCATGAAGCCATATCCATAAGCCATATGTTTAAATATACAGTCAAATGATGTTATAGTTCTCTTTCTTACCAGTAAATGTGAGAGATATATTGACAAAAGTATAATACAGCAATTTTTGGGTTTTGAAGATATGCAAAGTTAGAATAATGCGCATAATGTGACAGAAACATCTCCTACGGCATATAAAGTGATATAACTGCCCTTTTCTGGTTAAATTTAGGTTCTGTTCACATTTTGGATTTGACTTGAACCTCAACCAACCAAGACATTTACAGGGACTTTCTTTTTACTTTGTGGAAATACTCGACATAGTATTTTGTTTAATGCGTTAAAGAATAGATACATTATTAATTTAACACTTTTCAAGAATGTATTTTGTAGCATTCATCCACACCGATTAAAAAATTAAAATAAGAAAAACACGAATAAAGAGTCTAATTGCAGACAGAACAAAGGAAAAATAATATATTGAAATAAGTATGAGCTATAAAAATGATGCCTATGAATGGAAACCTTCAACTATACAGAATTATCACTATCTAACAGCGGTTATTGTTTGCCTATTTTTATACTTTCCACAGACCATAACTATTATAAAACTGTAATATGACACGGCTAATCCTCAATATCTTTTTTTCCGCAGTATCCTCCTGGTATCTGTGGCCATCTTCTCTCTATACTCTGTCCATTTGCTGCTAAAAACGGCCAACGAAGGAGGTAATTCACTCTAACCTTAATCAAACTCCAAATCCAGTCTTATTTCCCAATGGTATTTTAACCAAGAACGAGCTAAAGCAACGTCCAGTGACACATTGCGTTTGTTCCTAACTCGTTGCGCTTTCTTCTTTTTTAAGGGGCTCTTGTGTACGAGCAGCTTGGATACAAAGCTTTCGGGATGCCAGGAAAACTCGCCGCTTCTTGCTCAATCACGATGCAGAACATTGGAGGTACGTGGAAAACTAAAACGCAGAAATATTGTCACGTAAGTTTTAATTCAGTTTAGTACTGAAAACAACGCTACTTCAGTGTCCCGTGCCAGACTGTGCGCCCGCTGTGGAAATGGAAAGGGCGCTTTTTCCAGTCCGTTATGAAGTAGCCGTTTCCATGGGAGGAAAAGCTAATAATTAAATGTTTGACGTCAGAAAGTTAGAAACGAGAACACGACTTTGGCTCGAATTTAAAGGTGATTTGTTTTTGTTTCCGCAGCAATGTCCAGCTACCTCTTCATCGTCAAGTATGAACTGCCAATCGTCATCCAGTCTTTCATGGGAGCCGGCAATGGGTAAGTTGCCGACTGTGCACATTTCAAGCAATCACTACGCTAAAGATTCAACACTTCAACACAAAAAAAAGGTTGCAGTTTATGAGCATTGTGCATGGACAAGTTGGCAAATGGGAACTAAATGTGTAGGCTGGGTTTTAGCTTTAGAACAATGTGCAATAATAGCTAATTTACTGCAGTCTTGTAAAATCAGACTTTCCGATGTGAACAGAGCCACTTAAGACAGTTGCTGGGCAAAACGGCGCACGGCTGTTTATCAAGTGGCTTCGGTCTGAAGGTTAGACGCCAAGTGCTCGTCCTCGTTTTGAGATGAAGAGCGAGCGTGGGGAGGTGCATGCGGATTTAAAGGGCTAAAATTCCAGATTCCTGATTTCAAAGAGGGCTTTAAGTGAACAGCCGCCGCTCAGAGACACGGGCAGGGATGAGCTCACTGAGGCCATGGCAAGGGTCTGAAATGTATTTTCAGATTTGTGCCAGTGCCTCTGTTCACGTCTATTTTGGTGCGGGTGCAGCAGTGTCAGCCCTCGATGTGTCATGGGAGATGCAGGCGGGCTTGATCAGATTCTGAGACGGATTAAAGAAGTGTAGGGAATGTGGTAAATGCAAACTCAAAATTAGGATTAAGACGGATATATACATGTACCTAATTATGATACAAATAGGCAGATGTGATGACCTTTTGAAGAGTCCAGTATAAAACGAATAACAAAAATATTAAATAGTGTTGAAAAGTTGTAAATAAACATTATGTTGATGGTACAATAATACATTATGCAGGCATTTATGTCGCCAATATTGTGTGTAATTCCAAGTACCACAGCAAAAACAAAACAAGACCATGCACAAAACTGTTTCTTTTTTTCTTCTAAAATTTGCTTTTTTTTTCCTGTGTAATTGTCATGAAATGCTGTGTATAGTGTGTTTGTCATACCTTTTTTTTTAAAATGTGTTTTATCTATTTGCAGTGAATGGTACACTAACGGAGACTACCTTGTCCTGCTTGTGTCTGTTGTGATCATCCTGCCGCTTTCTCTCCTCAAAAACCTTGGTAAATCATTTCAAAATGTTCTAAGAATAAATATATACAACCATGTTAATACAGCGTAAACCCGCAGACGTTACCTACACAGTCATTTAAACATGTCTCATCTCAATGTGTGTTTTGTTTCAGGTTACCTTGGCTACACGAGTGGGCTGTCCCTCCTCTGCATGGTTTTCTTCCTGATTGTGGTGAGTTTGTTTCCTCAAAAAACAAAAACGGTTACTCACTTTTTGAGGCACATGGAGTTTTTTCAGAGAATGACTTATTTGCATGTCGTCTTGGGATACATTGTCTGCTCAAAACAACAGGAAATAATAACAATAATAAACTAATAAATAATACAACTTTTACCTTGCCACATGCTTTTGCTGTAATGCCATTATGTTCAAAATGCAAACTCTGTCATGTTAGATAATTGTAAAATACTCAATGAAAAAAAAAGAGCCAAAAATAGCAACTGTTTTGAATGTTTTTATACTTCTTTTCACATAATCAAAATGTAATCTAGTTGTATGAATTACATGTCAAGAAATATTGTATAAAAGTTGACTTAAGTTTCTCATCGTTTTGTTTGTCTTGCCTTTCTTGTAGGTGATTATAAAGAAGTTCCAGATCCCGTGCCCGCTCCCGATGATAGACGAGGCCGCTTTGAACGAGTCTATGAGCAGAATGATAAACAGCACTTTCCCGGCCCTCAACCACATAGCGGAGAACTACAGCCAGGACATCTGCACGCCCAAATATGTCGTTTTCAACTCACAGGTACAAGACCACATCAAGAAATAACATTTGTTTACTGAGAAAGACGTTGAATTGTTAATGATGTGGTGTTGTTGTTTTGGTTGACAGACTGTCTACGCTGTGCCCATCCTGACCTTTGCCTTTGTGTGCCATCCCGCCATCTTGCCCATGTACGAGGAGCTCAAAGAGTGAGTATTTAACTTTTTACCTCATTAGTTCTGATTACTTCACAAACAATATTTCAACTTTTTTTTAATGTAAACTAAGCCTTTAATCACTTTATTTGTTCAATTTAACAGCCGTTCCCGTAGAAAGATGCAGGGCGTGGCCAATGTCTCCTTCCTGGCAATGTTCGTCATGTACCTCCTGGCTGCTCTCTTCGGTTACCTCACTTTCAATGGTGAGTTTATGCAAATGTCCTCGTCGTTTATCAAAATATTGATGTTGTAAACTCTACATTTGCCATACGCTTACAGCCACAGCCCCAGAATATTGACTCACGCTTGTATTGTATAACGATGAGATGGGAAAGCTGCACCTGTTGTATTCAAATGCCATTTTTCCTGTTTGCGTAGTTCGGTAACGCAGGAGTGAACGTTCTCAGAGACAAGTTTTGCAAGTAGATAACGTGATGTTGACATTTCCTAAAACAAAACACGATGTGTGGACATTTTTAGATGCACTGGGAATACAAACGTTACGATGTTCAGCAGTATTTCAGCTATCAATTAGGAACGATATACAGTACACTGCCAAAAGTTTGATTTGCGACTGCTAATGTGACATGTTTTTTCTTTTTGTTTTCTTTCCAGTTCACGTGGAGCCCGAACTGCTGCACACTTACTCTAAAGTTTACAAGGCTGACGTGGTCCTGCTCATTGTGCGACTGGCCGTCCTCACAGCTGTGACTCTCACTGTCCCCGTGGTGCTCTTCCCTGTAAGTAAACAAGACCCACTTTAGTTTAAGCATTCAGATCAGCTCCCGAAATGGAATACACAAATCTCTATAGGTGCACAACAGTGGGTTTGGGTATAACACTGTTGTAGAAATTACCAAGACACATTTAAGTCAATGTTTAAGCGGTTTATTTTTGGAGTTTATTGTCAAAATTGTCTTGCTAAATTACCAGAAATAGATATAGATATAGATATAGATATAGATATAGATCTAGATATAGATCTAGATATAGATCTAGATGTAGATGTAGATGTAGATGTAGATAGATGGATAGAGATATATATCTCAGAAATGGTTTATTATTTTTTTTTTTTTCTGTTGTCTTTGTTATAAAAGGTCTTTTGTGTTTTTAAAGTCTGTTTAATTCAGATTAACAACTACAAACATCCAAAGAATAAGACTAGAATTAGTTGAGTCATTGTTGCAGCTGGATATATTTAGGAATTATTGACATTTTGGGTCAATTTATAATAGACAATGAAAGGTTGCATCGGTTGGAAAAACATGTATATCATAAGACACAAACAAACAAACAAACTGAGCTCATGTATGACCTTTTGTCCTGCGCAGATCCGTACCTCGGTGAACCAGCTCATGTGCGCCTCCAAAGACTTCAGCTGGGTGCGCCACACTCTCATCACCGTGGTCCTTCTGGCTGGAACCAACGCCCTGGTCATCCTCGTGCCCACCATCAGGGACATCTTTGGATTCATCGGTGAGTTCGTGAGCGCTGTCAGAGAAGCTTTATGTTAGTGGGTTGCAGGGGAATTGTGAATAAACGGCCTCTTGTCTCCAGGTGCCTCTGCTGCTGCCATGCTCATCTTCATCCTGCCTTCTGCTTTCTACATCAAACTGGTCAAGAAGGAGTCCATGAAGTCTGTGCAGAAGATTGGGGTAAGAAAACATTGCATTCAAATATTAGACTGCAACTACTTGACACACTGACCCTATTTAAATATAATATGTCACTATTTCCTGTTGAATTATCGATGGAAAGAATTTAACTGAGATTTCAAAGATGATCCATTTAAACTCTATGTTCACTTAAAGGTGCACTAGGTAACTTTTCTGCCCCCTGCTTGTCTCGTGACATAAGATATTAAAATAAGGTCAATATTTGCATTTTCAAGTCGATATTCATTTATTTTTAGTGTAGGATCATTCACTCCCTTTTTTATGTTAATACTAAACATATTTAATTTCTATTTCTGTCCAGGCCACTGCTTTCCTGATTTTGGGGTTCCTGGTGATGATCGGCAGTATGACTCTTATCATTTTGGACTGGACCACCAACTCCACAGACAACCACGATGGGCACTAGTCCTGTGCTGCGTTCAAACCTGACGCCGCCTGTGCAAAAAGAGACACGACTACTGCACTGGACTGCTTTACAAACATTTTACAAACATTATACTAAGAAAAGAAAACAACACTTTCAGCTCGGATATTTTGAGCCGCAAACCAATGCCATTCCCAGTGAATGTATCCCAACTTTGTATAGTTTTACCTGCATAGGCCACGTAAGCTGGCATTTGACTTGTTTTTACTGTATTGTAATATATTTTTCTGTGTTTTTGCTTATTTTTATTCTTGAGTTTTTGTAGTTGTGGTACAAATGCATTTTTTAATGTGCCTCGATTCTAAAATAATCAAAGTTTAGCTCAGGTACTGAAACACTCATAATGCCTGCTAAACAAAAATCACTGTAAAACACTTTTTTGAGGCTACAAACTTGAATTTTTAAAACAATGCGATCACTTCTCCCAACCATCCGAACTGGAATACTTGATTTTTTTTTTTCCTTTTAATTCAAAACTAGAAGAACCAAATTTTTTTCAGACGTTTGCAACTTGAAAGTGCATTAAGTTAGGGTGACCATTTTCCCAAAAATACAGTAAACACAGACTTGGCTTTTGATTTATTATTATAACAAAAGCAAACTTGATTAGCCATGTAGAATAGTAATAATATGTGGTCAATGGTAATTTATTTTTGGACTAATATGAATTTGTACATAAAGAAAATGTTAACATTCAAATATATGATATATATATGGTCACCCTAAATTAAGTTCTTTCCAACTTCTTGCTTTTGCTTTGCCAAAAATGTTTATTGTAAAGCATTTTTTTTGTTTTCCAAGAAGCACTTAATGCTTATAAAATCACCTTTCAGTATTGTCATGTACATTACACTGGGGCTACTGTATTTAACCTTATAACCTGCTGAACTCAATGTGCAAGAGCAGAAACAACACTATTGTCTAAAACCTGGAGCCTGTCTTGGGCCTTTAAGACTTTTTTTCTTTATGGGAGAATTTATGAATTTGACCACATCCAGTGGTTGTGATACCTGTTAAACTTGCAAAACAAAACCGCTAAAACATGAAGAGCCTTTTCATCAGTCAAAACTAAAACCATGTCAACCATAAGTGTATTTGGAGTCATCGGATGCTCTACTGCACAGCTTTGTCTATGAAGAATTTCAAGCTTGACCTTTTGAGTTTTGAGCCCTGACACTGTGCTTCCAACGTGAACAAAGCACCATCTATTTATGAGAGAAACAGTGAATCAATGTAATTTATACTATTTTACTATATTTATATAATATTGTATGTGTATATATAAATGTACATATCTATATTGTCTTCTACTTGTACATATGCGTTTTGTCTGGACTTTTTTACAAACGCATTGGAGTTGGATCAAAATACTGGTAACTTTGATACAATTTTGCTCCACTGTAGTTGAGTCTTAAAGTTCATCTCATCAGACTGACTGAAATACTGCTGTTACAAATACACATTTGTTCCTTTTTGAGCCTGAAATCAAAGTTTTTGGTTCTTGACACCCATCACAGGACCTCAGGAGCAAAGAGGGTGCAGCCCGCCAGTATTACACTTGTTTCAATGAAACACTTTGTATATTCTGTAATTATTAATGCCCAATAAAATGGAACTAAATAAATGTATGCATTCTGTGTGTTTTTGTGATTTAGTGGCCTATCTACCATAGATACAGTGCAGTAGCAAGTAGTAGCAGTAGTAATAGTAGTAGTAGTAGCTTACTACTGCGCTTGTTACTGCACTGTATCTATTACTATTGTTCTACTAGTAGTACAATGAAAAACAGAAATAATTATAAAATTCTAATACATTTTTGAACGATTCCAGACTGTGAAATAAAGCCAGTTTATAAAAGACACACTGCAATTAAAGGCCACATTAAAATGGATCTTTTAGTTACGATTTTTACCATGTTTTTTCACTAGTGCCTGTGATAAACAAACTCACCGCTAGAGGAAGACAGCGGGCATTGAAAAAGGTCACGTGGTACAGTCTATTAGTAAAATGCTGCTCCCTAGTGGCAAGTACATCAGTATTTGTGATGAGTGATGTGACACTGTAGAGTATTTATATTAATTCATTGTTGGAAGAAAAATGATTATCCAGGCAAATCAATAAACATTGTATCATCCAGAGGTGGCATGATGGGTTAAAGGTACTCAGTCCGAACTGAACAGAAAAGTCTTAAAATATTTTACCAGGACTTATAAAATGATGTAACCATGTCTTCTACATAACCCAATCTTATTTATTTTCTGATATATTGTATGCCATTAGCAGAAAGTACTAGTAAGGCCGTGCTTCTCAAACCATGGTACATGTACCCCTGGTGGTATGAGAGGACTTTAGCAGTTCTTGCGTTTGTTTACGTTAAGAGTCCATTTTAATCCACGTTTTGTGCTTCTTTGAGTCAGTCTGTTCAGAATTACTCAACCCTGTTGTAGTCCTATTTTATACCTGGTTTGAACCTAAAGCTTTGAGAAAAACTGGGTTGGGCTATACCCTAACACTCACACTCATTGTATCTGCATATTTTCACATATAATTATATTTGTATTGTGTATGATTGCGATGTACACTGCCGGTCCAAAATAAAAGTCGCCACTTATATTCAACTAACCAAATAGAGCCTCCTATTGGATAACAGCTGCATGGGTGCATATTTAAACCCAACTGATGCAGGGAGTGGAAAGTGTGGAAAGACAAGTCCCGTGGTCATGGAAAAGATGTCAGTGTGTTTGAGAAGAGTCAAATCATTGGCATCAAGCAGAGAAAACCTCTAAGGAGAAGCAGAAACTAATCATCTACAGATCTGAACCCCAGTGTGTGTTTGGGACGAGCTGGAGAAGACTTTGTGCAGTGGTCACACACTCCTTTATCAATACAAGATCCGAGTGAAAAATAATGCAACACTGGACGGAAATAAATCTTTTAATATTGCAGAAGTTTATTAAAACTATGTCACAGAATGTGTGCTGAAATCAAAGCTACTATGAGAGCGTGTTCCTCTTTTTTTCTGTCACAGGCAGTGTATATTTCAACGTACAGATTACCAAAAATATTTTATTTTAGAACTTTGGATGGAGAACATTTGTGAACCCAAACAGAATGACTTCTAAATTGAATATACAAGTATTTAGTGTTAATTGCTCATTTGAATGTAAAGGGGGTTTGTACTAAATGGGTGTAATTTCCTGCATTTTGGTGTTTGAGGTTTTTCCAAGAACTCAAATGGTCGTTTTACTGTGATAACAACAGTAACAGTATTTATTAATATATACAAATTATATATTTTCCAAAACATTACCCTTAACTTCATTTTCTGTGAGTTTTTCAAACATGGCAAACAGCCCAATTATTTGATATTCAGTAACATAATTTCAAAGTAAGACAAGTGATCTGAATGCTTGTGTGGCGATAACAACAGTGTATGGCTACTCTTTGGTCCTCTGGTTATCACATAAATGTACACATACCCTCTCTTGTTGGAGAGGGTACAGCGACGGCTGGGAAAAGCAGGAGCCCCCCCCCCACCTTTGATTGGTGGTGCTGATTTGTGGTGGGAGGCGCCGATAAGAGAGACACATCATGCTCAGAAAGCAGCTACTTTTATTCCACTACTCACTGGATACTTTTCCAAATTCACACTTTTGCGACACGTTCGGACACAAACAGGAAGTGGGCACGGTCACATGATCACACCCCACACCTGCATCTTAATACACACACGCTTCTGATTGGTTGATTCACTTTGAGTATCAACAAATCAGGGCCCTGCAAAAATACATATAACTTTTACCAAATTATGACCCAAAATACACTTCTGGGCCACAAATTCTTAAAGGCAACACACTTTCTTTCAAACTAGGCTTTCCATTTAAACAGTATAATTTTAAAAAAGAACATAGATATTTCATAATCTTTCAGGATCATTTCAATGTATCGTTATCCAAGTTCGTTTCAAATTGTCTAGTCCTTACAGCAGTCCCCAAACATCTATGCAAAATAAAGGGCTCTTTGCATTACAATTTTGGGTTTTGATTCTAACAAAATATGACAAATCTATAGAAAAATCTTCATTTGATAAAAGGTAAAAAGAAAAAAGGTGGCGCTCCTTTAGTTATTTGTAGATCTGGAGTCCGGTTTCCAGCTTGAAGAAATTGCACTTGAGAAGCTGAGAGGGGGAGGTGTCCGCTCGTCACTTTTTGCGAGCGTGTTTGTATTTGTCCACATACGCCTTCACCAGGTTAGCAACTTTACTGGAGTTCACCTCGCCGCTTTTACTGTGGCACACCTGAGAGAAACAGACAAGGAAGGATCAACACTAGATGTAAGTGTGCTCTTAAAATGCAGTAGCAAACTTGAACCATAGTTTTAAGGTCACAAAGATGCCAATTACAATAGTTTGCACTAAATTAGCCCAAAATTCACTCCAAAGCACAAAGGAGGTGATCTAATGGACATGCCACGTACTCTTCAGGCAGGCTTTATATAGGCAAATGAGCAGTCAGTTAGCAGAGAAGACTCGGAAAGGGGAGGAAGGAGAGTGTGCAGTGTTAGGGAGGGAAAAAAGGTTGTGGAAAGAGAAAGAGGGCAATGGCCAAAGCCGTGGCACGTCCTAAACCCGAGCAAAGGCGTGAGATCAGCGCACACAGAGACAGGCCGCTCCACTCCTCCGCGACTCTTGTACACAGATTAACCCCGTGTTGGTGATGGCAGTTTGTCTGTTGTTAAAAACCCGTCCATCACATGTAATGAGCGCACATTTCCCCAAAACAAAAACAGGCGTGCTCCACACTTTGAGACGCTCTGGGCGGCTGTCTTGGACATTTTCAACAACATGAGTGGACAGATTTTGTGAACGTGGTCCGTGATTTTAATGTCAAGACACGAGAAGGGGGAGACAGCAGGTAGAGTTTGCTTTGACATCAGGGAAAGGACTTTACTGCTCGGAAAACGCATTCAATTGCAATTCTTGTAAAAACAAAATGTCACGTTGTCATGGTGTAAAGTGTAATTAAAGTAAATACCTTTTCTACAGCTTTGCGGACAATCTCCTTGTACTCCTCTTTAGTGATCTCTTTCTTTTGGTAATAAGGTTTCATGGCGTTTTTCACTTCGTTTATCGCTTGTTCTTGAATATGTTGTTTCTGGAAAGAGGTAGAATTATGAAAAGTACAGTAGTATGTATATTGTCACCATTGAGTGTGTGCATCAGTTGAATAATCCCAGATGACCGCCAGAGGCTGTGCTTTAGCACTGAATCCTGCAAATGAGTCCTTTGCGGTCAAGGATAAAATAGAGCTGAATTCAATTAGCCAAAGACCTAACTGCAAGATTCCTATATCTCGGCTTCAGTTTACCTGCAGTTTGAATTTGCAAGTCCTCAGATACTTGACTTGAGATTTTTGATGGTTTTACTCCGTGTCCCATATAATATGTGTAATAACTGAGCGTTTTATATCAATGGCACTAGTTGAGTGGATTTGATTGCAGAGTAAATACAAGCCTCATCTGATTTTTCTAAATGTCACTTATCTTACTTGTTCTGGTTGAACTAGTTTTCTTCTCACCTTCTCCTTCTTGGAGCTGTCGGCCTGAGTGCGGTTGTGCTGCGGCTGAGTGGTGGAGGAGGGCAGGGCCTGTGTCGAGACAGAAGCCATCTGCGTCACTTTGGTCGAAGTCGGGAACAGTGGCTTCGCAAAACCCCCCATGTTACTGACCATCTGGAACAAAACAAGAGTTAGATACAAAAGCTATCGAGAACTACATTGTATTTAGAAGGCCACTTTCATAGCCAAATAAAGGGATAGCCTGTTTACTAGAAAATAATAATAAAAAAAATATTTCCTAATATAGGCACTTACTGTATTGATTGAAAGATGGATTAAATGCAATTAAATAATAAAGTGTACTTTACCCTTATCAAACCCAAAAGCGTATTTCCTCATCCCTCTAAATCAGTAATATAATATGAATACTATCTGACCTGTGTGCTGTGTCCATCAGGCTGAGCGGCTGCCGTCTGACTGCCCTGCTGCATGGGTGGGGGAGGAGGAGGGGGAGGAGGCAGACCCTGTGCGCCCACTGCAGGCACCTGCAGGAGAGGCACGGCCGTGTGGAGGTGCACTGGGACCTGCGAGGGGGGAAGGCCGTACGGGGCGGCTGGCTGCAGGCTCATGGAGACAGGGCCACGGGCGCCAGGGAGAGCAGGGTAGTGATGGAGCAGCTGAGGGTGGGCCGACACCAGCACCGGGACAGGGGCATTACCCAGGACTGTCTGAGCCGGAGGCTCGGCTTTGGGAGGATCTGAAGAAAGGAAAGAGATCAAAGTCAAGTAAATATACACACCATAATGAGGATTTTGTCTTTTTTTTTGTTCCATATCAATTATTTATGAACATATGTTGTATTAATCATTTTTAGTAAAATTGTCATTTAATAATAAATACACTCTTCCGCTGTCGACGAGTCGTTCTTCAAAGATCTTGCCCATTGCAACTTTACTGATATGCAACCTGCTTGTCTCCATGGAGACATTATTGCTTTGCCTGGAATATTTGACAGTATGGCATTTAACCAGCTTGCATTTATTCAATTACAGATGTGTTTATGGCTTAAATATACTTTGAAAAACATAATTTTTACTGTGAGCGGGTCACTTTTCCATGGATCTGACCTGTAACCTGTAATGATAGGTTGAATGTCACACAAAATCAATGAGGTGGCAGACCCAACCCCAAAAGTTACATAGAGCACCTATGTAGAGTAGGTCTAATTAGCAACTTTCCAAGTACAGGCTACACATTTGTGGATTCATTTGTGTTCATGATACAAATTTCAATAATAATCAATGGGCACTACAGTAAAAGTCGGACTATTGAGCGCACCTGAATATAAACTGCATCAACTAAATTTACAAAGAAAAAAAAAGAAAAAATAGTACAAACATAGGCCTCTACACGTGAACACCTGCAGCATATAGACCTTATAGATCACATATGGTGTATCAGTGAATACATCTGGCTCTGCTCCTGCGCTTGTACTTAGTGAGTGAGCAAGAGAGAGCTTCCTGCTAGAGCGCCCCTAGAGGCTGTTAGCCCATAAAAATATATAAATTAGCCGCACCGTCGCATAGGCCGCAGGGTCCAAAGCGTGTGAAAAAAGTAGCGGCTTATAGATAAATATATATAAACTTCAAAACTTTAGTGAAAATATGCTACTTGATTAAAAAGAAAATCTCCGATAGATAGTTTTATATCGTACTGTGGCTCACCTGCAGCGGGCGTGCTCTCCTCCTCCTGTCGGCTCCACCCACTTGGCCCTCCTCGCTCTCTCTTGGAGTAATAATCCTGGACGTCGGCGGGCAGAGTCCTCCGTACAGCCCAGCTTGATGCGGACGACCACCCGGATCGGTCCATGGCCTCCCCAGACTCCATCTCTTTCCTCCTCCCGCCTCTGTTCTCATTAAAACGGCTGTACGCATCACTTCCTGCTGTGTTTCCACTTCCTGTCCCTGAGAAGTTGTTTCTTGGCTGCCACCGGTTCTCACTCTGCTCCTCTTGATTATAAAAACTCCTATTTCCAGAGGCTCTTCCTCTGCCCCGGTCGAACCCTCCTCTGCCCCCTCGACCTCTGCCTCTCGACTGGTCCTCCCATCTTGGGGGCGCACTGCTGCTCATGAGACTCCTCTGCTTCTCCACCCAATCTGGATTAGAGTCCACCACACTCCTTTCGGGTGATTCATTGTTTTGAATCCCGTTTTCAAATCTTCCACTCCCGTACTTTCGCCCTTCTCCTCCAGACCTCCATCCCCCTCGGCGACCATTGTTTTGAGGAGACTCCTCCCTCCTTTCCTCTCTGTCTCCAGCTGGACTCCGATCACCTCTTCTATATGAAGACCTATTTCTAGACCTGGACCTGCTCCGGCTCCTTGATCTTCTCCTCCTCCTGTCCCTGCTCCTGTCCCTGCTCCTGTCCCTGCTCCTGTCCCTGCTCCTGTCCTGTCCCTGCTCCTGTCCCTGCTCCTGTCCCTGCTCCTGTCCCCGCTTCTCTCTCTGCTTCTGTCCCTCTCTCTCCTATGATAGTCCCCATCTCTCTCTCTCTCCCTGCTTCGCCGCGCTGAACGACTTGGACTCCCGTTGCGCTCCCTCGATCTTGACCTCTTGTCCCGTCTCGAATCTTTGGACTCTCTTTTGGGCGACCATGATGTAGTGGGCGAGTGAAATCGGGAGCGCCGCGGTCTGCTCCTCTCTGGACTTTTTGCTTTATCCCGTTTCTCCTCATTTTGCTTCTCTTCGCTTTTGGAAACGTCATCTTTTGGCTTCTCCTTCTCCTCGCTCGACTCTGAAGTCTCTGGACATAAACTCTCTTTTTCCAGAGGCGTCCCGCTTCCATGTTCGCTCAACGGAGAACCAAAGTCCATCGGGATCTCATTCATATCTTCCGTCAAATTTTTTGTGTCCTTATCTGTATCTTTCCCCAATTCTTTCTCCTCCTCGTCGTGTAAAACGGCATCTAAATTTTCAGACACTGCTTCTGATTGTCTTGGGGATTGACCATCACCTTGTAGTGAATCATTACTCTCATTCTCCTTGGTTGTTTCTTGGTCTTTTGTAGCTTCAGTTTGTGGGAAAAGTTCAGTTTCATCGATGCTCTCCGCTCCTGTAGACACTTTATCTTCTGCATCACTAATGTCCATTTCTTCTTGCTTTGGAGATTGTTGATTTTCATCGTCTGAAATAAAGTCTTGTTCCTGTTTTGGGCTTGCGCAAGCTGCCGCCGCCTCCTCCTCCTCCTCCTCCTCCTCTTCTTTGATACTATGGTTGTCCTCATTTGTTGAAGCTAGACTATTTGGAGCTGAATCTAAAGGAGATGATGGGATTTCGACTTTTTCTTCCGCATCACTTTCATGTTTGTCCTGAGTGTTGTTGCTGTCCTGGCTTACGTCATTTCTTAGTGGTTTGTCCTGGTCGTTTTGAGGACTAGAGTTGTTTTGATCATCGCTGAGGCTCTCCTCTGCGACTACTGGCTCTGGCTCTGAATCTTCTCCGTTTTTCTCTTGGTCTTGTTTGGAGTTTGGCGTTTCTGGTTTAGCGCCCTCTTGCTCGTCTTCAGTGTTGTCATTTTTAGTCACGTCGTCTTCCTCTTCGCTGCTGTTGATCACTTCTGCAGAGCGCTTTTTCCTCGCTGGAGCTTTCCTTTTGCCGCTGGCTTTTCTGTTGGTTACCTGTGATGAAGACTCAAAATTAAAGTGAACCTAACATTATACAGACTGAATCATGTATTAAACAAAAGCTAGAAAATAAAGTTCAATACTGCAGTGACATTTGCCAAACATGATCTCTCCACAATGGATAGAGAATTACAAGACAAAATGTTGATGTTTGTGACTAAAAAAAAATCTTCATATTTAATTTGTAAAATGGAGCGGTTTGCAGTCTATTCCAGAATATGCATAACATCGTCTGATTAAAATCTAATGCATTGTATTAAAATGTCTCAGTTGCACAATGGAAATGAATCCTTTTATCAATTGGAAACTAAATAAATCCAGCGTTCACACTTAATGTAGCTCTCCTCACCCGTTTGCCTTTCCTCTTGCCTGCAGCCTGGGCCGCCCTGCCCGGTCTGGAGGGGGCACTGTGGGGAGTGTCCGAGTCAGAGGGGCCTGAGGTCTGAGGAGATGGCGGGTCAGAGAGGGGGGCCGCCTCCTGAGTTTTAGCCCCACGGTTTGAGCGTTTGGGCGCAGTTTGTTTGGGAGCGGCTTTAGATGCACGACCGCCTTTCTTCTCTCCTCCTTTGGGACACGTGATCGCACACACTACTCCCTCAAACACTGAAGAACAGAAAGGCAAGAGCAGTAATTCAAAATGTTGAAATAAAAGCAGTAATACATTTTACCAAAATATATGCATGTTGATTTAAAATGTAAACCTGGTTATTTTAGATTTGCCTGGCCAGACAAGATCATATGCTTTTTATAATACTTTACAAAGACATATCATCTCAAACCAAATTTTTTGCCCATCACATCACATCTGATGGGTATGATTCACAAGCGGATTACCTTACTAACGTTAAACTTAATCTGTGACCTTCAAATTAAGATAGATTTGAGCTGCATTAAACAGAAAATCAATGAATCGGCAACAAGGGCAGGAACGATTACTCGAGTAAAACGAATAATTTGATTACAAAAAGCTTTGATTATTATTTGATTGCCTTGAGGATTCGTTTAATTTACATATTTAATTAAAAACATGTGAATCTGTGGCGCGCGGTGCACACGGAACGACTTGTGGCGCATTTGTTTCACACAGAGCTTGTTCCGCTCGGACGAAAGCGCAACAGGGGAGAGAGCGACGAGTTCCAAACCGGAAAAAGTTTTGTTGTATGAAAGAGCACGGTGTCCTGAGCTGCAACTCTGACCACAACAACTAGCTCCGCAGCCACCCCAGCCCCCGCGTCCTCGCCACGCCACCATGGACCCTCGCGCTCCCCCACACAACTCTGCTTCCCAGTCACACTCGTACTTTTAAAACAGCCAATACACATTGAAACATTCCGGAGAACAGTGATTATGAAACAGAAAGTCCGCGGCGACGACACAGAGGCCAAAGTGAACGGCACACGGAGCCAACACCGCAAAACAACAAAATGAAGAGCCTCCACTCAAAACACCAGGACCACTGGTCCCACCCAACATAACGTTTTACAAACAAATGTCTTATTTTAATATATATGACATAAACGCAAAATAAATCATAGCTACTGTAACCAGTTTTCAAACACTCTGTGACAAGTTAATTAGTCCTTTATATATATTCTTCAGATAAAAACAGAACAGTTTAGACTGAAGTGAAATGTTGCTGTTTCATAAAATGTGTTATTTTAACAGAAACTCCATTTGTTATTTGTTTATTACTATGAACTATAACTTTTATTTAAAAAAATACATAATATGATTTTAAATTGTTTACGGAATGTGCAAAAAAAATGACCGATTACCAAAATAATCAATAACTGCAGCCCTATCAGCAACCTTCTCTCCAGGTTGACAGAGCCCCATGGGCAGACTTTGCTCACTTCACTAATAATGAAGTAATTTAGTCTTACCAAAATGACTTGAACCAGACACTGGCGACAAAGAAAAAGGAGATGAATCGAGAGCAAACGGGAACACACCAGTGTTTCTGATGGAGGGGTGGAAACTCTCCCTGTTCAAGACACATCAACAAGGACCAAATGTAATGACTTATAGGTACAAGTTAATAGTTCCTCAGCACATTTTCTCCAAAACCTTTACCTCGTAGAGCCGGTGGAGACAGGAGCAGCTGGAGAGAACCACACACAGTTCTGAGGTTTACAGCGCTGGACTCTGTGGCCAAGCATCACCTCCTCATCATCCACAGACTGTGCACTGAGTGGGAAAACACAACTCGATTATTAACGATTATTCTTCCATCAAAATACAAATACAATTGATATTATTATTATTATTGTTGTTGTTAATAATAATAATAATAATAGTAATAATAACAACAATTAAAAAAAAATATTATAATGTCGAACCCTCTCAATTTGCTACAATGTTGTAATTCTTACGTCACACACTGGTTTAAACTACTATTGTAGCCACAAGCGAGGCTGCCAATCTGCGCCATCGGCCACTCTGACCACCACAAATAACTCATGCCATCACCAGATTCATACTGGGCAAAGTGGGTAAAGTGTCTTGCCAAAGGACACAATGACGGCACCTCTTCATCGCGAGACTGTGCAAGTTTGTCTGTGCTTACCGGTGTGTGAACATGGCGGTGGAATAAACTCTGGCATTACAACAATTACCTCGTGTTTTCGGTATTTACATGGTAGCAGAGGATGGTTACCAATTACAGAGTACCTCCAAAGTTTCACGAGGCCAGGCCATACGAGTGCTGGAAAAATGAAGTCAGTATCTGGAGACTTGATACGGAGTTGGACAAGAAGAAGCAGGCACTGGCGGTGGCGCTGGGGCTCGAAGACAACGGAATGGAAACATTGCTTTCTAAACTGGTCTTCTTGAGAGAAGAAAAAGACCGCGCTTACGAAGCGTACTCCCATTTTGATTTGATATAAAAGGATAGTGCCGTATCCATGGCGGACTATATAATTGACTTTGAGCAGAGATACAACCGCATGAAAAAGTACATGACTCTGCCTGACGCGGTGCTGGCGTTCAAGCTTCTGGACATGGCGTGTCTGGAAGAGAAAAGCAGACAGCTCGCACTGACCGCGTGCGCAGACCTGACTTGTGTGTCCATGAAGTCGGCGTTAAATCGGATCTTCGATGGAAAAACAGTAAGTGGAACCAACAACAGTGGTGAAAGTCAAGATACAGCACTTTAAGGAGCAAAGACCACCTGTAAAATTCAGACGTAACAACGGCCCATCACCGAGTGGATATCAGCGACAGCAGGTACAACAAGGTACAAATCCACTCGATAAATACGGCAAGCGTACAAGAGGCGCCATTTGTCAGAGCACGTACCGTTGGACTAAAGATTGTCCTCAAAGAAATGAAGTAAAGTTTACTGAAGATGAAAATGTGGAAGAATGCATCATCACTCTGTTTACTAAAACAGCTATGACAGACTCAGAAATCTTCCAAACTTAATTATTTGGATAAGCCATCATCGACACTGCCTGTACACGTTTGTGGCCAAAAGTGGCTGAATAGTAAGATGAAGGACCTTAACAAAAGCCAAATCGACAAGCTGCTGCAAACTGAATGTTTTAGCCGTCGACCTTTTAGATCTGGAGATGGTCAAGTTGTGCTCTCAAACAAAAAAGTGAAACTTCCTGCCAAAATAGGAGAAATAAAGTGCCACATTGAAACTGAAGTTGTTCCAGCTGATATTCCTCTACTGTTGAGCAAATTGTCCCTGAAGAGAGCAGGCACTGTTTTAGACATGGAGAATGACAAGGTTGTCATGTTCAAGCAACCTGTGCCTCTTGAGCTCACTAGTTCAGGACACGATTGCGTGGACATCAGAGACGGAAGGGGCCTGTTGTCACCGTCAACATGTCCAGAGAAAAACGCAAAATTCTTCTGAAACTTCACAAGCAATTTGGCCATGCCTCTGCAGACCGGCTGCAGAAGCTCATTCAAAGCTCTGGTAATACTGATCAAGACTGTCCTGTCATCTTGCAAGAAATTATTCATGACTGTGATATATGCCAAAGATACAGCAGGATGCCAAAGATACAGCAGGACTAAGCCAAAGCCTGCTGTTGGTTTGCAGTTAGCTTCAGAATACAATTAAACTGTGGCAATGGATCTACATGAGCTGGAACCTGGAGTATGGTACCTCCACTTTATCGACCACTTCACATGCTTCAGTGCTGAAAACATTGTGAGGACCAAGAAACTGTCAGAGATAAACTCCTTCATTCATTCGTGGATAAGTGTCCATGGAGCGCCAAAATGTAACTACACTGACAAAGGTGAGGAGTTCAACAATGAGATGCGAACATTTAGACATGGCAGAGAACTTCAACATCGAGACAAAAACTACTGCAGGATACAGTCCCTGGAGCAGCGGGCTTCTGGAGCGACATAACATGACACTGACAGAGATCCTCCTTAAGGTGAAAAAGGGAAATGGGTGTGGGTGGCAAACTGCCCTTGATTGGGCCCTCTTGGCTAAAAATAGTATGATTAATGTGCATGGTTATAGCCCCAATCTCCCTTCTGTTTTGGTGGATAAACTACCAGCTCTAGAGGGCACTACTATGAACCTACTACTATGGGTCTGTAGTGTTCATCAGACATGGGGCAATCCTTGTACGTGTGCACCAGTCCAGGTTGAATAAAGTTAATGCACCCGCCGAAGAGAAGAAAGTGGTGCACAGCGCTACTGTAAACAGTACAGAAAATGATAATACAGTGCAGATTGATGTGTCAGAAAGTTCAGATGATGAACAAAGTGTTGATGGAGAAGAGCAAACCACTGACAACAACAGTGACACTAATGTGAGAGAAACCCTTCGACAAACTACAACGACATCCTCTGAAACAGACAGCATTGTAATGGATGATGTAAAACTAAAAACTGGGCAAAGGGTTACATTTACAAACAGAGATGGTGTTCAGTGCACTGCCAGAGTCTTAAGCAGAGCAGGAAAAGCAAAAGGACAGTACAAAGACTGGTACAACGTTCAATATCTTGAACATGATAGCAGTGAAGAACAAAAGCAGGCAGTAGACATGTCACATGTTGACAACCTTCGAGTTGAGTCTGAAAACAATGAATCTGATGTACTTGTTGGTACAGATATCTCGTTTGACAGTGCTAAAACAGCAAGAGATGGAGAATTGGCAAAATAATAATGTTTTTGAGGAAATTGCAGACAGGGATCAAAAATCCGTTTACTAGATGGGTCTGTACACTAAAAGAATCGGCAAATGGTATTGTACCTAAGGCAAAGCTTGTATCGAGAGGTTTTGAAGAGGTCAATATTCACAATTTACAGAAAGTTTCTCCTACATGTGCATCAGATTGTTAACTTCCTGTTAGATGTGTGGTTATCACAAGACTGTGCGAGAGGCGGGTTTGTCTGCTTACCGGTGTGTGAACATGGCGGTGGAATAAACTTTGGGATTACAACAATTACCTAGTGTTTTTGGTATTTACATTAGCATCCATAGCATGTAATCTTGTTTACATGTTTTTTGAGTGCAACTCCAGTGGTGCACCGATATCGATGATATGGGGAAAGCTTTGGCCGATAACCGATATTAGGCCGATATTTTATAAAAGTTATTTAAAAAGACTTGTATTAATTTTTGTTTTGAATTGTATTAGCTATTAACTTTTTATTCTAAAATAAGGATCAAATCCATTTAAAAATCTACAGAACCAGTTAGAACACAACACCTTATAGGCTTTAATATGACTATTATTTATCACACTTTTCTATTCTATGAATTTCCTGTTTTACTTAGATTATTAAATCAGACTAAAATCTCTGTCATCACCCTTGTTTAAACCTCTCACACTAAAGTTATTTGGAGGAAACATGTATAAACTGATCGTTTATGGAGGAAAACTAGTCAAATAATTACTGGAAAAAACACTGCATTTATTGTGGGCCACGGGTGAATTTGTCATGCTATAGTTAAATGATAAATTTCATCTAAAAACTTTTCTAGAGCTTTTACAAGTCGTTATAACGTTCTGGGTCTTTTGGCTCAGAATAAAGACTGGATTAAAGTTTACAGTCTGTTCTGTTAGAATATAGCAGCTTCTGTCCACGGAGTTGTTGTTTTCTTCCTGTTTCTGAGAGGCGGCAGCATTAACTCTTTCATTACCAAGGAATAACATTGCAGATTATTATCGATGGTTTTGGACTGAAACCGATATTACTCAACAACATGAATATTGCCCCATACCGACACCAGGCAGATATTGGTGCACCCCAACAAAATCATTTTTAGTTTTACGCCTCAGTGCATAGTATTATCACTACGTATTAGTATTATTTCAAGTTATGTAACATGAAATGTATAATTTTACGGGTGTTGAACAGAGTCAACTTTAAAAAATATCACATGTCTACGTTTTAAAATATTCTGGATCAATTCCAAAATCTCAACAAGCGATTTTTAATTACGCCAGTGTTTCCGCTGCATTCGGCGGTAAAATGCCCCCTTCAAACACGTGTTTCACATCATCAGTTGTTATGTCGCAATTTCGTTAAAACACTGTCGCTGGATTCCCCCTCTCAACTGCTGCACGTAGTAGAGATGGAAAGAGGGGGATGTCACAGACGGAGCAGGAGAGTTGCGAGAGACGGGGGTGAAACTAGGGTGATTATTTTTTAATCGAATATCGGAATCTAATCACTCACCTAATAACTTGCTTGTTGATTCTACAATGCTTAAAATCCATATTGATATAATTTGACCCTGCTGCTCTGCTTGTTTACTTCCCTGCCCCTTTCACCGCTCCGCCTTTCACTCAGAGCACGGACCTGCAGCACGTCCATTCAGTCTGGATTACAGCTGTTCCATTATCCATTGTGACCCACAGGAATATCAATCTCGGATTTATCTGAGGCTTTATTTTGCACAAGTTTGAGTTATCAGGAAGGTGTTTGCACACAACAGCTCAGCGCTCAACAGCTTCACTAAAAATGTTGTTTCCCTTGTCCACCATAGAAAGCTTTGTGTTAAGCAGCTTTAATGCAAAATATGGCCTATTTGATGATAACTTTCTAACCAGCAAACTATTTTCTTTAAAAAAGATGTTGGCCCTGGACTAAGGTGTGCAAAACAAGTAAATCCTAAATACATGTGTGTAAAACTTACATTTCATGCGTTGTTGTCAGTGAAACAAAAGCAGGAGGCGACCAGCTACAAGACTCCGCTCCTCGAACCTAAACAGCAAAAAATAAATAAATAAAACACTGAAGTCAAAGCAAAAGATCTACATAAAAAGACTCCAGTTACCAAAGCAAAACAAACCTTTTTTCTAGTCAGAGATGAAGGATCCTCATCATTGCCTGGAAATATGAACATTATACAATATTATAGCACGTAATAAATTAACAAAATAAAAATGATAGTTAATTCTGCTAAAAGTTACATTTTCTGACGAGCCCTTTCGACTTCCTGTCAACAGTCCTCTCAGTCTTCTTCTGCCTCAACGCTCTCTTACAACTATAAAAACAATATCATATTATAACATGCATTATGCAGTATATTTCATTAACAAAACAACACAATGTGTGTGAATAAATTATTATTTCACAATAATATAGGTTTTGAGGAAAAACTTTTTTGAATGACATACTTAAGACCAATTTTATATTGAGAATTTCTTCTGCAGTAGCTCTCCACTTCAGGCTGAACGACCCTTCTCCTCACAGGAACCTGAGGACATGTATTTAGTTAGAAACACTTTTTTTCCCCCCTTCTTCTTTATTTGTTCCTCAGCCAAAATGAAAAGCAAAACAAAGTTTGTCCATGAGAACCGCAACTAAAGCCCTCTAGAAAAGCTTTTAAACTATGTACATTAATGGACAAAACATGATCATATAAAAGGAAAATAAATAAATGCGTGTGCTTCTGAGACATGAGACTATAGATGTTGGCTCTCTTCACACAGGGAAAGAAAATCAAGACAATAAAGATATAATATTAAACAGATATACTTATAATAATTCAACTCAAATCTAAAAACTGTCTATGGTGTAATATGAAAAAGAAATGGCGCCACTGACCTGAACACAGCCGAGATGTCTGTCCCATCTGTAAACATTAGTGAAGGGTCTTCTGTCGATCGGGCACGAAGGAGATGTCTGCAACTGGAATTCATATTTTATGGGAAAAATCAAAGAGCATTTGTCAAATTTTCTGTAAACATGTAATTTTTGTCACAGAGTACAGGACAGAATAGATTAGGTTAATGTTTCACTTAAGTGTTTATCATTTACCAACCCAAAGTTGTATTTACAGTGATCCATGCATAATCTTTATTCTCTTGCATCCATGTGTTTTATGTTGCACCTTAATGCCGAGACAAGTTCCTATGTTTGTGAATTTTGTTCACTGAAAATGGCAATAAACCCTTTCTGATTCCGATTCTGATTCTGAAATTCCTGTTTTCACCAATCCCTGATACACACCTACTGATCTATACTTTCCGGTACACTTCTTTCTCTGATTTGTTTTTCATGTAAAAGAACATTTTGGCACAAATGACCTGCCAGTCACTCGCACAGCTCACATTTTCATTTTAGTGTTGCTGTATCGCCTACGCTTATATGACATAGTGTAGCCTCACCTCAGCCCACGTGAGGAGGCAACGGAGGCAAAAGACGTGGCAGCAGCTGTCGGGCATCGCCAGCTCCGCCCCCGACAGGACGCTGAGGCAGATGGGACACTTTTCTGCATCCTCAGGGTCCGTCCCGTCCGGAGGGCCCTGACCACCAGCACCTGCCCAGAATCAACCACATAGTGAGATTACAGCCTCGCGTACTATGCACGTTTACAGATGCCAAGTCAATGTAATGTGTCGTAGGTGACTCTTGTGATGAACGAGTTGTTAGGAAAATGGTTGATCCTACAACAAGTCTACACTATACCTTTTAGACTTTTGGAGAGACAAATGTAAATCATTTACAAAATTTTAGTTGAAATACTTTTAGACGAGAATATGAAAACAATTATTATAATTAAAACAAAGTGTTAGCATAAATAAGGCCGTTAGATTTCTGCAACAGTGTAGCTTCTACTTCTTTGGTGGTGTTTTATGGCGGTTGGTATCCATAGTGTTACATAGACTCTACTCTTTAGACTCTACTCTTTAGACTCTACTCTTTAGACTCTACTCTTTAGACTCTACTCTTTAGACTCTACTCTTTAGACTCTACTCTTTAGACTCTACTCTTTTTAGACTCCTACTCTTAGACTCTACTCTTTAGACTCTACTCTTTAGACTCTACTCTTTAGACCTCTACTCTTTTAGACTCTACTCTTTAGACCTCTACTCTTCTAGACTTCTACTCTTTAAGACTCTACTCTTAGACTCTACTCTACTCTAGACTCTACTCTTTAGACTCTACTCTTTAGACTTTAGACTCTACTCTTTAGACTCTACTCTTTAGACCTATCTTTAGACTCTCTTTAGACTCTACTCTTTAGACTCTACTCTTAGACTCTACTCTTAGACTCTACTTCTTTAGACTCTACTCTTTAGACCTCTACTCTCTTTAGACTCTACTCTTTAGAACTCTACTCTTTAGACTCTACTCTTAGTAGACTCTCTTTAGTACTCTTTAGACTCTACTCTTTAGACCTCTACACTCTTTAGGACTCTATCTACTCTTTAGACTCTACTCTTTAGAACTCTTACTCTTTAGACTCTACTCTTTAGACCTCTACTCTTTAGACTCTACTCTTTAGACTCTACTCTTTAGACTCTACTCTTTAGACTCTACTCTTTAGACTCTACTCTTTAGACTCTACTCTTTAGACTCTACTCTTTAGACTTCAGTAGCTCCTGGGGCGCGGAGAGTGCACTTTATTCTTTAAGGCGTTATTCTTGTAGAGCACAGCTCTCTGGCACAGTCGAAAAGAATAAAGTCTAAACAATGGTGGTAACACTATGGATACCAACCGCCATAGAACACACCAAACTTTACTCTTTCCAACTACTGCACCTTCTTTCCACCTACTGTAGTTGTACGTACAACTACAGAATACATACAACTACAGTAGGTGGCGGTAAATGCACCTTTTCAGTTAGCTACCAACCGCCATTAAAAGTAACACTGTTGTTGTTGTTGTTAAAAATAAGGTCATATCATTCATAAATTAAACTTTGATATTATTTGTGACTTGTGGCGCTTTCGTTTCACACGGAGCTTGTTAGGGACCTGCAGCTGCTAAAGCACAACAGAGGAGAGAGCGGCGTGATTTAAACTCACGAGTGCGACTGGGAAGAGTTTTGTTGTGTGAAAGAGCTCGGTGTTTTGAGCTGTAACTAACTACTGTAACTAGCTCTGTGTCTTTGCCCCATCATCGCGGACTTTCTGTAGCACTACTTTGAAACCGCACAAAGGACAGCGAGTATGAAACAAAAAGTCGACGAAGACACGGAGGCGTAAGTGAACGGCACACGGAGCTAAAGCTGCAAAATGACAAAATGCAAAGTTACAGCTCAAAACACCAGGATCACTGGCCTCACGAACTAAAGTTTTACAAACAAGCTTCTTATTTTAAGTGACGTAACATAAACACAAATTAATTCATAGCAACTGTAACTGTTTACAGTCTGGTGACAAGTTAATTAGTCCTTTATATATATTCTTTAAACAGAACAGTTTGGACTGAAGTGAAATGTTGCTATTTTGGGGACATATGTGAAATGTGTTATTTTAAGCAGAAACTCCATTTGTTTATTACTATGAACTACAATGTTTATTTATAATAATAATAATAATAATAATATGCTTTTAAATGGTTTACAGAATGTACAAACATTTTTACCGATTATTCAATTAATCGGAGAAAATAATTGATAGATTACTCGATTACTAAAATAATCGATAGATTACTCGACTACTAAAATAATCGATAGCTGCAGCCCTGCATCCTTAATTACATCGAAATCGGCCCTAAACATGAGAAAGAAAGAAGAAAACAAATTAAGAGTCTCACCAGTTCCAGCTCCAGTCATGTCTGGCCCTGTTCTCCCAACAACTGCACAACAGAAACATAAGGTGTGTTAGAAAAATACTTTAATATTAGTTAACTGCGATTAAATTTATTTGACAGCCAGGTTTTAGATGCATATTTAAACAGACAATTACAATATCATGCATTTATTCCTCTTGTAGATTTATCAAATTTACAGGATAACAATTAACATCATAAAATACTGAGATGGTAACTGGTTTCCAATGGAAGATTTGTCTAGTGTCAAACCACACCAAATCTTAACACAGTAAAAGTCAACATCAACTGGATGTAACTGGAATAATAACTTCAATTTAATCCATAACAGAAAAATCTATTCTTTACATGAAAGAACATTCAAATATTATAGGTGGCACAGAGGAAAACATTGAAAGAATGTAAGCGGAAGATATATTGAAAAATGCATTATATCACAATTGCTATTTTGGATATGTAAAATTAGAATGACGTATATAATTAAAATAAATCTAGAAAAGGAAAAACAAATATTGCTATTAATTTTCGTCACTATCGCCTTGCCCTGATCGAAACCAAAACATAGAAAATAGTTCCGTCAGTGAATCCGTTTATAAAAGTGAAAACTGAACATGAGCTTGTCTTCATAAAAATTACAGCTATTGTAATTGTGAACAAACGTGATTTACCATTTAATACACACAAACAAACCAGGATTATGGCCTTCAGGTCTGAACCAGACTTTACCAGGTCTGGATTCACTGCGGTGGTTCAGTTTTACATGGTTAAAAGGCAAGTTAAGAATAGTGGGAGGTAAATTACTTTACTTTAATTTGTAAACAATAACCCTTTTTTTTCTTTTTACATAAACCAAACTAGAGCGGCTGATGCTCAATGGACATTGACGTTAACGCAGACTGCCTCAGAACTCTGGAACATTTCAATGGATTCTTGACAAAGTGACAACATTCAACAGGACTGGTTCAAATGCATTGCTGATCCAAGTGTAAACAACAAGCTCTGAGCGAATACAGATGCGGAAATAATCAGGTTTTGCTCAAGTAAGGTTCGGCCTGGAGACTGGGATCAGAAAATAGCAGCAGATAGTGCCAACGCGACGGTGTCAACATGGGTGTTTCTGCTTTAGTTAGCCGCCAAAGCTATTGCTAAAAGCCAGCTACCATCTGGCTAAATGGCTGTTGCTAGCTCGGCAGTAAACAAGGCTAAATTGTGTCTAATATTAGCCACAGTTTATGCACTGAAGGTCATAAGGCAGCTAACGTGCTAACAGCCGATTTAGCATAGAGCTAACACCTGCCTGCGTCGCTTTAGCATGTTAGCCTTTTAGCATTTAGCATTAGTTAGCTTCAGTTAACTAATTTTTACTCACCTCAAAGCTTCGCTACGGCTTCGTTGGACAAACAAAACAGCGCTTAAGACACAAAATCGTCTTATGAAATCCCACCGGCTCTAAAAAGTAAATATTTTTGGCTAAAAATGAAGCGTAGCTTTGAAAAAGTCCGAGCCACATGTCTCAGAAAAACTGAGTCTATGGAAGTGGCGCCGCGCACTGGCATTACACGGTATTACAGTAAAAGGCTGTCAGTGGCTTTTACTGGTCCAAGGTTCATCTTCTTACCGTGTCTGTTTATAAAACAATCTGATGCACTTTATTTCCAGTGTTTTGTTTTTAGTTCGTCCAAGTAAAAATTCTATTTATGAGTTTCAGCTTATGCAACATTTAGATTTTCCCCATGGATAGGATTCTTCTAGACTTCTAATACAGGACATGGTCAAATCTAATGAGACTTTACAGGAGCTTTTTCTCATTAATTTGCCTAAATTATCCCAGGAATAAAGAGGTTTACTCACTTTCAGTAGGCTAAACAATAGGAAAGAAAAGACAATTAATTAGGCATATCAGTCTTAGATTGTATGAAAAGTCTGAACAACTGAAGGTCAAAGTATTACCGAAGAGAATATTTGGCTTTCCAAGTACCACCAGATCTAAAGTTGGTCTATAATAGTACTCTATAATAGTAGGTCTTAAACTAGATTAGATCATTGCAACAAAAGTTCTAACAAACATGACCTCAAGGAGGTCTAAAAATTGACACTAAATTAAGCAAATATTAGAACTGTAGTGTCGGGGACCTATAGTGCCACCACAGAGAAACACTGGTCTTCAAAAAATGTGTTTTATCTCATGTCGAGTGCAATTATGAAGATGGATCTTTATTTCCTACACAGATGAGATACATTATGTTCAAAAAAGTAGTTAAGAATTACAAACCATATAACACTTGTGTATGAATAATATGTACGTTTGTGAATGAAAGATTAATCAATGTAAAGCGAGACTCTGAATTGACAAAGTGCCCAACGTTTCAAATATAAAATTGTTTAAAAGGTTTCACATGGGTCCACTGTAACTTTGCACATAATTCCAAGAACGAGATCATATTTTTTTGGGCTGAAACATTCCCAGACAGTTTTTTTTAAATATAGTTTAGTCTTTTTTACAATGAGAAAAAGGACAATCAGTAAATGTTCCTTGTACGCATAAACCAAGAAAGTGGAAGTATGCAAATCCATCCATAACAATGCAAAAATAATTGAACACATGAACCAGAGCAAAATGTTCAGTGTTTTATTTAAAAACTATAAACAGTCACCAAAGTAAATAAAGCCAATCTCTAACAGACTGTTAGGTCTATAGTCACACATCCTACGGGCACTGCAGATCTGGGGGAGTCGCCCGGGTCGGAGCAAACGGGAGGCAGTCAATTTAATTACACAACACACCGTAAGAAGGACAGAGTTCCAGGTACAGGAATGTGGCAATGACTTAAGAATGAAAAAATAGTACAATAAAACTCCACACTATATTAGGATAGAAAAAACGTAGTGAAGAAAAGATCATACCTGTTGCACATAAAGCAAAAGGAACAAGGGAGAAGTCCTGTATAAAAATCCATGTATTTAAACCAATTGTACAAATACAAAAAAACTCGCTTGGTACGTGCGCTCTTGCTCGTACTGACAAAACACTTATACAGTGGGTATATGTTAAATCGTGTGCGTGTTGAAATAGTGGGAAGGAGAGTGGAGGAAGTCAAGGGGGCAAGGAGGATACTTTTGATATTTTTTTTCTTCTACAAAATGACAAGATATATTATACTCTTTCAGCCAGCAAAATGAGTCTACAAGTTATTATTATTATACAAAAGAGTCACAGTTCCACAAAAAACTGCTTTTTAATCCCCGCCCTAAGTTTTACAGCAAACAGTACCTTTGCAAGAAGTATTTACATGTATTAAGTACATTCATCCACTGCTGAGTATAGAATCACATTAGATACAAGTGACCAGGGATCTTAAAAACAAAAAAAAACGCAAAACAAAAACAAAATAACTATTCGATCCTACCAAAAGTAATGCTTCTATGACTCCACAGCGCTCTCCAGTGGCTGCTCCATCGGGCGTGAAAGAGGATTTTTCTTTATATATATTCACATCATATTTACAAGAATCTTTTTTATTAATTGTAATGGTATTTATTTCAATAATAAATAAGTGAAAATATATGACTCAAGTAAGAAAAACCAAGCTACCAAATTTCTAAAGAAAAACAACAAAAGAACAAATTGTAGTCCATGTCACCAGTCGTCAAATGATCGCCACACCTCTGAAAGTGTCTGCTTCAGTCAAAATTCCTACACGTCCAATTTAATAGAAAATTAAACCAAAAATGTGCTTGGGGTTTTGTAGATGTGGGGGAGGGTCCCTCAGGGAAGCAGTCCGAGTAGAGCTCCCCCTTGTGGGCGGCTGGTGGAAGACCCCGTGGCAGTTTGTTTTTGAGAGTGAAAATTGGTTTTGGAAACAGATTGTTGGCAAAAAGAGGAGTTTGTAGAGGTGGGTGCCAGGCTTGTCCAGTTTACCTCACCCCAAATCGTCCGCATGTCCCGGGCAGGCGAGAGGGGAGAGTCTGTCCTTTTGGGCTACACCTGGGTCTGTGTCTGCAGTGAGCGTGTCAGTTCATAAAGGCATTTGGCGAGCGTGGTGGAGACCTCCATGTTACTTAGTGCAAGCACCGAAAGGTGACTCTCGTGCTTTTTTACCAACCTGGAAAACACAAACACAAGAATCATTGAGTACAAATGGCAAGGTTGGACTGTGCTGTGATTTATTTAATATTAAAATTAAACTAAAAAATTTAAGACATTACTTCCATGCGGGGCAGTGGGTGGGATCTAGAGTTTATTTCATTAACTTTCCGCCGTAGATTAGTCATAGAGTCAAAACACCATTGAAAGCAATTTAGAGTCAACAATCCAGAAGATGACGTAGTGAGGGGATGCAAATCACTCACCAAAATGTTTATACAGTAACCATCTTAACATCTTCCACCACATCTCTATAGTACATTTTTGGTTTCTTTTTAAAAGTTGATAGCATGTGCAAATTGATGCACGGTCACTGATATGACTGAAACCTTTTGCACTTTCAGGGCATGTTTTGTTTTGTCAGAAAACATCACTATAATAAGAATAACTGGATGAAAAAAGATTTATAGGAAAGGCACTGGAAGAAAAATAAATTGGTGAATAGAACCCTCCTCATCTCTGTGCTGACCTGGTCAGGTCACTCTAAACTAGAGTATGAATGAAGTGACGTCAGCGCTACATAAAAGTACAGACAAACTGAGCCTGTGAGAGGAGACCACATCATCTAAACCTCAAGCAATCAGGTTTATAAAAGCAGACACAGTACCATGTTCAAACATGAGTCCTGGGTAAAGCAGATGTAATGTCCCCAAGAAATATCATGAATAAAATCACAACACAAAACCACCTGTGTCTCAAATCCCACCTTTCACATTTCTGTGACCACCAGGGATATTTGGAGTGTAATTCATAAAAGTTACATGGATACTTACATGCGACCACAATCTGAGTGCTTTGCTATGTTCTTTAACGTTAAGGCAGCAGTGAGTCGTATGTGTTTCGTCACTGGTCCCTCCTTATCATCCTGCAAGAAATGCAAACAAACCATTTCTTGTCAGACAAAAGCTTCATTCTATATGTCAGAATCAAGCTAAACTTCTTCCTCATAGCCCACAAGTGAACCCGAGTTTCGAGACGAAAGCAAGAGAAACGGACAAAATCAACTACTTTAATACAAGGTCCATGTTGTATTATTTACAACATGGGAAAAAATGGTCTGGCTTGGATGTACTTACAGTGAAGTCCCTAAAGACGAGGTTTCGAGAGCCGCGGCGCAGGGCCATCAGAGCTGCACTTGGATGATTGACAATAGCTTTTGGTGCTCTTGGTGTTGGAGTGCTGCCCCCTGCTGGTGGAGTCCTATAATATGGAAGAGAATACTTATTACTCAGTATCAATTACTTATAGTTATTGGATACAAACATTAGCCATTTGCTTCCTTTTAGAATAGTCTGTTTATTATTGGATCCGAGGGGATTTCTGTTGAGTCACAGCAAGCATAATGCATGGTCAGCATTGTTCCCAATCTGGATACACATTCACGGTTTTGCCTCGTTATCCTTTCCTCTTTGTGCATTTGAAGCCAGCGCAATAAAAATGTACTCACTGAGAGGAAGTCTGATTAGGACTTTGCGCCCTCTGCTCCTCCAACTTCAATGCGGCCAGTAGCGCCTCTCGAGAACAGTGCTTATCCTGGAAAAGATTAAGATGATAATTTAGCTCCATTCAGTGCACGTAAAACACATTCAAAACATATGCCGTCACGTTATGGTTGTACCTGTAGATGTGTGATGAAGGACAGTCTTTGCCGGGGCAGGGGGTCGCAGCCCTCCCACTGACAATGGCCTCCGTACACCTCTTTGCCTCCGTGTTGTGTGGCTGCGTGGTAGAACACCTGGCTGGGCGTCTCAAACCACCTACACACAAACAGAAGAGGTTAGAGAATGTATTACAAAACCTCTTTCAAATCTAAACCAGAACAATTGAGCATTTTGAGACATTTTCTGTTATGCATAAAATAGTAGTTTATAGTTTTATTGTGTATATTTTGCCAAAACTACTAGACCCAAAACCTAGGCATGAAAAATGATTGTTGTCATACCTTTTACAGGATTGCCACAGACACTTGAAGTTTTGCCCAGGTTTTCTGCTGTGGTCGGGAGCGGCTGAGGGGTGAGGAGGTGTGGGCTGAGGGCTGGACACTTGAGCCGGCTGGGACACAGGAGGAGGAGGGGACGGCGTTACTGTGGGCTGTGGACGAGAGGCATGAATAAATACAAGGAATAAAAGATCACAAGATAGCGTGATATTCAATTGCAATAGTATATTTAAGATTAAGATTTAGTATTTTACTGAGGATTGTGCACTGCAATACATTATGTACCCTCGTAATTCAAGCCATTGCCACATTCTGCATGCTTGAAACATTGGGAATGATAATGAAATAATGGTTCAGTTCTTCTTCTACTGTTGAGAAATGCATGTTTGGTTTAAGAGCAACACTGAGGAGATTGCACTCAGGAATACAAAGCCATTGAGTTTCCTAAAATAATTATAAGAAGCAGAAATATTGTCAAGATTCAGTAAATAAATTCCTTATATTTGTCCATGCATCTATTGACTTTAACATATGTAATAATAATAATAATAATAATAATAATAATAATAAATTCAACAATCACTGTCATCTGCTGTTCATGAATGAAATGGTTGAACTGTTGGCAGAGAAGTAGCCCGTGCCACATTTGCTCTCGTGACATGAGTTGCTCTCTCGGCCGCATTTGTTGTTGGAGGTGTGTATCAGCGAGTGCCACAAACTTCAACTGGCCTCACCTTCTTACCCTCCGACACAAAAACTAATATAATTATGTATTATAATGTTGGACAATGTACAATCACATGATGGAATAGAGTCAGGACGAGTGGAAAAGATGTGTGGAAATCTTAAGAATCTTGAGTTGTAAAACGACCATCGAATCTTATTTTTCTCTTCATCATCAGTGTCAAATCCAAAGTAAATACAATTTTAGAATTTTAAAAATGTCAATGGTTTACACAAGACCAAAAAATAAATGGTGATAAAAATCAAAACAATTAAAAATAACATTAGATTAGAAATAGAAGATAATAGACATTAGCTCAGAAGTAATATAAAGTTAAACCTTTAACCCAGATTACGATGAAAAAAGTAATCCCTTGTTGTGAATGAACTAGTATGACCTCGTCACTTAGGACACACCGGGAGGAGGCCTTGGGCTTTAGGGACAGATGTCCGGCTGCTGAGGTCAGGGTTTTTTCAACACGTTTAACAGACCATTAAATCAGTTCCTTATATCAGATGATTACGGCCACATCTGTCATACGAGTGATAGCTCACACAATCTAGCCTTTATCTAAATTAAGGAACATTGTGCGAACATCTACTTTCCACTGGCAAACAGACTCTGTCAAACTCAGGACATACCTAAAAACTCAACGTTTCTTTTGGCAGTAAAAGCTCAGAAGAGCTGGAAAACTATGGTGTATGTATTGCATTTTCTTCATGACAATTCAACACCAATTGCAAGGCTTGCAACAGGGTTTACACACAATTAGATTTGCCTCACATTTGTTTAGGTCAGGATTTGTATTACCACACAATTTTAAATATTGTAAAAATAAAAACAAATTGGGGATGTACTGTACAATCTGACATGCTGAAACGTATATATCTTCTGAGTGGTAAACAAAATGTACCCACAAAATTAGTAAAGTTAGTAGAGGGGCTCGCCCAACTCACCTGTCCTACACTGGTGGGTTGTGGTGCATTGCAGTTCCTCTGGGTGGCGCTCTCTATTGCTACTTTGGCTACTGTGCTGGGGTCAGTTCCAGCAGGAACAGCCACCATGGTGGAGCTGCTGCCGGCATTGTTGGGGTCGCTGATGGTGATGATCCGCACGCCCACTTTGTTGGGGATCCCAGAAGCCATCTCCTCTGCGGGACGTTTGAGGCCACGCCCCTCGGAGGACAACCCATTCGCATTGGACTGACTCTGGGAGGGGACAGAGACCGGGGGAGGAGAGGAGTGTCTGAGAGCAGGCACAGCGCCTCCTACAGGTCCGTTAGAGACAGTCTGGGGTCCGTTGGTGAGGGCTTTGGCAGTGTCCTGCTGTGGGACAGGCTTCTCCGAGGGGTTTACCTCGCCGTTCCCCAAAAACTGTTTGGAAGCAATGTGATTTGGAATGTTTTTGTTAAAATTCACCCCCATGCTGTCCCTCTCAAAGTCACACACCCCGTTCACAAGAGTCTTTTTAGGTTCGGGGTGCAGGTCTCTCTCCTCCATGGGTGGAGAATGCGCCTGTTTCCCGTTGGCAGGATGTCCCTCTGAGGCGGGGCCGTTGAGTGTCCCCTGGCTGTTCCCTGAGTGGTATGGAGGTAGATCCGACTGCACGCACTTGCGCCCGTTTAGCAGCTTGGCCCCCTCCGTCACCCCGTTACTTTTGGCAGAGTCTTCAGCCATAGTATTGTTCTCCATGACCTCGATCTTCCTCTCGTGAATGTGCAGTCCTGTGGCGTCTTTGGCCTCCTCCTCCTTCTGACAGATGATCTTGTCTCCTCTGAGGGGCGCTGGCTGTATGGGCGGCGGTTGTGGCGTTTGGGGCACGTGTTGTGGGACCGTTCCAGATGAGAGAGAGTTTGGTGGGCCACTCGGGGCCACCGCTCCCTGGCTTACTGCAACTGCAGCAGTGGAGCTTGTGAACCCCGTGTTAGGAACCACAGTGAACGCCACCCCTGCCGCTGCACTGGGAGCCTGGATGATGGCCGCTCCCGATGAACTCGTCGAAATGATCTGCCCTGGCATTAGCAAGGTGGGCGCTACGGATGTCTGAATCTGCCCTGGAACGAGCTGGACGTTTAGCTGCTGTGGTTGAGGAGACTGGTACAGTACCTGCGTACTTGGGGCAATGGCGCTATTTGGAGGCGGTACTTGTGGGGCAGGTAGGATGAGCTTTCCCCCTGGCGTCGTGGGACCTCTTTTTGGAAGCAGTAGCTGTTTAATTAAGCTCGACTCTGTGGAGGTAGGCTGTGGTGGAGGAGCGATAGGGGTCGCTGGAGATAACTGCGGTCTTTTGGACAGGGCATGGGTGACATTTTGGTTTGAATGCATGTTATTAGGCGAAAGAGGACCAGAAGTGGAAGAAGAGGCTTGGCCTGTTGTAATTTGAATAGTTTGGGGAGTAGGATTAGTTAAAACTATCTGGTGAATGGCGGGATTATATGGTTGCGTCTGCTGTGGACTCACTATTACTACGCTTTGATTTTGACTGGCTATTGAAGCAGCAGGGGCTGGTTTGGGGGCGATATTTTGAAACGCAACCCGTGAAGCTTGCGAACTGGGTGCATTTGCGAGAGCACCCATTCCATTTCCTGTCAAAGATGATGTTTGTGAAAGGTCCATTTGCTGAGAAATTTGCGGTTGCGGCTGGATTGGCGGGCACACACCTTGTACCCGCGCCGTGAGGATGTGTCCAGGGGGTACTTGTTGAAATAGTGTGACTGGGGTCCCACTGGGAAGCATGGGGGAGTGCTGTTGTGGCACTGAAGGGACAGAAGACGGCGCTGTGTTTTGAGTGATTTGCGGACTGTGGTTTTGCGGGACGAGTGAGGTGGAATTAGGGATTTGGACAGCCATAGGGGATCGGATGTTTGAGACAGGTTGTTGTGGAGGCGCCTGCAGGTTTGGGGTGATCTGAGGGGAGATCTGAGTTGGTAAAAGGGGGCGCGGCGGGGTACACGGCAAGGAGGGGTGAGGAGCGTCCTGTGACGAAGGGACAGGGTGTCGAGGAAACTGTCCGGGTCCCGGTGGTAGACCTGGACAGAGAGAAAGATGAAATGACTATTAAAACTACATTATATTCCTTTGCAGATATTTTTAAACCTTAAATAGTAGCATGATGTTTGGAATTTAAACTACAAAAAGGTACAGGAGTAGAAATCAAAATAAGAGAGGGACAACACATGGGTCAACAAGACACTTAATTATCTGTCAACTTCATTTAAAGCAGCGCAATTAATCAATGTTGTGCCCTCAATTATTGCTCCAATATAAAAACATTGTATTTGAAAATGCAATTAATAAGGTCTCTTCAGAATAATAGGTGCGCTTATTCTAATCTGCAAAATCTGGAGCAAAGTCACTCGTCTTTGAAAACCAAAACAATTATTTTAGGTCTAGACTTTCTCTACGGTCATTTTTGACAGTATTCAAGTAAATAATTGAAATTATTGCAATTTCAATTCTGGGCCAAATAACTGTAGCTATAAATGTCATAATCAAGCAGCAATAATCCCTTTAGAAAAATTGCCGTATATTGCTTAACTGTAACCTTCTCCAACTGTATTTAGGGCATTTCTGATAAAGGCAATGCAATAAAGAGGTTTGCTAGTCTACAGCTCTCATACCTGGAGGGGGAGCTTGTGGGTCACCCGGAGTTTCATGCCGAGCCACAGGGGGCGCTGCAGGGTTCTGCGGCTGCTGTTGATAGTAGAGCTGAACGGGCAGAGGGATCGCTCTCCGCTTGATCCCGACCAGAAGAATATGAAGCTGTCCGTTTGCTTTGGACTCCTCCTGTCGCCGCATGGTGTGGTTTGGGAACACAGTCCTGTTGAGAAAATGGAATCAATTAGTGCACAGATTGGAAGACTATGACAAATGGAGTAGCATATTATGAGAAATATACAAATAAACTCTCCCAGCCAGTCAAATGGGTAAAAACCAATACAAACTAGAGCTGAATATCTTTTCCCGCACCTGTCGGGTCTGGGTCGGGCCTAATTTCATGTCATTCTTGACTAAAGGCAAAAGAGCTGTGTATGCCGGTGTCGTTCACTCTGCGTGCACTTGAACAATGCTGGGCTGTAAATGGGGTTGGGCCTTTAAAAGCTGTCATTCAAAGTGTACTCGTGAGGTTGAATTGTGTCAGGCTTCAGGCCTGTTGGGCATAACTTTTATGGCCCGATTGCAGCGCCAATACAGACTAACAAAACCATAAACAAAAATGGTTTAAACCAGGCTAAACTAAATCATTTTAATTTATTTGGCCTCAATATTGTACCATATGCCTACTGTTTTATCACAAGAAAAATGGCATATTGGGTTTTAGTGTAGAAAAGTAAAATGTGTATTATTGGCACCGACCGTAGACATTTGAGGAAGCCCGTGGAGTTGACGATGTTGGTTCGTCCCATTTTGCTGCATGTGGTCAGGTATTCAGAGTACATGTCCGATCTGGAGACACTGCCCTCTGGACTCGTCTCAAAGTGTGCATTCAACCTAAAGGAAACAGTAGGTTTGAACAAAGACCGTTATAAATGATCATGGCTTGACAAAAAGGTCTAAACTTACCATTGCAGTGTAAATTTCTCTCCATCGAGTTCGACGATACCCGAGGGAGGTTGGTTGGGCTGCACTGGGACCCGAGTCACTTAAAAGCAAAGAGGCATTTATGTTTGATTTGAATGCACATTTATGATTTGTCGGTTATATAAAAGGGAACAATGCTAATCCTATACTGTACATCGGCCATTTGATACATGAATCAACTGCAAACACAATATGTAACCCTGATTTTCTCTCGTTCCAAAAGTCAGTTGATTGCATTTCAAGGAACTTTGCACAAGAATGGCATGGCTTTGAACAGTCAGTCATTCTACAAGCAAGTTTCCTGTTTAAAAGAGCAAAAGATAAAAATAGCAGATTTTTTTTAAGACTCAACTGTTCAGGGCTTTGAAGAGGCTTTGGCCCCTTATTATTTTTTTTTATTTTTTTCCAGATAATAGATGCTGGTCTAGATTTAATGTTACATCCTCACTTTTATTTTTAAGGCAATATAGAGTCATTTTCTATAGCTATCAATCTCCTCTTTAGCCTTTCTCTAGATCTGTCAACTCAGCGTCCTTAAATTGCTTGTATATCACTCATCTAAACAAACAGTGACATAACCAGGACTAATATGTAAACTTTAAAACCACAAACCATTTATCAAAAGTTAAATCTCTGAATCCCCACTTGATGTCACCAAATCATACAGTCTCATCAGACAGTCTCACCTGGTGCTGGGGCTCCAGGCACAACTGCAGGGACTTGCTCTACCAGCTGGGGGCGCACTTCAGCAGCCTGTTCAACATTAGCCTGGTGCTCTATCAACCTCACAGCCGTCAGAGCATCAGGGCCAAATGTGTGGAGGTCTATGGATACTAGCCGTACTAATAGGTCTGTAGAAGAGGAAATTAAGCAGAGTTAAAATGTTGCATCCAAAAATGTATTTCCCTTGCCCCAAAACAAGTTGCGCATTTCAGTTCATTTACTTACTTTTTATTTAAAAACAAGCAAAAAAGAAAGGAATTGTGTCTAAAACGATAGCCATATATAAAACAACATCTTCTATGAATATCATTATATCAGGGTAGAGTGAACTTTTACATTTCCTTCTGTACAGCGTGATGAATTGTAAATAAAGTAGTACATTCTGCAGTTGTTTTTCCAAGGCTCTTAGAAATTACACTGTTTGTAGTTAAAATAAATAATTGACAGGGTGTCTTCATAGTTGGGAACGGTATAAAATGTCCAAGAAAAACAATACAATTCCCTACCTAACCTGTATTAATGGCTGTGCAGGAGAGACCTAACCTGGCAAGATTCTTCATATAGTTGTTCAAAGCATAAAAGATTAAAAAGATCTTGCCCATTCTTGATACAAACGCTTGGCAGAACATTATTTTCCTCATGAACTGGTCAGAATACTTGGTAGACCCATTGCATGTTTGAGTAAGCAGGCTCATAAGAGTCTGTATCCAAGCTGTTCAGCGTTTCTCTTTACTCTTGTTACTTTTATGTCTGAGTAAGCAGGTGTAACATAAACCATGCGTACCTATGCTGTGCTCGACGGAGGAGATCTTGCTGCAGGGCACTTCTCCAAGCTGAGCCAGGAGGTAGAGCACCTCCAGAGACGCCATGAGCAGCATGAGGTCGGGCAGCGTGAGCAGGAGCATCACCTCCCGGTACGAGTCCTGATCCACGTACTCGCAGATCAGCACGCCGTTGTCCTCCACTTTACTCAGGTTCCCCAGGATTTCCATGGCTAAGAACAGACACAGGAGTTAGATTCAGGAATATTTATTTCTTTCAGATGGTATTGGTGCCTTCTAACTTTATTTCTGTATAAAACGGTCATCTGCCCATTCTACCATCGAGAAATATATAGTGGCTTGGCAAAAATGTATACATTTTTCATAGCCCATGCAAACAAAAACAACAAAACATTACTAGCTTATGAAAAGCATGTACTGCATAATTGAAAAAGTCTAAGTTTCTTCTCTAGTTGCATCTTCAAAAAGTATGACTAAAAACTCACCTCTCATTTTGAGAAACCGGTCTCTGGACATCAAGCATTTGGTGATCGTGTGAAAGATCAGGTGAGTGGTCCTGAAGTCTATGGGATCCAAACACAACTGAAGGAAGAGACAAATAATATGTTTAGCATCATGTTTTCTGAAATCACCGTGCAGTTTTTAAAAAAAAATCTCGTATTATACTGCTTAATATGCTTACATTACCCATCATAGATAAGTAATTTGATTCTGATGATTATTATTGTAAATAAAAGTATGGGAATCAAATTAGTTTTGATCATATATAATGAGACACAAAAACTGTAGCTTACTTGATTTCATCTGAAGTGCATTTTCCACTTCTTACACATTAAATTACCAGTTAGCACCGAGGAGTACAGCCAAATATGATCAAAGACTGCATCAGGGCCACTGTGCATACATTATCTAAAAATATAGCCCTCATTAATTTATGAAAGCTTTTGAGATTCATCAAACAATCTCTAAAATGTATAGCATGTTTCCTGGTATATTTATAGGCTTTTTCAGAGTATCAGATTTCCTTAGTTTTTAATATGTGTCTGGTGTATTCTAAAAAACAGACTGTGTGGAGGTGACACATCGCACCATCTGGCAGCACAGCCCGTTTTATTAGTCAATGTTTCTGCAGCTCCAGCGATCAGAGACAGTCTCTCCAGAAGCAGCATTACTTTAAATCACTTTTTAAATATACTGATCTGATTACCCAATTTATTATTCTGGTTGTCATACATGTACATTTACAAGCGAGCCCACTGGAATATAAAAAGGTTGGGTAACAAAACCTTGAATTAACTACACTTATTCTAGTCTAAAAAAGAAAAGAAAAGAAAAAGCACGAACAAAGGTTGTATAACAAAGCATGTTAAAAGACAAAAAAAAACCATCTTGTTCAGCAAGGTTCATTTTCACTGCTAAGCAAAAAAGCAAAAAAAAAAAAAAAAAAAAAAAAAAAAAAGTAAAGAAATATCTCAAGTAAAAACACTGGTACAGATTAAAGGAAAAATGATTCTATTTCAAATGACCACAGTGCAGAGGTGGTTTATTTTACCCAACTCATAGTAAACTCATTTCAAGAGAGATAACCAGTCTGCAATAACACTGCTACTGTAATATTTAACTAATCCTTTCCCATGTCAGATCATCTGGATCATTATTTAGCAGCCCTTTATAAGGCTTAGGACTAGCAGCAGGAGTCTTTTGGTTTATAAAAGGTAATAATATGGTATAAAGTGGCCAAAAACGACGTATTCACACTACCAAACTACAGTTCTCTCTCACCTCCGCTGCGACGTTGCCAAGTGTGTCTAGCCCCAGCTGTCGGAGCGAGATGAGGCTGCAGTGAGCGCAGAGCAGGAGGAAGCGCAGGCACGTCCGGTTGGACGCCAGCAGCTTCACGTTGGCCTCTTCGAAGGACAGGTTTCTGAGGATCACCGCCACCTGCAGCACCCTCTGGGACTCCATGTCGCTGATGCCCGGGGCCCGTGGAGGGTGGAAGACCCAACAATCGCTGCCTTTTGAGAGAGAGACAAAGATGGGTCGGACAACCACAATAACCTGAGCTAGGAATGTCATGGTAATAACTGACTGTAGAAAACACTCTTTACAGGGCTCTGGATTGTGAGTCCAATGGTCGTATATGATTTTTTTTAAAAGTGCCACTAAAAATATTAGGCGGTTGCAAGTGAAAAAAATGTATAGAGACGTTAAAGATAGGTAACCTGGGTCATGGTTCAATTTGTTTCACAAACTCGTGAGAATCCATCTGGTCGGCAGCTGTGTACCTGATCAGTCACATATTATAGTTTGGGTGGAAGTCAAAAGGTCAAACCTAAACCAAAACGGCGACGCCGAACAACGTACTTTTGTTTTGTTTTTTAAACGTGCACATAGAAGCACTTTGTGTAAGAGGAACGATCAACCAATCAGCGTCAAATATTCGTAATGACATTACGCCCTTTTTCCGACTGCTTTCACAGAGAGCTTGTCCAGATTGATATGTGTATCACTCTGAAATAAGTTCTACACAATATAAATTTGTCCCATCACCTTCTACTGCTCCACAACCTCGTCACCTCCCGAGCTCAGAGACAGCAGCAGGATCGAGGAGGAGCCGTGGCTTGTAGCGCCGCCGCCCAAGTTTCAGTTGCTCTTTCACTGGCTCCGCAGCGGTCTCAAATATCTCTGACTACTCGCTATACTAATGTTGTCCCATGTGGTCCCTCTGCAATTACAATGCAGCCCCAAGAGTTGTCAGCCAAAGTGTAGGCTCTGTGTGAAAGGATGGTTCAGTCCGCTCTGAAGCGACGCGCAACTTCTGGGGGTTCAATCAGGATCTAATAGATGAACCATTTTTATGCTTAGTTCTACCCTATGTAGGATATAATATGATTTTTGTTTTCGAAAATGATGACGGAGTCAACGATTGTGACAAAAAGGGCAGCAGAATAGGGTCATCGCTGCATTAAAAGTGAAAGGTGAACAAGCAAGAGAGGGAGAAGCAAGGGAACGGTCAGAAGGCGAGACGCAACCGGGGAGAGCGGACCTCGGAGCCGCTATGACGGGGGCAGTTCTGTCATTTGTGTCGGTCAATGGATGAAGTCATTGGCGTTAGTGCATCTACACGTGTTCTGCTACATTATCTTTCTGTGCAAATAATATGTGCGAGTCACTTGGGACTAAATTAAAAAAGTCTAGAGTCCTGCTTTATACGGAATGTAATTTTCAACATAAATAATAGTCCCTGTGGTCTTATTAAGGGTCTGATATAAGCCAAAACAATTCTAAAACTATTCAGGAAAGGTCCATCTATTCCTGTGACTTTTCCAGCGTTACTTGCTCAAATGAAATCTACTTTTGATAATAGCAATTCCATTTGTCATTTGTACCTGGGCATTGTTTTTTCCAACCATAATAACCACAATATGTCTTTGAATAGTACCATTGACTTAAAACTATAGAGCTCGGGATCGATCTTTGGCTGGATATACCAAATTTCCAAACAATGTATTGGCAGACGTAGTAAAAAAAAAGAAAAAAAAAGAGCCTGATAAACTGCTGGGTCACAACTTATAAATACATTTATCATTCAGATTGAAAAGCAATATATCCATTATACATAAATGCTTTGCTTTTTTGCTGCATCAGCTACAAAAGGAGAAACTACATAAAACATAAATTTTTACGAAGCCCACATAAAACAATTAGAACAGCACTGAAGAAGTAATAACTGACTTGACTAATGCATAACAGTCTCAAAACATCAACAGATGATGATAATAACAACAACAATAATAATAATAAACAAAAAATAATAATATTGTCATTTCAGTGTTTTGCAGAAGTCAAAATAACATGCATTTTCTTACTCTTGAAATTGTAAGCAAATGCTTCAATTAACAAGCACTAACGCGCATCAAACTTTCTAAAAATAGTATAAAACATGGTAAACAGCAATAGTTCCTAAAATGCGTAAAGGACAAGTGCAACGTGGTTGTCCGGGTTACCTCATACGGCAGCAAGTGTCAAGCCTACACCTCAAATCTATTAAAAAACAATGTAAAAAACTGCATTTATCCTGGTTAACCACCGAGCATCAATGACACCCTCTACAGCCAGGCATAACTTCAACGAGAATAAATCACATTTAGACAAAGCTTTGAACATGTTCGTTTGAAGCAGACGCTTTCAGCAGCTGTCAGTAACTTCGACATCAAGAGCTTCAAATGGAGAGAAACCTTAACCGTTTCAATTGGTGTAGCATTTGTTGTGGTTAGACTGCTCTGATCGACTTAAAATACTTAATGTGCTGTTTACCTTGTGCCGGACTGGTCTTGTCCCACAGGAGCTCTCGGACTTCAGTGTCATCAACCACCTCCTTCCAGAACTATAAAAAAGGGACATGAAAGAGCCAAAGAAAATAAGAAAAGTGTCGTGGCTGAGCTCCATTACTGGTTCAAAATGTAGAGCTCCTGCAATTGAAAGAGCTTGATTTTCCAGTATATTTTTGCATGTATGTTCTAAGCCAAAACTATTTGTCCTAGTGAATCGTTAATTTCATGATTTTAGTGAGATTTAAAGATTTAACATAGTCGATTTTCCTTTGGAATGTTCTGTATAAAAGTATCATAATGTCTGTTGTCACTGTTGCCAGACACCAAAATTGGCCACATTAAGTGTATGTAAGTGTTTCTGTACACAGTAAGCCTTACACAGAGCAAAAAACATTGTGAAAAATGCAACAAATGATAACAAAAGTCGTGCAAAAGCAGATTTACCCTGACAAAGTCCCGGGAGGTTTTCTCTTTCCAGTCCGTCCCAAAAACCCCAGAAAAACTGCCGAGTGCTGCAAACACAAACAAGTTTCTAGCACACATTTTGAGATTTTGGCATCATTGGTTTTCATCTTCAATCTGCACACATTTAAAACTTAAAATATGAGCTTTACAAATAGTGTCTTGATTATTTTGCTTAATAAAAAAAATAATAATGAAAAACTGCCGATGGGGAAAGTACACTTTTATTACTCCATTTGTGGCAAATGCTCAGAAGCAACGTATTGAAACAAAGTGTAACTTAGGGGTGTCCGCACATCTCTAAGGAAGTGTTCATGCTTTGCCTGGAATGTTCCACATTACCGTATATTAAACTTATCCATTTTGCTTTTTTTAATTACAGATGTTTTTATTGCTGTAAAAAAACAAAAAACAAAAAAAACTTTAAAAGCATTTTCACTGACAGTGGAATTGCCTCTCCGCATTTCTGAGCCGTAAGCTGATTGTGTTCATGGAGATGGATAAGTTTAATGTAATACTGGAGAACCTTCCAGGCAAAGCAGTAACGTCGAATAAGAAAACAATCGTAAACACAATTTAAGATATGTATAAATTCAGAATAAGCCTAAACTGTTGCGTACCAACTACGAGAACAAATTAGGTCAAAGTGTCACTCCCGATCAGCCAATAACTCAATAATAACCCTTTTAAACAATTTAATGAACTTACAGTCATCAAAGACCCCGGTGTGGGCGAGCAGGAGCGTGACCAGTTTGGGGTCCTTGTCCAGCTGCATGGCATGCTTGCTCTCGTTGGAAAGCAGAGTGCAAACGTTGACCGCAAAGTCCACTTCATTTGGGAGTCCCGACAGCAGAGACAGCACCAGTTTGTTGTAGTCGCACGGGGCAGCGAAGTCTGTGGACAGGCCGTAGCTTTGGCGCAGGTAGTCTGAAAAAACAGGAAACGAGAACTAAGACGCATGCATATAAAAGGATACTTTTGCGCGTATTGATTGCTTTATTTAATGTCTTCTCCCCTAAACTCAGTAGCTCTGGGGTTGACTGAGATATGGCAGCTACTCTGTGCAAACAATATGTATAAACATTATGTTAGGCTAAGAATTTTAGAGAATACGGCATCATTAGAGTTTTTAAATCATTGTTTTGCCAATTGAAACAAAAGCTGCTGTTGGGAAGCATATAAACAATTAAAAGCTTGATAAAAAAATAAATGTTTAATGTTTCCCACCAAGTTGTCAATATCGTCATACACCCAAAAAACAATCATGGGATATAAACAAAAATATCATAATGTAAGACTGAAAAGTGTAGTTTTTATGCTGTTGATTTCCAACACAGCACATGTAGCGTCATTTATAGGGCATACGTATTCAAATGAAAGGAACAGTCACCAACAGCAGCATAATAAATGAGCCTCAGACACCTGCGTTTCCCACAAGCTGCTCATGACCCATTTGGCCCAGTGCTTCTGTGCAGCCCCATCCCTGTCAAATGCCTAATTCAATCATCATTTTCACCTTGCAATCACACACCATCCTTCCGTCTTTGCCAGTAAAATTACCAAACCTAAACCAAATACTAATCCATTCTTTCTCTTTAACCGTGTGTAAACAAATGGGTCTGTTCGTTCAAAGCCATGGCCCGATAAGTTTGATGAGGCGTGTCCAGGCTGAGTGAGGAACATGCGTGTCCCCTTTAACTTTTAATGGAGTAAGTCTCCGGGCGGGTTGACTGCTGTGATTGGCTTTGTATAATTAAAACGACTCTAATCCCAAAGTCAAGAAGAGTGAGCATACATTAAATTATGTTACTGAGCAGCTAAAACGGCCTGCCTCAAAATTAAGCTACTGCAGGTTCGTTATATTCACAATTATATTTAAATTTGATTTGTTTAGCCATAAACTGATCGGGAATTAAATTAAGACTGATTATAAACCCTCGCTGATTTGCCAAAACGACAGTCATGTTTAAAACTATGAGGTCAATACAATTCAAGTAGTCCACTTATTTAAAAGCAGAGAAATACTGATTATGTGTTTCAGTTAAATCTTGTTACATTTACGGCAGATTATAGCTGCTGATTTGCCAGTAATATTTGATTGTAAAGTGGGTAGTACACAAAGGATTTTCACATTATAAAACAATAGAACTTAAAGTGTGTGTGTGCGCTCTGCAGAGACACAGTTAATCAGTCGGTCTGATTATAGATGTATTAAAACCACAGGCAGCTCTTAAGACGCAAAACCTTGCAACAAAGTGTTTAATAAACTTACTGTGAATAACAAGATAAAAAAAATTTAAAAAAGCTACCATAGTGATTGTTTGATGGTAAAGGCGACACAATAACTGCGCCGCACATTTAACAGCCTTAGACCACGCAAAGCTGAACACAAGGTGAATGTAATGAGTCACAGAATAATAAAATGTCAGAGCAAAATGAAGAGGGCAAACTGCTGAACGCCTCTGTGCTTTATGAACGTTCAAATCATCCTGCAGCTCGTAACTAACATTGAGCAAACCAGAGTACAAATCAGAGGCCCGCATTTGTAGTTTTGGCGACATTGTGTGGACAAAGTTTACACTGCAAACAAACCTTTTGGGATTCATCTGTGCATGTCGCTCAACCTATATCACGGCTATGCGTTAATGTGTGCAAATATTATGTATTTCATTGTATTACTTTGTTTAAACAGTGTAAAACAGACTACTACTCAAGAACAACTAGCGACATACAGCGTGACACAGAATCCCTAGATTACAATTGTCACCATTAAAAGAAAATCTACATTAGTTATTGCCTTTTTCTTATCATGTGCTTTAAACGAATCATAAAAATGCAAATGCGGGTAGAGCGAGACGGCGTGTACCTGATACGACGTGTTGCTGGTAGTTGTAGGAGTTTGGGATTGCACCGAGTGGAAGAGAGGCTTTTGGATTCCCCGGCTGCGATTCATCGTCGTCTTCGCCGAAATGATGGACTTTCTCGTACTTTTCCAAATATCTGCGCACAACAAACAGACTGAGTTAGTTTGGCAGTGGGACAAGTTGTACCTTAGCTTTGTGTGGAGAAGAGATGAATCAATGAGGAAAGGTTTGGTAAGAGTTTTGTGAAGCTTTGAGAGAGACACATCTGATCCATGCCATTTTGTTGTGAGATCATAAATGAAGCACTTTGTTCAGTTCGGACAAAAACAGACAAACTGCAACACTTGAGGGACACAAGGCAACAAAAACCCACAGTTTTTAATGTACTATATGGTAAATAAATGTTTTTGATAAACCACAAAGGAAACGCAAATTACAACAGTTTTGAAGAGGACCAAATACAGGGAGAAGACACCGCCAAAACAACAAATCTCCTTCCAATATGCTGCTGAGGTTAAACAGAACAAGTCTCTTCTCTAATCCTACACACTTTCTCACTTATTTATGTGGATTCTTCTTGCCAAAACCGTGCCAGACAAACGCCGGCTCCAGTGAAGCTCCTCACCCCCTCTCACTACAGCGGGTGAGCCCTGAGCGGTGAGTCATTCAGAGCTAGTGTCTGAATGAAGCTCCACTGACGAGGAGGTAATCCCCGCACTGCCGCCGCCTGTGACACCCTCCACACGCCAGACTAAAAATACTCACCCTCTCTCTCTCTTGTACACATGCAGCAGGTTGAGAGAAAGAAGGGACGAAAGAGTGGACCGATATTTAGCCGATAATTTGCACAGATAGTGCTTTTTTTGCCTGCCTCAGTCTCTGTGTGTCATTCCAGTTTATCCTCAGGGCATTGGATTTGTCTTTTTGAACAGACTAATGAGTAAAAATGGAAATAGAAGAGTAATTACTCAAAAAAAAATTCTGTATGTTTACACAATTATGCACAATGGGCACAATTAAAGTTCTCCTATATCAGATATATCTTTTTATTTATTTTACAACTAATCACTACTAAAACTAATATAAAAACTAGACAATACACATTTGAATATGTATTGGCACAGATTTTTTAATTAATATAAATAACAAAAACGGGGCAAAATTTGACCTTTCCTGGGCAGTTTTAGAATGGTTTGGACGTTTATCAGAATCAATACAATATAAAGATCACATTAATGAAACTATAATTTTGTGTCAAAAATGACATTCTATTTAAAAAAAAAATAAAAAAAAAAATAAAAAGATTGTTTTGATATCATCATTGTGGTATCGAATACTAATCCCGAGGAATTATTTATTTAGCCCTAAAGCTATATAATATTATAGCTGGTGTTCAGGTTTGGATCAGAAGGGAAAATACTGTAGAAGCTCAAACTAAAGCGAGCCCTGTCATGTTATTGAAGCTTATCAGATCACATTGTGTTGTTTTCTAAAAGCCAAAGAGTGGAGGATAAACCACAAACCAGCTGCACTTCGCCATTTTCCTAAAAGGCGCCACCAAACACCAGCCTCCCCCTGTTCTGGGCCGGCTAACACCCACACAATACAAGCTAACGTAAATCACCGGCTTCCCCTGCTCCATATGTTACAACAAGTGCACAGAGAGAGAGAGAGAGAGAGGGCTGGGAGGGGGGGGAGGAAGAGGGAGGAGGGAAAGACACACAGCTGCAAACGGCCAAACTCGTGACACGTGTGGAGTGCAGATACACAAAAGACTCTCAGACAAGTCCCAGGGCAGAAGGAAATGAAATGTAGTTTGGAGCGAGCGGAAGTAAAGGGATGGCTACAGAAACAGATATGGTGTGTAGTGCAACGACTGAAACAATGAGCGCTGATATTCAGTTGTCAGATTGATTAATTAATCGACGAGGTTTTAGTCAAGCAAATGTTTTATGAGTAGAGCAATTATTTTGTTTGTAAGATTATGCAGATTTATAAGCACAGGAGCAGAAAGAAGCTGTGCGAGCGACTGGACAGTTAAATCTGCCTTTTCACTTATACAGAGAAGATCAAGTAAAACAAATCTTTATATTCAGTTGTTTTTGTGCGAGATCTTAATAATTTTGCAAGATTTTGCACAAGACATGTCTTTAGTTTAGAATTTCCCTCTACAACAGCAATAGTGTGGAAGCATGTGACGTACAATTGCCATCACAGCTAGAGCTGTGTAATGATAATAGTGTCCCTATCAGCCAATAAAAAGTAACATTAGTGCAGGTTAAGTCCAGTCTAATTAAAATTGTCTTGAATCAGTTTAGTGACACTTTCAATACATTATAAATTGCAGTTTATAAGTTTGAAATACAGATATTCATCTAGTTTGGACTTTGAACTGGAGTCACTGTTCTGGTCCATACAACAGCCTCACTCATGCCCCTTTGTGGCCGCCTGCCCTGCCAGACTGTGGGAGACCGTTGCCCCCTGCTGGACGAGGACAAGCACATGGAAGTCCTCCCACTGCTCCCAAACAAAGCAGAACAAGTGTCTGAGGGATTTAAACCGAGCCAGCTGCCCACCACTGACAGGGGAACATTCAGTGTAACTGGGACCGGCCTGCTGTGCCCTTGGATAAAGTTGACATGATAGGCAAATATTAAAACTCTTAAATATATAGGTAGCAGTAGTTGTACAAAATCAAGTGTCATTCACATGCTCTGGATCCGTTTGGAAAATCTTGTCAAAAACACAATCAGGAAGATGGTTCCAGTTGGCAAAATATCTCCTCAAATCATTGCAGAAGTCAGTTGTGTCTCGGGCAGCACTCAAAATACTGATGGGCATAAAAATTGCCAAGTTTTATGCCTAACTAACGATTACTGCTGAGCGAAAATGGTAACATATATTACATGAGATTTTGAGGCATTTTGTAACATTTGTTAGGGATGTGATTGTATTGGGATACTTATTGTATCACAGAAGATACTTCGTAATACCAGGAACTGTTGTTGCATCTTCGGGTCAAAAGGTAACAAAATGTTACCACCAATTCGATCAGGTGTGCACATTTAGAGTTTCCTATCGAGTTTCCTTCTTTGTAAATGGACAGCAAACTGAACTATAAACTGCAAATATTTGCAACCTTTTGCAATTTGAAATGACTGGAAAAGTCAAATCGCAATTTATTGTGCAGTCCTAAAAGTCCAGTGACCTAAATGTGACCCCTTGAAATCATATGGAGAATAATTACCTGATTCTCTGTTCTGTGGAGCGATGCCAGGGACTTTTACTCATTACTTAACACAGACAGAGGGAAAGGTCAGAAGAATGTCATGTACTATTCATTCATACCACGTTGGTCTCCCTCTTCTCTGTGGGTACATGTGCTTTCATTCATGAGAGGCGACTGCTGTAATGATCATTATTCACTTGTTGGGAAAAACATTGTCAGTTTAAACAAGCCATTTATTTTTCTGCTTTTGAAAACCTGCAATAATAACAAAAATCTGGAACAATCCGTGCTATGATTAATGTACACTGTTATGACACTGTAACTAAGACTAAAGCATTGGCATTTCTTTACTCAGGTTTAAACACTCGCTCGGGACTAAATATGTAGGTTCAGAGACTGATTTCTACTTCTCACTTGTTGATTTAATAAACTGAATCAGAGTTTAGAGCAAAAACTATAGATTGTGAATTGATTTAAGTACATACAAATGTTTTAGAAATCACCATTCGAAAATGAATGCTTGCAGAAGTCATTTAAACAATTGTGCAGCAACAATGTCAATCATGACCTTGAATCAAAACGGAACAGTACTTTTTTTAGACTTTGGAAGCTCTTTCAAATACAGTCAAATTTCCCAAACCTTGTAGCATATTGAAGACAATCATTTATAAAACAGAATTGCAAAAAACACAATTTCCAAACACCATCAACCATAATTAATAGAAATATAAACTTCAAAGCACCAACTTTAGAGAGAAAGAAAGCAGCTTCCCCATGAGCGCTCCAACTGTAGCCACTACAGCACCACTCGCCTCTTCCTTTCACCCATCTGCTTGATTTTAAACAATGCAATGCATATTTGCAACTGCACCTGTCTTCAATTCTGTTCCCCATTCCTAAAGGTCTTTCATTAAAAACATATTTTGGACATTTCAAAGGCTGTAAAAACTACAAAACTGTACCAGGCAACTGTAGCCAGTGCAGTGTCAAGTCCAGGGCCGATCTGAGGGGGAGAGATTAGGCTATCAGCAGCAGCCAATACTTAGACAGGTCACATTACACAAGGGAAAACCGTTGGATATTATTCTATGTTTTAAACCTTACAATAAAGAGTAAGTCCTCTATGTAACAAAAGAGATTACAATACCAACAATAGTGATTTTCAATATGAAAAAAAAAACAATTAGAATACAGAGACTAAACCTAGATACTGACGAGCAAAAAGATAGAGCTGATGTTAACTGTCATGAAATGAAGTCGTTTATTTTCCCCATTTTTATTGTGTTGACACAGAGAGGAGGGATAAAAGAACAGCTTAGAAAGTGGCTTAGGCTGTGCCAAACATCAGGGAAACTTTCATAATTGGGACGATGCAGATAAAGAAAAATCCCCCAATATCAACATTATGTTGTCCACCCCAAAACAAAGCTGTACTGTTATGGCCATATGTAGAATTGATTTAATACCTTAACAATAAAGTCCACAAATGTCATATTTCTAACTTAGATCTGTGATACAACTTTTGCATGCACCGCCTTAAAGACAGTTTGTTGCCAAGAAGTAACTAGATAACTGTTTTCATCTAGTTATAGAAACAGGTCTGTATTGAAATCCAGGGATATACCAATGCATTGTGGGATTTTTAGTCATTCAAAACATTAGGAATCAAGAACCAGACGATATAATTTCTACAAATAAACCACATGAAAGCATTAAATGTAGGAACTGGGAAGAAGTAAAAGAGTTTTCAACAGAACAGATGTGAAAACAATACAATACAAAAAAGGTGGTAGACGTACGTGGATTCAAGTGGGGAAATAATTAAGACTTGTGGAACTAAAGCAGAGCAAAAATAAAACAAGTTGCTAAATTTACACCATGTAGGGCTGTGTGGGTGACAAAATGACGTTTGGGCTTCAAATGCCGTTTGGAGAGGATCACGTTCACTTCTCACTAAACTAAACCGCAACAGACGAGACACAAACAGGAGACTATAACAGGAGGTAATTGTTCGCAACACAAAGTAAGAAATGTATCTATTCCTGCATCAAATTGCGCCATAACCAAACAATAGTGAAATCCTTCATTCATTTTGAGTTGTATGTGACTCCAGACTACGACTCTGGCAGGGCTGTTGAGAACTTGAAGATTCCCTGGGTGTACATCGCTTGCAGATAAAACCAATAGCAAATCTGACTAAAGAAAGAACAGGACAAAAGATAAACAAATTCTAATTCTCCTGGCTAAATTAAAAACCACTACAATAAATGTTTTGTTACCAACCCAACTGTGATCACCCTGTACTCACAACAACAAAGTCTTGATGTGTGGTTAGACTTAATCATGCTGTGAGGGTCCCCATGTCCCCACATAAGCTTTGCCTGAACAAGGCAGACACTGGCAGCGGTTGGTCAGTCGGTCTCCCACAAACTGGACTTAACTTAATAACAACTGTTATCACTGCTGTTCTGTAGCACTTCACTCACATTACCTGCTCCAGTCGCAGCGCAGTAAGAAAGACACGTTTTGCAATGGTTTAGTCAAAATAAATTGATACTATTAAAAGCGTAATCATTAATGGGCAGCAATTTTAACAGTTTTAACAGATATGTTTTTGTTTTGTTTGTTTTTTAAACTGATGCTCAAACATGTTGGTGTAATCCCTCATTCGTCCAGGAGTGTTCCATTGTAGAAAAAGATTGTTTTTTTCTAAAAACAGAGTCCCGATGACTACAATTGAATCTTTTTTCTACATTGGGTGCTCAAACGCTAAGAAAAAAGAAAGCTGTAGGTTTCCCTAGTTCTGAATAGGGCTGCACAAATTATTTTCAATTAGCCAAACCATTTCAATTGCATAAAGAGATTGAACTATGGTGTTTGAAGGTGTTTAAAATATTAACTAATAAATTATGTTATTGATTAAAGTCATAAATATGTTATTCTTGCCCCTGTCCATCGTTTTTTGACAATTGCGATATTTTGTATGTCGCTATTATTCAGATTATCAGTTGCAGCCCTAGTTCTGAACAAATGCTTTAATTTGTTGTAACAAGTCTGAACTGATTTGTCCATTAATACATAGAAATGATTTGCAGTAGTACATTCACTTTCTTCTATTGTATTCGGGTCGTTCTAAAGCGAACAAGTGCTAACATTTCAATACAACTCTCCAATCGGAGCGAGGAGCCGCTCAACTTTTGACCTCCCGGCGCGTGTCATGCTCAAATTCACGAGACGACTAGTTCAGACCTCGCCAGTATTTGAGATCATGCCAATTGTAATCTTAAATGAGTCATGAGCCAAAAGCTGCGGAAACGTCATGCGGTAACCGAATTTGTGCCATCAATGCTGCTACAAAACGTGTGAAACTGTAAAAGAAACACACACAGACGAATGAATAATGGTTGTACGGAGGAAGAAAGGGGTTTAGGACAGCAGAAGGCAGCATACTCCAAGGCTGAGTTGTCTGTAATGGTTATACAGTGTAAAATAAGAGGCTTGGCTGTGAGTGGAATTTGCGTATGAGGCAGTAGAGGTTAAATGGGACCTCGGTTTTGACACCTGCAGCTTAACAATGATAATTCAAATCTCACAAACAGACACTTGCCCAATGAACAATCCCCACATCAGTGAAACACAACCACCAAGGCAACAAAGGGCTGCTATGGGCCTGACACGCTGTAGAAGAGTACATTTTAATAAATAAACATGTATAATTGTAGTGGTGGTAAATGTGTATTCAATGGCTGACTTGTGTGTAGGAGAGCAGCTGTCAGGAAATGAAATGTTATACTGTCGATTTTGCCCTACTTATGTACAATATGGAACTTTAAAAACACAAACATTACCTTCAAAAGAGAGGAAAGTGTAATATGTAAATGGCCCAATGAAAAGGTGCAAACTGTTGATGTTCAGATGCACCTCCACTGCCAAATAAAAAGCAGCTCATTTGATATACGACTTATTTGACCCAATTGGAACCACTTGTTCAAAAGCATGTCTCTAATTTGACTTCTGTTTGTAGTATTTGTCTCACTCCCACTCCCCTCCATATGTCGAATCAACCGCTCACAACTGCACAGGGCCCTTTAATCTGTATCCGAGACCAACATGTTTAAAATATTTGCAAAACTGAAACCACACCACATTTGACAAAGAACTGAAACACATTTGATAGCCCTCCGTACTTGCTCCTCGTGAGAGCCACATGTATGGTTACAATCATTTGATTCCAATCCAACTACATGAAAACCTTCAGAGTGATACGTGTAGTAATTTATCACTTACACACCACACTCCATGCGATGCCCATTCTAATCAGCTGTTGAGGCAGCGCACAAACATTTTGTGCCGGTTCGACCTCTGGCACTTTACATCTGCTGCTAGTGAAAGTCTCCAGTCCAAGGCTGTTTGTAAATATGAAGAGTGAACAGCATTTAGACACCAAGAAGAAGCCAAGTTGTCTTTATAATGGTCCTGCATGAGCATCACTGACATTAAGAAAGTTTTTCTGTAGTAAGCCTTAATATAATGCAGTGGTCTTCGAATACCTCGAAGCTGTGGTTGACTGAAGATGTTTTTCAAGCTCAAAACAAAAGGGAGTAATTTTGAAATGGCTAAACCCTGCATCAATGGGCAGAGTTTAAGCACTACAATGATTAAAAGTGCAGTGAGGGAGTTCCATGAATTATAACTTGCCGACGTTTTTGAGGGAGGTGTTCTGAGCTCTGAAGAGGAAAACAAAACAAACAAGATTGCTCACACGAACATTAATAGATATTCAACTCTAATCTATCCAGACCAAACTAGTGTTTTCACCCCACCATTTCAAATATGTTTGGATAGAAAGTCTGGATACTCCATTTCAACACCACTATGATAAAACACATTTTGAAGACAAAATAATAGGAGTTTTCTTTTTAATTATCATGTGGTCTTATACTTATTCTAATGTAGATCAAAATCATTCTAAAACCAATCAAATGGTGTCCTGTTTGTGACCCTCTTCAGTACAGATACTTCACATGATTATCTCATTTTGAAGCCAAGTTTCAAACCCAACACCTTGTATTAGACACATGAGCTTTTTGATACTACATCTACTGCACCACATTAAAAACAGGTGGCTATTCAACTGCAAGATTACATTATTTTCTCCTGATATGAGTCACCACTCATTCAAAACAAACCACATCTCAAGTGCTATAGTTTTTCACCTATAAACAGAAACACTAACAAGTTTAGAGTGAGAAACTGGTTGAGTCGAACAGAGAAATTGAGTCAGCTCTTGTCAATATTGAATGAAATGTGTCTTGGAAGGTATGGAGGATGTAATCTTATTACAGAAGCCATCAACAGAGGCAGCTAGATGTGAAATACAGCCATTCTGCACTACTCCAGGTAAACAAGTGTCTGATAGTGTCATCACAATACCAACATTTCAAACCATTTTGATACCAAGGAAAATGCTTGATTCTTGATACCGATTTCAATACCAAATTAAACATACTCTTATTTAGGTCAAGACTTAAAATAGACAGACATTTTCAACACAAAATAATAGCACCGGTACTTTGTGCACAAGTTCTGCTTAAGCTCATTCTAAAACTGAGCATCTAATTTTAATTCTAGTTGGAGGTATCAATTAGTATCAGTGCGCTTTTGACCATCCTAGCATCTCATAAGGGTTGCTATAATAAATTAAATATATCGAACTTCTGTTGTTCAATGATTTACTTGTGTCTGACTAAATTATCAGATGTTCTGTCCAAAAATGCAGCAAATTCACAAATAGTAAGCGGAAACCAGCCTGTTCCAAGAGTAATAAGACTTCAAGGTGTAATACTGAAGAGTTGTAGAACCTTTAGATTAATGTCATTTTTATTATTATATTACAGCTGAATCAGTTTGTTGCAGATGCTTTTCTATTGTCTGCAGGTAGGTGTCAGTGATGGGCAGCGCATCAAAAAAACCACAAAAGTAACAACTTTCATGCAAGACTTACGAACTGCAGCTGCAACTGTAAGAGTGCAAGTCTATTGACAAATCCTTACAAGTTACAGGAGATTATTCAAACCAGGTTTTCTATTTGGTGGTATTGGTAACAAAATAGTTACTAAGAAGGACAGACATGGAAGCAGAGCAAATAATTACTTTTGTTTTTAATTATGTGAACCAAACATTGACAACAAATCAATAAATAAACTAATCTCTATGTTCAGTCTGTAAGAACACAATTTAGGCCTTTATAGTACAATAACTTTCTGAAATGCATGCGGTTCTAAGCAGTTCACATTTTACTGCATCAAGTTTTACTGATATACATGTATGCAGAAGGCGAAAAACAATTTGAACACAGTAAAGTTTCCGTTCAAAATTCAACAACACAACACATATTCATCAAAAATCATTCAGTACTTCTTTAGATACGTTTCTCCACAGCATTAGTAGAATAAGATCAAACGAATCCGCCTTGCCATGAAAAAGGTAAACCGCACAAAGCAACAACGTTTCTTTGATAATGTCTAACTGGTCAGATGCAGAGTGCAGAGTGGAGGCAAACGCTACAGCCCGCTACATTTGTAAACACTGCCCACATGCTTCCACCTGAAGGAGGAGAGCCCAAGGAAGCCGTTACTGCTACTCACCGAAGGTAGTACTGTTTTAAAGCAAACGCAGCATTGGAACAACTCCGTGGAAAATTAAACTCCTCGCCCAGTTCACACCATTGATTCTTCTCGGAGACCTAGAGAACAGAGAGGAAATGTGGTTGTTAATATTTGACAGGCAAAAAAGGGAGGAAAAAGGGCCACATAATCAAACTGGTGCTCTATCTGCGACTGACTGGCCACCCTCAAATAAGCGCCACATGGCACCTTATCAACAACTTCCTCCAACCGTTACAGGGATACGGCTGGTGCTTTGCGAATGTGGTATAAGTAGATGCGTACGAGGAGGAATTTGTAAAAGAGCACAGTTTAAGTTTGGAGAAGAAGACAGGAGCAGAGACAGAAGCTAGACCAAGATAAGTTTAGTTTAGTCTTTATTTGTCAGGGACCATGTACAAAATCATCAATCTTCAAGAGAAAAGATGATCTGCACCAGATTTAGCTACTGCTACTTTCCATCTGCAGTCCCTGGGCAGGTGAATACACAACAGTAATAAAAAATACACATTTCATACAACACGTCACATTTCATTATTAACATTAGCTCAGCAAAATACACTACAAAACAAATCAATTTCTAAAATTACAAAAGTAGTTCAGACATAAAAAATACAACTAAAATCTAACTTGGCTGATGTTGGCACCGTTGATTGCTGTTTACAATTTTAAGTTTAAAATCTTTTATGTGTACTATTCACTGCCTTTGTATCATGCATATTTTTTTGTGAAGACTCTGGTCGCTGCTGTTGTATGAAATGTGTTGAACATTTAAAATCGCTGTAGGTACTTTAATTAATCGTTAAATAAATTAAATAGTCAAATACTGGGTCCGGGACTATTGACACTGAAAACAACTAAGTTTAATGCAGGGTTCATTTTGTGGTGTAAACAATTGTGCAAATTGCAATCGTTAGTCTCACAATAATGGCCTGGCTCTAAAATTTGACATTCTGGCATAACTTATTGTTCCGAATGTTTGGTTTAGAAAGGTTTTTTCACTGCATGAACGTTGGTTCAGACAGAGGCCACATTGAGGTACCTGTACCAGGCTCTGATACGGGTTTTTGAAGTTGTTAATGCCCATGTTTGCAGCTATACAAGACAAAGTTTGTCCTTTCTCCTGACAGCTTCCCCCAACTTGAAATTATGAACTGAATTAATGAACATGCAACTGACTAGATCTTGCAAAAATGCCTCAGTTTTGATATAGTACTTTTAGTAGTTTCGAAAATAAAAACATGACAGACTGGAACGTTACATTTCCCAGCCCAGTCTTCATTGTGCTAAGTGCGCCTACAAGTGCAGCTTCAGTGAGCTGTAGGCTACAGGTTTAATCATCAACTTTCACTAACTCTTTATAATATACAACATTTCGATCCATAAACATGGATTACATAAACAGCCCACATACTGACAAGGGCAAAGACATGAACAATAGCACATTCATAAACATTTGTAAAAAGTGGTTGGAGTCCTCACTAAGAAATGGATACAACAGTATTTCCCACAGGTTTACGAGACTATGTTGGCACAAGCAATCCATATTTGAATCTTATCATTTAAACCAGCTGTATAAATGTCATGTGTTGCCTCTACCGATCAAAAAAGAACTGATTACAGATTAAATATACATTACTTCTATATGTTTGACAATACTGCAATCATAATGTACCAATTGTATAACCATTTTTTAATTCAGATTATCTTTAGACAATGGGGGCCAACATAGTCTCCTCCATTAATGGGAAATACTGATATGGGTAACTTACTACAGTCATTTTGAGCCATTTGTGCTACCAAAAAGAAACATCTTAACTTCATCACTGCAAATTTAACTTAGCCCTGAATAAACAAATTAAATTATTTCTAACAGCTTAATTTGTAAATCGGTAAATTTAAAAATTCCTTATTTGTTTCCAAGTTGTTGCTAACAATTAGGAAATGCCAGAAATCCCTTGTTGAAATATGCCAAGAAGAAAACAGTGAAGAACCCTTACTAAAATCCAATGCTCCTGACTCCATTCAAAGCAGAGCGTGGTTTTGTTTATAATTGCTCGAGACTGCAACCTGTGCACACACTGTCAACTCTACAATAAAGTAGCTCAAATGCCTATTTTAAATACAGAGCAAACCTTCAAATAGTTTAGACTTTTAAAATGTGCATATAAATCGACTTTACAGCATACTTATAGCACCTGAATTTAAAGCATTTGTGCTTATTTGTATGAGACACATCTCTGTACAAGTGGTTGTCTCTCTTTACTATCATTACTGTTGAGGCTAGTTAGCAACACAGCTAACAAGCTAACTTTTCGGTTAGGCTCCAAAATGCTAAAAGCGGGCGACCAGGAGCCAAAACTATGTCAACAAAAGTACACATGTTTTAGCTGGCGGCCACTCTCTTGAGCAGTTTAGTGCAGGTTTAGGTCACATTTACTGTCTTCACTGTATGGGCCCAATGCGAGGCCTACATTTTGTGGCAAGCCATGAAGCCGAGGAATATGGCTAAAGCGAAAAACGGAGATATTCGCTTGTTTTAAAGTCCAAAATAAGAGTTGTAAAGTGTAGCCGCGTTTCAGAGTCCGTGTAATCGATGTGAAATGTGCCAGAGTCGCTCCAAACTGCGCTCTGACTGAAGCCTCTTTCTCAATTCAAAGCGCACACAACAACACCACCACATTGCATTGAGTGAGACACAAACTACTAGCACAAGGCCATGCACCCAGGCTGCTAAGGCTTTCCAAGAGGCTTACACTTGTCCTGGGGTTGTCTGTGCCGAGTTGTTGCACGGATCAGAAGTGTCCAAAGGCTGCGAAAGTGTTGAGAAAACCCACTTATTTAGCTCGCCACTCACCTTCGCGAAGCCACCTAAAGATACGACTCTGACATAGAGAGCGCCGAGGTCCAGCTCTTTCCCACCCACGACAGGAATCTTTTTAAACGGCGATCTGTGGTGAAAACACAAGAAATAATCACGCAAATGTTTAGAAAAGACTTCAAAGTTACTTATAATGACATGCAATGGTGATTTAAAGTTGAATTTCTTAGTGATAAAGCCGCCTAAATCTCACCCTCTGGCTTGGTGAAATTGCCGCAGCTCGTCCAGGAAAGCCTGTTTTTTCCTTCGCTGATCTAGTAGATTTTTCCCCGTCGAATTTGCCATTGTTTTCGCACGCCAAAACGCTTTAAATCCACTTCTGTCGCTTCTTAAGACACCAAGGATCCCATACTCCGCCGGCGCTCAGTCATTCGCGGAGCCGAGTGTTAGAAAAGTTAAAGAAATAGCTGTGGTAGCGCGGAGAGCGGCAGCTGAGGCTCGCTAATAAAGACTGATGCTACAAACCGACCCAAGGCGAGTTCACACGCACGGACACAACCACGAGCCGTCTAACATGGCGAAATGTGCACGATTAAAGCTTTTGTTCGCGGTTGTATCGGTTTGGAGTGGTTTGACAGTGTGTTAGGAGGACGCGGCACACACTGTGGATAGAGCGGCACAGGGATCAGTGTTGAGACAAAAAGAGGAGAAGGCCGCGGCGGAGGAGCCCCGGCCTGCCATGCGTGCAGCGCCACGCACGGTCACAGGTGGTACTGCAGCGTGTGTCCCGAGCAAAACGGACGCCGCTAGTGAACAATAGACTGTTTTCTTTTTTAGGGACTGTCTGACAATCGCCCCTCTCCGCTCAGAAACGGGTCAGGAGGCGCTGGGAAATGTCCCGTGGGGGGAGGGGATAGCACTGATTACCATGGGGCAAATGTTATCTCAACCGGGCGTGTAGAAGACAGTTAGTTTGTAAAATATTCTTTTGTGACAATGCAATGTATGGTGTTTATAAATGTGTATTGCCTGGTTGGCTGCATAATGCTTTTTGGCCAATGCAAACAATTTAATGTCATGGTACCAAGAAATATATGAAGCACTTTCAAACTCAGACAAACTGAATTTATCCAGAAGAGAAATTATTTGGGCACAGTAACCCAGACATGTCAATAATAGATTTTGTTGTTGTTGTTTTGTTGTTGTTGTTGTTGTTGTTATTATACATTGATTTAATAATAAATGTGAGACATGTTATTATATTCAGTCCATACAATAAAGATTACAGAATGCATAGGGCTATGTGTATATCTCCAAATATTTACATCTGCTGCCTGAAAATACTCTCCGCTTGTCCACATGTCTCACAGTCACTTTACAATACATGATGTACTGTACATGGACAAATGTATATATCACTGAGTGAGTCAAATCAAACCAAACCATTTAATGAACGATGGACTACACGACAGGCAACAATCATGTCAGAATACAAAATACTGTGTACTGTCATGGCAAAGTATTAGTTGCATTCATTTATTTGTAAAGCCTGACAATATGTTTAATGATCCTTGTAATAACTGTGTAATTCAGGAGTTGTATACAACCCTTTAACTGACAAGATTGTTTACAAGCCACTTATCATCATCATACCACAAAGTCAATATCATGAAACTGTAGATTAGAAGCTGTCCGGTTCATTATTTCTCCTTATTTCTCTCTCCGCTCAGTAACATGTTGGATGACTCGTTCATAGTGCGGAGTGTGAGAAGCAGGGGGAGGGTAAATTGCGCCGATCCCTTGCCGGATGCTTCAAAATGACTTTTATCTCACGGGATGGTGAGAATTACTCCTGATCCCTTCTCTCTCTGTTCTGCCAGGCGCTCGGATATCTTCGTCTTGATGGGGTTACATTCAACCATTACACGTACCCCTTTGCTCAATGAAAAACCTGTCACAAAATGGCGGAGACGTACGTTACCAGACCCCATTTTGAGGAATTGACATCAGACAACGTATAACGATGTGTATTTGCGCGATTTTTGTGGATATTGTTGTGTTTTTTCGCAAAGTGAGCAGCGGAGGACCTCGCGAGTTCAGCACGCGCCGGTTTGGACTCCTGAAATGTGGGCTCACGTCACGCGGCGCCCGCTCTGTCGCAGCTCACGCGCTAGCACCGCTATACTTTTGTCACATTTTCCGACATTTCTATATTTTTAATTGATTTCACTTCACTCTACGTTCGTACAAGCGCCATTACATATATCGCTGTATGCTCACTGAGATGTTTAAGAGTCCGATATTTGCTAAAGATCTTGAATTTTCGGTGTCAAACCTCGTTTTACGTTGCCAGAGCTTTGTGTCCCTAGTGTTTGCATTGGTAACTGTCACTTCAGGACATGTTGACATAGAGCAGTGCAAACATCCTACCAGTCTTTTTAGTTTAGTTATATTTCCGTAATTGTCTCAGTTAATTTATTGATTATCTTTAAAATAGTTGCGCGTGAGAGGAGACTGGGGTGTTCCACAGCTAGCAGGCTAATCTTGCTAGCCGTGCTGCATGTTCAGTAAACAGATTTAAGTTGTAGTAACTATTACTTGTTTGTAAACGGTTTAACATCATTTGGTACAATCCTTACATGCCGTATATGCTACTGTTATGGACTTGGTGTTGTAAATCTGCAATTTAAAATAAAACATTACATTCATAAAGTCTTAAATATTGCTTATTGTTAATAACATGCAGACCTGTGTTATGAGGCTTTTATTATACTTTGATTCTTCTATTTATGGGGTTAAGAATGATGAAATATTAGGACAGTTACCATAGCCATTTAAACCAAAATATAAAAATATTTCAATGGTGAAAAGTCCTCCTAACGTTGCCTACTCATGGGTTTGAGCTACAGGCAACATTTTGAGGACTTGAAACTACTCAACACAACATTAAGACAGTTTACAGTGTTGTTGCAAATTAATGGGCAGTAGGCTTTTTTATTTGGTTGAATTGCATATAGAAAGCATGAATAATGTATAGGCTAAGTTAACAGTCGTCAAAAATTGGAAGGATGAGGTTGTAACTTTGGTTTATGATAGCCCAAATGAAAGAGGCTGTCTTTTCTTAAATCAATAGTACTATAGGCTGCATAGTACTGTTAGTGTGTAGGCTACTATGAGGCTAGTATAAACTGAAACCATAACATTTAGCGTTACCTACTTATAAGGTGTAAGGTTATTGTTTCAGTTTGCCTCTCATTCCTCTCCATATAAACTACAAATCTTTGCATCTGATCATCTTACTAGACCAGCTTTATATATGAGTCATCAGGTCACCTCTGCACATTTTCTATATCTTGGTTTTCTCTCAAAAGTGCACACAGTCACAGAAGCCATCACAGAGGAGTCTTCATCCGTTGTGACAGCTCAGCCTCTCGCAGCATATGGCGCAAACGGGGCCAGAGTAAACCCAAGCTCCTGCAGACAAAAGCCCCCAGTGGGACATAAACTGTATAACGTTCTTACAGCTCTTGTGGCTGCAGCCTGTAGGTTTCAAAGCGCCAAAGAGAAATTTAGTGTGGCGTGGCGCCCTCTGCCGGGCAACACGGGTATTGTACAGAATTAGCTCATTAGTTGGAGAACATATTGTACTTAATGCAGATCTGTAGGGATTTTTAAAGGGACAGCACATTAGTCTAATGCAGGGTTCATCGCCTGCACACTCTCAGTTTGAAACATGGAAGTATTTTAAGATAGATTTATGGTTTTGGACAGGCAGATGGAAGATTGGGAATTACATATTTTACAACCACCTTCATAACTTCCATGGAAGGCAGCTTCCCTCTGTGATCTGTCCAAATTAAATAATAATAATAATAATAATACATTTAAATAATAATAACAATAATACATTTAAATAAACAGGCGGTGGCCTCTAACCATTCACAGAAGGCATGCGCACTGTATGTGGCACTACTCCTGTCAGGATCAACCATGTGCATATTGGGGAAGTGGGGAAATTGCCTGAATGTCAAGTGGCTTACAGAAATTATACACAGTAAGTGGTCACATCCAAGAATTATCTCAGCTATTCCATAAAGTATGAAGCTTTCTCCTTAATTACTTTGTTATTCAATAGATGTAACGCAAAAGTAGAATATTATCCAGTAGATGGTGCTGTTGTTTAAAAAGTAGTCGAAGAGATCTAAATTCTTCAGTGCAAAAGAGTATGCTATCGTTTCATGACATGTTATATGATAAATAACGTGATTGAAACTTATATACACATTTATATTAGTGATATATACATAAAAGTCTTGTCTGCTGTCTATAGAAAGACACACTATATATTCAAAGCCAGGTGAAGAAAAATAAATACTATTGATATAGCAATACAGAATGATGTTGCAAAGCACAGCTTCTAAATACGAGGTTAATGTAAGAAAATGATTAGTGAAATATAGATTTACAGCGTACTTTATATTGCACTCAACCAACCACTAGAGGTAAGTAGTGTAAACGTATGAATGTTATTATAGGCATATTTTTATAGCTAGCTATTTCCTTTTATAATTTCATACACCACCGGAAGTCCATTAATAAAAATCAAAACATTTAAAAACTCCATTTGTTTTTATTGAACGTAACAGCAGAGAGGGATTGGAAAAGTAATAGGTGCACATACGTATATTTCAACCTTCAAAACTATGACATAAAAAAAACGTAAATGTTTATATTATTTTGTTTATATTATATTTATATACTGGCATCAATAAAAAAATGGGGCATTCCCTAAATGGGGAAGTGGAATGAGGGACTGTGAAGGACAACCAAAAGGGGGACAGATGTCATCATCAATATCCCAAATGACAAGGCATAAAGATGCTAAATAAAATGTAATACAATGTACAGAATACAATAGATACTCCGCTGTACTTTCAGCACCAGCAATTATTAGTCATGTGCAAATATGATGTACAAGTTCACATGGGAATGAGTGAAAAGGCATTTTACAACATAAAGGGGAAATTATGCCTTTCCTCTATAATTGGCTTTCGAAGGTCCCAACTCTTTGATAATAGAAACAGGTCCACTCTGACACCTTGTACAAAACTGCCTCCGCCATTAATTCCTTTAAGACCAGTTCTTCCTTGACCATGGTCAGAATGGAAGATTGAAGTCTTGAGGAAATACAAAAAGCAAAATAAACTCATGCAAAGACCCCTATAGAAGTAAAATGGTCATAAACTGAACAATAATATACATGAAGTCAGACAAAACCCTTTTAGTTATGAATCTAATAGTTTTGTCTCATTGTTTTTTTAATTATGCTGGGTGTCTTTTCAGGGTTGTATCTCAAAAGAAAAATAATTACCAATTTTGAAACAAAATGATCTAATCAGCAGTAGCTTTAAACATGCCTGCTATGGTTGAAGACATTCAAGAACACATTTTGCTTTCTACTCTGCTGTACCTCAAGATTTTTCTTATTATGTTGAAAAAACTTTTCAAGCACATAAGGGACTCATGCCAAAACCTATTTCACTAAGTTCAAACAGTCTTTTATGCATTTGCAGATATCAATATCAACTTGAGGAAGTCAGCTGCTTAAGGGGGACTGGCAGCTGACTGGCTCTTTCAAGTATTTATAACCAAAAGTTGGAAGTGGATACTGCCATGGCTCATCTGCACAAAAACTCTGAATCTGAAATGCAATACAAAAATATCCTCCATCATAAAATGACACTCACTTGTTGAGATGAATGGTTTCAAATGTCAAAAGTGAAAACAATATATGTATTTAGTTTAACAGCCATCTCTTATCTCAGTTTATGTGGAATTTAAATAATAATAATAATAATAATAATAATAATAATAATAATAATAATAATAATAATACTACGAAGAAAGCACTTTTCAGGACACTCAAAGACGCTTCCCATACAAGTCAATAATAAAAATGAATTTTAAGGTTACAAACGAGGTTTGAGGTTATAAACCTCATAGATACACAGAAAGAATGACAAAAAGTTCTTGTTTACTTATTGATTGTTTTATTTTTACATTTCAGGGAGGATTGTTGCAATTTTTTTTCTTTACAATTTGAACTTGCAAAGCGTTAATTTGTGTTGAAAATATTGCCTACAACTCACACAGTCGTTTCAAGAAGTAGACTCACTTTCTTTTCAATAAGTCCATTTATTTAGCATGAATGAATGGGCCTCTATGTGGCAGTAAACGACACCCAGGTGAAGTGCAAAGCCCGCCCCTTTGACCCGAACGCCGCACTCGGATTGGCTGGTTCGAACAGCGCTTCCTACAAAACACTACAAGCGGAGAACATGAGTAACCCAACTGAAAAACTGCTATGTTAACCAAAGATTTCCACAAGGATAAACGTGTTCGACACGAATAACCAACGCAGACTGGTTTTCCAGACGACCATCTCTCCAAAGAGCGTTCTGGTGAGTCTCTAACTTTCATTTCATGTACTTATTGGCAAAATGAAAGTTGTCAAGTGAGCGTGTTTTTTGTTTTGTTTTTTGCCCCAAATCCATGAGGGAATCGCGTGGATGCGTGAGGATGTAGCTTGCTTCATAGCAACGCTTTAGCAACAGAATTATCATTAGCATTTTGAGCGAACTTTTGGTAATTTTATGTTCCAGGTGTATTCAAATATGCAGAAATGTCACAGAATATGTGGTTTACATCAAGTATTATTAGTTAGTGATAACAATTAGTCTTACTAGAAGTTGTCAAGCAAGATACAATGAAACAGGTTGTTCAGGGAGAGTTGGTAGTGGTATGTATGTAGATCTACTCAGACATTATAATTAGGGTTTTCCTGACCATAAAAGTAGATCTACAAATCAATGCAGGATTAGAAAGCAGACAAAATGCTGGATTAGAAAGCAGACAAGAGCAGTGTGCAAGAAAATTATGGTTGATTTGATTTCTTATGACATGTGGGATCCATCTTCTGGTTATTTATATACTGCCGAAAAAGGTGTCCCATAGATGGAGCTAGTGTAATGTGTAATGTGTATTGGTCAATGAGGAAACATATTTTAATTAGTCATTGAAAGACCAATTTGGACGGGTAGGTCGGTGGACTCTTTTGATATTGTTAGAACACGAACCTCTGAATCTTCTGTCCTGTTAGAACATGGTTGAACTAAACCATTTGACGTGTTGTGCTATTTCTCACTTGTATAATGGCAAGTAATTGGATTTGACAGCTCTGCTCACATAAGCCTTCAGTATGGGCCATGTAGTATTCAGTAATATGATTGGCTCAAACAGGTAAGTGGATCAGAGTTAGTAGAACAAATCATTGGATGTTGTACAATATTGTCCTAATGCTAATATTCAAAATCGTGAGTACGTAATTGCCCATTTCAAATTATAGTCAATATTGTATTAAATTTGTTTGTAAAGCGAATAGATGGAAGGTGTCTACATCTGCAAAATAATAGGGAGTTAGTATTAAGGCTTGAAACATGAATTCAACCTATAGTATGTTTATTATTGAATTAAATTAATACATATGTAAATGTATTTATTTTTTGCAAATGTAACCACAATCAAAAGAATTGAAAATAAAATTGGATCAGATAGAATGTGTGTGGTGAGAGGCAACCCATTGTGCTATAATGATTATCTCAATATGAAGTGTATTGAGCCAAGTCTAGTTTTCCTGTTAAAGGAAAAGAGATGAGGTAAAGGCAGGTGTTTCCTCAGCCAGACAACTCAGAGAAATGATAGGTTTATTATTTTTTTGACATGTTTTGGCTCTTGAAATGGCCTGACGTCGATAAAGATTTAGCTGACACATTGGCTTTGTGTTGGTAACAGTTATTGGTTGACAAATGTACGTCAATAATTAAATAATTGCATTTTGTTGATGCAACCCTTTGGAATAGTTAAATCAGACACCAAGTGATGATGGCACATTACTTATTTTGTTAAATAAAAATTGAGATGCCATTCTATTATTTCTGACTGAAAGAATATTTTGACACAGTGAACTTAGTTTTGTTGGAGGCAAAGTGAAAGACTACACTGACCAGGAAATTAGAGACCACTTACGTTTTAAAAGTTCCAATTTGATACTTAAAGGTGCAACATGTAACATGTATCTGTTCTACAGATGACATTAAACATATCTTGCATATATTAAATAGTGCCAGAACCCTCATGTTGATCTGTGTTGATTTTAGAGCAATCAGTTGATTAGTAATTCTCAGCAGTTCAAATGGCGAAGTCCCTTTTATGGTACTTTCTGTAGTCTCTCAATTAAACGTGGCGTGTTGAAACCAACAAGAATTGTGTGTTTTTCATCTAACTTGATCAGATCAAGTTGTGACTATGGTTTGGAGGCTTGTGGGTCCCATCTGTAAAGGGCTTCTTTGGTGTCATTTCAAATTGGAAAAGTGTTGTTCTGGTTTAGCTCTCTGTTAGCTTAGTGAAACCTGCATAGCCGTATTGAATTGCGATTTTAAAATATTATAATTGTGATAACTAATACTTTTATTTAGTCAGAGCAGTGTAATTCATACAAACAAACATCATACATTCATTTGAAAGACCAAATACATCTTTTTGAATAATAATGATGATAATAACCACCAAATAATTGTTTATTCCTTATACCAATGCTGTTACTCGTCGTTGGTTAATGAATGGGTCCACACATCCCAGTTTCGTCATAATGAACCATCTGCTGATCTCTGGCATCAGACGGGTCTGTTGTGTGGGGTCTGCCAAAGCCCTGTAAAGTTAAGATACACGCTCCTGAGACAAAGAGGCTTAATGAGGTAAAGTGCACGTGGCACATATGGACCGACACACTGCCCCGGACACAATGGACAGTAGAATGAAATCGTGGATTAGCCCTCATTTATTTAGGATCCTGCTCACGGCAGGGCATGGGGGGTTTATCTGAATGGAGAAAACCATGAGATGAATTTTTAATTGTTGGCGGTGGCGGATTAATTCTGGCTTTAGGTAAAAATTAAAATGTTTTAATTTTGACATTTTTACTCATAATCCAAAACTACAATTTTTATTTTGTTCCAGAGATAATGTATTACTTATAGACTGCAGTAGACCAATTTAGACTCTTATAGTTCCTTGCAATGAAGTAAAGAAGGGAAACTGACCAATCCTCAATAGTGGTGAGCTCTAGCTGGAGGATTAGTCTATTTTGCATATTTTAGATTCATGCGATTCAAGAGCACCCAGAGAAAACCAACTCATGAGGAGTACACATGAGTCATGAGGACACACCTAAAGACCAATAATCATCAATAGATCTTTTAAGTAGTCCACAGCATGTTTCCCATAGTAACATGTGTCCATTCCATTCTCCGTTGATAATATATTGGTCCACTTCGGCATGGTGATGGTCCTTGTTTGCCCTTAACACAGACAGGGGTGAGAAGAGCAAATAATCACTTATTTCTGGGGGTATCACTTTCTTCCCCATCACTCAAACTGGCAGGTGGGTTTGTTTGTTATGTGCGCGAACAATGTTTTGGCAAAAAAAAGCAGTTGGAACACTGGCAGCAGGTTGTGGGTCCTGGGGTTGTTGTAAGCCGCATCTCTAGACAGTGCAAAATAAGGGCATTTGTTTCATGCTTTTCCATGTTTTTCTTTCAACTTTTGTGAAAAATTATCACAATTTATTTTTGCATATTCATGAGTTTAATTTTCTTTTGGTATGCAACACTTTGAGGATAATAAAAATATAAATATAAAAATATATTTTGTTTTATATTGTTAATCATAATTTTTGTGGTTTTGAGTTTATGTTGTATATAAAAAATGGCTTTTAATATACAATGAGACGGATTAATAATTGCCATTCAAAACATTAAAATAAAATGTTTTCTTTCTAAGCTTGAATTTAGCTCCAAGCCACATGCTTTTGAAAGAGGCTGTAGACCTTAATTGAAAAGACGGAAGCAAGGAATATCATTCACAATTAGAGACTATTGAATCTCAATCTTTATTACAATTTGATTACTGGCAAAGCTCTAATTCACTTTATTTGCTTACAAATCTATTGTTCAATTATAGTTATAGTTTAACTCTTATAGTTAAAACATCTCTCAGTGTATTCTCAAATAAAAAATGATACACTACAATCAGTACAATTTATTTCAAAGAATATATCCTGAACCGGTTAACCCCCTCGCTTTTATCTAGCACAACTCTTTGGATAAGATCATGCGTCAGGTTTAGGAATAAAGGTCAACTATGTTCAGAATTCAGAAAAATCTCTATGAAATGCACATACGTAAGAAATGGGACAATTCTCCACAAATATACAGCTCTCCATGGACCCTCAGAAAGCATGTGTTTCTCTGCTAAGACTGATTAAGGTGAAAGGTGCCCCTGGTTTAAAGCTCCTCTACATTTACGCACAATAACCAGGAGTATTAGACAAACTACAATCCCAGATAATTGGGCTGAGCTGCATCGCCCCATGACCTCACTATCTCCTCAGTCTGACCTTTGGAGAAGGACCTTTTGTTAATAAGTGTCCTGTTTTAAAAAAAAAAAAATAGTGTTTGGAAATGATAGTTTGAACTTTAGACAACAAAACTGGGGGAAAATCAGAGGCTGTCCATTTGATCATGTTCTGTAACTGATTTATGCACAGAGTTTTGAGTTCTATGTGGGAAAGCCAAACTGGATTAATAACGTAACTGAAAATTATTATGATACTGATGTTGTCATTATGTAATCATTTGAAGAAAACTTTTATTTTCTATTTAAATGGCAGTATAATTTATAATACCGGTTGTGATAGTTTGCATAGATTTGATTTTGTGTTAATAAAGTTATGTGCTATGTTGCTAGCTGATGTCACCCAAGTTTCGTACCATAACAAATGCTGACTCTTGACATAAAAAAGACTGGTTTGTTGTTAGTTTGAAAGCTGACTGAATTTGTTGATTTTCAAACTGCTGCTGTTTGTTTCCAGCTCAGAAACTCTTGGTGCCATTAGTTACACGGAGCTCTGTGCGGAGAATGTGTGGAACAAACGGCTCCCATTGGCACAAAGCCAAACTGCAGCAGGTTAAAGCACACTGACTCAGCAAAGGACTCATGATTAGACTGAGGGAGATGAGGAGGACATCAGGGCATTAAAACCATATTATGTCTCACATTTATATTTGTTTACTATATAAACTACATGAAAAATACAAAAATTCATAATTCACATCTTCATCTCCAAGTCAGATCTAAATGACAAAGCAGAGTCCGAGATTTAACCTGACTTTTTTTCCAGTAAATGAGTACATTTAGTTTTGACGGTCAGTCCCACCTTCACTTTGACATCTGACAAAGCTGTGTTAAAACTCCGCATGTTCGCAAACAGAGTGCTATTTTTAACACTTGAACCTATCTCACAGAATAGTATTTTAAGCCAGTTTGCACATATTATTGTGCACATGCTTTTCATTTAGTTTTTTGGTTGAGGTTGATGCTTTAATGAACAAATTGTCCCAGCCTGTAACATGAAAATGCTCACTGGATGTTGTTTGTTGTTGAACTTGTTGTTAAACCTACTGTAATAAGCACAATGGGTTGGAACATGCTTGTTTTGGCTCAGCTCTTGTTTTGGGCAGATACTATAAATGATAAGATCTTGTGTTTGTTGAAAGTTTTGTGAGATCAGCTTTTACACTCAAGAACCAGGATGCGCACCAATTCTATTTTCACCAGTTAACGCTGGGCCCTGAGATGAGAGCCTAACTGCTACTGGTCTTGAGTCAGCAGAAGGGGGCTTTGCTACAGGAGCAAGCCTTGGATTAACATCAACAAATCAAATTGGGATAGACAGGTGGCTTCTTCAAGAGGGGCTTTAACAGCTCCTTCACTAAAAGAAAGAGAGCTTTGAACAATTTCAATCAGAGACTCGATGTTTACATAATGAAGTGGACAATTTTGTTAAATCTATGTGGATATAGGAAATGAATAGATGAAGGCAGATCTCAATCATCAAGTCATAGGCCTACTGCTATGATGTACAAATGTGCAGCCCAAAGGCTACCACATGGAGGGTCCTGATAACACATCTCTTAAATGCCCTCATTAGCATTTTGGCCTCCAGCATAATTGGGGAAGAACACAAATCTATGCAAAATTATTGAGCTGAACAAAAAAAAAAACCAAGCATTTATTCTCATTAAAGGTACACTATGTAACTTTTCTGGCGCAAAGACGTGTCATCTGCTTATCTCATGAAAATATTTGTAATATGCAAATGTTCCACAATAGTGTGTAAACGGGTCTATGTTGCATTTATTGTATTACAGTTTATGGTTTGGTGGCATCTCCTGCTTGCCCTCATGGTGATTGCTAAATTTGTTGCTATTTAGCGGAACATTCAGGAAAAACCACTAACATCTCCAAGGAGAAAAAAAGGTTTCGGACCTCAAGCTAGGATCCGCCCCGTTAAGTGTTGTGAGGATCAGAGTTAGAGTGTATCCATGGTAACCACAACAAAAAATGACCATGGCAACCTCTTAGTAAACAACAGACTGCTGGTGTGTTGTAGTGCCATACGTGAAGCATATCTCTATTTATTTTTTAATGAGCAAACTCAAATTGACACCAGCACTTATATTGTGCCAGAAACCTGTGCCAAATGACCACTGATCACTTCATGAGTCACGAGAAGAGAACGGTTTACTGGCTATGGCCTTTTTTGTCTCTCTTCAGCAACACCAACTCTTTCTATTCTTTACAAAGATGGATTGTTTAGGTGTGAAGACAAACAGGACAATTAAAGCAACACTACATAACTATCTGGCGGTGGCACGTCACCCGTCTGCATAATTACATGGAAATGGAATGTTAAAACCATACTATGGAACATTCTCATTGGATATTAATATATTTTATGCCACATTGTTCCATATTACAGCCGAAGGAATATTTTCATGGTGACAAGCAGGTCAAGGCACCTCCAGGCCAAATAAGAGTCAAGTTTGTGCATGGAGAGTCAAGCCTGCTCAAATTAAGAACACAAAAAGGAAATGGAGCAGCCCAAAGAATAACGTGAAAGTAAAATGTCAGTCAGAGATATGTCCCCCATGTATCTGTGCCAACTGTCCCAATGTCTGGTGAATTTGTCCATTTAAGTTCAATGCTAAAGTTATCCATTTTGTAAATGTCCAAAGTTATTTAAGTCCAGATATTCGGCTCCATCCCGGTCATCCCTTTTTGACATGCTGCAGAGTCTGATAAACAGCTGTGATTGGACTGGGCCTCAGATCCTCCAGCTTTCAAAAAGAAAGTGGAAAGGACTTGTTCTTGTTAAGCTCTAATATTGTCTTATAAAGCCTGCATAGAAGAATGTGAGAGCATTGGTCAGGAAATATTTTAATCCAACTTGAATCAGGACTTGCCTTTGGTACACTGATGAGGCGGCTTGTCCTGGCCCCATGAGGAGGTGAACTGCTTTTGAACTAAACTTTTATTAAAGACTCTCTCTGATGTATATTTACTGTTCGCATTCTGTTCCAGTGAATGAATTGGCCTCTGAAACACCACGGTGAGCCCCATCTGTAGTGAGAGAGAGGGAGGCCTGGCTCTAAATGAAATGTCCCTCCAATAGAAAGTAATTAAGGGCAGACACAAAGGGCTCAGCAGGAAGTGGTTTAATAGAGAAAGAGTTAGTATTCTCCAGAGGAAGCCCGGGTCCAGAGCTGAGAGCTTTGGACTGTGCTGGAGGAGAAGTGCTTTGGGTATGTTGGCCCGAGTCCACTTCAAACAGAGAGCTACAGCAATGGAGACATATACGTTCCTCTGGCCAAGTAATCACGACTAATCACATCTAAAAGAATCGGTCTTTAGAGATTATGGTGTAAATTGAATAATGTATGCTGGTGCTTGCTGGTACTTTATCACATTTGATTATTTTTTATATTACTGTACACTGATACAGATAAGTATCGTTCGTTCAGAGATAAAGATGAAATTCAGAACTTAAATGGCAGTGAGATTCATTATAGTTTTCCATTCTTATAAAGTCCCAACCGTCTACCAGTTGTGCCGCTCAAAAGTCTGGATGATTAATTTGTGAAAAACATTCTGCTCAGAATCGGGCCACTTGCTGCGACAAGAAGAACAGCCAGGGGAATGGTCGGAGTGTATTTGACCAATGGGAAATATTGACACAATATCAAACAAATGTCCTCAAATCCACTCACTATAGCGTATGTGTTTATTTCTGACACTCCACAAAGCAGCCAACTATCCTCTTTCTACTTTTAACTCTGATTACATAATATCTGTCTCATTTCTTTGCACGAGCGCCCTCCTGTCTTGCCCCGGGGCAGAGCGGCAGACGGGTGCACGCCGGCCCCACGTGCGGCTGTTGTAGTGTTTGTGATTGCGTGGAGGTGGAGGGAATGTCTGGAATAGACCTGATCCTCTTAAATGATTAGAGTCGCAGAAACGGAGAGCCGCGCTGGGGTCATAAACTGTACTCTGAGGTCCCGCCCCCAACCGCACAAAACAAACATATTTTAGAGATTTAACTGTATAGCTAAACAATGCCAAATATCATACATTTATCTGACTTTTGCAATACATTCAATTGTAATTTGTTGTGTTTAGAATAATGGATTTGTTGAATTGGTAAGAGAGGAAAGGAATTGGGCAACTTTAGACCATGATCCTTTGTTTATCTGTGCTGCCAATATGAATGAAAAAAGATTAAGTACTTTTAGTCTTAATGTTGATCATTCTGACTCGTTTAGGCATTGTTGCAGAATAAGCTCTATATATATATATATATATATATATATATATATTATATATATATATATATATATATATATATATATATATATATATATATATATATATATATATATATATATATATATATATATATATATATATATATATATATATCATACATACATACATACACACACATATTCACGTGTGTGTGTTTGTGTATATATATATATAATATATATAGTGTGTATATGTATGTGTGTGTATGTATATATGTGTGTGTGTGTGTGTGTGTATATACATATGTGTGTGTATATGTATATACATGTGTGTGTGTATGTGTATATATATATGATGTGTATGTGTGTGCGTGTGTGTGTGTATATATATATATATATATATGTATATGTGTGTGTAATATATATTACACTATACACACATATTTAAAATATATATATTGTATAGTATATCTATACATGTATACACTATACATATATACACTATACATATATAGTGTGTGTATAATATATATTTATTAGTGTGTGTATATATATTAGAGTGTATATGTGTGTATTGATTTGGCCAAAGGACCTCTCTTGCCTTATAATTGGATTAGAGCAGCCAAAGCAAGGCGATTTGGTTATTCTTAATATTGCTTGGCAATAATCTGTTTTGTCAGTCCCCAGTCTTCCCATATGTGAGGTGGCTCATTCATCCGTATGATTAGTTTGTTTTGAAAAGTTAGTTTGGTTTTGAAAATAATATTTGTGAATCTACCATTTTCTTCAATGAAATGCAAATTTGTGACCTAACAACATCGACCATGGGTAATGAAGGAAAATATTTGTCTTTTGCTTTTGTTTGATATTATCTATGGTTTGGCCAATTATTATTATTTTTTTTAATCTATGCACAGACATTTGAAACCTGTTCTTGTGCTGCAAACTGGTTTAGTGTGACACTAAAAATATGGACCAAAGCATGGATTTTCATAAAAGAAACAATATAGGTTGGAATTCTATAGCTAAACCTGATCCGTGTCATTTTCATGCATTGACAGTAAATGGATCATTTCCTGAGTCAAACTTGACTTGAAGAAGTCCAGATGTTATTGATTTTCATTCAGAAACAAAAGAGATTATTGAGCAAGCTGTAACAATGATATTGCTGGCTTCATAAAGTTGTTAATGATGTATTTTAAGATTTGATGTTGTTTGAATAGGTTATATTTTGTTGCCCAACAGTCTGGTTAAGTATAATTTCCCATTAACACTTATTGGTGGCCAAATTTGAACCAGATCTAACTGGTTTAAATATAAGGTCAGGAGAGGACGCATGAGAACATGTTGATTTGAAGCTCCATCAAGGCAATATAATAAATCACCTAAAACAAACATCAAAGGCCAGACTTCCTGTTCGTCTCAAAGCAGCATTCCATGTTTTTGTGGGTCAATAATCCTCTCTTTATGTAGCTTAGTAGAATAGGTTTTTATGTCACGGGAGCTAACATTTTAAGTTTGACTTTGTTATAGCCGTCGATTCCCACACTTCCGTTTGAACGAGGATTTACGACAGGAGCTCCAAAAATAGCGTGGTTCTCAAATGTGGTGCACCCTTTTCTCTACGTTTATGTGCATGACAAAGGGAGCGTGTAAGCCGATCCAAAAAGAGGCTCTGCTGTTGTGTTTAGGCCAAGGAAATCCAGGAAGGAGAATCTGTTTTGAGGATGCCGCGGTCAAACAATGAATAATAAGCTTGAGCAATATATTGTGAAATTATTGTTTATTATGCATTATGATAACATCATGCAATAGTCACATGAATGAGAAAACAAAATAATATATTAAGGAGTGCAAAACAAAGGTTGAAACCATTTTATATTAATATTATAAAGCTTTTGCCACTTACAATAAAAAAAAACCAAAAAACTTTTACTCAAGTAATGGAAGGGCTCTGTTTCCACACTGTAAAATGTACAATTCAAGTAGGAGTAAAAGTCTGAAAACGACTCTATATAGTGTATAGTATTTAGGATAGAAAGAGACAAGACATGAGACTGCGTCGGCAAGAATAAGACGAGATGAGATTTTGTCATTCTGGGAGGCTCGGTTGACAATTTTGTTAAAATGTATACTTTTGCTGTCATTATAGAACAGTTTTTTTGAACTGCGACTTCTCAAAACGTAACTAAAGAGCATTTTTGTCATGTGTGCACAACCTTGTGGCAGTTTAATCTTGCGGCACAAGATTCTGTCCCATATTGCCTATCACTAATTTTGCAAGTTTATGAATAATAAGTAATTGTCAAATCCTTTTCCCCACGTTGACCGTAAGAGAATGTGCGTGGTGCAGTTGAACTTTGGATGGCTGCTCCCAAGTTCAACTCTTAAATAGAAGGAGTATTGTATTGTGCGCCTCTGTCCCGTCCTGTTGTGTGGGGCCTCCTCTCTGTTTGACATTTGAATGTGTGTGTGGGAGCCTTTGGTCTCCTCGGGGGGGCTGTTCTCTGCAGCACAACTGGAGTCCACACAGCAAAAGATCTGGCCTTTGTCCGATCAACGTCACACCAGGCAGTTGAAAGAAGCCGCTCTTTCCCCCCTCAAATGTCGACTTTCCTCTTGTGCCACTTCTAAATATGTAGCTGTGGTGTTGAAGAAAGGAAGTCTCGGTAAAATTAGAGCTGAATGCTCAGTTGTCAATAAGGCAAAACATGAATATGAAACATAATCTTTTCACAATTTAGTTTTTATTATAATATAGAGCAAGACCAATTGGAGGAATGTGAGACAGCCTGAGCGTAGAGCTGCATTAAAACAGAAAAGCGCTGCAACACAATATCATCTTTCAAACTGGGGCAGATCACAATTTGGCTTTATATTGTCATATCACCACCGGTTTGTTATTTTTAAAATGATTTCTTTACCTGGCAGATTCTCCTGGCAGTCCTCGTATTTCTCATTGAATATAGTTTTGTTACTCAGACCATCTGGGAAGTCCAGTTCCTCTCCTAAAACGTTATTCACATTATTCTTTTTACAAATGGTACAGTAGTTAAAGTGAAACATGTTCAAAGTGATTTTTTGAGTGAGTCTGTTCATAATACACATTTTGTCTGGCTTAGTTTGTTTTGTTGACTTAATTTAAAGATTTCTCTTGTCAGTACATGGATAATCAGGGGCTCTTCCGTCATTAGAGCAGAGACAGTCGGAACAGCTGTCGGCGGCAAACATCTGGGGCCAAAGCTTTACGTCATGTTTCACTTCGTCAGCTCTGCTTCATCTGAGAACCTGCTCCGGCCCGTCAGACCAGACCAGGGACCACTGTCTCACTGTCTCCTCCTTTCTCCTCTCCTTTCTTCCCATGCCAAGTGTCTGAAATTCTGTTTCACTTTCATGTGCAGATCAGACTGTTCCTCATTTACCAGTTTAGCAATTTGGGGTTGTGAGCAATAAGCTATAAAAATCTAGAAGGATTCTGCAGTAGGGCTGCACAATTTGGGAAAAATATATCGTTGCAATTTTTTCAGTATTGCAATTACAATTGGATTTCCAATTTTTAATAATGGGATTCTATTCAAAGTTCACATCTTAAACGCACCCTGGAGAATTGACAAAAAGAAGAAAAAATAGGCCTATGAATGGACAAACAAACACATGTAAACATGATTGTACAAATCTAAACCACAGCGTTGGCCGTTTATGGAGGAAATGATGGTTCGGTGATTTGCTAATTGAGTCCGTTAAAATTGCGATTTCGATTCCATTTTGATTAATTGTGCAACTCTATTCTGCGGTGGGCGGCAAACACACAAAAGTCCAGTTCAAGTCCAGACTATAAAAGGATAGCAGAAACCACATGAAGACTTATTGCCTCTTTACCAAATGTAAGAATATTGGGATAAATGGTTTACCTTTTTAAAGAAAAGATAACATGACTAAGAATTGTAAAATTGTTATATAAATTAAATATATATTTGCCTATGCCCCATCAAACTATCCCAGCACAGGTAAAGCCCTCTTCTACTCCACTATCTCGTCTCCTCTTCCATGTCGTTGCACTCTGATTGGGGAGTTCCTCTTACTATCTCCGGACCTGTGAAACACTGCTTATATGGTTCAGCTTAGACAATAGGGGCTTTGTGAGAGGGTCCCACAGTGCTATCGGATTGTACTGAGGGGGCTGGTGTAGAGGCAGGGGGGCGGATAGGAGCTTAGCAAAGCGTAGCCACTTCATTAGTCAAGCCACCTCCTCCTCAGTCTCTCTCCTCCTCTCTCTATCTCCCTCTCATCCACCGTGTCCTGTCAGTTCACTCGTGGAGGCGCACGCAGGCAGGACACACTCGCGTTATGTACCGTCCCGCCAAAGTACACTAGAAACATTGGAGAGGTTTCCCAGCATTCAAAGAGGTCAAATCGAGTTTTGTGATGCAGAAAACCGGAGCTGTACGATTGGATTCACACTTTAGGTAAGCTGTGTTGTGTTGTCATCTGAAAAGTGTTTTAGCTTGCTGGTGCTTGCATCTTCTCTCATTGGGTGACAAGGAATAGGAATTGGCGACGTCTTTTTATGATTTTGAACTTAAAATGCTTTAAATTTCATGTCATTGTCAGTATAGAAACTTGTGGAGAAGACAGTTGTTCTAAATGAAGGGAATTTTGACTGGGTTTGTGTTGCTATAACAGGTATTGAGAAATGGAGGATTTTAATGAAGACCTTAAGCTGTCCAAACTTGAGCCCTATTTCTATGGTATTGATGTATAACTTACGATTAAAGGCAAATTCATTTTGCATTGAAAACCCTGAAGCAAAACACATTGCATGAGTGCAATCGGTCCAAGGATACTGTTTCTTACATCAGAGCCATAGATATTGATTGTGATCAGTCTAGTGCAGACTGAAAATCTATAAGGGTGTTTCCACTCTCCCACCAAGAGAATATGCTGTACTTAAACTGGTGATGTGCTCCTAAGTCAACTGTAAAAGGCATTCTGTACTATGGTATTCTGTGATTTCTTTTTTTTTTTGTCTTAGTTATGACTTACTTGGTATTTTGCTCTTAACTTGAGGAAACTTTCAAAAAAGCTCAGTTGAGAAACATTAATGGGCCAAGAAAGAAAGATTAGTGTGTGTGTGAAGTTGAAGCACGATGCCTTGGTAAAAGTTGTTATGGAATTGCACGTTTCGATTGCACATCAAGAATTGTACATCGTCCACCTGCACAACAGTATAACAGCCGTGTTGTTAAGCATAACTACAATTTGATTTATTTATTTTTGGCTATTAAATGTAGGTCTCACTTATGGTTACATTATCAGTTTTTGTTCAGTTACATGACTTACATTTACATTTCTGTAGAGCATAAAAATATTGAAAATATTACATTAAAAAAACAAAGATAAGATAGGAATCTACCTACCTATTTTGATTTTACATGCCCTTATTTTAGCATAGTCTGTATTTAATAGTAAGTAGTAAGTATTATTTTTATTCATTGTTTTATGTTGCACCTTACTGCTGAAGCAAGTTCCTAGTTTGTGAATTTTGTTCACTGAGAATGGCAATAAAACTTTTCCAATTCTAAATCTTGGTGTAAACCTTAAAGATGCCTTAAACCAGGACATGAAAACAAAAGCCTAATTTCGTCCTGCATCTGTAATGAGCCTTTTGGATCAAGATGCATTGGTTTTGGCCCCGGGACATCAGGTGCAGAGAGGTGATTGTCTCCCTGTTGTGAGCGAGGGGGCTGGGGCCGGTGGCAGCAGGGAAGGGTCTATTGCCTCAGCTGTGTTTGGTAAATTATCATCACTGTTATTGGGATATCCCCCCACACTGACCCAAATGGAAGGAATATTTGACAAAGCCCAGTCAAGATTCGGGCTAATCCTACACGTCCTGCATGGGAAAGGCCACAGACTTACCCTCACTTCCTCCTCTGAGGGTCCCATCCACAGATCACAAGTACAAACAACCAGCAGTTCTGGCCCTTGGGCCTCTTTCAACTTCCAGTGTTCAATGGAGCCTCTCTGTAACGGGATATTGTTGTTTGAGGTGCACTGGTCAAATGGCCGCCAATACAGCCTTCTTTCTGTCTGTAAAAATAGTTTGGGATTTTAGGCAAGACAGGTATAATTGATTTTATGAGCTTCACACGTTTGGCATTAGTTTAAAAGGCCTGAATGGAGAACGTGTGGACCTATTAGACCCAGGTAATTTTCAGGCTGTTTTGAGCGAAAAAAGAGCTTCTGTTCTGTGTGCGCGGAGCTGTGATTTATGGAGTCCTGTTCACACAATAACACAGCCGCCAATTATACTAATGTGTGAACGCACCAGCACTGAGAGAGGATGGGGAGGGGGCCTGGTCTGACAGGTCAGAATAAGATTAGAAAATCAGTTTATTAGATGCACCTTTTCATTTGATGTGTTTCATTTTGTTTGTCTAAGAGAGTACCCATCTATTCCAAATAGGTTAATGAATGTAGCTTAAATTTATACTGTAACTGTAGGCATTGACTATCTGAATAACAGGAGTGAACTTCACTTTTTAGACTTTCTTAGTGATTTTGTCCGACTGTATTATCCAATTGTCTGTCTTTTTGTAGAAGTTGTCAACTAATTGAATTTGAGTCCCAATTGCTTACACACTTTTGATGGGAGTCCAAAATGAACAAACAGAACCAGTTTGAAGTGGGTCTCACATTTGTAATGTTGGTCACTGATATTGTTTTATCTTTTGTTGTCTCAGAATGAAGAAGTGAGGCTCCAGTGACTGTAGTGATGGCCGTCCAGGCTGGCATCCAGGTAAGACTTTACCATATTAAAACTGTCCTCTCCCCAATTTGACCTTCTCAGAGAATATTGTGCTCTCATAGTGTTGATGAACTGAAAGTAGTATACAAAATCACAACTGAAAATGTGTTTTATTCCATAATGGGGTCAAAATGTACTTGTAAAATTGGCTTTGGTATATCGGAACCCGAGACATTGGCGCATGCACAATGTACTTTCACAACAAACCGAACCAGAATACGATTCAATTGGACCAAAAGTCCACCTTCCCAAAACAGCCCAGAGTTCGCCTTTATGGCAAAATGCAAATGTGCGTTCATAATTAGCCCAACAGACGGACTATCCAGGCAAACGGATCCTGATTCAGTGTATGGTCAACGCACGCTAAGAATGAACATTCTGAGTACATGTACAATAGATTGCCATACTGTGGAACATTCCAGGCAAAGCACCGCCATCAGGAAAGTTAACATGGTGCACCTGTAATGAAAGCGTGGAAGGGACTTTGTACTGCAATATCTTGTGGAAGAGGAGTCATTTCCTGTATTGCGTCATATGTATTAGACGCAGCTTATAATTTAATTTTACCAAAGTCAGCTGAGGGCTGCTGTTGTGCCTATTGTTTTGAGCAATAATAATAATAATAATGATAATCACAAACATTGCTCTGAACAGGTGTTACTTCTGTGTGGAGTCATTTTGCCTTACGAATGTTTGTCATCTTCCTTTCTCGATGCTTACAGGTTCATTTTGTAGTGAGTCCATTCAGGTTTCTACCGTTCTTTCAAGAGGGCCAATCATTCTCAAGCGTTCTGGCCTATTTATGCCAGATGCCTGTTCCTGACCCAACCACCAAACTAAGCTACATTGCTGACAATATTTGAGTTTATTTTTAGTATTTACTCCCCCTTAACATTTGGCCACTTTGCATTACAGAGCTATGGGAGTGGTCCTGTTATGGCTGTAGATATCTTGTTAGCTCACTGTCTTGGCCTTGTCAGTGAATGCCATAGTTATCATGTTATATACATATATTTATAAAGCTGTGTACATGTCTGATGGACGCTGAACAACTGCATAGCGCCACCTGTGTCGCGGCTTGTGTCGTGTTGTTGTTGAGCGTGTCTGGCGTTCCTCCGGTCGGACCCTCAGGACTTTCTTCCCACATTTTTGGAAGGAAGAAGAATGTGCAATATTTTCCAGCGTGGCCCCTCCCAGCGACATCATCCAAAGTCCCTCAAACAACGAAAGTCTCATGTTACCAGAACTGTGGAGCACAAAAGTACATTTTACTTGAGGGATTTACTGAACAAATTAACATAATTTGGCAGATTTTTCTACCCTCTACACACAACTATATCATTTTTCATTTTAGAATGGAACAGTTTAATTTGAATTAGCAGTTGGAATTTGAGTTTCTTTGAATGATTTTTTTTGTTTTGTAAAATCTCATGTAAAAACAGTTACTCAATACTTGGGATCTCTACTTTTTCATGTCTTTTCACTGTAGTGACCAGTATATTTTGGTTCTTCTACCTCAAACAAGTTGCATGCTAATTTCACAAGTATTTTTCTTAGGTATTTATATGGATGGCGAACTCTTCTTTTGGCGACACTTTGCACCTCTGGGTATTACAGAACTGGCTGGAGTTGGAGGGGCTTTTCTGTGTCTGATTTGGGAAGCCACTTGTTGCAGCGTGGAAATGTGAACTATGCGCTGTGTGTTGAACATGTGGGAACAGAGCTCTCTAAAAACCCAAGTGTTGAAATGAAGTCGCTGCAGTTGTTGATGAGTTGTGGTCGGGATGCTGCAGCTCAAATCCACCGCAAGAACCTGTTTGGAGACTGATGCTTTAAATGAAGTCTTCAATGTGGAGGATCGCAACTTGACTGAACAAAGGCCACTCCCAAAGAAATGTTTTTGATGAAAGACAGCAATGTAGGAATGAATAACAATCTCGACGCCAAGCTACCATATGGACGATGAGCGGAGTCAATTAAAGGGTGTAGAATGCATTTGTGTTAATGAAGGAAACTGAAGTACCCAGAGGAAACCCACCCGGACACAGGAAGCACATGCATATCGACTCCCAGATAGCAAATTTGATGCATTAATAATAACAATCAACATAAAAATATGGCAATTACAATTCATTTTGCTATTTGAAGTTGGAGTTTCTCGGACAAAGCTGTAGGAAGTGTCTGGAGAGAGGGAAGCCTACTGTATGTGCCTCAGAAATACATTTGCCGTTTCCAAAATGCATGCAAAACCCAAATATGTCTGAACTGACACCAGACAGTATCACACACAGTATATAAATGAGGATCGATACAAATGTGAGTATTGATCTGCATGAAACTACATTCTGCTAACAAGGCAGCTCTCTCCCGTCTTCTCTTCTCTCCGGCCTCAGTGCCCATGTAGAACACAGTCACATTCAATAAACAGTGAGCACACAGCACTGTTCATTCAACCTGAAAGTCCACACTCATGTATCTGCTGTGAGGAGCATATGGGAGGAACTGATTATGAACAGTAGCATTACCATAAATTTGATTCAGCTTTATGCCCTGTTTTAGGGGATTTTATGAAATGAAGGAGCAATAATTAAGTATCCTTCAATAGCTCAGCATGATACAAATTTGAAAATTGCTTTACTAACATTAAACAAACGAGTGAAGGGGATTTGGCCTGGGGAAATATCATATACGTTTCATATGTGGTGTTTTTATTATTGTTCATTGTTTTATGTTGCACCTTTTTAAATGCCGAAAAACAAATTCCTATGTTTGTGAATTCTGTTCATTGAGATGGCAATAAACCGATTCTGATTCGGAATGGTAGAAAGTCCCAACAAGTCATGTTTTTAAGATACTTTAATTGATTGTTCATTCTGGGGGAAAAATGCAAAAAAGTTGTCAAAGTTATGAAAAAAACATGACACATCCAATTCGTCTATAGAAACGTTAAGCATTGTTGTTGTAGCGCATGATCCTCTCTGATGACTGTGTTGTTTGTGGATAGTCTTGTGATCTGCTGCTGCTTTATTTATGACTCATTATCTATGCCTATAGTTAATGGAAACGCTTATGATGTGATGAAACGGGATGTCGGCCTTAGGTATAGTGTCGTAAGGTTCATGGGGCAAAGGGACCATCGGAAGTACCGTAACCCACCCAGATGGAGAAGGCAAACTCCACACAAACATTGGCAGTGGTTAGGGAGACCAGTGGTGCAGATTATTCATATTTTGTATAAAACGTTCTATTCGAGTTTTGGAATAGACTTTTTGTTCCACTTGTACCTGACCTCGGCCTTTTTTAGCCACAGGCCGTGTCACATTCCTGCCTTTTAATGCGGACATTTCACTTAGGAAAAACATTTTAAGCCTGTTGTATGTAGACATTGTTTATTGGCTTTAGATTACAACATAAATGAGCTTTGCACCTGCGTCCAGTCCGTCAGGTGATGCATTACTCACTGGATTATCCCTCTCCAGTAATCACGAAAGCATGTTTTATATAACCGCAACTCCGCAACGGTTTATTTTCTAATTAGATGCACATCGAAGAACCTGCTCATTCCCAAAGGCCGTGCGCTTGCATAACATTATCTGACGCTACATTCTGGATACATGCCAGAAATTATAGATGTATTGATTTTAATCTGACTTTAACTGGGCTCATAGTGTTGTCAAATTTACCATTCTCATCTGTGCACTATATTTCCTTATCCCACTTCTTGAATACAACCTAAATATTTTATACTATATTTTATACTATATTTTATTTAATTGTACTTGTACATACAGTCTTTTGCTTTCTTTGCTACTTTATTATTTAGATTAGTTTATTACCATTTAATTTTTGCCCTTTGTTCATTGTGAGCTACTGTGTCCAAGTAATTTCCCTTTCGGATCAGTAAAGTTTGTCCAAGTTTAAAATGTCTAATATTATAACCTAAAAAGACAATCGTTTTATTAGTTAAGCCAAGTCAAAAGCTAATGTTGTCATCATGAGTACACATTGAACCTGCTCCATTCCCACAGACCTGCCTCTTGCATAATGCCCTGTTGTCTTATTGAAACGAGGTGTTGACGGCCTCCTCCTGCTGTGTGTTTGTTCATAAGCCCCTCCCCCACCCCAGAGTTCAAAAGTCACAAAGGCAGGGGTGTTGAGAGTCTGACCAAACTGCGCTTTTAGCCCCAGGAATGTGACCAACACCAAAAAGTGCTGCATCTCCTGAGATTGTAGACAAAGTGTGACATCCACATCAGTGCATTTGTGCGGGCTGATTAAACCCAGTACATCTGGGGGCCAGTTCTGGTGACTCAGTATTTATGCTCTGGAGCCTTGAGGTTATTCTATCCCATTTGATTTGTGAACAAAATCTTGTTTAAAGTTGAAAGGAAAAGTTTCCAGAGAGTGCATAGTATTAAAAACCCAAGTTGCCATAAAATTTGTGTGCAAAGCTACATCTGCTAGCACACTAAAAAATAAAGTAGTTTGTATCAGCTTGGGGATTTTAGATCACTGACTACGTTCACATGCACACTGAAATTCTCATTTATGGACCTTTTTAAGATAATTTAAATGACGTGCAGACAACATAATATGTGAGTAATCTGAGGGATCATGATCAGAAAGAAACTAGATGATTTTTGCTGTTTTACATATCATTCTAATAATCTTTTTAACTCCAAAAATCTGATCATAATCTGATTTTAAATGTGCGTGTAACTAGCCAGTGCCTTGAATAATAAAGGGCCTGGTGAAGGGGAAAAGACTTTAGAAACCTGTATAAAGGTATTTTCCTTTATCCATTTTGCTTTCCTGATATTAATTTCTCTTGTATTAATGGTTACATGTTCTGCCCCTCCTGACCTATATGTTTATCCTGATTTGGGACCGGGTGACAACATAACAAGACTCCACCAGAATTGCCCCTAATGAGGAGCCATGCATGATATTGCATGCCATGGGTGCAAAAGTCCCAGTTTTTGTGATATTGCTCAACTTTTCCAATATTTTTCTCTCTCTTTTTTGCGCTCTGCTCAAATTCTTAACCTCTGTGAATTAAATCATTGTGTTATTGACATCTCCGAGTATTCGCAGAAGTACATGACACCACAAGCCCCTCGCTCTTTCTCTCTCCACTGATTTACCACTACACTTGGCGGACTTGTTCTAGCACAATAACTCCTTCACTAATCGATTTGAATGTGGTCTTTTTGCTCAATGACACTGGATGGACATGAAGATTATAGGCTGTAGCTCAAACAGATGTTGGCAATCAGCAGAAGGCAGCGAGAGGCGAACACAAAACAGGCTTATGTAATGTCTGGAGCCGAATCACACCACATCTGTTATGGATTCACTATAAGACATCAACAGTCTCTAAACAACTGAGGTGGGGAAATAGTTTTGGGATATTATGGCATGTCATGGGTGTGTTTACCAAAACAGAAGAAAATCAGAAGAACATAAGCTGTAGCAGTGGAGTCTAACACATATGTAACTGCAATAGGGACCAAAAGCTGATCTTCTTGGGCTACTCAAACTGTTAGTAATGTCCCAAATTTAAGTTAAGAGCAGCATTGAGGAGCTTACACTGCAAAGATAAGAGGCTTTACTACCACTACTACGGTCATTACTAGCTAATACTATTACTGCAACATTGAGATGAGTGCTCAGTGGGTAAGGAGGAGTTTTTCAGGAATTGGAGAAGTTCTAGTTGGCTCTTATAAAAATACTGAAATATAGGAGTACTTAAGGTACTAAATGTAAAAGTTTCCCCAGGCCAATTATTTTTAAGTACATTTAGACTTCAAACGTATCCCTTGTTGTACAACTACTGAATGGTTGTGTGATATGATATTAGCAAAAAAAACAGGAAATTGATACTTTAACAACGATACAGCAATGGAAATGGAATCAGGTTATACCATTATATTCAGGCCATGTTGTAGAAAAATGTAGTGAGTTGGGGGATTCGCAGAGCTTCTCCAGCGAAGCGAACATCCAACCAAAGAGTGCAATGACATCATCTGAATCTCTGCTTGACTGGCTCTCTCTAAAATAATGCTCTACATTTCTCTGCCACCGTCGACAGCGAACTAGAGTATGATAATATGATAATGCTGTAGGATTGATGAACAATATTGCACAAAATAAAAGTTGATGCTTTTAACTCATTCTTGCACAGATCAGCACCACAGATTATGTTATGTAATGAATAAAAGTTGCCTTTCAGCACAGAGCTTCTTTTCCCATGACCATCTGGGTTTCATGCTTTCAAGTGGGCATTTTTATGTTATGGTTCTCATAGATTTATGGTGGAATAATAAGAGTAGTTAAAGCTTTTATTTTGATGTAGTTTTACTCTGGACAACACTAATCAATAGATTTGTGATTCACCCATGGGGCAAAAGCTATTTAAATTATAATGAAGCTTAAATTGGTGTGAGGTCTGACACAATGTGCATACTGCATACAATATTTTTATATTTATTGGTGATTTAAATGTTCCTTCAAGGCATTTATATTGTAATTATTTGTAACAGATAAATGCTTTAGATTCAAAATATCATGTTCACTTTGGCCCTACTTTTCTCATCTATAAAATAAACTTTATATAATATATAAACCGTATAATATAACCGTATATCTTTTCCAGGTGTGTGAGAAGTTCGTGGCCCCACTGCTGAGCCCGAAGAGACCGCACAGTCCCCTGTCCCAGAGGCACGGTCCTGGTTTGGCAGATGTGTTCCAGTACGACCAGTGGCTGGCGGTCCGACATGAGGCCACTCTGGTCCCCATGCAGGAGGACCTGGCCATCTGGCTCACTGGCATGCTGGGTAAGGAAAACAGGAGTGGATTATATTACATTACTTCTACTACATGAACTGCCATCTTCATGAGGACTATTATTGCTGCTGTAGTGTGACCTATAACTTGGCCTGGTGGGGCAGTCTGCTTGTATCCACGGAGATGGCAAACTGTGTAAAATTCAAGGCCAAGCAATGACGCAATAATGCAAAGTGCACCTTATAACAACCATCTAAAGCTACTTTTCATTATTTTCATTTTACACTCGCGTCTCGCTACCACCCTGGACAGTGGGTGTGTGTATAATCAACTCTTCCTCTGCCACACAGTAGTGTGTCCCTGAGGCGTGGAACATGGGTCTCTGTGTGCCTGTATTGAGTTGTTGCTCTTTCCACCTTCCCTCAGTCATTATAGTCTCGTCCATTGTGCGTCCGGACACAATGAGGCAGTGAGGAAACCAAAACTGGGCCTATTGTCAGTTGTGAAACTGCTGCTTTTTGAGGGGGTTGCTGAACATAAGCTTTTCTCATGAAGAATTTGGGCAGGTACCAGGTTTCAGCTTGAGTTATTGATGCCGCGACCACACTGACCCAAAACACATATTTTTAAACACATTTGAACAGTTTGAGGTTCCTGAGGCTACACTGATTTTTTAGCTTTTAGTCTAATGTTAAAGTTGTCAATAACCCATGGAGTGATTTATTTGTTTCACACATGTTTGCGTAATCTTGTGTAATTTGTTTGTCTTCCTCTCCAGCCCTCAAAATATATCTCTCTACCTTGTGATGTCACTAGGTGGTCGTCAGAAGTGTTCCTTGTTCTGATTATTTCCAGGATTAAATTACCTCCACTGCAGAGCTAACCAGCTTCAAAGCAAGCATTTGTTTTTGGCCCTATTTCTTTCAGCAATAGCTTTGCACCCCTGGGTACAGATTTGAGTACACCTGTATTTGTTGCTAGTTTTTCATCTCAGAATGTCACACAAACAGTTGATGTGAATTGGTGGATTGAGTTTCGAGCCCCGGGCCAAACTTTTGTGTCGGAAATATGCTTTTGTTCACCAATCTTTGTCACTTATTGGGATTGCTTTTGTGAAAGTGAATGACTCTTCACTTGTCTTTGACGTTGAACCGTAGGTTAACAATAGGAAGGTCATGGGACAGGATATGGCTTTTGTAAGGTGATGAATGAGTAGTAGTTTAAATGTACAGAAACAAGTTTAAGTTCCTGTGGAGTAGAGACCGCATTATTTAGTAAGGATCCCATTAAGTACAACCTTAGAATTTAAATTAGATTCAAATCTCAACAGTTTATAACTACTAGACCAGAGAGAGACCCTCAAACGACAATGAATTATGGACTATTCCAGGGTTGATTTACAACTAAACCACAACCATCAAAACTATGACTAAACCAACAAGCACTAAACTGGTGATAAACCTTTACTGGACCAAACATAAACCTGGGCTGGATCTGGACTAAACCAGGACTCTATCCAGACATCCCAATTTTGTATTACATTTTTATTTTCTTATATGGCTTTTAACAATACAGTTTGTGAACATTAGCTTAAAGAATAAATTCATGTTTTCCACTGAAAGGGCCATTCCCATATTTCTCCAAAGTCAAAACTTTGCTCCAGTTGACCCGTTTATTAAAAAGCTGTAATTAGATTGTTATAAATTGCCAACGATAGGTAAGGGATTTATTCTTGTCAATTTATAACAATTTAACCATAATTCAAGTTAAATTTGATCAATTGCACAACCCGTAATTGCATAAATTTCCCTGCGGGGACAATACAGTGTACCGTAACCTTAAGTCAACTTGGAACTATACTTCAGCTCGATCTGGACGTCTACCAAGCTCATAAACTTGACTCTGGTATTAGAATCTCTTTGCTGGGAACATAAAGCTTGTTTGAGGTTTTCTTTGGTCTGACCACCTTCTGTTGATTGTTTGTGTGGTGCCTTCAGGGGAACACGTGAGAGCCGAGTTCTTCATGGAGGAGCTGAACAACGGTGTGAAGCTGTGTGAGCTGGTCCGAGTGCTGCAGACCAAAGTGGCCCAAAGCTGCCCCTCCGCGCTCAGCAAGGTGAGTCACAACCAGCCACAACGTCCAAAATAACCGTGGTGTGTCCTGAAGGGTAAACTCCACATTCAAAATACACTCATATTACGGACAAGCACGGCGGAAAACGTGATCGGACTCTACCAAAAAAGTTTACTTAAATTCTTCTCCTTTTTTTTCATCTGTTCACTGTTCTGGGCTTTTGGCAATATTACTTTGAATGATTAGGAATTATCAAATTATTATTTCTTGTATTGTATAAAGCCTGATTCATATATATTTTTTCTTATACATTTGATTGTGCGTGAAGGTGGAACTTTGCTTATCTAACAAATAATACAGTAAGCATTTAACTGTTGGTTTTAAATCATTTTGTTACATAAATGACACCATTCTTTAAAATCCCTTTCAGCTGTTCCCCAGAAAGGTGGCCTATAAACACAATGCCTCCCCCGGGTCGTTCTTCGCTCGTGATAACACGGCCAACTTCCTGGCATGGTGCCGAACAATCGGGGTTGAAGAAACTTACCTGTTTGAATCTGAGGGACTAGGTAAGACACACAGCAATTAAATATTTCTTGTGTTCTAATTCTATGGGTTTATAGATTTGGGAGGCAAACTTTCAGCCAGTGTGACCAGTATAAATAGGTAAATATTAGTAGTACTAGAGACAACCTGGTTAAATAGTTAAGATAATAAAATATAAATAATATAAAACAATTAGTGAAACAATTTAAATGTCCATCTTTTTTACAGCATCATCTCTTCTTCCGTCCACTCTAAACTGACTATATTTATCCTCAAGCCACTTAACGATTCTGGTTAATTCGAGACAAAACCTTCAAATCTTTTCCAGGTTTTTAGCTCAGCCTTGCCTGAAACAAATGTCTGTACAGTTCATGTAATCTAACGTCTGGCTACAGCATTTCAAGTCTTAATCTGGTACGTAATCTTGTGATATCCAAGTATTAGCCTAACTTCCTAATGATTTAATGGGATGTGCCTGTGGGAGTAATCATTGTGAGTACATGGTATCAGGATTGCTTCATTAACGTTTTAAATGCTTCCAAAAGAGAGGGGACTTTTATTCTGAAAGGGCCAAGTAAAGGTCATTTATGCTTAATGCCCACAGTGTCTGAGTTTCTGCCCCAAATGTCTGTTTTTATTTCGGCATTATTCACCTGACAAGCTCACAGGGAATAATTAACTTTTTTGGCTCATAAGGTCACATAAAAAAAAAACAACTGTTACATCTATTTTGGGCTTTTATTTAAATAATATGCTTTTTTTTTGTTTTGTTAATAACACAATTATTTATTTTCTTTTTTCTAGTGCTGCATAAAGAGCCACGTCAAGTTTGCCTTTGTCTGCTCCAAATTGGACGGATCCTCCTAAAGTGAGTACAGAAAGAAACTGTAAAATGCATTTTCTTGATTATTTGGTTTGTTTATTTTTCAGAGTTCAGAGTTGAACGATGATTAGTGTTAGAGTTAGAGCTTTAAATCAGACTCATTTTGGTCATTTCAAGGTTCAAACTGCCAACATTAAAATGCATCTAAACTTTGAAGCTGTAGTGGCTATTGTTTTTAGCCTTGTTTAAACTGCTCCGCTCATCACTGTGGCATTTAGGAAATTTTTATGCGCATACATAAATATACATACACATTTTAAAGGTTTTTTTGGCCAGTAGGCTTTATTGGACCAGACAGTATAGTGTGAAATGGGGGAGATGAGCAGGGTGGACATTCAGCTGATTTTTTTTGCACCGGGAATTGGACTCACGATGCTGAGGCCACGCTGCACAGAGCCTGGCATATGTGCTGCTGCTTTAACCACTCGAAGGCCAGGCAGCACGATACATACACATTTTAGACCGATAAAAGGTGAAATATCAATGCTATTGATTGCTATTGCCAAAAATAATGCAAAATGTTTAGAACTGATTTTCAGTCAAATCTTGTTTCCCTTTTGTCTTGCTCAAATCATATATTGCTGTATTGTGTTGTTCAGATACGGAGTGGAGCCTCCAGTGCTGGTGAAGCTGGAGAAGGAGATCGAGTTGGAGGAGACTCTACTTTTGGCTGAAGAGCCGCCTCCTGCCGTGAAAACCTTCAGTGTGTGCTGCCAACACGGAGGCCTGTATCAGCCCGAGGTCAGCCACAAAATGCTCCTAATTTGCCTTGTTTCTTTGCTTTTAAAGGGTGCATTTTTCTACAGAGCAGCTAAAAGTAACATGCAATACCCAGTCAGTGACTCTTTCATTTATTTTTGCATCTTTTCATTAAGCAAAAAATAAATAAAAATAAAATAAAAACCTTTTTGTAACCTTCAAGCAAGTTTCCAACATCAGAAATGCAATGATAAAAAGTTAGCGATTCATCAGGAATTTGGTCTCATCCAGAAAAATACTCAGAATCAGAAAATGTTTATTGCCATTGTCAATGAACAGAATTCACAAACATAGGAACTTGTTTTGGCATTAAGGTGCAACATAAAACACTGATCAATAATAAAAACGTCATATGAGATGAAAGGGCATGCATTGAGAAACAATTTAAGATTACTATAGTATAAAATAAAAATAGGCTTACTATGTACACAGAATTTACAGTTACATTTACAGTTGTGAGTGCAGAAAGTGACTGAGTCAATCACTGAGTGATTGATTAAGTAATAGTTAAAGTGGCAGGTGTTTAAGAAGTGTTCATGAGACCGCCAGAAGGAAAGAACCTGTTCTTGTGGGGGAAGGTTCTGGTCCGGATGGACCATAGCCTCCTGCCTGGAGTGGCTCAAATAGTCCATGTCCAGGTGAGAAGGGTCAGCTGTGATCCGACTGCTCGTCCCAGAGCTCTGGAGACGTACAGGTCCTGCAGAGATGGAAGTCTGCAGCCGATACCTTCTCAGCAGAACGCACAATGCGCTGTAGTCTCTGTTTGTCCCTGGCAGTGGCTCCAGCGTACCACACGGTGATGGAGGAGGTGAGGATGGACTCAATGATGGCCGGTGTAGAACTGCACCATCATCTGAGCTGGCAGCTTGGCTTTCCTCAGCTGCCACAGGAAGTACATCCTCTGCTGGGCCTTCTTGATGAGGGAGCTGATGGAGGGCTCCCACTTGAGGTCCTGGTGATGGTGGTGCCGAGGAAGCGGAAGGAGTCCACGGTGGTGATAGGGGAGTCTGTCATGATGAGGGGGGCTGGGGGGCTGTGACTTTCCTGAAGTCCATGATCTCCACTGTCTTCTGGGCGTTGAACTCCAGGTTGTTACCGCTGCACCAGGAAACCAGCCGGTCCACCTCCCTCCTGTAGAGCCTGATGAGAGTGGTGTCGTCCGCAAACTTGATCAGTTTTACGTAGTCGTGGTTGGAGGTGAAGCAGTTTGTGTACTCCGCTCTTCTTTTGTGGAGAAGAGCCAAGGAGAAAATCCTGTGCTGATAGTCCGAGACATTCTTCCCCAGCCGCACGCACAGCCTCCGATCAGTCAGGAAGTCAGTGATCCACCTGCAGGTGGAATCAGGCACGTTGAGCTGGGAGTGCTTGTCCTGGAGCAGAGCAGGGAGGATGGTGTTGAACGCAGAGCTGAAGTCCACAAACAGGATCCTGGCGTAGGTTCCGGGGAGTCCAGATGCTGCAGGCTGAAGTGGAGTGCCAGGTTGATGGCGTCGTCTACAGACCTGTTTGCTCTATAGGCGAACTTCAGGGGTCCAGCAGGGAGGAGGTGAAGGACTTGAGGTGGGGCAGGACCAGGCGCTCAAATGACTTCATGACTACAGACGTTAGCGCCACAGGCCTGTAGTCATTAAGTCCAGTGATCCTGGGCTTCTTGGGGACAGGAAAAATGATGGACGACTTGAAGCAGGCTGGGACGTGGCATGACTCCAGGGAGGTGTTTAAAAATGTCTGTGAAGACGAGGGACAGCACTCCTGCGCAGTGTCTTAATGTGGCGGGAGAAACACCGTCTGGTCCAGCAGCTTTTCAGGGATTTCCGAAATAGTCTGTTTACATCAGAGAGATGGCCACCATGGGGGAGGGGCTGGTCACATCAAACCTGGAGTAGGTGTTAAGTTGCTCAGCCAGTTTTCGATTGTCTGCAGCAGGGGGCGCTTGTAGTTTGAGCTAGCTCTCAATACCGCTTTGCTAAATCCATGCTTTGCATATTTGTAGGGCTCTTTGTCACCAGCCCTGTGCGCTGCCTCCTTCTGCTGCCTTAACTGCCTCAGTTTTGGTGTGAACCAGGGTTTGTCATTGTTGAAAGTGACTTTGTTGTATGTTGGTATAATGCTGTCCTCACAAACATGCGTGTAGCTCCTCCGCTGCCTCATTGGTCCACTTCTCAGATTTCCTCACTGCAGGTTTTGAGAGCTTCAGCCTCTGTCTTTACGTGGGGATCAGGTGAACCATGGTGTGATCTGAAAAGCCGAGAGCAGCTTGGGCCACGGTGCGGAAGGTGTTGCTGACTGTTGTGTAACAATGATCCAACGTGCTCTGCTCTCTGGTCGGAACTTTAATAAACTGTCTGTACTTTGGTAGTTCGTGGCTGAGATTCCCCTTGTTAAAATCTCCCAAGATAATAGAGAAAGAGTCCGGGAAGGTCTGCTCCACACTCACTCCACACACTATTGGATATTGATTTATATTGTTTATCCAGTATTTACAGCCACTGTCAACCCAGAGTTTTTCATAATGTTTGTTGTATAGTTACTACAAGGTCACTGCAGAGTTAACATAGTATAATTCTAATATTATTGCCACTACCCAATTAACCACCACAGGCTGCAGAATAGCTTATTTATGGAAATAAGTGACGTTGTTCTCTTTAAACTTCACTGCACTCACAAACAAACTCACGTGTAACCATTTATTTTTCTTCCACTCGCCTGCACCTCAAATGTAGACACAGCTGATCAAGTTAGCATCACGTTAGCATCACGTCGCCAGTGCATGTGCGACCCAGTTGAGGCAGAGCCAAGATGGCTGACCATGCGCGCAGTTGCGGGCCCCTGGGGGTCCATGACACACCACAGCGGAGCATGTGACGTCTGCTATAAGACTCATGCTGACACGTGCACCGGAGGCTATGTGTGCTTTTCATCAAATAGACAAACTCAACACAGTCCAAGCACTTTTAAAAACCTTTCCAATTCATTATTTATCTTCGCATGACTGTACGAGTAAGATCTTAAATCATTCAATTTAGCTACATTTCCACATCTGTAAATAATACAAATTGGTTGGAGGTTTGGTCTCCAGAGATGGTCAAGCTAAAAATAACAGTTGACACATTGAAGCGGAAAATGGTTTAGTTAAATCAAGTCATACGTATTCCCAAGAGTTTACTCATTTGAATAAGCAGCTTATGTCATGATTGGAGATTCACTGGAGACCGCCTATCTGCTGTGGCTGGGGATGTTTTTGAGTTTGGGTGATGTGAACTTTTTTAACAAGATGTCGACATGGACTGACAGTTTGAGGCAGTCAAGATGACATTAAGATGACAGGTAGAGTAAATCATTTTAAAGGCATGGGCAGTATTTTGAGTCTCATTGCACAGCGCGAACATCAGCTATATTGCATAATATAGATTTGTTTATGGCGATTCATTCATTTCTAATCATCAGTGATCAGCTAGGGTCTTTTTAATGGAGAAGTCCACAGCTGCTCTTCTGTCTGTAAAAGCATATGGTTTGAGGCAGAGTTAAGATTTGGAGGAAGACATTTCAAATGTTTTTGGCTTAAATGGAAATTATGAAATGCATTATCTATGTTCAGGAAATTAATATTGAAAGCTTTTTTTATTTTTTTGTATTAAGGCCAAATCAAATTGAATCGGAAATTGTGATCAATGTAGGGTTACATTTCTAGTTATGACAAAAAACGGATTAACTCCTCCCAGTCTGGTGAATAAGACCGGAGCCACCGACTGTCTAAAACACAAAATTATTGCTATAGTTCAGGTGCACTATGGAGTCTTTATAATGGAGAAATGCATGTTTGTAATGTGAATGTAGGATATTATTGCTCACATGATGTGATGTTGACATGTTTAATGTTTTGTTGTTGTTTTACTGCAGGAGCCTGGTATGGATGAGCCTCCATGTAACTGCGCCAACAGAGTTTCCATAGAGTACCTTTCCGAGGGCCGCTACAGACTCGGAGACAAGACCATCTTCATCAGAGTGAGTGGGCTTTCTGCAGCTCATCATGAGACGCAGCTCAAGCAACAACCATGTGTAGATATTATACTGAAAGTTAACTGCATGACATAATAGAGTTTATTTGCAAAAGTGATAAAAGAATGACAAAATTCAACAAATAGCAGTATGATAAGTGTAAATAAATGTTCTTTTTGACATAGTAGAAATGCTTAAACTTCCATAAGCTTTACAACTGAGACCACTACAACCACATTTATCCCATTTAAATGCCATTTAATACCAAAAAGTTGAAAGAAGTAGCCTTTCTGCACTTTGTTTTCTCTTGCTACGCATTTTTAAGCTGACATTTTGTAGTAAGTCCTGAAGGCCCTATCATATTTGAGTGTGTTTGATAGCAGTGGAGTCCAGTCACTATAATCTCGTTTGCGGGTTTTACTGAAGCTGGTTAGCGTAGTGTCGCTCTGCTTTAGTTACGTCATAAAGTTGTCCGTGCCAAGCCTTAGGACAGACATTTATAGATCCCCATGTTATTTTAGGAAGTTTTCACACAAAGACGTCAGTGCCTTTTGTCCATTTGGTACACAAACAAAAGTGTTGAGGACGGAAGTTCAAGTGCGTTGGTGTTGAAATTTGAATTATTCATGACAACATATTCATGAAAAGTAAATTCTTTATTGATGGCTAAATGTTCTATATAAAAAGGGCATTTATTGTGAGTGTTTTTTTTTATTATCATGCTTATATTTCCCCATATGTAAACATGTTACCTTGTGCTAATTGTTATATTTTTGGTAGGTTTTGTATAATCAAACATGTTTTTTGCTGACTAAGGGAAAGACTCAATTTGAAGTGGAAAAAAACGGATAAAATATATAAAATTCACAAGACAAACAATACATTTGATCTAATTTGATCTTAAGTTCACACAGCAAACAAGAGAAAAAAAATCTTGTTTTTTGTGTGAATTTAAGTAAAAAAAATCTTGTTTGCTGGGTTTTTTTCTTTTTTCTTACAGTTTATTGTGTTGTTATTTTAAGTAAAAAACGATTGATTCTTGGGAACATCCATTACATGACATCCATTACATGACATCTCCTGCACTAATTTGACTCTAATGTCTCCCTTCCAGATGCTGCACGGTAAACACGTGATGGTGCGGGTCGGCGGCGGATGGGACACTCTGCGTGGGTTCCTTATGAAGTACGACCCTCGGCGAGTGCTCCAGTTCACCACTCTGGAGCAGAAGATCCTGGCGTTTCAGAAAGGTCCACCCGGTTTGGGACACAACCACCATCACACCGGGACCCCTGCACCACCGCCCCCTCCGCCCGAAATGGACCCTCTCGCGGCTGTCAACGACCTAATGTCGTCCGGCTCCTCCTCCTCCGAGTCGTCCTCCTCATCCTCTATTGCCCCCTGTAAGCCGCTACAAACCTGCAGGTCCTCCCCTGCATGTACACCGACTTTACCCAGGAAGAATACGGCTACCGCGCCCAAAAAGATTCTCCACGTGGCCCCTAAAAAGCCAACTCAGCTCCCGCTTCCAATCACCAAAAACACGTCGTCTTCTTTGCCATGTACTCCTAAGCAGACCCCCAGCCCGAGTGGTTCAGTCCAGCGTAGAGCCATGACGCCATCCCCCGTGCTTTCGAATCCAGCGTCGAGACTTAAGCTTAGGGCAAATCCTCGCAACGGGGCGCAACCAAGGAGTCCAGTCTGCCCCGAACCGTCCTCCAAATGTCCCAAACCGTCAAGTCCGCTTACCTCTCCAACAGGTATCCCTCTGCCACGCCCTGCCACTGCCCCCGCCAGAGCTAATGCTAACACCGCTAATAACGCTATGGCTAAACCTCCCACGGGCGCTAACCAACGTTCCCGTTTAGCCCAGCGCCGTCCCGGGTCACCAGCTTCTCGTCTCCGTTTAGAAGCGACGAGAAGAGTTCGCACGGCTCAAAATCGAACACCTACACCCAATTCAAGTTCCAGAGCGGCGTCCCCAGCCCCAAGTAGCTCCAGTAAATCAAGTGATATCCAGGCTAAAGCTAAAACGCCCGTGCAGAGAAAGCTAACTGCTAATGGGGTGAAAACTGTTGGTAATTCACTCATCCCTACACCAGTTCAAGGGCGGGTCCCCGTGACTGGTAACACAAGCCCCAAATGTAGTCAGAAAACCCCTACCGAGGCAAAGTTTACACCGAAAGCACAAGCTAACGCTAACGCTAGCAATAAAAAGGCTAAGTCCGAGCCAGAAAATACTCAGAAGTCAGCCATTCCTAAAGCCACCAAGACGGACGTAAACGGAAACAAAAAACCCACTCAGATCAAATCCAAAACCGTGGAGCCATACTTTGAAATGAACTCAAAAAGAAAACTAAAACAATAAATTCTCAAAACCAGCCGGCTGGTCTTTCTGCTCCCTCCAAACCAGCACTTCTCGTTTTAACACTGTTTCTAACATAAATCTAATCTAGAGTAACAATAATTACTGTCTGTTTTGGAAATTTTGTATGTTATTTAATTGTCGCCTGTAGGTTTTTAATCTGATTTTGTAGTTTTTATTTTTTTCAGAGCTCATATCCAAGTTCATGGTAAACACTAATCTCATTGTTTACATTTTTTTTTAAAACTTTTGTTACGGCCATTAACTGCATTTTAAAACATTAACCTCTAATGACTAAGGACATTTTGACACATGACGTAATTTTGTAAATGGCTGATCGGTCGGCAAACTTAATAATAATGTGTGTCCCATGTTGCAAGATTTTTAAAACATATTTATCCGAGTTTTAATTACAAAACGTCTTGCCAAATGAAGTAGTACGTTTCCTGCAGTTTGTGGAAATATAAAAAGTTATGATTGCCTTAACCATTTAGAGTCTCTATAATTCATGTGTAAAATGTCCTTTCAAATAACACTACCATGATTAACATATCTGTAATGGAAACCAAAGTTTATGGAGTTTGGAGAGATATCTTCCACTGGTAAATGGTCATGCTACAGATTGTGTTTATAAATGAGCCTGGTCAGCAAAACCTATTCATTTAGCAAGTCTCTTCAGAGTAATTGTTTAATTTCAACTAGTTGTACCGGTATATCTAAAAGGGGCTGACTCGATGCAGTGCCTTGTCTCTATGATTTGACCTTGAGCTCAACCAGTTGCATTTACAGCTGGTTTCCTCCACATTGGTCAATACTGGCTCTTGGCAATGACATTTTATGCTCAAAAGAATACCATAAAGACTTGGCCAGTCCATTACAGTACATTTTGGAGAGTCTTCTAGTCACTCTGATTGGCTAATTGCAAAGGGTTGTTTTCTATTGCTTGATGTCTTTTCCAAACAACCTAATTTCTAGTTTAAAGTTACACATTTTAAATAATGAAATTGCACAAATTGCTGGCCAGGCTGATTATAAATGATTTTCAGGTGGAAAGGTTTATCTCAGTGGTACCAGACAGTGCCATGAGAAACCATTTTGCCGTTGTGCCTTTGACAGAAATGGGTCAGAATTTCAGAATGTACCGGACTTTTGGTATGGGGAGGGGGTGGGGAGTTAAATGGCTTTCTGGATCTTTATTGCACACTGTTCACAGGAAGGAGAAAGGAACTACTGAACTCTAAACTCGCTCTGCCCTCTAGTGGCTGCAATAATGTTACAGCATAATCTACTTTTTGGACTTTTCTATGTGTTTGTGGACAAAGTCTTTAGTTTTCTATGTAGTGTTGGTGTCTGTGAGTGAGTACATAAATATGAAGCAGCAGATAAATAATCTTGTGAGGCTTTTTCTTGGCACTTTATAGAAACTGGTGTTGGTCACAGTTGAATGTCGTTTTTCTCGTCTGTTTTTGATGTTTATTAATAAATGGAAGTGTTTTAAAGTTGATCTGTACTCCATCCTTTGTTTCTTGTTTGAAATGGTTTGATATCAGATACAATGTTAATTTATGAGACCTCTTGACTTGAATACATTACCAAGCAAGTGGTTTCCAAATGTGCTGTGTACATGCTTACTGATAATAGTAATTTATACTAATTTATTTCTAAAACTGAGCCTGATTTACCCTGAAAAAACTGTAGATGGCACCAAGAGCAGATTTTTAAAGGTGTCAAGCAAAACATTTTGCATCTAAAAGCACTACAGCTTTGGAGGTCCAGTGTGCAAAATACAAAAAGGCCTGAATGTAGTTTAGTGGTAAAAGAGGATTCTGACAAAATGAACCTATCATTACTCTGATAAAATAGTAGGCTAGTGCATTTACAATCCAAATAATGGATTATACCAATTAAAAACACATTGTAGTGTAAAAGAAGGACAAAAGGAAACAGTTGCACTTTTCATGTTTTTCATATATTTTTTAAATTTGCCATTTTGAAGTGCCATAATTTGGAAACATTACATTTCTTTTATAGATTTATTAAATACAAGAATGCCTCAATAACAATTATTACTTGAAAACCTGTAACTCACAAATACAGTGCTTGTTTATGACATTTTGCCAAATCCATGAGAAGCTCTGCTCTCAAAAAGGCAACGGCCAATGCCTGATCTCATTTGAGCCGATTCAATGTCACTAACACAAACCGCGGCACCTGTTGAACCTACGTCCATTTCTACAGCAGCAGAGGTGTGTGCTCCCCGGCCGGCTCGCTCCTCCGCGTCAGCTGCCTCAGACGGGACAGGAAGCGGTTGGGCAGAGGGGGGCAATGGTAGCTGGGGTCCAGGACGTTGGTTTTTCGTCGCTCTCGTTCCTGGAGCCACATTAAATAAGGACTTGGAGGGAAAAACGGGCGCTCTCGCTCCCTCAGCAACTGCAGGATGATGCCGGACACACCAAGCACCACCCACACGGACAGCAAGATGTAGTCTGAACGAAAGCAGAGATGGACAGTGTCACCATCGTTTCATTTAAAATAATTGATGGAATAGCAATCCTTTTAGAATATATGTTGCTCTGTGCTCCTATAAAATAAATCGAGCATCTCAAAATTCAGGACATCTTTTGCTATATCTTCCTTTTCTTTTATCAATCAGTCCATGGAGCACAATGCCAACAAAGATTATTACATGTACTATATGTAAAACATTTGCATGCCTGACAAAAAATGGCTTCTGGCAAGTCTGTACACAGGAGTAATGAATGTATGTCTCCAACAACGTTCCTTTTGTATTCTTTTTGTTTTCACACAATTTTGGTTCTTTTAAAAGACCATATAGTTATAGTATTCACATCTTACAACTATATTGTTGCACACGTATGCCAGGCTCCAAGTGCTGCCCACCGCAGTGTCGTGAGTTCGAATCCCGACTCTGACAATTTACTGTATGTCCTCCCTTCCCACTCATCCCCCATTTCACGCTTACCTTTCCTGTCTAATAAAGCCTTCGGGCCAAAAAAATATTTTAAAATAATAAATGGGGTGGGATTATTTGTTTGCATTGATATTAAATATGTATGATGTCAAGTATCCATCTACATAATTTGATTCAGTTGTCTAGATTGTAACATAAACCTGCCCAGGGGGAAATTAGCATATTTTGCTATAAACTGGTACAGGGCATCCTTTCTTCTTTTGTAGTCAATGTAACATTGTACACTGTAAAATAAAACATACCAAATAATTCTAACCTGCCCTCCACTTCAAACTGTTCAGAATGTTGTAAGGTATTAGGTTAATTATTATCATTGTCATTGTATATTTACAACAAAATGTGGAGCTGTCATTGATACGGACTCAGTAAAAAAAAAATTATATTAATATTAGCTAGATGTGGGCTATAGAGAGTATGACTGGGAGGAATTTCAGTTATGGGTAGGTCATGGGTGTGGGTGGGCTAGAATGTTTTTCAATTGGAGGGTTTGCCACCTGTTAAGGTTAAGGTACATTGCATTTCCTTAGGAGCAGTGGTTGTTGCAGTGCAGTTCCCGGGTACCCATCTCCAGATATTTGTGCTAGGCTTGGTCAGGACTTGTGTGCATTATGGAAACCGGAGTGGCCAGAGGAGTGCCTAGGAGAATGCCTAGAGGAGTGTCCATGCAAACTCCACACAGAAAGGCCCAGGCTGGCCCGAGAATTTAATCTCCAACCTTCTTGCCGTAAAGCGAGAGTGCTAGCCACTATGGAGGCAAGCAGATAGCAGACCCTCCACAAGAAAGGTTAAGCAGTACACTTTCAGTTCGGACTCTTTTGAAGAAGGGAACAGCAGTATCAGTATATAACCCACCTATCCCTTGGAAAGGCACGTTGGCGAAAGCGCCGCTGAAGTTGGTGTTGAGGAGCCGTTTGAGGATGTTCAGGGTGATGTAGGACAGACTGGTGTAAACAAAAGCATTCACCGCTAACACAACGGCATAGGCACCTACCACTCCACAAGTCGTGATGTTTCCCTGAGCACACACAGACACAGGAATAATAAGTAACAAGATTTTAGAGTTAAAATAAAAAGTCGGACATTTGATTTGTAAAACTTTTAAATCATCAAACAGAAAAACTATAACTATAATTTCAATATTGCCCACCGACGACGGAGCCAACCCACATTTTTTAAAATTGCGGGGCACACAAGAATAAACTCGTAAATTAACGAGAATAAACACAATCACTGTTCTTACGAGCTCATTGTGGATTTTACTACGGCCCCTGTAGCGGCCCGAGGAGCCGTGCGCACTGGGAAGCCTCAGTTTTACGCACCGATTCTAACCTTTTTGACATCCCTTGGACAAACTTGGTAAAACACCAGCCCACACTGGATAGCACAGTGGTGGTTGGTGGTGATCATTTTTTGAGGCATGCACCAACTGTCTAGTGGAAGAAGATGGATGAAACCAATTGTGTTCATGTTTGTTAGTGATGTTTTATGCACACAACATCATCCATACAAGCCTCTTACAACAGAGTAACACAACCACAGCCTAACACACTCATGTAGCCCAGGCTGATAACTACAATGAGGGTATACTATAGCTAAAATTTGCCAAAAAATGAACACAGGCCCGCAGTACAGGGTCTGGAGCACTGGTCCCAGGCCCGCAGTACAGGGTCTGGAGCACTGGTCCCAGGCCCGCGGTACAGGGTCTGGAGCACTGGTCCCAGGCCCGCGGTACAGGGTCTGGAGCACTGGCCCTAGGCCCGCGGTACAGGGTCTGGAGCACTGGCCTCAGGCTCGCGGTACAGGGTCTGGAGCACTGGCCCCAGGCTCGCGGTACAGGGCGGTAAAGGGTCTGGAGCTCTGGAGCTCTGGCCCCAAGCCCCGCGATACAGGGTCTGGAGCACCGCTGCGCAGTGCGCACGGCTCCACAAGCCCGTAGTGCTGTGTTGTAAAACCTATGCACACAAATAACTCACATGAACGATGACTTTATACAACGTTTAGAAGGGTGAAGCGGCCGAATTTACGAGTTTATTCTCGTTAATTTACAAGTTTATTCTCGTAGACACTGTCGATCATGGGATCCTCTTGCAGAGACTAGAGAGCTGGTGGGCATCACTGGCACTGCCCTAAACTGGTTAAAGTCCTATCTGGAAGACAGAAAGGACTTTGTTGAAATTGGTAACTGTGTCTCAGATCAGATGCCCCTGACCTGTGGGGTACCCCAAGGGTCAATCCTGGGACCCCTTCTGTTCAACCTCTACATGCTGCCATTGGGTCAGTTGATACGCAGCGAGAATGTGTCCTATCACAATTATGCAGACGACACTCAAATCTATGTTTCACTGACGGCAGGTGAATATGGACCAGTGGATTCTCTGTCACTGCATCCAACAGATCAGTGTGTGGATGCAAAACAACTTTCTCCAGCTGAACTCAGACAAGACTGAAATCATCGTCTTTGGCCCACAGAAACAAAGAGAAAGTGTTAACTGTCACCTCCAGAGTGTCGCTCTAAAACCTACAAATCAAGTTAGAAATCTGGGGTAATAATGGACTCAGACTTGAATTTAACAGCCACGTCAAATCAACAACATCAGCAGCCTTTTACCATCTAAAAAACATTACCAAAATCAAAAGTATAGTGTCCAAACCAGACTTGGAGAGACTTATCCATGCGTTTGTCTAGTAGGTTAAACTATTGTAACGGCCTGCTCACTGGCCTCTCCAAAAGAGCTGTAAAACAGCTGCAGTACATCCGGAACGCCGCTGCTCGGGTCCTGACTAGAACCAGGAAGTACGATCACATTAGTCCTGTGCTCAGGTCCCTGCACTGGCTCCCTGTGGCTCAGAGAATAGACTTCAAAGCAGCTCTGCTTGTATACAAGTCTCTCCATGGCCTAGCACCAAAGTACATCTCGGACATGTTAGTGCCTTATGAACCATCTCGGACTCTGAGGACCTCAGGGACCGGCCTCCTGCTGGTGCCCAGAGTCAGGACTAAACATGGGAAATCTGCGTTTCAGTTTTATGCAGCTAAAATCTGGAACCGTCTTCCTGAGGATCTGTGACAGGTCTATACTCTGACGATGTTCAAATCTAAGCTAAAAACTGTTTGGCTGTGCATATGACTGAAATGATTTTCTTCGCACTCTTCTCTTTTAGGTCTTAAACTATTTGGCGGATAGCCTGAAAATGGCACCTTTACATTTCTTTAAATTAAGGTTTTGTGATTTCTGTCTTGTCTTTGTGATTTTAATGCATTTTTCCTGTTGTGCAAAGCACTTTGAATTGCCTTGTGTACAAATTGTGCTCTACAGATAAACTTGCCTTGCCTTGCCTTGTAGTGCCCCGCAATTTTTTAAATTTGGGTTGGCCCTTATACTCCGTCGTACCCACCTAGATTCACGCTTCCCTATAATTTGTTTTGCATACCACATTTAAATACTTCACTGTTCAGGTTACCATTAGAGGGAGTCCAAGCATATAACAACATCACCTAATAACCTATTTCATACTGTGAGTTAGGTTGACACACTTATACTGAATTGATGTTATTTTTTTTTACCTCTCTGGGCCACCGTATGAAGAACAGGGGGACAACGATCATAATGCAGCAGAACGTCACCCAGAAAACAGCTTCCGAGCGTCTGAAGATGTCTAAGTCTCCTACAACAGTCAACAAATCCAATCAAATCACCAAGGTGGCAAAATTCATATCCATTGTAGAAATGTGTTTTATTCCAGTGGAAACAAATTGGTGAAATCCCTCATTCATCCAGGAGTGTTCCAGGGAGCAGGGAGAAGAGGTTTGAAAGAGGAGAAGGAGTTAAGAAGGCTATTTTTGTGAAAAAAAGAGAACCCCTCTCCACAGAAATGGAGGTTAAAGCTTCAGCCTACCAGTCGTGTATGAAAGTGTGTTGAAGCCATGGAGTGGGAGAAGACCTGGGCATTATGGTGCTAATCAGATATTCAGTGAGGAGGGAGCGAAAGTCAGTTGACAATAGGATTTTTTTTAGCCCATTACAGGGCTGTTAGGATACAAAGAAGAGTAGTCTCAAGGGAAACTGTAAACACCCTTTATCAAGAGGTCTCAACCGGTGGAACCAGAGTATCTGAGTTCTCCGACTCGAAACATTTTGTTTTTCTAAAAACAGTGTCCAGATGACTACTACTGAATCTTTTATTCCAGTGGTTTTCATACCCAGAGGAGTGAAGAGGACAGTGGACGCGATGAGGAATCCCAACATTAATCCGACCACAATGATACAGGCCATGACCGATCCGAACCGCCACCAGCTCATGACCAGCACGACCCCGGCCACAACCCCGATCAGAGCCGAGAGGGCCAACCGGACTGAGGAGAGAGAGAGAAAGAGAAAGAGAGAGGGAAAAAGAGAGCGAGAGGGAGAGAGGAGGGAGGAAAAGAGAGAGAAAAAGAGGAGAGAGAAAGAGAGCAAGGGTGGGGAAAGAGCGAGACACAAAAATTATACATTTCTGGTAATCCTGTAGCTCAGGCTTAGGTTTAGTTTAGATATTTCATCTTACTGTCATAGTCCAGTTCAGTTGTCCTTGAGATCAGCACAAAGAAGAAAAAAGCGGTGAAACTGAACCCCATACAAAACAGCTCTGAAAGACAAACATGAAAGTCCTGGATCATACATAGTCATTACAAACTTCAAGGCTGGGCAACAACAACAAATACATTTATAATGAGTTTCATGAGTTTAGACAAGACAGACTTAAAATAAAACTCTGTTTGAACATAAAAAGTTCAAGCAGCATCATATTGAACACAATAAATCCAGTTTATTCCTCCAAACCACAGTAGACCGTTCAATTAAGAAGCCCCTAGTTGATTATTCAGTGATGATTTGAAACGATTGATATCCAATTAGTTGCACATTCCTTACAAATAACATTAACTGATGACTAAAGTTATGGGCAAGTTACAGAAGTTATTAATGTTAAAGCCCCAGTACATAACATTTTAGCCAAAAAAATTGACTAAACGAAAAGCATGTTTTTTTCATTTTTAATGTTTTTATTGCACTGAAATATTTTTATAAAAACATGCGTTCTCACTGTGAGCGGGCTCTCATCTCCACAAACCTGACTCTTACTTGGCCTGGAGGAGCCTTCTCCTGCTCGTTTCCATGGAAATGTTGTTCCTTTTGTCATAATATTCCACCAAGTATGTTTTACCTTTCTATTTCCATAGATGCAGGCGATGTGCCAACTCCCGAAGGATACATACTGTATCTATTTTATTTTAGGCTGCACTGACAGTTCTAAGTTCCCATATAGAATAAAGTCCTATGGTATCAAAAAGTATCTCAAACACTAGATTGAATTTTAAACTCAATTTCGATTAACAGAATTTAACTTTCCGCACAAAATATTAGTAGTTCTTTTAATATCACCATGTTTTCATTGATCCTTGTTCAAACTAGTAATGAGTTTGAATACTATTCTACTAGTTTATTATCAATGAATATCAGTGGGTATCTTTTTGGACAACCTTAGCTACCCTTGCCAGTCATAAATTCTTTTCAATTCTTTCAATAAAGCCACAATATGATCTCATCTGTTTGGGCCACAACATTCAGCCACAGTCATTTATTGCAGTCATGAGTTTGTCTGTACTTGAAAACAACTTTTTTTTTTTTTTTTTTTTGTAATGGCTACAGAAAACACCCCAATAAACAATACGGAGTGGTATTGAGTGAATGGATCTCTAAAATGAACTATATATATATATATACTGCATGATAGTTTTATTTTTGTAGCCTTTTTAAAGTGTTCTTTTATAGACTATTCCAATTTCTTTTCATATCTCCCACCTTTAATTGAAGACCACTTTATGTTCCTGAAGCATAATCCAAGTAAAAAAAACATGACGCAAAACGCAATTAATAAATAAATAACTCAATGAAACAGTTATTAGTAGTTAGTTAGCATCTACAGTGAGTCATATATGTTAACTATTCAACAATCTACAGCTAAAACATCAATGTACTTTAAAAATGACAAGAGTTTATCACTCATCAATTAATTTAATGAATAGTCATTTTTTGTGACCATGTATTTAATCGTACGGACTCATAAATGACTTGGGGTAGTTTTATATAAAGTATGTGATTGTATTCACACGACGGTTGAATCAGCTGCACTCACCACACTTAAAGAACCTGTGTCCGAGGAAGCAGACGAACAGACCGGCCAAACCAGTGATGGTGAAGAAGATTTTAGTGGAAATTTTACCTGAAGAGAAAAAACATTTGTTTCTATTTATTTGTTGCCTAATAATAATAATAATAATAATAATAATAATAATAATAATAATAATAATAATAATAATAATAATAATAATAATAATAATAATAATAATAATAATAATAATAATAATAACAGTTGTAAAATATGATAAAATAATGTTGCTGGAAAAAAATTGCATACATGTGGACCATCAGATGCATGTTCATTCACAAAGTGTAAAATTAACATGTTTCCATATTGCAAAGCATTCTTGGCCAAGGAGGCTTGGTCAATTAATTGGTTAATGGTGTATTAGTCAACTGATTATCTTATTGGGATCAAGATTTACCTGGACAACAGCAGAAAGGAGAAGACATGGAGTGTTAGTGGTTTTTAGAGTTGGTCCGTTTGTATTGTGTTGTTGGTCTTGTATTTTTCTGTTGTAAAGTTGTTTTAGTATAAACTCTTGTGTTGTGTCTGAGCAAGTCTTTAGTCGGCCAAGACTTTCTTTGGTCGGCAACAGCCCTAAAGCTTCCAAACTGTCACAAAACACAAAATCTAGTCCAGGCCCATCCATCTATCATGTTACTTTTTATTTGTTTGAACATTTATTCACTAGGGTTGGACGATATTGACAAAATTCATATATTTTGGAGTATCCCAATGACTATATTCAGATGTTCAAAAATGTCTTTAAATGTATTAGTTGAGGTTAAATGATCAGAAAAAATTTAAATTAACCAATTTCATCAAACTAAAAATACTTTAGGCTCCTGGATTGGTTCAAAACAGATATCACAGTACATCACTACGAGCTTAATGAGTGACCAGGTATTTTGTCTGACCGAGTGTGTAGCACCCGTCGAGTTTGGAGGAGAAGCTGCAGGCGTAGGTGTGCACTGGGACGTAGGAGGCGGAGGTGTTTAACAGAGGGTCCCTTACGACCACTGAGTAGATGACGCCCTGTCCCGGGATCGAGCTGAAGACAGCTGCTGTCCGCTCTGCAGAGGACAGGGTCAGCATCTGAGAGGGGATAGAATATCAAGACACACTTAAGATTTTTAAAACAACCGGAAAAAGTAATATAAAGCCACTGTTTTGTAAAAGAAAGACATCTTCAGGAGAAATTCGGGAATAAATGTACTATTGCACCTTTTTTAAAGGCTCTTTGTGGCTTTAATATATGTATTTTTTAGCCACAGACCAAATTCATTCCTCACTTTGCCTTCACATTCCTAAACTCAAGTCTAACAGCTCCTAGTCTTCTAACCACTGCTACTATCAGATATGCAATCAATACCAATCAATCAATTGCTCTATAATTAGAGGCAGACATCCCACATCCGTCTGATTTTTGCATTAAAGGAGGTATATTATGCTAAATAAACTTTTATGAGCTTTTAACACACACACACACACACACACACACACACACACACACACACACACACACACACACACACACACACATATATTAAATTAATATATAATATATAATAATATATACTTACCAGGGTAAAATGATACTATGAAGAGGCTTATAAATTCTGCTTTTCTTAACAGGAGGTCAAAAGACTCATTTATGTTATGAAACCGTTTTAGATCAATCAATTTTAGCATTTACAATTAACAAAATGTAAATTCATGATCTACACATGGAATAGTTAATTACCATGTGATACTAGGGGGAAAAAAACATGCTTTCTTTAGGAGGTGCTTCACATTAAATACTGTGTAAGGGCAAAACATATTTACTACAAAAAATAAATCTGTTACAACCCCTTTAATGCTGTTCATTGTTTTTTATAGTACCGGTATCTTAGAATCCAGGGAGTGATGCAGAGGTTGCATGACCATGTGGCTCAGCAGCAGAGCTTATGCAGGTGAACTAGCCAGACTTGAGGATGTTTTGCTAAAGAAAATATCATGATAAACAGGAAAGGGAAAAATGACCTAACAAGTGCTCGCCAGTGGTGCAGTGCTTAAGGGCGTTGCACGTGTTTTCTGCTCTCGTGATGTCATGAGTTTGATTAGGGCCTCGACATCCCCTCTCCCCCCTTTTCCCTGCCCAACTGTCCTGTCAAATAAAGCCTTGGGCCAGAAAATCTTTGGAAAAAAAATAATAAAGAAAGAAAATTGCCTTTTTAAAAAGACAGCAACATTATTTTTGTGTAATCTCCCAAACAATATTGAAATTATATTTCTGCTATTTTTTTATGGTCACGTCAAGTTTTGTGCAAAACCTGAACCTCTGCTAAGACATTTCCATGCAGATTTGAGCATATTCCTGATGCATTATTAAAACATAATCTGAATATTGTTATTGTTATTGTATATTTAGATCATCATTTTTGTCAAACTAATTGTGACATTCAGGTTGAACTTTACCCCATCCATGAAGTCAACGGGGATTATGGATTAGGTTACTTAAAACTAAATATTTTTTTTGTAAATGTAAAAAGAGTACATTGTTGTAATGAGCAACACAAAATAGGGAAGTGCAGAACTGAGGATATTTGGATCAATCTTAGTCTGAAGCAAGTATGGATGGACTGCGTTCGTAATTGTGCATGAATGAATAAACACGACTCACTGCCATCCCTTTATAAAATTAGACTTGTTTGGTGTGGTGTGAAATTGACCTTGTTGCCATTGGAGACCATGCCCTCAGAATCAGCTACAGTCTCCAGAGCCCTGAACAGACTCCGCTCCGAGAGGTCGTTTTCTGGAAGGAAAAACTGAAACACGTCGTACTCCAACCTCCATCGAGAGAACGGGCCAGAGGAGGCGTCACAGGCCGGGGCGGGTTCACCTCTAGGAAAAAAATTATATTATACTAGGTCGTGGGCTGCCCTTTATTACTAGTGTTACTCCTGTTAAAAATATGTGATGCAAGCTTGTGTTGTAGCTTTGTCAACAAACTGCACTCCAAAGAAGAAAATGTAAAGACATTGAGATTAATTTTCTATTTTAAATTAATTTCAACTGAGTAGTTGTAACTACTATTGTAGTAAATTTAGGCATGTTTTCAACTGGCTTTGGTCCCTTAGACCTGTTCGTCTTGGAGCTCTTCCGCTCGTTATGGTTAATAATGGCCTGCACTTCCATGCTCAGGGCCTGGCTCTGCATCATGGGGCAAAGTTCTGTTAAGTATAAGCACCTGACATCACAACTTCCGGCTTATACTCTGCTTTTTCTGCATTTATTTCACATCTCTGTGCTTCTGCACAGCCTCTTTATGTAATGCGTTGGGTCTGGATAACATTAGATGCTTTATGCACTGGAAATAAAATACTTTAGGTCTTGATGTGAGTGCTGTGTACCTCGCAGGGTCTGTGTTGGATCGATTAAACGGCCAGTGCCTTTCACTTAAAACAGTATAGATATATCTAAGTGAATTAAAGAAGTTCAAAATAAACAAACCTAAAGGCAAGAAATAAATATTTAAAAAGCAGTCAAAGATACCTAGTTTGTTTTTAAATCTAGACCTAAAAAAACTAGGTGAAACAAAATAATTTGATAAAACATAAGTTTTTCCATTTACGTTATGCTGTCATTTTGGTTCCGAGCTAAGCTCCTTACATCAGTTTCCCTTATTTCCATAGCAAATGAGTCATGCATGGATGACCCTGGTTTATGGAGCCAAAATTCACATTAAAATATGAAAAACCTAAAACTAAAATTGATTTTGTGGTGCAGTTCCCTGGTTCAGTCAGGTCTTAGTATAGACCGCATGCAGTTATGGCTCTGTTTTAGACCTGCTTTTTTTTAGTTGTACTGGACTTATTCTAATTTAGTCCTAATGGTGTAAATGAAAAAATAATTTTTTGTGGTTGATACTTTGATAACACTGTCTAGACTGATGCTAAAATGCTTTATCACACAATAGAGAACTAATCAGATGGAGCCAAACACAAATTAAGTTTGTCCCACCTCACATATCCTAAATTGGCCGGAGCGAAGCGTATGGTGGTCTCGTAGAGGTTGTAGTGAATGTAGATGTTCGGATCGATGTCCAGGTTAAACTCCACGTTACAGCCACCGGGCACTGGGTCTAAAACAGAAACAAACTCATTATTCATAATGTTGTTTATCTGATATCTTGGCTCCATTCAGACTGACTGAATTCAGACTTAGTTCAACTCTTTCAAATCTTTGTCCTAGTTTGACACTAAGACAAAAAGGTCAACAAGCTATTCCTATTAAATTATTGTGTGGTAATGAAATGTATGTGTTTTTGTGCAAATTTAACACAAACCAACCCTTACGCCACAATTTCTCCAATTTATTTTTTACTTATAATTAGTTAATTTTCCCCTGAGACTAGGAATGTAAAGATTATTTAGTCACTTGATAATCAGGATTGTTAAGGTCACAGTAATTGTTAAGAAAAAGAATGAATTTCAATTCACTCTCAACTTGAAGTAAACGTACTTGTAAAGTGCTTTTATCTGGTTGTTTAAGTCACATTAACTTTACCACACAGAAAGTTTGATGTACTGTAAATAACGCTGGTCACATAGAGGGATGATAATATGTTACAGTGTGAATGAAAATAAGGATTTCACTGTTTTGTCAAAGCCAAAAAACATCTACATATTTACTGACAGCTACTGATTGATGAGGAACAGTTTAACCAGTAGTTTGAAACTACACAATGCACAATCACATAATCTTGCACCAAGCAGCTACATTTCACCACATTTCAAGATAACGTGTTTGCAACTTCCTGTTTGAGCTACAGGATACACTTTGAAGAAGCAGAAGTAACTGTTAGTGACTGTTGGTGTGAATATTTACAATTTTCAGTTCATATAAAAGTGCACTATACACATTTTTTATCCACCTTCTATTCTCCATGAAGATTTTATTGAAAACCAACAACATTGGAGGGTTTTGAGAATGGACTGGGTCAAATCCCAGCTTCTCAAAGTCTTGATCATTGTCCTGCAGCAGAGGAGAGCCTGAGCTTGAGGCGATCACCACCAGGTGTGACTGCAGGCCAGATGTTCTTTTTATCAAGAGCACCAGATGTAATGGGCCACAAGACAGAATATTCTTGAGGGATCATCCAGGTGTTTCTAGGCAAATGTGAGACAAGCCTTTGTATTCTTTTTTGTCAGCGGCGGTTTTCACCTTGAAACTCTTCCTTGGCTGCCATTTTTGCCCAGTGTCTTTCTAATGGTTGAGTCTTGAGTCGAGGCCTGCTGGTCTTCTGGATTCTTCTGGATTGTTTTGTGAGTAATAATTGCAAACTTGGGAGAAAATTATGGTTTCCCATTTGTTCTCATTATTGAAATTGACTGGCTCTGCTTTCTCCCCTTAATATATCACATAATAACTGAAAAACTGAATTTACTTACCTCTGTGAAATATACAAATTGGTTGGATGATCTACAATATAGTGTGAAAAGTAGTCCATTCCTGGTTTGAATCTGGTTTGGTTTGTAACTCTGTCTATGTCATACCAGAGCTGGCGTAGGGCAGGATGACGCCGCTGCCGGATACTGGTTCACTGTTGGTTGTCGAGAGGAACAGGGTCAAGGAGATCTCCCCTGGATCCAGCGGAAAGAGCAGTCCAGGATCTACACCTGAATGGGATCCACCAGCACCTGGGAACTGGGGGTGAGATAGGACGAAATTAACAGAGAAATTCTCAAAATAACCATGCCAACACTTGACACTTTCCAGTGAATATATTAAAAAAAATTATATATAACATGTATTTATAAAATGTGTAATATATATATATATATATATTATATTATATACTGTGACAGATTCCAGACAAACACAGGAGTCAAAAAGCTTCAATGAATCGGTCAAAAAGAACCAAAAAGATGACACAGCACCGGGAGCTGACCGCACAGTATGAACACGCAGACCATTTACAAGCAGCGCCCTAATACATTTGATGATAAATATGTATAAACCTCGAATCTAGTAAAATAAAACAGCAAAACTTACTCTAGACCACAACTGATGGTATTTAAGACAAGGCTTCAGGGGGGAGTCGATTCTTCTGCAGTTATATATATATATATATATATATATATATATATATATATATATATATATATATATATATATATATAATTGCTTACTTAGAGTCAAATTAATCCATATTTTTATCCTCTTTTGAGTTATTCCTTTATAGTCCTAGTCCTGTTTTAGACCAGTTTTAGATCTAGTGGTACTCCTAGGCCGTATTATTTTATCAGTATTGGTTTGTACAGAAGTTTAGTACCAATGTCAGCCAGCAACACACCAGTGTCTTTGTATCGAGTGCATATTTGACAAAAAGAGCTACAAACTGCATTAGACCTGGTTTACCATGTTGTGCCACAGCGGTTACACAACTTTAAACTCTCGTATACTTGATAGATTGATATATTTATTCAACCAACCAAGCCACATCTCTACACTATTGGACTTTGTTATGCATTTGTAAGCAAATCCTCCACAACCGTACGCAAACTGGCTTTGAAGTTTTCTCCACAACCATTTATCTTGATATTTAGATTTTTCTTTCAGATAGAAATAGCAACTGATCTGCTTAAATCCATTTCTGTCTCACCATGGTATAAACCAGGTGTGTGTTTTTCTTCTCCTGCTGAATTGGCCCACATTATCTGGAGATGTACTTTTTACAGCAAGTATGAAATCCTTTAACATTTTAACCTCAATAACTAACATCTTGGCGTGAGAAAGACCTGATATTATAATAGGTGCCAAAAATAACTGAAGGTATTACGGCACTTTAAAACCTTAGATATTTGTTAAGAATGATTCACGGTATTGACCACCGGTTTGTGGACACCGCTTGTATAAACAAAAGGCTGTCAGTCACTTGATGTCTGTATGTCTGCTCAACTTTAACCCACAGTGACGTCAATAGGTTCCCCTTTTGACCTCAGTGTAGATATAGAAACATTTATTATCTTAACTTGTAGTTCTTCCACCCAAAATAATCAGCCCTCTCTGACCAAACGTTTCCATAAATGAAATCATCTTTGGGACAGTCTCAAGAAGGCCAGAAGGATTTGAGGGGCCACAATTAGCAGTTAGCCGCTCCTATTTAAGTCTGTGTTTTTCAAATGTACACTTGGAACCAAATTATTTAAAATAAATTCCAAATCACATCAACGCCATTTGTTGGAAGAATTGGATTTTGACATTTTCCAAACCCCTCAGTCCTGGTTTTGAGCTCCTTTGCCCTGTCCCGTCTTGTGTAAATCAGCTGACAGTCTCCAGTCTTCAGAAAAACAAAGAGCTCTTTGATGGATCAGAGCTGGAGTGGTCCAGTCACACTCTGTCGGCTTGCTTCACATTTTATGCCGCTTCATGCTAAATGATAATATATATACACGACATGTCTCCAAAGGTAGAAAAATGCATGTGATAAAAAATACAGTGCAGTACGGTTTGGGTTTATGAAAAGATAGAATTTTGTTTTACAGCACAAATATACCTTACAAAGTGTTCAACTAAGTGTTGTTCCTCCAACACCTGTCGCCCAGTCAGGTGCGCAGAGTCCACCCAGATACCAGTTTTCTACTGTTAAAATGTAAAGTGTTTACGCAGAGCTTTCTGTGAACGCTTGTGCTAATCCCCAAGACTGTTTGACGTCGCACACAGACAAAAACTTCTCCTTGTTGTTCTTATGTTGTTTACTTTCAAATTGTCCACTTCTCTCAGCTGATACCTTCCGTCTCTGTGTCTGAACAATTTATCACACTGTTAATGTAGTATATTGTTATGATCAAAAAGTTGGGGAATCAGCGTTTCAGTTTTACAGAGCTAAAATCTGGAACAATCTTCTTGAAGCCACGAGACGGGCCCCTACTCTGGTAGAGATAAAGTCTAAATAGTTCTGTTTAGCTGTGCCTGTGACTGAGGAAAGGTTATCTGCATTTTACATGTTTGAAATCTACTTTAATGTGATTAATTATGCATTTTTGTGTGTGATTATAATGCACTTGTAATACTAATGTATTTTATCAATGTCTGTAACACACTTTGAATTGCGTTTTGTACGAATGGAGCTCAACAAATATATTTTGATTGCATTTTTTTTTTTTGCTCCCGGAAGTTTCTCTATAAACAGATTTTGGTGAGTTTTTGGATGCATTTTTTTCTTATATTCTACTAACTACTACTGATATTGTATAATATGGGCACAAACAATTACAAAATTACTGCATTTTGGGGCAGATATGTAGTCACTAGACTGTCCAGCCTCCACCCTCCACACAAAAGGCTACTTCTCTTCACGATTAAAATGGGGCCCTTGTTTATTATAAGAACACTTGACTGGCTGAATGCTTGATTTGCAAACCCACATGAACGGAGATATCCAGACAAACGCACATGGGAGGCGGGACATGCGTCAGATAAATCAATGAGAGCTGCGCATGGAGTGGTGGTATATGTGGTACTACAGCGTTAGTGGTAGTATGATAACGATGGTATTACAGTATGTGGTGGTGACAAAGACTCACCCTGGTGTAGGAGAGCGTGGTGTTGCGGTGCTGTGTGTGGAACTGCAGAGTAATGAAGGCCGCGTCGCTCTGGACTCGAGACACTTCCACCTGCACCGTCTCATTCTGGGACAGGGACACGTTTTGAAATGTCCCGGGAAGAAACACCACTCGATCTGAAACAGACCCGAGAGAGAGATGACTTTAGTTAGACATGTCAAGTTTGATGTACATTTTGTGTTTGGGCACTTAGTATTAGAGAGCCACACTTGACTGGGAAGGCAACAACGTCAAATTTTTGTTTCGATTATTCTTGTGAGAAGAAATATTACGACTCTCATTCACTCATTCCCATTGTGTTATACATTACTACTCCCCATGACAAACTTTATTAAATCAAACGTTCTAAATGATAAAATAGACCATTTTGTGTTTATTGATTTTGGACAATGTGAAAAGTAGATGAAAAAAAGAATTTGGAAGACAATGTTTTTGCATACATATATACAATGCCATTAGTCTTGGGAAAAATAGAAGGAGGAAACAGTCATTTTCTTAAGAGGAGAGTGCTAGAGCTTTACCAGGTCTTAACCAGATTTGATAAAGGTCTAAATCAGGACCAAGTTCATATACATCAAAAACTAAACAGTAATCGTTTCCATCAATTTAATTCATCCATTAATTAACAACTTTTGTTCATAACAAATGGTGATATTGTATAAAACAAACTCAAACCTAATTTTTGTATGATCCAATACATAAAAATCGGTTTGTTTGTTTGTTTGTATTTAAAACCTTGCCAAGGCACATAAAAACTCTAGAATCAAAATTACATTTCAGACTTAATTTGAAAATGGATACATTTGACAGACTTTGGACAAAATTTCATTGGGTTTTTTGTGCCATGATTTTCTCTTTTTTTGTTTTAGTATTTGCTGGATGTCTACTGTTTTTTATTTGGTCTTGTTTTTTTTTACAACCTTTCACCGAGTTTGTTTGTGTTGTTGAATGTAAAAAAAAAAAAAAAAGTTACATTAAAAATAAAATGAAACTCTGGAATCAAATCTGTGATAAGGGTCATCCCAATGAGACAAGACGACAAAGACACAACTTTATTATGTCCATTGAGTTTTGGCCCTACACCCAGGGAATGTCAAACCAGGTCAGAGGACTTCAAAGAAAGGCTTATGTAAAAGGAGTTGTTTGTGTGAATGAACTGAATCAAGGGAAGAAGTCTCTGAAATAGTAGATTTAATTGATGGTGTCAGAAAGCACGGAATACTCGAGGAAGGCTATGAATTTGAAGTAATAAAATACATATGTAAATGGTAATAATTGTATATATTTCATTATTTAATAGAGCACAAGTCCCTGGGGATGTTGCAAAAAAATATGAAGTAAAAAATGAGTTAGCTTGTTGTGACTGCTTTCTTCTATGTCATCCGATCTGGCCATTTGATTAAATAGAGCTAAGGAGACTGAAGGAGCTTTTAGAAAAATAAAATAACTACCAAATAATACTTTGGCAGTGTTATTTTTTTCTCATTATTATCATTGTTTTCTGGCAGGTGAACGTGTGGGCCAGATTGTCTGACTTGTCTCTCTCGTTTTTAAATTGTCCTTAAAAATCCCCTTAAAATGTAATACTTATAAAATGCTTATCCAATGCAATCTGCTGACATCAATTTCACATTTTTTTTTTTAATGCGTTTTGAAATGTCAAATTGATTCTTCTGCAACAATTCAACACGACTTACCCTTAACAAGCACAAGGGTTTAATGCACAAGATACAATTTTATATTTTAGCCAAACAATATCGTAAAGAAAAAAAAAATATTTAAAAAGTATATTATATTAATTGGATTTTCCAACAGTGTAATTGTGCTAATCTGGATTTACTGTTCAATTGACCACATTAACCTGTTTAAACCAAGATTACTACAAAGCATGACCCAAACTCATGGTTATTGCCAGTAAAACCAGGTTTCTCTGCATATTACAGTTTGTGCATTTTACAATGAAAAGAAAGAGTAAGCAATAGAAATATGTTGGTCAGTGTGTACATACAGTTTTCATTAATAAATTATATATTAATGATGATGACCAAATAGAACACACCCATTCAGTATTTTTTCAACCTGTTTCCGGCTTGCTTAATTTCACATTTCAAAATGGCATAGTTACATGAACAACATTTTTTATTTTGTTGTAGATCACGTTCGGATATATTATACCCCTAACTTATAAGTTATGCCATTTTAGAGAAATTGAATAGATAGCAACACTCATAAAGATCAAATGTACAGTTTAGTGCCTCATTCAAGTTGTATGCATGTTACGAGTTCAAGCAGTTGGAGGATAAGAGGCATGAGAGCACGAGAAGGATTATCTCAGACATCAGGTCCGAGAAACTAGGGCTGAAAATATGTATAAAAAAAAAAAAAAACTACTAGGGCTGAAAATATGTATAAAAAAAAAAAAAAAGAAAAAAAATGAGGGCGTGAAATAAAAAGAATCAAACTGGAGCAGTGACACAAAGTGACCTGTTAAACAAGAACAAACCTTGAAGCCGTATTAGTACTGATGCCACAAGGCTACAGTCAGCTCTGTAAAGGTGCACTATGTAACTATGCTGGTGGGAGGTCTTCTGCTGCCAGCTTGTTTCCATGGAGATGTTTTCCCTGAAATTTCCAGTATGCCATTCAACTTATCCACATTGCATTTCTTCAACTGCAGCTGTTTTCATTGCTCAAAAATGCCTTGAAAAGTCTGCATTCGATTTCTTACTGTGAGTGGGTCGCCTCTTCACAGATCTGACCTGTAACTCTGCATAACAGGGCCACCCGCTTCTCTCCATGATGATATATAGGCTAGTTAAATGCCAAACTGTGGGGCATTCCAGGAAAAGCAATAACATCTCCATGGAGACGAAAAGATGGCAGACCCTCTACAGAAAAAGTGACATTGCACCTTTTAATGAATACTTAATATAATAAAGTGTGTCTGTAAACAAAACGATGTTATGTATACTCAATTTAAACATATGAGACAATTACTCTTGCACAATTTAAGATACAACTAAAAGACAAATAGCCAACCCATGTGGTCAGTATTTGGATTTTCTTTTCAGAATTCAGTATTTAAAAAACAATAATGAGTTGTTACTTTAGCAGAAACATGCAAAAAAATTATAATTAAATACCAGGAAATGTAGTTTTAATATTTAAGTAACTAAATGTTTAATTCAAAAAAACAATGCAATTTACTTTGTACCTATAGAATAAATAAACACAGAGAAAGGGGTTCTTTTTTATTTTTGGAATTCTCTGATGGTCAAGAGAAAGAAAGTAAGGAACCCTATTTCCGCCTGTCAATAAAAAACAAAAAGCACCAAAGTGCTTTTTGACTTTTTTGGAGTTTAAAAGTGAAAAGCTGTTATGGACACTGAAATGTGCACGGAATTTAACCGTCTGGGGACCAGTCCAATTTTGCAAAGTTCATCATGTCTTGTGAGCCGTTCTTAGCCTGGGCTGCTTAACTCTTCTCTGGGGAAGTGCTGTGACATCTGTCCCATACCCCACTCTGGACGGACCACTCGACTGTAGCTCATACCATCTTCTTCCACTGCTCCTGTTACTACTTTTAGAAGCATTCCTCTTCATTCTACAATTTCCCCCTCAACTACTACTCCTTCAACTAATGCAGCATTGGGGCTTTCCAATACAGTTTTCTGCTTTCTTCCCCTTGACCAAATTTGACAGATTTCAAAAAATAGAAAATCAAATAACAACTCTTTTTTTCCACATTTCTGGCATTTCTGGTATGTTTTTGCTTCTATGTTGAGTCTATATTCAAGTTCTTTTCGAAATATGTATATATTATCTACTTGAACAAAACAAAACAAATTTTTCATTTCTGTTTTTTTGTATTTTGCACTGAACACTGAATTCTGAGCAGAAAATCCAAATTGCCATAAATACATCTCCTAATAATTACAGATTAGATAATAGACTTGGAAAACCTACTACTTGTAACCGTTTATTTTCATTTTTAAATTAATATTCTTATTCTCTTTTAATATGAAATAATTAATTTTGCCTGCTTGTATGTCATGTTTATTGTGTAAAGTTATCATCTTTCCTTTGACACACTTCTTGCTCCACTGCAGCTTGTATTGACAAATCAGCTCAACTTTGAACTCACAAAACACCAGATTAGTTTTCCTCTGTGATCTGTCAACCCAAGTATTTAAGCTCACGCACCCAAGTTTTAAGACCGTAATTGAGAAATGCATCAGTGCTATAACGATGATGCATAGTTTTACAAAAAAGCGTGTCTAACTCCATTGATACTACTTACTTTCTACTTGTGTTCGAGCTTCATAAACCAGACACAGAAGCAGCAGCGGCGGACCACAACTCCTCCAAAGTGACATCCTCCTCGCTCCTTTATGCGTATCATAGCGGTAAAACATGCTCTATTTTCCTAAAAAAGTCATCATAACGCCTGGCTTCTTGTGCGGGGCGACAGAAGCGCCTCTAAACACAGCATGATGGACCAAAGGGGCAGGTTTTGGCGGACCGCGCGCTCCTGGTCTCCCCCCTGCAGCAGCTGGACAAACGTTGTAGCGCTTTGACGCGAGAGTTCAGACTTCAAATCTCGCGATAGGAATGAGCCATGCAGTCAATGGGCTTTTTGTATGTTTTATGTTGTTTAAAGTGTATTATCAGTAGTGGGTAGAGTAGTAGCCACAATTTCTACACAAGTAAGAGTAATCTTACTTCAAATATTACCCAAGTAAAAGTAGTGTACCAGGAAACTACTCAAGTAAACCATATGGGAAACTACTACTGAATTAAGACTATAACTGTCTGGACTTTACATCGGATTTATAATTTGAAGTTAATGTGATTGGAAGGAGACATTAAATAAATGCACTGATTCTAAAAAACATATCTGAACAAGCAGTGCAAGAAACACAAATCATTTATTTTGTCAAAACCTTTTTTGGATTCATTTAAAAACTTTCTCGCAGTAACCAAAACTTTTTCCCAAGTAAGAGTTCGGTTACAAAGCTGTGATATTTGTTACTCAAGTAAGAGTACAGTACTTGATTTGGAGTTACAAATAGGCCAGTTTTGTTTATATTGCGACAGATATCAAAAACAAAGAAGGAAACTTTTGGAAATGTCCACAATCCTGACCTTTATAACCGAATGCTCCTCATCTGCCTGGATGAACTCTCTTCTTAAGTAGTTCTGGCTTCAGTCCATTTAAAAACCAAAGCGCATCAGTCCTGGACCAGCTGCAGCCTGTCCTTCAGTGGTTCTCCCAGAGGTTTCTACCCAGAGTTTTTGGACTGAGAAGGAGAGTCTAAGGACAGGGGATGATCTGGGACAGTTATCCATTTGCTAAATTCCTATGAACATTGTTTAATCAGCTTCTGATTGTTTGATCTTCTAACCTTCTGTTGGTTAAATAAACAATTCTGGAACACCCACCGAAGCAACTGCCGTTGCGATTTTGGGCGTTTAAATAAAATAAATTAAGTTAAATAAATATATTAAATAAATAAATTAGTTAACTGGTTTGTGAGAGAATGGTTTACAGAGGAGCAGATGATACAGTGTTGAGCTCAAAAGCCATGAGATTTGTCACAAGCTTTCATTGTTTTCAAGTGGACTAAAATAAGACCATATTTATAGTAGATTTGATCTCTTAGAAAGGTATTGATGGCCCATTATCAGGAGTTCTCAGACTCGTTTCACAGATTGAGAATGACTCTTGGATGAGAGTCGAAACGTTTTGTTTTTCTAAAATAAGAGTCCAGATGACTACAACTGAATCTTTTTCTACAATGGAACACTCCTGGACGAATGAGGGATTACACCGACATCTCTTAGAAAGGGGTCAAAAGGATCAAGCGCGAAATAGTACAACATCTGGTATCATATTGTGCAACTGAATCTTCTTCTACAATGGAACACTCCTGGACGAATGAGGGATTACATCGACAATACATTTGTTCCTTAAAAACAGCTTTTGTGACAATAATTTGCATTGTCACCACTATCAACTAAAAACACTTTTGCGTAAAAATTATTTGGCTTTCAAAAGCGGCATATTTCGAATATTAAAATGGCCAATTCAAATTTAGGCAAACTATAGCCTGAACTTGATTTAAAAAAAACATAAATAAATGTAGGAAGTTCATTCTATTCTAGCGACAGTGGGTAGAATGAAGAACACCCCTTGATTAAAGTAGAAAAAGTCAGACTAAACACGAAATACAGTCTGTTTACAATTTATTCTACCTCAAGCATTTGTTTTGTTTTTTTACATTTCCTCAGTCACAACTTAAACCCTCACACACAACACAATATCCTGCATGCGGCCAACAATTAGACAGCAAAAATCCCCATGAAACAAAACAAGACCGATGTGTACATTATAGTCATTTTTGATTGACCAAAGCAGATTGTCCAGGACCAGTCTCATGCTGGAATGAAATCAGAAAACATGAGTTTTGATCTTGAGGTGTCTGTGGGTCAATATCAGGCAATAGGTTGCGTTTACATGACATCGCATTAAAAGTCTTAGTCAAGATTGAAAAGTCTTGTTTTGTGCTAAACATTACCGTTTATTCCTCATCAAAACATGAGCTGTGTTGTATTTCATTCACACGTTTGAGGTATCCATGGTGTTTTATAAGCACAAAAATCAGAGATTAATTACTTTAACTTATTTTCCATAAATATAATTTTTAGCTGTAAAAAATCCAGGTCCCAAAACATTATTAAATCCTGAACCCTGCACAACATGGGACATTTAATAAGAGATGGAGGGTAGGCAAGAATTATATGGTAAATTATGTTAAACTATTAACTAAGATGAAAGTCTTAACTGGCTTGATTGTAATTCATAATATCAATATTGGGAGTTTCTGGACCTAAATCGAAAGAGTGAACAAGATTTTAGATTGGAGTTTTTTAGTTGTACCTCATTCATAGATTAATATGAGCCTTTGCCTAAATTATACATCAGATTTCAGGATGTGAACGCAATTTATAGCAGAGTACAGCAGATGGGGGGCGCTGTGGGGTTAACTCTTCCGTAAACTGACATCGCCGCTGGTTAACAAAGGGGACAGAGACGTGTTGTCTGAGGTGTCCTCTCGCTTCAGAACCAAAAAGGCTTCACGACTAATCCCCAGCAGCTCACGGAGGCCTTTGTTCTCCATCTGAAAAAACAAAACACACATCATATTCCATGCAGTCCAGGGATGGACAATACGCAAAAATCTAAATTTTCATACAGCCTACAGACCAGTTTTATCTTGATTCTTGTATAGTTAGTGTCTTTATATAGCAAAAGTTATTTGCTTATGAGAGTCCAGACTGTGATGTGGTAATCTGACCAATAGGAGGAGTGGGTAGGAAAAAAGTACGGTAGATGGATTGGGTTTGAGCATAGACCTGCATTAAAAAACAATGAATCATCTTCTATTGATTACCGTACTCTAGATTGGTGGATTGTTAAAAGGGTCAGTTACTAAAAATTGTAACTTTTGATGAACTTTGGATATAGTGAATATGGTTGAGAATATACTGTTCGTTGGATGCTGGGGTTGGAGCTGCCAAACAGGAGATATATGGTGGACATGAAGTTAACTGGTTTAAACTGGGTTTACAGTGGTGTCCAAACTATGGTCCAGGGCCAAATACGGCTCTGAGACCAGTAATTTTTGTTGGCCCTCAGGCCTCCTGCTGATCTGGCCCAAATTATCATACAGTTCTTTTCAAATGTAAGTAATTCTAGCATTGTGACCTCAATAACATAATATAGCATTGTGATGCACATCTAAAATGAATGTTCTAAGCCTCATTATTATATTATATATAATATCGTTGCATCCCTTGTAACAGGTCACATCCCCAACCCCACTTTCTTTTTTTACCTCAAGCTGTTTGATCTTCTCCTCATCTTCACAGATTCGTCCTTCATCCACCTCTATGGCCTTTCTCATCACAGACGCCATCTCATTTATCTTGTCTATGTGAGCCTGCATTTCCTACAAACATAGAAAAGAGATACACCAGAAAGCATAGTTCACAAAATGTTGAAAATTATTTAACAAGTGTAATTCATGTTATAAGACAACATTCTCAACTGTCATAGCTGAAAATGTATAAGAAATATTATGGTGGAATCATTAGCTTTTAAACTTTCTTACTGCCTGGTTTATGATTGATATCTCTGTAACTATCAGACTCTCTTAAACCTTCTGACTCGTGTACTAACCGTAGTGTGCTGTTCCTTCAGCTGTGTGACTATGGCAGGGTCATCTCTTTTACTGGCCATCAGGAGCCGAAACACCTGCTCTCTGTATTTGGTCATTATCAGCTCCAGGGCCGACTGGTGCTCCTCCAACGACGTCCGTAACTCTGCGATTACACATATGTTTAAATTGATTTACATTTATGTCTGTGTGTGTTTGTTTGATGTGGGATTTTGCATTTTGTGAATTGCTGTGAAAAAGACAGTAAAATAAGATGATTGTGTGCACCTTTGTTTTCCTGCTGTAGTTCTCTAATTTGACGATTTTCTTGTTGGATGCCCAAAACCAAACTTGATCGAGGTCTGTGTCTTGCAACTTGGTTCAGAGCATCAATCTCCTCTTGGTACTGTGATATATATATATATCATATATATCATATATATATACACACACACACACATATATATATATATATATATATATATATATATATATATATATATATATATATATATATATATATATATATATATATATATAATATATTAAAAAATATATATATACACAGTATATCCACTTTGACCACCAGTGATCACTCATTCACAAACAAACAACATTCATACAAGCAAGCGAGTAACGGTTGTAGCGAAGACTGAACTGGATATACTTGATTATTTGATCCGTCTACTCTCACTTTTCTAATAACTGGGTATATTTCTACAGCTCTGTTATATTGGTTTAATTAGGTAGATGCTAAGTTCAAGTGGATATATTAAGTTTGTGACATGACCCTTTTTGACTGTAATAACTGTAAAAAGGGCAAGTACAAATATACACATTTATATTTGTATATTTGTTATTCTCATTATTTCAAATGTATGTATCAATGTATGACCTGTTTCATGGCCTCAACCCTCTTGTTCAGGGACGTTGTTTGTTCAATTAGCATCTCTGCAGCATTGTCATGGTTACGGAGTCTCTCCACCAAACACTTTGCATCTGCCAAAACCTTCTCCAGGGAGCAGTTCATGACTGAAGAACACAGAAAAATGTTGTACTCGTTATATTAAACATTCATTACATTAAACATACATAAATTAAACAACAAAAAAACAAAATACTACTAAATCAATATTTTTGAATAAACTGAGGAAAGTCATGCAAATTTATTGCAACAAACACAGTCAAAGTAGAAACCTTTGAAAAAGAGCATAAAATATTACATTCACTGGAGACAAGTGAACTTTGCATAGGAGTGCCCGGTGGGCAGGGTTCATTTAGAGTAGGATAAGTATCTGAGTTCTCAAACTAGATCCGCAGATTGAGAATGACTCTTGGATGAAAGTTGAATCTTTTTCTACAATGGATCACTCCTGGAAAAATGAGCAATTACACTGGCTTGTTTCCAGAATGAAGGCAAAAGTGAAGTGGAACATAATGCGATTTCAATGGATAAACTTGGATTAACCACAGAATAACAAAATATGAAAATTAAGGGGGGTTTTGGGAAATGAAAACCACTCAGGTACATCTGAATGATAATAAAGCCGGGGTTAATGACATTTGCAATTATACATTACATGATTTGGTTATTTAAGAGGAGATTATGTTAGACTCTAACATCTATGATAAAAGCGAAATACAGATTTGTAAATTTTACTGGACAAAATGTTGACCCCCACACTAGGTTTTCATTTTATCTTCATTATCTATATTATATACTTTACTACAGACAAATTAAAAATCAAAATGCCTTTTAACTTCGAATTAAAAGAGAAATATGTTGTTGTCCACATCTTTTTAACCTTATATGAAAATGCAGATTATGGCACAAATAGCCTTCTGGTAAAAGTAATCTCAAATAAACAGATGGTTTTTTATCCTTCTTGCCAGTAGAAATATCTGTAAATTATAACATGAGATAAAATGTTCTAATCCAGTTACATAGCAGTTTCATATATTGATTATTGATAGAATTGCAATTCTGTCCCTTAATTGTATTGATTTCCAATGTTTTTTTTGGCAATGTCTTTATTGCTAATGAATATGCAAGACCTAGTGACTAGTTAGGGTACGTTGGCCCAATAACCAATACCAACACTTTGTCACTCTATTACAATGAAGTCATAGTCAAATCTAACACGAACTTACCTGGTGATCCCAAAGTGCAAGACATTTGAAAATGTTATCCGTGACTTCCTGTTGAACGCTAACATTAGCATCAGGCTAACTTCATCTCCAAAACACACACACTTTGTACGTTTAATCCTTTCCAAGATCACACATGATCACGAATTAATCTGTTATCAAAAAACAAAATGTGCTTGTTAATCGTCTATTTATTCAGAAATGATCCAAATCAAAAGTGCAGAGCTGCTAAAAAAAAAAAAAAGATCACACACAATCCAGTGAGTCTCACGGTATTTTAGAATCTCGCGGGAACACAGTTTCCGGAAACATGGCGGACAGGCTAACGCAGCTTCAAGACGCGGTCAATTCGGTAAGTATTTAATATTTATTTGCGATTTTAGGTGTGTGGGAGTTTTACATTAACAACCATAAACTGTATAAACAAATTTAAATTATTTCATTATATTATCTGTTTTCTTTTTGGTAGAATAACGTAATACTTGACCGAAAGTGTCCAGAGCTGGCCCGTTTGCTTTGTTTTTGCATGAAACTTTAAACTAAATCTATTGTATTGTCTATGTTTTCTACCCTCATTATTCTGTTTCATTATATGTCTTACTTGGGCGCGTTTGCAGCTCGCGGATCAGTTTTGTAACGCCATCGGAGTCCTGCAGCAGTGCGCTCCTCCAGCTTCCTTCAGTAACATCCAGACGGCACTCAACAAGGACCAGCCTGCCAATCCCACTGAGGGTGACTTCAGCTTTTGGTTTTATGTTGTAATAAAGCTGTAGGAGCAAAATAGTTTTTAGGTTATATGGTCATGGAAGGAATATTTACATTTGTGTAAAAATTGCTGATTAAATTGCTGTAAAAATAGCTGATTAATAAAAGTAATTCGGATTCGGTTTACAAATACTATTTAAGTCAGTTGTAATTGCATATAGAGGTGGGCAATATACACAAGTGTTGATAATATTGTGCATGAAAATGAATTATGTTGTGAACTTTCAAATAAGGGTATAACAAATTTAAAGACATGTTTTAACACATTTCTGTTGGATTAACATAATATTCTGACTATTGTTATCAAGATATGAATTTTTTTCAATATTGCCCATCCTTATTTCCATAGTGACCCAATTTAGAAATAGAAGGTGGAGGTATAGCAAAAAATTTATCAAATCACAATAATTGTGAGAATATAGATTATATCATCTGTAATTAGAAATTACCTCAGTAAAAGACAGGCACATTTTAGCAGTTAAAATATCTTACAATTTATTGTCCACACTTTAGCCTCAGTGCTTTAAAAAAAAAAAAAAAAAAAAGACGTTGTTAAAATAGTTATTAATTAGATGTACATTCCTCCTCTCTGATGCCAGTTTGGTTATTATGTTCTGTTTTCTGTTACTCAGAATATGCCCAGCTGTTTGCAGCTCTCATCGCCAGAACAGCCAAAGATGTGGATGTGTTAATTGACTCTCTGCCCAGTGAAGAGTCCACAGCAGCTCTACAGGTCAACACACGGAGAAAAAAAATAGACTTTAAGAACCATGTAATGCTAGAAATGCTATATGTTATGTGTCCCTGAAATCCTAAAAAAAAAACGTGCTGTCAATAACGCCACAAAAAACCATACACATCCTCCTACCTATCACAAGAGGGAGCTATTACAACATTTATACACACTTTACTTTGAACATTGACTAGGCTGCTTCCACAAAAGATTTTATTTGTCATATAGTTGCATATATATAATTTATATATATATATATATATATATATATATATAAATTTTTTTTTTTTTTTTATTAACATTAGAGCTGAGTTTAAATTCTGGACAAATTTCATTATGGCCATTGTTTTTAAATATTATGTCAAAGATCGTTACTATCCTCTGCTAATTTTTGTATTTGAAAACATTTATTCCAATGTCAATTTGTGTCTTCAGGCGGCGAGTTTGCGTCAACTGGAGGAGGAGAACCACGATGCTGCGGCGCGCCTGGAGGAGGTGGTGTACAGAGGGGACGTCCTACTCGAGAAGATCCAGAGCGCTTTGGCCGACATTGCACAGTCACAGCTACGAACTCGTAATGCTGTTCCAACACATGTTTCACCAAACGAGTCCTGATGCCTGGAAAAGGACTATTATGGACTACATAGACTCCAGTTTATTATCAATTGTAAACGTTAAAGCAGAACACGAAATGCAACTTGTGTTTTCGCTGAAATCTGTTGGCTGGTAAAACATGGTAGCTGAAAAATGTTACTCCCCCACCCTACTCCTCATACTGGTTTGAAAATATTCAGTTTGATCAAAGACTCATTTTGGTTTTACTCTAAAAATTAGTCCCAATTTTCAATAACCAAGGAATGCAGGCAAAATAATGACTCAAGACCTGCCTCAACTTAAAGACTCCCAAATACCACCAAAAGGGTTTGCCGCTGCTGTATACCATGAACGCTGAACCTCAGCAAGAAAGTTAATCAAGAAAACCACACTTCAATACATTTAACATGTATAAAATGCAGCCCAAAATGAGCAGTGAGGTTGGATTGAATGCTTTGCTCTGAAAATGTACTAATAACCAAATGAGTAAATGATTAAATTATTATGTTATTGTTTCAACTCTGTGGCTTCTGTGTATGAGTTTAAAGTATTTGGTTATTTCCTCTATAAACCCAGAAACTTATCTGGTCAGCTCACATAAAGGGATTGTCTTTAAAACCTCTAGACTGTGTCGGCTCTCTAAAATGACCATTTTACATGACCATACTCCCAAAGTCCTTCAAATAGTAAGTACATCTCCATTTATACCTCGCTCATACAATGTGCAAGCCATATAATAGTCAAAAAATGCAAATATTTTGTAGATATTTGTAAACAATATTTTGTCATTTCTGACATTGGCTATGTCTATCTCTTTTTAACAAATAAATTGTATGAAAATTCCCATATAGGTGTTAAAGTTCATTTTGTAACAACTATGTAAACTTGAGAAGGGTGAGAAAGGTCAAAAAGGACACTATTGTGAAGGAGGACATTGAGTAAATGAATTTGTCACTGCTATGTTTGCATTCTCACCGAAATCTGATGATTATCTGAATTTGAGTTACCAGATATTTGAAATCTCATGATAACCATTGCATCTGAGTGAGTGATTTCATTTCTCTCAGATTGTTCATGCCTGTGCAGGTGTTGTCAAGAAAAAAAACGCAAAAAGAGCAAACTAATGGGACAAAGACAAGGAAAGAGAAAATATGAACAACAACAAAAATAAGATCTAATTATTGAGTCTTCTGATTATTCTAGTTTTCGGATTGAGATGTGTATTTTCCCACCAGTCTTGTATTGTTTCCAGAGAAAACTATTACCTCATTGTCACTTCAGCCACACTTCCTGTTTCGACCAAATGATACTCATGACTTATGTTTTTTTCTTTTTCTAAGTAACACTTGAGATCTTATATTATGTAACAACTTTGCACATTTTAAGGAAGTTACGCCCACAATTGGTTGAATAACAAAGTGTATTACCTGCCCCCCCATTTTTTATAATTTTTTTAACATCCAAAGTAACAATTGTTATTATTTTATTTGAAAATGAACTTCTGTGTCTCCATTTATTTGGATTTGGGCACAGGTTTAGTTTGGTGCGCCTGACCAAGATCCGGGCTCTGATGGGCACACTTAACTGGTTTGTCCTGGTACATGGATTGACATATCAAATGGGGACAATTACAAATGTAATGTTTTCAAGTGTTTTTTCTTTTTCTTCTTCTGAATTCACTTTAAAATAATATTTCTAAATTGAAAAAAAAAAAAAAAAACACTCAAAGACTCCATGAATCCATAGTGTCTAAAGTACATTCCCCCCCCCATTAGTTGTGGGGCCGGAGTCTAAAAAGTTGCTGGTATAAATCTAAATATAGGTGTTGTGTCAGAGCTGAGTGGGCTCCATTGATGGAGGGACTATAAAAACAGCTCTGTCTGCACTCACCACACCCAGAGGAACAGGACACACCCTCAGGAGCTGACATCAGTCCTGCTCACAAACACACAAGTTCTCCAAATAAGGAAGGTTTAGAATTACGGCTTTAGAGGTGAAGACTCAAGATGGGTCAGTAGTTCAAGTGTTGTGTTTAAGTCCTTGTAAAACGTATTGTGAAAGTTTTTTTTTTTTTTTTTTTTTTTACATTGCCTACTGTATATGTTAGACTTGTAGCAAACATTCACTTACTATCTAGGATGCATGCATACTGTCTTATTGAGGCTTGGTATAACACACACATTTAGCACATTAATAGTCTACAACTAAATTAGGAAATTGATGAGGTAAAAGAACATTGTCTAAATACAGTATTACTTCCCCAATCCAGTGATTATGATTGTATTGTTTAACGGTTTCTAGTGGCTTCTGGCAAGATCAAAGTAATGCCTTAGCTTTATGGTTATTGGTTTTATGAATATGTTTTACTTTCGTTTTCAAACTAAGTGGATATTTTGAATGACATTTAACTGACCTCTTCAGAAGCGTTAAATATCTCCCAGTGTGTTTTCGTCTTCACAGCTTTTGTTTAGCTATATAGTTAGCAGAAAATAAAAAATACTAAAAGTGAAGTACACTACAATATGTTTTTTATGGTCATAAGTGCAATTAAATTACATAAAAGAGTAAATACACTAAAATATCTGTGCCTATTTTATATGCTTTGCAGCCCTGTTTAGAACGTCATGTTTAGAGAGATCTGATTGGCTGAGAGGCGGGACATTTGAACAGCTAAGTCTGCTCTCATTGGTTACTATGCGTAACTAATTCATTTGTCGCTCTCTGATTGGTTCAAGCACATGTTTCTCAAATCCTACACCACTGTGTAGCTAAAGCGTCAGACGAGAGAGCCGACGGTCACAGGAAGCAGCGATATCATTTAGCTAAAAGGGAGGACAAACGCGGGATTTCTACAGTAGACTTGTTCTTTTATAAATATTTTAATTCTATTTCAAATCTTCGCTCATTTTGACCAGTGATCTGTGTGTAGTTTTACACTGATGTTAGCGATGTTTACTCTGCAGCTTGTGGTGCCTCTAAAAGGCTCACTGCCTAAATATTGAGCTGAAATTAGGACAAAAGACTAAATTGTTCCTCTGATTTCACCTGTTTTGTGGGCTGGCGCCGAGCCAATTTTGACTCTGGAGCAGGACACGGAGGTAAGCACAAATGTGTGGTGTTTTTGTGCCATCATCGTGGTTTAACCCTGGTCTTATTACACTTCTATTCTATGTTATTAACCTGAATCTACGTTCACTGCGTGTCAAATATCTGTGTCTGTATGTTACAGGCTATTTCGACTCCTTAAATGTCTTAAATCCGATGTTACAAATGATGAAAGCGTCTTTGTGGCTTCGATTATTTAACCCCTTTTACCTCTGCAATATCACTATGGTTTTAAACCTTCAAATATTGAATTTACTTTGTGATAGCTGAATGAAAGCAATACAGTTTGTGTCTTAGCCCAGAACAAATTACTTATTCATTTTCTGGTAAATTAATCTTTTTTGGTCATGTTTTTAAAGGGTCATCATCATAGATTCCTTTGCTGCTTGTTTATTTCCTACAGTGCAGTTCTTTAGTTTGGAGCATAGCCTGGAATAAAAACAGTGAAGTTTGTGGTCACCCATTTACGTAATGTGTGTGAATCACTTTTTACTCCAGACACGCTCTGGACTTATTTGGACAGAAGAAGACATGATTCACTGGAGGACTATACAACCTTACAGATTAACCACAACTAATATATCACTGAAATAGATGTTCAGTAATCGAATAATTGTATCTTGAATATACACAGACCCCAAGACATGCCATGTGATGACAGAAGAGCTCTTCCTACAAAGTCAAAGTACTATTACTTTACTACTGCCACTAGTTTAATGTTGTCTGAATACTAACATTTCACACTTAATTTCAATACTAAGGAAAAACTAGATTCCAAATACTGATTTCGATACCCCAGTAATAATTAAAAAGTGTTCTTTTTTAGGTCAAGGTTTTAGATGTTTTCAACATAAGATTTTTGTACTTTCTTTACTTAACTGGTGGTGTTATACTGGTTCTGTTTCCTGATCAACTGTTCAGGAAAGCTCACATTTTGTCCCGTTAATGTGATTTTTTTTTTTAGTAGTAGTGTAGTGTAGTATAGTATAGTATATATACCAATATTTTTGGAGTTGTGGTAGTTTAATTTAATACAGTGACGCATGAATATATATTTGGATCAATAATTATAAATAGTATTTTTCTATACGTTAAGGTGGACTATGTATTGAATTTTTGTTAATATTGCTAATGTTGCTTTGAAGAAAAACCCTCAAAATGTTGCAAAAGGATGTTTTCAGTGTATGAAGTAATATTTTGTACAAATGTGGATAATTTTACGGTCTTTTGAAATCTTAGAACTCACTGACTTTTTGCACATCTCTGTTTGATTGCGACTAAACCTTTGATCATCTATAACAAGATTCCCCCAAAAATATGTAATAAAAAATACTGATCTTCCTATTCTACAATGTAAAAGTATATTACTATTCCTAATGCAGTTGTGCAGATTGTTATTTGCTCGTCCGATTGCTCATTTCCTTGTCCTTGTTTTTACTTGTATTTGCATGTGAGTATTTGTTAATTTAAGACTCTGTCGTCAGCCCATGGAAAGTCTGTGAGAGCCGTGTGACTGGACTCTTTCATTGAAACGGAAAGGGCTTCCTGTGCACTCACTCTTTACTGTATCCAGGGTGGAGTAAGTCTGGATTTTACTCCTTAAATTCAAGAATTTAACACCAAACTGAGATCTCCACCAACACAAATCTATTCAGTCTAGATCAGGGGTTCTCAAATTGTGGTGCAGATACAGCTGTGGGGCGGGAGTCATTTTTCAAGTCCAAGTCATGATATATTAGTTTATTTATATTGTTGGAGTCAGCATTGGCTTGTTCCCTGGTTGAGTCTTGCATAATTCTCCTGGTTCTGTCTTTTTTTTTTTTTTTTTTTCTCACGTTTGACCTCATCTAGTTCTAGTTTTGTCTTCATTTAGTCCTGGTTTAATTCTTGAGCCATGGTTTAATTTTGTGTGTGGTCTAGTCTTCATTTTGGTCTTGGTTTAGTCACGGTCCAGGAAGTACACTAAATTCCCAGTCTTCTTTTTTGTTACTTTTTCTTTCATACAGATTTAAAAACTGTTTGGTTTACTCTAATTTTTGCTAGTTTAGTCTTCATTTGATATAAGTCCAAGATGAGTTGAAGAGTCCTGGTTTAGACATGGGTCCAGTCGTGGATCCTCTTTGCAGTTGCAGGTTTAAATCTAATCCTGGTTTGTGGCTAGTTGTAATTTATAGCGTGGAGGTTTGGATTTTGTTATACCTCATTGTACTGTGCAAACATTACAATTGCTGACTAATTTTTATGATACAATAATATACAAATTTACATGCTGAGCTTTTTGTGAGTCCACTTTTCTAAAACACAGATGCAGTCATTTAGTTCATGCATAAGGGAAACTGTTATTCACCTCTGGATTCGATAATATATTTCTTGGTGTTGTTTCCACTGGAACATTTGCACACTTCACTTCTGTGGATTACACTGCAAATAGTGCCCCAAATTAGATCTTTAGAGTCGACTCTAAAAAGGTTTCTGACGTCTATTGTTGGTAACTCAAGACAAACATTTGGGGGGAAAATTGCGTATGATTTAACTGCAATTTTAAACTGTAATTTACATTACAAATGTTTCAATGATGACTGAAAAAAAAGACTGGGCAAAATAGTTGAATTTCACATTCAAAGCTCATGGATCATGGAGGCCGGTCTCAAAGCATTGAAGACATTTTCTAACTAGTGGTTACATCTGTACAGACTGCATTCATGTGTCTGAGAATGTCAGGTTTAAATTGTGTCGATGTTTCTTCATGATGCAACTGAGTGCCTTAAATTGTAATGTACATTCATGTATACTATTTGTTTTTTGAAATACATGTTATGAGCTATATGCTGTAACAATCAAATAAATGATTGGTCACAGTGTCCTCTGTAAACAAATTATCCTGCTTTTTTATAAAATGAAATGTGGATTTCCTGTATTAGTTTGGCAGTCAATATTTCCTAGGTCTTTTCTCAAAAGTTAAAGCTCAGACATGTTTAAAAAATGAATTCTAATTTGAAAAAATAAATAAAATGGCAAGTTTAATCGGAATACTTTTCATGGTAATAAAAATGAATATTTCTTTCCCCCTAAGGTCCCTCCTCTACAGATATCAGTTATAAAATTAGACCAGGAAAGTTTTGCCCCCAAAACTGAATTGACTAAGGGTATGTAGTGACTTGGTTGCTGCTTCTGAATTTCAGCCTCCAGTGTTGTATGGAAGTTTTAGCTGCTGTAAAGTATCAACGTTGACCTTTCACATGTTTTGCGTACCACTACTTACTTAATGCTTCACGGCTCTAATTGTGCTCTAAGTGCGCTAAACACTGAAGTGCATCCATGGCTATAAATGTGATCTCTGTCATTATGAGACTAATAATATTGTCAGGACATTTCTTTCTTCCGGTGCCGTTGCTTCTTTTGCCTCTGGGTTTAACTGAACCTTCTAAAGTCGGACCAGTCAAATAGCTATTCTGCCCTGAGGGAGCGTTGTTTTGTGTGGATACTTAAATAAAATAAGAATTTGTTTTGTATGTTTTGCCTGGTAACATAAATGAAAGAAAAATAAACAATTTAGTCAAAAATGTAGGCAAACTTGGAATATTCATTTAATTTTCATTTAATTTTGTTTTATACAGGGAAACCCCAATGAGAAAATGTCCTCTTTTCTTGGGTTCCCTGTTAAAACACAACACAAAATAAACAACAAACACAGGACAATAAAACAAATAAAACATTCAATAAAAATGAACAAATAAATAATCAGGCAAAATGCCAACTAGAGCTTTATACACAAACATAAGGCAGTGCTGTTCTCTTCTTGCATCCAATGATTGCCATTCTACTTTAGAATATACTTCACAATGGTGAGTTTCTGTATCCTTCACCTGTAATAAACCTTAGAGCTGAATGAAAAACCAAGTTCAGAGGTTGTAACACTTTTAATATTGACTATTGAGTATATCGTTTATGAATATAACAGCTGGTTGGAAATGGAAAGGAGTTTTGAACTTCCAAATTAGGGTGATATTTCTGTACATGACATCATTAAAAACTCTTTTGCATAACTGAGCGTTGTGTTGTTTTTGCTATGCAACCAGTAAAGGATGGGCAGTAATAAATATAACATCCTAATAATTGTTGTTTTAGAGTTGTGAGCGAGTGGGGGAGCGATAATCAAACGATATTACCGGTATGTCAATTTGTTAAGGTTTAATTATAAGACAAATGTAAAACATCTGTAAATGTTATCATGAAAGTAGAAATGTCCCCTTTTATGCTTTATTTGAAAGTTTACAACATTTTTTTTTTTTTCATTTTTACTTCTTTTGTAGTCTTTTTTTTACAACAATGCACTCAATATTCAAAATGCGCTCATCTTTAAAACATTTCAAAATATTATTGAAATGTTGATATATTGCCCAACCTCTCGTCGAAATAGGCAACATATACATATATATATATATATTATATATATATATATATACATATATATAATATATATATAATGTATCATGTATGTGTGTTGTGTGTGTTATGATATATATTATATTATATATATACATATATATATAATATGTTGTAATATATATATGTGTATATATATGTATATATATGTATATGTATATATATGTATATATGTATATGTTTATATATGTATATATATATGTATAATATGTATATATGTATATGTATATGTATGTAATGTATGTATGTATGTGTATATGTGTATGTGTATATGTGTGTGTGTGTGTGTGTGTGTGTGTTAGTATAGTAACACCCCCCCATTATACTAACACCCCCCTTCTCACACTTTCCTAATGTCTGATAAAGCCTACGGGGAAAAAATCTTGAAAAAAAATAAGATAAATTGAACCATTAAATATTCAATCATGACATCATTAAAACCTTGCATAACTGAGCGTTGTGTTGTTTTTGCTATGCAACCAGTAAAGATGGGCAGTATATAAATATAACATCCTAATAATTGTTGTTTTAGAGTTGTGAGCGATGGGGGAGCGATAATCAAACGATATTATGTCAATTTGTTAAGGTTTAATTATAAGACAAATGTAAAACATCTGTAAATGTTATCATGAAAGTAGAAATGTCCCCTTTTATGCCTTTATTTGAAAGTTTACAACTTTTTTTTTTTTTCATTTTTACTCTTTTTGTAGTCTTTTTTTTTACAACAATGCACTCTATATTCAAAATCGCGCTCATCTTTAAAACATTTCAAAATATTATTGAAATGTTGATATATTGCCCACCTCTCGTCGAAAATAGGTCACAACATACTGAGAATAATCTTGAAAATAAAAACGATGACAAAAGGCAACAAAAATAGCTGATTTAAAAAAATAAACTTGCAATGTAATCCTCAACAATTTTACAGTCCATTCACGTTTTTGTCGTATACTTGAACCTCAACAGTAGCATTTACAAGCACGTAGGAACATATTTCTGATGAACTGCCTTAAGATCATATGAAAATTGTCACTGGGGAAAAAAAAAATCAACATACATTATTATCAGTTTACATACTGACAAACACAGAGTTATGAATGAGCTCAGACTAACGGCGTTTGCAGAATATTAGAAGTATGTGCTTGAGGGCCGTCATTAGCCAGCACAGAGATAAAGGCTCTGGGCTGGACTCTGATAGGACCCTTTGTTTGGTCTAGACATGGGCCAGTTTCCCCTCCGCGCTCTAACAATCTGCAACAATCACCCAAAAACAACAAACTTCCTCTGGACTTCTGAGAAAATCATTACAGAAACATAGAGAACACAGCTCTTCTGGCGGCTCCCTGACGCTGGGAAACAGGCAGAGTTCAGGAGTGGGCACAGAGCTGTGAAGCAGGCACCCTCTGTGTGTCCTTACTGCTTTGACCCAGTGAACAGGGTCATTCGGGATGTAAAGTATAGTGCAAATCAACTAAATAAGAGAGTCAATCAGACCAATCAAATGCTACAGCGCAATATTGGCTTGTTAATGTTACAGGTGTGTGTGTGTGTTGTGGTGTGTGTGTGTGTGTGTGTGTGTGTGTGGTGTGTGTGGTGTGTGTTGTGTGTGTGTGTGTGTGTGTGGTGTGTGTGTGTGTGGTGTGGTGTGTGTGTGTGTGTGTGTGTGGTGTGGTTGTGGTGTGGTGTGTGTGTGTGTGTGTGTGTGTGTGTGTGTGTGTGTGTGTGTGTGTGTGTGTGTGTGTGTGTGTGTGTGTGTGTTGTGTGTGACTGTTGTGGTGTGTGGTGTAGTGTTATGATGTATATCTATGTAATTAATATATACTAGTATATATATGATACTACTATGCATAGATATATACTATATATATATTATATTATATATATATGTATATATATATATATATATATATATATATATATATATATATATCCACCCATTGCAGTGACAATGGGTAGTGGTATATTATGATATTATGATTGCTATTTTAAAAAATATGACTATATCTACATGTACAAAAATATATGGTAGCATAGTGATGATGGTAATAATCATAACATATTTTTACTCTGTTTGAATACATACACACATACACTCACGCATACATATGCACAAACAAACGTACACACACGCAAACACACGTACATCCATGCACACACCCACACATGTACATACGCACACATATGCGCGCACACACACACACAATCACCCCGCTCTGAAGTTTCTAGACTGTTGTCCTTCTATTTGTCTAATGTCTGTATTGTTGTCTATTGTTGTCTGTCTTTTGCTGTTTTTGTTCTTGTTGTCATCTATATTTTTATTGTTTTGTTTTTGTAAATAAAGGAGGGGGAAAAAATAAAGTAAACTGTGAAATGAGGGAGAAGGGATGACATGCAGTAAATGTCGGAGTCATAATTTGAACTCACAACCAGGAACTTTCATAAGTGTGCTGTGACTTAACTACACGACCACCGAATTCTCCAGGGTTCAATAGTTGCTTTAATTGCACTGACAGAATAAGTAAATAAATATGATTATAGTTGGTAACATGGGACCAACATGCAGCTTTTCTTTGTTCATTAAGCGTAGACATCCCATCATTACGCGCATTGCACTCTTTATAACTACGAAAATAAAGTGATCAAATGTTAACCCTCAACCCTATTAACATTATAATAAGTGTTTAACCGTCACCTCTTAAGGAGATCTGAGCCGATGTGTACACCACTAATCTGCATCAGCCCAAATGCAGAGGAATGTAGGAGTGTTAAGCCTCTCCACATGATGTCTCTGTAGAAGATTTGAACATCAAGCAGCACTCATCCCCACTGACCTCTATCAGCTGCCCCTCCCTAAACAGTACTTCTTCAGACAGCTTGTTATGACTCTTTGCATCAATACTTTTAACCGTCCCTTCCAGTTACATTATGTTTTTAAATCATTGTTTTGTTATATCAGGACTGCACAGATTAAGTTCGAAACTAAGGGTGTCCTGGTTTTGTCAGAATTTGAGCTCAGTTTAGTTCTGATGTACTGTAGATATGGTTATAGTCTTGATAGGTCTAGTTCAAGGTTTTTTTTTTTGTACCAATTTTAAAGAGAAGCTACTGATAACATCCTAGAGATACAGATGAACAGATCCATAGCTTTTTTTGTTCCGATACCCGATAAGAACGCATACCAGAGCAGAGGAGATATTGAAAAATCTAACTTTACCAGGACTGTATTGTATCATTTTTTTTCTATTCACAGTTCACACTTTTCTTTTTCTTTAATTGAAGTCCACCACATCCCTATAAATCTGTAAAAATGCAATGTATTACAGCATCATAAAGGTGTAATTCTTGTATGCGTTTCTTTTCATTCAGGAAAGTATGGCCATGACGGGAGGGACTGCGGCCGCCCTTCCCATGAGTAACCACACGAGAGAGAGAGTGACCGTGGCCAAACTGACGCTGGAAAACTTCTACAGCACTCTGCTCACTCAGCACGAGGAGCGGGAGATGAGGTACAGATGCTGAAAACACAGATCTACACGGCAAGAAGGTCCCAAACATGGAGTTTGCAGGACAAAGTGTATAATTGTTATCCTTATCTTGACAATCGGGTGCATGTCTTATTAGAATCACACAGTATTTTATTCTATTTTTTAACTAAACAATAAAATAATTCTATACTTTTTTTAAATTAATAATGTGGTACGATTGGTTTAGTAGTTATTTGAGGATATACAGTATACTTTTACCATTGATTCTTTCCACATTTGAGAAAATTGTAAAGAAAACATTCAAATTCAAGAAACAAACATAAGGTAACCAAGAAGTTTGTCTTTCGTGTCAACATATTAGCCTTGCAATTATCCACCTGAAAACTAGACTAAACGCACAAACCCAGTAGATAAACGACTCGCCTGCTCTCAAGTATCACCAACCTGATCCGTGTTCATTGTCATCCAGAGTTTCACAAATTAACACCAGGTTTGATTACATGTCCAGCCTGGGTTAAGACATCCAATACTTGCCTTTACAATGTTATGTCAACAGGCTAAACGGCTTGTGTTTAAACTCAAGGGCTGGACAATTGTGTGGAACACATCCACACGTATTTGCGACTGTGCTCGTTTTGCGATTTATGGTTTGAACTCAAGATTACGTTCATAGTGTTGACGTTTGAGAAAAGACTGAAATATGATATATGCTAAACAAATACAAAGCATTTCAGAAGATGTGTTTAAAGGTCTAAATTACAAGCAAGTTTTATGCAAAAGACCCCACATATTTAGTTCTCCACAGAGGGTATTATAATGTGATTTGGTCATTTTGAATATTCAAATTATGATTTTGATTAAATTGCAATTAATTGTCTGGACTTATTAAATTCCTTTTCGCATTTTCTAGGCAGAAGAAGCTTGAAAAGGCCATGGAAGAGGAAGGATTACCAGATGAAGAAGTGAATTAACATTTTTGACTACATACCGTATGCTTTATATATTGTTTTGCGGATTATATTATCTAATGCATGTCTATACATTTTGTTTTTCCAGAAAGTAATGCGTCGCTCACAACACGCCCGCAAAGAGACCGAGTTTTTGCGGTTGAAAAGGACTCGACTGGGACTGGACGATTTTGAGTCTCTGAAAGTGATCGGACGAGGAGCTTTTGGAGAGGTGCATTTTAAAATAAGCAAAATGTATAATAACTAAAGGCCTGCGAGATATTTAGTGGTACGGTAATTCTTCACAGTTTAAAAATGTAGACGGGATTATGTAATTATTTAAAGTTTTATGTTTTTTGTGTGTCTGCTAACAGAAGTAGACTTACAAGCTTTTTACGAGCTTTTTACACAACCCCTGAAGTCACTGTTCACACTATAACACAAGCGACTTATTGGAGTCTGTGTCTCTAAAGCTAACATACCATTCATTCCCACGCTGTACTAAAATATTGTAACTTAATGGCATTCAGAAAAAGACAATTCGTATAGATACAGTGACTTAAGGGGGATAAAACAAGTACATAAGGCTCAAGAAATTGCCGTAGCTTTTAAAAACTGATACAAATTTAGCTAAATAGTGCAAATAGTAATACTAAGTGTAAAAGATGAAGGCAAACAACAGTTGGCTTGTCAGATACTTATACTTTGTCAACCCCAAGGTTCGATTGGTCCAGAAGAAAGACACAGGACACATCTACGCCATGAAGATCTTAAGAAAGGCCGACATGCTGGAGAAGGAACAGGTAAAAAGCACATTATGGCAACTGTATTTTTAACCTAATGTTCAAAGCACACGCGCTGATGGGTGTTTTCCTCTTCCAGGTTGCCCACATCCGAGCAGAGAGGGACATTTTGGTGGAAGCGGACGGTGCGTGGGTCGTTAAAATGTTTTACAGTTTCCAGGATAAAAGGAACCTCTACCTCATCATGGAGTTTCTGCCCGGAGGTAAAGGGGCATTTCTCAAACATGTCGAACTAAGTGCAACTCCTAAAAATTCTGCTTTGTTTTTAAATTATGCTTAAATATTGACCAATGCTATGCTATTAATAGAATTTTAAATGTAACCTAGGTTCTAATAAAATAGGTCTTTCCCATATCGCACCCCCACAATGTATTCTGTTTTGTACTGCATTGGTAGGAGACATGATGACTCTGCTGATGAAGAAGGATACTCTGTCTGAAGAGGCCACTCAGTTTTACATCGCAGAGACCGTTCTGGCCATAGACTCCATTCACCAACTCGGATTCATCCATCGAGACATCAAACCCGACAACCTGCTGCTCGACTCAAGGGTACGGCCACACACCGGGACAAACATGTAAAGCACAAATGATGTGTCAACACCGGAGCAGCCCACCGGAGCAGCCCACCGAGTACGCGCAGGAGCGGTTCGAGCGAGCACGAGGGCAGGGGGCTTGCGAAACACGTGACCGCTCTGACTGATCAGCGCTTCTGGCTTTCACAATGATGATGAATTAGGATGGTTGCCATAGTGATATACAATTTTGAAAACAGAATATAGCATCGTTTGAATGGGGGGAACGGTCCTCGAAATGTTGCATATAACAGGAAGCTGAAATCCATGAATAAAGACGACTGAAGGATTTTGAACGGAGAAAAAATTATCTAAAAGTATACAAAATTGCCACAAAATCCAAACTTTTTGAAAGCAGTAGATCCCTGTCGCTGAATACAAGTGGTTTGTTTTTACATTATGCTCTATGAGGAAACGCGGTCTGGACCAGTGGACTGGCCTGGCAACTCTGGACCGGTTTAAGCCAGCAATGCCAGATATTTTAATAGATCCATGATTCAAACATCCTGTTGATTTGTTTGGGTCCAGTTATTCCCCTGGACAAAACACAACATTCTTCTGAGTGCACTATGTAACTCTCTAGTGGCGCTTGTCTTCATGGAGATGTTACTGCATTGCCTGGAATATCCCACAGTATGGCATTAAACAAGTATATCTCGCATCTATTTAATTACTGCTATTTTTATTGTACGAACACACTCTGAATGGGCTCGCCTCTCCACAGAGCTGACCTGAAACTTGGCCTAGGAGCATCACCTGCTTGTCTCTGTTGGAGATGGATCAGTTTAATGCCATAGTATGGAACATTCCAGATAAAACTGTTACATCTCCGTGGAGACAAGCTGATGATCCACCAGAAAAGTTACATAGTGCATCTTTAATTTACTGTATAAATTATATTTGTTCACTTCTTTCCAATATAAAATTATAAAAATATAAAATAAATTGACAAACATTTTCTTGTTAGTTGTGGTGAATTGCATTAAAAAATATATGTCTATTCAGTGATTTAACTTTTTTTCTACAGGGCCACGTAAAGCTGTCAGATTTTGGTTTGTGTACCGGACTGAAAAAAGCTCATCGGACTGAGTTTTACAGAAATCTCACACACAACCCGCCCAGCGACTTCTGTGAGCTCAACATCCATCATTTACATATTATTAATATAATTTACTGAAAACATATGAGCCCCATTGTTGCTTTGTCTTGTAGCTTTTCAAAATATGAACTCCAAAAGGAAAGCGGAGACTTGGAAAAAGAACAGAAGACAGCTGGTAAGAAAAACGACGTACGTCCAACGAAATGACTGCTACTTAAGTTACTATTCTGAAGTTCCTCTTGTGGGCACCAGGCCTATTCCACAGTGGGGACCCCGGACTACATAGCCCCGGAGGTCTTCATGCAAACGGGTTACAACAAACTGTGCGACTGGTGGAGTCTGGGAGTCATCATGTACGAAATGCTCATCGGTGAGTGGTCATTTAGAAGGACGCTTTATTTTAAAGGTGCTCTATGTAACTGTTCAGTTCTTGTGGATGATCCTACCTGCTTTGTCTTCTTGGAACTATTATTGCTTTACCTGGAATGTTCCACTGTATGGCATTAAACTTGTGTATCTATTTTGCATTTATTCAATTGTTGAAAAACACTATATTACTGTGATCGGGGTCGACTCCTTACTGACCTGTAACTTTGCCTTTTGGCGTCACCAGCCGTTCTCCATGGAGTTTAATGCTATACTGTGGAATATTCTAGACAAGTGATTCTCAAAGATGTCACACCAAGCACCACCAAAGATTATATTTTGCTCTACTTTACTCTGAAACTGGATTATATCAGATTTATATAAGAACTAAACCTGGTCTGACATGAGACAGAACCATTTATAAGGTAGTTGTGAATATTGGTTTGTCCAATATATATATTGTCTCTATATAAAACCAATATTCAATCTTCAGAGAGCCCCCCCGTACCACCAGTGTTACATGTACCACAGTTTGAGAAACACTGTTATAGACAAAGCAATAACCTTTTAGATTATTATTATCATTAACATTTTATGTACCTTAATTTTACTGGTATTTATTGTGTTCAGTAAACTGTTTCCTCACTTTGCATATGACAATAACTTCCTCTTGTAGTGTTTAAATATTTGTGTTTAGAATGACACTTTGGTTTTGCTGCAGGTTACCCTCCGTTCTGTTCAGAGACACCTCAGGAAACCTACAGGAAAGTCATGAACTGGAAAGAGACTTTGGTTTTTCCTCCTGAAGTCCCCATCTCAGAGCGTTCTAAGGACCTAATTCTAAGGTAATCATTAACCTGTACCACTACTACCCGCACTACACCTACTACTACTCCTATAAGTCCTCATCACAAAACAAGCCCTAATCTAGACCTAATGTAAAGGTAATCATTACTAGTACTACCACTACCTACTAACCTGTTCTACTCTTTCAAATATAAACACAAAATAAAAGGTAAGGTATACCTTTTATTTCTTTCAACACAGGATTTAACTGTACTCATTTCTGGATACATGCAGTTTGTAAATCAGCAGATGAATTCCGAGTCCCTCTAGTGGTGGAAATATTGCATGACATGTTTGTTACCTCCAAATAAAATGATATTTGGGACATTGTCATCATATTCCATAACATTCTTTAACTCCAGCTTGTCATTCAGCTCACATTATATCATATCACACATCTTAAATGTAATTTACCAAGGGGACTTTGTGAGCAGGCTACAGTTGGATGGATCTATATTCTTTGAGTAATACTTGGTGTCTGTTTCAGGTACTGCACAGATGCTGAGAACAGGATCGGCGCTGCAAGCGTCGATGAAATTAAGAGTCACCAGTTTTTTGAGCCGGTCGACTGGGAGCACATCAGGTAAGGGATGAAAGACAAACAAAATCACTGTTTTAATGTAGCGAATGCAAACAAAGGTCATAAATGCTAACCACACCATCAATATATCCAATCTTTACAAGCTTCAATTATGTGTAAAACCTGCTAACATGTGATCAGTTTAGCCGTTCTTACTTCAGTAGTCTGTCAAATGTTGATGCTGACCAACCTCAAAACTACCAGATATTTTTGTTTGAAGGAATAAATAAAGGACTGAGCAAGTTTGAGAACCTAATAATAAGCAGTGGACATATAATAAGGAGTAAAGACGTATTAATTATAATAATGAGGAGTTCTCCGTGACTCGATACCTTTTTTTCTGTAGGGAACGACCGGCAGCAATCTCTATTGAAATAAAGAGCATCGACGATACTTCAAACTTTGATGACTTCCCTGAGTCGGACATCCTCCAGCCAGGTATGACCAGTAAGTTTGCCATTTTTTACTTCCTTTTATCTTGTTTTACTTTATTGAAAACTACAACATTAATATTGTGCTGATTAATTAAGGAATAGGGTTGGTTATAAAAGTGTTTGTGTTCTTGCTTCAATTCAATTTAATTAAGACATTTTATTTGTTTAATATTGAATCTGATATTGACGTTAGTTATTAGATGATATAAAAGTGGATGCAAAGGATTGCGCTTTATGGAATCGTAACCTTTTTTTTCTTTTTTTTTGTCACAGCCAACACCACAGAACCCGACTTCAAATCCAAGGACTGGGTCTTCCTGAACTACACTTACAAGCGCTTCGAAGGTCTAACACAACGAGGCACCATCCCCACGTACATGAAGGCAGGAAAAGCTTGACAACCTCCGCATCGATACAGATCATAAATGGACTAAACGGACACAGGGTCACTGGGCCATTGAGCCGCGCTGGATCTGAGGGCTGTAACGCGCTCAGTCTCTAAATTCATCACAACTTCAAAAAGCCTGTTTTGCCTCCAAGAGTGAAGAAGAAAAAGCATCATCGACGTCTTTCTGCAATACCTCTGAGCCATAGCTATAGAGCCGTCTCACTAAGTAGGACACAAATTAGCATATCTGCATGGTCCGCTCCGCACTAGCTTCTGGAAATGTACTGCCGCAAAAAGAACTTGTGTGGATTAAAACAGCTTCATTACAGTTCAGACGCTCGTGGCTACGTTAGCTCTGAGCAAACATGTGGCAGACGGATAAGAAAGAGGAGCTTTCTTTGTCCCTCAATGGGGACATTCCAGTGTCGCAACACAAAGCTCGAGAACAGCAGGAGAGTAAAGATATGCAATCGTAAATCAAGATAAATAACTGTTAAAACATTGACTTAAACGCTGTGCACGTAGAGTAAAAATAACAGGTTACAACAAAAACTAATACTAGTCCAAAATCAATTCCTCAATTACCATAACTAGATTGATGTAGTTTTATGTTATACTACTGTTCTAGGTTTGATGCCCAGACATTATGACATCTTTCTTTGTGGCGTTTGCACGTTCTCCTTCTGTCTTGTTAGGTTTTCTCTTAAGATTCCCTCATCGACCTAAAACACAATAGGCTATTCTTCCACTTTACACTCGATAAGGTTCACTGAGTGTGGCAATGTGTCCACGCGCTGCAGCAGAGGTCAAATCTGGTTTTATTTTTAACTAAAGCAAACCGCAATTTGTCCAAAGTAAACCATAAACATTGTAGGTGTTGATAAGACACCTAGGAATGAGATAAAACATCACTTTAGATTTATTGTACTGGATCCTAGTCGCTCACACCAAGCTTCTTTTTGTGTGTTAAAAGGCATCGAAATAAAGAGGCATTGTTTTGTAGTCGGACGTTTAACGGTAACTGCCAAAAGTAGTGTAGGGAGAAGATAGTCATGAGGTGGTTTTATAGGTTCTGGTGATAAAATAGAAGGCCCATAAAAATATACTACTTCATGGAGAACAATAGCATGTCTGTTCTCCTCTGGACCTATATATTTTTAGTATATAGTTATGTTATAAGTCTGCATTTAACTATTTAGAGCAGTAATAATGCTGGATCAGCACTTTTGGTAAACGGCGTAGAGTTTGCTGCCAATCCAAGTGTACTTCCGATACAGTTTGAAATGTGCCAGTGGTAATACATTTGACATGGTTGGTTGATTGATTTCCTGGGTCTCTTTCACCATTTTTGGAAACACTGATGTCTGTCTTCTGTCTTCTTCCACAAGTCTTTGCTCCGAGCTAACTAGACAAATCGCTAAAGTTAGTAACCAAAGATCGTTGAGATGTAGCAATCGCCTAAAAACAACTGCACTAAACATAAAACTACCTTGACGGCTATGGTTCATTTGTACAACACACGCTTGGCTTCGTAACATGTAATTGCGGCTCATTAACGGGAGGACAGAGACTGATTTTGCTTTTGTTTGCTATTATTTTTAAATGGGCTAAAGTTCATACTTGTTACAGTCACTGATCCAATACAGTGGCTTATCCTGATGTGTAGCTTTGCGTAAATTGTCAGTATGTTGTGTGATGATGAGAAAAACATAGGTATAAAACATGCTAAGCTTGAAAAGATTTGTTATTTTTCCAAATGTCTACAGAGGGATTCCAGTCTGATGTGGTTCATTGTACGACTTTAAATTTGTAGGTTCTAATCTTGCATTTTCCGGTGTTAAAGACATTTGTGATATCAGCAGGATAAACACTGTTGTTGTCCAAAGTTTTGTATTCAACATTAAAAGCATTGTTTCCCATTACTAGAGGGGACAATAGTAGGTGCCCCAACCCTTTTTTTCTGGTCATAAAACAAACTTTAAATTGCTAAAAGTAAGTAAATATTTAGCTTCTTGTACAAGTAAAGTAAAAATACTGCTTACATTTAAAAAAGCAATATAAAATGATTTCAATAAAGATTGCCTGTGCCCCACAATCAACAGAACTAAACAGGAAGCACTGGTAACGTATAACTATATACTTTAACAAGAAATTGACTATGATAACAATACAATAATAAGTCCTATTCGGAAATCTCTCTATGGACATTTGCAAATACATGAAAAGTGATACATCCTGGGATCGGAGAAAATGGATTTGGCTAAAAGTAGTTGTGTAAATGTACATAAGACACAACCTGCTCTTAGCCTGAAACAAAGGCAGTGTACGTTGTAAAGAAGAAGTGCTATTTTTGTCATGCTCTGTGCTGTAACAAGAAGTCTATAGGATGGATTAGGAGGATTTAACTGTATTTCAGACAATACAGATCTCAATTAGGACTTGAAATTAACACCATGTCACTTTAACACTTCTAGGGAATATAACAATCTCTACAAATGTCTAAAAAAACAGAATATTTATCCCTAAAGGACCAAACCAGGACTCTAATGTGTTTGAAAATTATTATGTAGGCTTTGTATTAGAGGTAATTTTAAGAGGCATAGGAAATGCGTACTAAACTTTACAAAGAGGACAATATTTACTCATGCCTAATTTTAGCAAAAAATTCTTTCACCTCAGCAGTTGACCCGCTGCTTGTTAGCCTAGCATACACCCTATAAATCATTTTGGTCTGAGAAGAAAATACGCTCATGCAACTACATAATTTGTTACATAGTTGTGGGCAGTTCAATTGTTCACAAAACCTGTTAAAATTGGCAACAATGGGTCACAGTTCTCTTAAAGATTTGATAGTGTTTACAAGTTTGATAATTGCGTTCACAAACATTTCCGTTAGGCAAGTAAAATCAATGACTGGCACATTTCGTTTTGAACCTAGATAGATTTTGAAATCATGTTTTGTCATTCAACTTTTTCCCTTCATGTTTCTGTTCAGACAAGTTCGTTCATCTCTTACAGTCCATTGAAGACGCGTGTTAGCAGTGGGTCAGCTGCCAATCACTGCTGTAACAACTAAATGTGCTCTGAGTTATGACTAATAATAGAGATATAATTCCCGTGTAAAAACCTGATCTTATGCTGTCGGTGAAGGACTAGCTTTGTCTGGACCTGGTTTGTGTCACGAAGTGTAAATATAGATAGAAAAATGTCTTTAGAGTGAATGGGAAAAACTGTTATGTTCATTCACTGGATTTTATGTTGACAAAAAGCTTAAAATAATAAAACAAATAAAAAACAGTCTTGTGTGCATTTTTTTACGCATGAGAACACCATACACTTTCAAGTCTTTATCATAAATAAGACATATGAGTTCATCAATGAATTTCCATAATAGATTTATAGAAAAACACAGTTGTAAAACAACCAAACTAGCTACATAATTTGATCAAATTAAACAAGTCCGCAAATGTGTGCAAGTGTCGTGGATTTGAGAAATTGTATTATATATAATATGTATCCATAGTAACAGGTGTCAACAGATATTTGGTGGCCCAGGGCAAGAAGCCTCACATGTACCCTCATCTGTTTAAATAAGAAGAGGGTCCGGTTCTGGGCCCCTAAAACACTGGGGCCTGGGACAACAGACTTTTCCGGCCGTCTACTCCACTGCATTGCAAAAGCATGCATTGGTTTTGGTTTTATGTGTCTATACAAGCACTGATGGTTAATGACATTGAATCTAATAAATTATCCAAATTAATAATTTATTTTTAATGGTATAAAAATAATTCCTTAAATGTAGTTTTGGAGTAAGTGCACAAGCTTGTCTTCTCTTTTCTTTTTACATGTTTACTGCAGTAGCCTGGCACCTACAGTGATGTGCGTATACCTACAAGAGCCTACCATAAAAATAATCCCTCCGACAAATAAATCAATTTGTTGCACTAAAACATTGCAACCTCTAGAGGGAGCGCTTTGTTTTTATAAACCACACGAAGTTAATCCAGGTCATCTCAATGGAATCAGTGAGAACAAGAATGAAAAAAATATTTGGACTATGACCATCATATCAACACAGAGACAGGAAAAAAGGCTTTCAACAACTCTGCTCCCTCCCAGTGGAACAAACACTTTTTAAATTAAATAATTTCATGCCTTTGAAAGATTTTAAAGAACTGGTCAAGGACCACCCGCAGTGCACTTGTATATAATTTGATCTCATATTGTATGTATAAATGTGTTTTTATGACTTGGTTCATTTTTATTGAATGTTTTATTTGTGTTTTAGTATCCTGTGTTTGTTTGTTGATTATTTTGTCTGGTGTGTTAACAGGGTACCCATGAACAAGAGAACTTTTCTCATTGGGGTTTCCCTGTGTAAATAAATAAAATGAATGAATGCATGAATGAATGAGGGATTGTAGGGTTTTTTCACCCCCATAATTTTCCAATTTATCCATCTACTCAACAGACAGCTGTCAGCTACATTACATCCCTTTTCACCAACCTTTCTACAGGGCAACATTTAGTTTCATTCCAGCTTTCTGCTCCCCCAGTCTTTCTTTAGGTGAGCTTCCTCAATACAGCTTCACCTCAAACAATTCTAAGTATTACACATAGTTTGAAGCAAAAGGATATAGGACGTTCCCTGCTCTGCTGCCTAATCCAGCAGGTAGTAGTTAAACCAGTGTTCCCTGAGGTATTTCCAGGTGTGCCATGAAAACATTTCAGTTATCAGTTATATTCAGACATGCATTCAATGAAGCAATGTACCATTTTGGAATGTCCCGAGTAAACGTATAGAGCACAAAAATTTAACCTTTGTTGCCAGATGCAGACACAGTAGCACGGATAATAGTCACACCACATTGCACATTACACATACTTGTATTTATTTATTTGATATTATTTTCAAAATGATGTGATTTGATCATATTTTAGTGACTGATGTCCTGCAAAATCACTCTGACAAGAACGTGTGTGGTGACTCAAAACAGCAGCTGAAAAGCACAACTATAGCCTACATAATAAGACGATAAATTCATCATAGTTTTATCTTTCAATTTGGTAAAAAGAACTCAATCATGCAGTGCAGTTTGCATTTACCAGATGTTAGTTATGACACTCATTCACTCATGTTTTGGCCAACAGAAGCTGACAGTTTTGTTGTTGGGCTCACAGGGTCACTCCAACTTTTAACTGGCTCAGACATGTGCCATTATGCTTTTATTTAGTTTTATTTTACTAAAAGGAATGAAACCACGTATGCAGACATTTTATACATGGCTTTGAAGGGCCATAGTATAGATCGAACAGTATTGGCCAGAAGGCAGTCTAGCCTTCTACTTTAAATAAGAGGGGAAAACACATGGGCCCTGTTACAAGATGATTTAAGCAACAACAACAAACGTGTGTATATATGTATGTATGTATATGTATATATGTATATATGTATATGTATGTATATATGTATATATGTATATATGTGTGTATATATATATATATATATATATATATATATATATATATATATATATATATATATATATATATATATATATATAACCGAGTTTTATTTTATAGTGTCAGTATATTGGGCCTATATATATAAAAAATCATAGAATATGTGGCATTATTTTATAGTACAACAAGGAGAACAATTTTCATATTTAATGCACGGATGCTTAGGTCTTTACATTGATTTCCCCCCCCTTTTTTTCTATTGTACATATAGATAATATAATTACAATATATCCATTAGCCCTATCTAGAGCGTCCTACTATAAAGCACTGCACCACATTCATTACTTTCCTGGCCCTTTCAGACGTTTCCGGATTGGCCCAAACTTTCTCTGCAAAAAAACGGGCTCAAAATAGGCTAACAAACCGCGTGATCTCAAATGTTATCCAATATATAGGTCAACACGTTTTTCTCTGGCACGTGCAGCCGTTCGTCTTACGTAAAGTCTCGTGCAACGGTCTCAAATTACACTATGTAGGTGAAACCCGGAGATCGTCAATATTTGAGGTGATGATCCACTACGGTCTGTTTTTATAACGCAGGATGGAAGGGGACACGGCGCTGCTCTAAAATGGCAAGAAAAGATTAGTTTGGATTAAAAACATGTGGTGTGCATTTTATTTTTATTTGTTTCCTAAGTCCTATCAATCACAATGGAGAATACCAATTTAATATTATTAAAAGATTTACAGAAAAACGAAATAATAATAATTATATCACTTCAACCAATGATAGCGAAAACAAATTACTACTACTATTATTGCCACTAGAACATTTAATGTTGCAAATGCTACAGCTAATAATTAGTTTATGCGCTATTGGCTATAGCTATTGCTATTACAACCTCTAATTTTATAGGGTTCAAATGTACAATATTTCATCATTGAAAAATAACATAAGTAAAATTATGATTTGCGTATGTTTCATTGTTGACTTTGTCTATTGTGATATTAAAATTATAATAATACATTTAACTGAATGTAAACAGTCAAATAAAGTGCACAAGGCCCAGTGTTGCAGTGCCAAATCAACAATTGTGCAAATTTAGAGAAACAGAATTTAAAATTATTTGTCTGGCTGACCATAGGCTACACCCCAACACTTAGGTGATTAGATCAGATACTCACTGAAGACATAATGGACTGGAAACTCTTGAGAATCAGAATCAGAAAAGGGTTATTGCCATTGTCAGTGAATAAAATTCACAAACATAGGAACCTGTTTCGGCATTAAGGTGCAACATACAACGATGAACAATAATAAAAACAACATATATGAAATCAAAAGGGCATGCATTAGAGAAAACACCTTAAATTTAAAATTGTATAAAATAAAAATAGGCTTACTATGTAAACAAGAATTTACAGTTAAATTTACAGATGTAGTTTTGTTGAGACAAAATACAAGGCGTCAAGTTTGATACTTTAATGAGGAATAGTAGATATAGTAAAAAAAACATTAATGCCAGTGTTGCATAAGAAAGCAAGGAGTAGGGATTAGGGCTGCAACTAACAATTATTTTGGCAGTCGTTCAGTCAGTGATTATTTATTTGTGTTTAGTCAGCGCACAGACATTTTTCAATACATTTTTAAACTGATAAAAATAAACAACTATATATACACACGTGCTTTTTCTTTTTACATTTTGTTATGATATAGCTGCTGTTTTTGTTATAAAGGGTCTTGTGGCATCACTGGCATGAGTCTGTATAGTCTAGTCTAATAGATAACTATTAACCATTACTAAAATAGTCACTGGTTCTTTTCATTGTCAGTTAGGCACAATTATTCAAATCAATCATCACAGGCCTATTAGAGATGCAAGAACTGAATATTTATTCAAATACATTAAAATTGCTAATCTAACCACCATTCCAACATCCATTTTAAATATCAGGTTTTCCTGCCCTTTTAAGGTGTGTTTCTAGGGTTCAAGTCCTAGACTTGCAAGACAGGCTTGATCTTCCAAGTACTTCTAATTAAGGCCTGACTATGGAGACAGTTGCTTAACTACAGTCGCCCACTGCTTCTGACAGGTTGCCTCAGTGACCATGGAAGAATGGTACACCCTTCCCTGCCTATTGAGACAATAAAGTATGCACTGGCCTCTTATTCTACAAGTAGCTGGATCCTATCAGAATTTTAATATAAATTTAAATGTAATATAAATAAAATGTATATATTTACATATATATATATATATATACATGTGTATATATATATAAACATAAACATATATATGTTTATATCGAGGACTGAGGACTATCAGAATTTAAATATAAATAAAATGTATATATTTACATTTATATATATAAATGTAAATATATATATAAACATAAACATATATATGTTTATATTGAGGACTGAGGACTGTGCTGTATGTTCCACCCGCCAAACTTATAAACCTCAAAAACTAGTGACCTAAAACTGAATTTTACATAACAGACCTTCAAAAAACAAAGAGGAGATCAAATCTAGACCTGTTATATGTGTTTATTTTTCTCTCACCATTGTCCCAGGTCAGAGTGGGACCTCTTACCTTGTTCTGTATCTTTTAAAGCGAAAAAAACGAGCGACTATGAAGTCTTGCGCGCTCGACGCATTTCAGGTCACGGAGATGGGCACGGCACCGGGGGGAGACGAGGCTCTTGCCAAGGCTGACGCAGCACTGTGAATGTAGAAAAGACACAAGAATGCAATACCAACCTGTCGTGAGGCAAAATACGGGGGGGTGTTGTTATTGCAGACTATATCGTGGGGGGTTTACTGGTTAACTGGAAACACAAAGTCCTTCCTGCACAATGCGTACTTTTACGCGCTGGTCTTTGTCAAAGTCCATTGTTTTCAGTAGTATGTGACAATGGGGACATAATGCAGATCTATTCAATTGAATCTGACATTGCTGATATATCCTTATGTTTGAGTGAATGAACAGCAGCAGATGACCCAGTAAGACTCCTGCTCGTGATGAGACATGAGCGCGTCAGGCATGAATGAACCAGTGAATCTGAACAGAGGAGACTTGGCGTGAACACTTCGCATTGTGGTTGTTCGATGATCACGCCCCTCCCACCGGGTCTTTATGTGAAAAAACACACACAGAGGAAAGGAGGAGGGGAGTAATGGCGGAGGGGGAAAAATGAAGTCAATTATACAACTAGCCGGCTCCTTTGCGCTCCCTCCGCCTCTCTCCATCGCTGCATACCACTACTACAGCTGCTGGCCGGGCGCCTCGCAGCTTTCAGCGGCCACACGGCATGTCGTCCGCCGCGGGCTCCGGGGGCTCCACGGACAGACCGGCGGCAGGTAAGAGCTCCCGTTTCACCACGTCCCGGGGAGGTTTTCGCGTGGGAAAAGTAGGGAAAGACCCGCATTTTTGGATGAGGCGATCTCGTCTATAGGAAGGGATTTACTTCATTGTAAGTTGACTTGTGAGGACAGTTTTGGCCGTACGAGAATGCTTTGTGCTGAACTTGGAACTGGCTCAATGGGTCAAAACCTGAGTTTAAGTAAAGTTTGTCACAAAGTTTTTTTTGTTTTGATTTTCTACACTTGTCAATTACAGTAAAGGGAATTGCTCAATAAGTGATGGAATATAATTTATTGGACTATATTTTTATTTTTTTCCAAATGGCACTTATTTGTTACTCCTCAAGTAACAATCTTTCTATCAAAAGTAACTAGTGGAAGTGCGTTTTAATGGCTACAGCAATGCCATACTTTACTTTGAAAAGTTTGAATAATGGTCTATGCGGTCCTGTGCAAGTATATTTGCCTATATAACTTTACATTAGTACTACAGTTTTATAAAATAATACTACAAACACAATTCATGAAATCCGTAATTGTGTTTGTAGTATTATTTTATAGACAATTGTATTATAGGATTTATTTAACCTTCATTTAACCAGGAGTTAGTGAATTAATTAGGTGCACGTTTTCAATGAACTAAAAATACTTAATTGACAGTTGGTACCATCTGGTTACTACAGTTTGGATCCAATTTACCTGCTGCCGTTTTCACCTGTTGCACTATTATTGGAATATTCTGAATGAACAGACTGCCCAGCAAATGGGCCCTAATCGGATTAAAACTTTATCTTTTTACCTTCTACTGAAAACAGAAGGACTTTTGACTAATTAATGTTCTGATCCAATGAGTAACAGTTTGCTATTTATATCTTATTGATGACCGAGCAATTTTAAAGGTTAACGGAGAAGTAGTATGAGCTAGCTTAGCACAGTTAGCATTGTCGATGGGGAGTAGTTATTAATTGTAAATAAGTTTGTTTTGAAGGTGAAGTCGCCATGCGCATTTTTTAGACGGACAAAACAAACTAACCTTGTGATTTAAAGCGCTGTCGCTGCCCTTTCACTATCCTGAAACCTGAGCGGTCTGTTATTGTTAAAACTAGCTTGAATTTACATTAGGATAATCAGTAGCCGTGTGCTAAAAGTCTTCCGCGAAACTATCTGATCGGATCGCGGACAGAAGGACGCCAGCTGCCGCCCAAACTGTCCATAAATCCTGGTTAAATTCCCCTTAGGTGCGGCGCCTGAGCCTGGCACCGGGTCCGGAGGACTTTTCATTCATTCAAAAGTGAGTGACGCCGTCGACGTGCTCTTACATGCTCGTGACCGTGAGCCGTGCACGGAGCCGTTTAAACGTGACTTGTTATTATGGCGACGAGTTTATTTGTAGTTACGTTTATTTAAGTATATTTTATGGCTGAAATCTTACACAGTGGGACTTCAATAATAAAATAAATGAATGAAAAATAAAGCCCAAGTACCATTCATAGACGCAACAACAAAAAAATATAAATGAAATATCCGAAAATAAACTGTTACATTTCCTTTAATATAACCTGTTTAAAAATGTGTTTTTAGTATATTACCAGCTCATTATGTCCTCTATTTGGCTACATGAAAAAAACGTAATTGCACGAATATCATATCAGTTCCAACATTTCATCTGCTACAACATATGTTCCTTTCATCCTTCTTGTAAAGTTTTAATATTTGTATACACTGTGATAACAAACCTGCAGGGGCTTATTGCAGTCACGTGGTTTCCGTGGTTGAAATGGGGTTGAAGTGGGTCAGTGGATCAGTGGAGCAGTGACAGGTCTGTCTCCAGCAGGGGGAGCTAGTGCGCGCTGCGGCTTGTCCATCTCCCAACACCCTTCAGTAGGAGCTGGACTAGTGTTACAAACCGTAGCCTATTTACACTAAAATAAATACATTAAAAACCATTTTGACAGTTGAACATTCAAAATAGAGGCATATAATATTTAGATTTAAATTATTGATTTATTTTTTATTTATTTTTTTCAATTTAAACGACATATAAAAACAAATACAGAGAAAAGGGAAAACGACCAGAGGGCGGGAGCATAATACAAAATAAAAACAGCAATCCAACCAATAATTGAGAACATTAAATTACATCCTGGCTTTGAAAACCCTAAAAGAAAGATGTCCCAATTAGTCCAAAATCTGTTAAATTTGTCCATATTCAGAGAAGGATGTTCCAGAGATAACTGCTGGTTATGTCCATGGCAGGAGGCCTGAGACCCAAATACATAGTTCTGAAATCCAGTGGCATGGTGATGTCATAAATTGTCTTTATGGCTTTATTGATCGCTGTCAAATATTTGTGAACAACAGGACAATCCCAAAACACGAGATAGTGGTTTGCCTCCTGGCTGCCACATCCTCTCCAACAGTCTGTGTGTAATGGGCACTTTGACATGGGGTTATAAAGAAGCGAGACACTTTTTTCCAACAGAATTCCCTCCAAACATTTGACTTTGTGGTTTTCCACGGAGATGTACATATACTTTCCCACTCTTCATCAGCCAGAACAAAGTGACCCTCTCTTTCCCATTTACCCTTAATGTTTTTTTAACCCTTTTTTATAAACAAATAAACACACAACACAAAACGATCAAAGAGGGTAAATAAAAAATAATAATACAAATAGACTTAAACTAAACATAAATACAAACAAAATCATGACACATTTAAATGAAAATAACAGTATGAATTTACATTTGAAAACAAGTCATGTGTGCTCTTTCACACTTTTACTATGACCTTTCTTTATATCCATGACATGAGTGCTTATTACGTATGCTTGCCCTGCACTGTTAAATAGCATTGATTGTCTTGTTTTAAATTAACTATAAATGATCAATGGTTACATCCAAAATTGCATATTCACGCTTTTTAAGTGTAGTGAAATGTATTCCCTTGTTTGTTGATTAACCATGACTTCTATGACAATTTTAAAACTATATAGATTGCATTTCTGTGATTTTGACACCTACAGTAATCATCTGCCATCAAGTGTGCTGTTATTGTCCTATTCATTTGGAATTCATAATAAATACTCAACAGTTTAATAAATTGCAGACAGAATGAACCTTTACCAAAGAAAAAAAGGTAAAAATGATTTGTTAGGCCGATATGCTGCAGAGGCAAAGGCAAATTAATGAATCTGGTCTGGCCTCAGATCTAACCAGAGATTCTCGGCTCCGATAGGGAAAGCCTCTCCCACCTCTTCACCTCTATTTTTTCTTTTTTCTTTAATTGAGACAGGGACAGTGCACAATATACATAAACCTTAACAGGAGTATGCATTGTACCAGGTTGTAGCTCAAGTGTTACTTTCCACCACATACAAGAGCTGGGAGTATAAATAACCTGTGTGCCAGTCTCTGCTTCAGTTCTTTTGTTTTTGTCATTTTTAGTAAATTGCTTTCAATACATTTTTGCTCTTCCATAAGTAGTTTCTTCTAATGCATCTCTAATTTAGCCTTAAAAGTGTGCTGATGGTGCTCAGAAAGCAAAACATTTTCTTTGTTGGTTCTCTGTGTAAAAAGTTAAAGAACCACTGTTTTAAGCGATCTATTTAGATTAAAAGAATAAAAAAATATATATATTTTGTAAATTGTGTTTTTTTACTACTATTTGTGGGCCTTGGCCATCGGGTATCAGCCAGAAGAGCAAGACAAATATTGAATGTTTGTACTGGCTGAGTGAAAAAATGGTGGTTTGTTGACTTTTAACATAAACAAAAACGGTTTCCATGTAGAGAAGAATGTGTTTACGTGGTGTCGGAGCTGAACTGTGAAATGAAAGGAAAGGGTTTTAAGAGGTGATATAAAACAGACGGTTTATACCAAGCGGTCTCACCCCCTGCAGGACACTCTCAGCTCCAGTAACAGACTGATCCACCCTTGCTGTGTGAAGGAGAGGTTTTGCAGGTCTTTCCTTCCTGTTGCTGTCAATGTTTACAAAGAACACTGTTAGCCCTGAGCATGTGTCATTCAGCTTTTATAATGTGCAATACTGTTAAAATCAAGTGCAATACTGTGACATAATGTCAATCATGCCGGGTGCAATATTTTTCTGTCCATATAACAGCTGTAAATGTCCGTTCATTACGCAAAAACACAGACTCTAATAATGCGTCTGTAATGGAAAATGTCATGTTCTTAGGTTGATGCAAAGCTAAAGTTAAATGTGTTACTAGGATGTATGCTTAGGTTCATATGGTCAACTCAGTGACCTTTGTCCTGTGCCTGGTCTGTTGAGCCTCCCTTTTGGTGAAAGACATAATCTCTGTTTTGATTTGTAATTGATGAGTGTGGAGGATTAGTTTGGGCGCCCTTGTGGAGGGGCATGGGGACATCTCTGGGTGAGTGATCTGACGACCTATGACCCGGAGATAACACCTGTGAAATCCATTACATTCTTACGACTTTGTACTGTGCATACTGGCAAATTGTTGCCTTTATAAGCTGGACTTGACTTTGTTCGAGTCAGTTCGGGAGGGAGAGAACTTCTGTCTGTAGGGAGAGACATTTTGGCTGTGCACGGCTAAAATAAAGATTCACCTTTGAACAAAACAACTTCGTTCTACCTTGCCTTACTTCTCTTTCACTATCTTAAGTGATTTTTCCACAACACGTCTCAAACACTATAATTTGACTTTAAACTTAACCGATCATGACCTGAAACAAACCTATGATGAAGCAAGGCAGTGATGAGCAGATAAATAGTCTTTTGAAATGTAAACACAAGTAGGAACACCAGTGTGCGATTTCATTCAGTGAAATAGGTGAATAGTTTATACAACATCACATCAGCCATTAAGGCTAAAATGTACGCTATTCATCTTTTTGGTTTTCAAATTGCATCCAGTTTGATGTACACATATAAAAACACCAGTAGCTTGAAACGTTGTCTTGGTTTTTGATTATCAGTTGCCTACATTGACAACAGAAAAAGTATAAGAACAACTGAGGTCCAACTTTCTCCAAAATGTCCGAGCTTTGATCGGTTTGTAGAATAATATATAATAGTATAAAAAAGTAAATAGTATAAAAAAATAAAACGTTTGTTCGACTTAATGATGAATCAAATTTCAGTGTTATGACTGTGAGGAAAAAAGAGAGAAAACGATTTAATTATTAACCTCCTTCACTCAGTTTCAATCAAACTTCTGAATGAAAAAGTGTAATTCATGTGATCTAAACAGCCAGATTAAAATGCACTTCATATTTAGGTTTTACTTTTTTGAAGTACAAATTGATTAGAATTTCCTTTTTCTAAAATTCTCAAAATGAACTTGTGTGTTTACCATTATAATGTGGCCTGTATCACAAACACAATTTTCGATTAACTGAACTACATGCTTGCAGGGCTTCTCGTTCCCCTTGTTAAAGAGCGTTTCGAATTCTTTTCACTTTTCTTGTACTCCTTTCTAGAAAACATTTTGATTTTTTCTGTAAATGTTTTGTCAGATCTGACCCACAAAATCTTTTCATAAGGCATGTTTGTTTGCACACGATGCAGTTGCTTAAGTAACTGTGGCTGCAGGACATAGTATAATATTCAAGAGGCGGAAAAGGTTTTATGAGTCTATTGTTTTAAACTGATTCAAAGGTTTCCAAAGCCCTGTGTCATGGGAAAATCTGACATTTACCATTTATATATAATGTTTAATTTAACAGTGTTTTGTTCTTGTTTATTATTAGTAAATTAAAAAACATCTGAGGGCCTGAGAAATCCAGTGTATGTTGCAGTCTCGTTTTAGACCTGGCATAGACTTGCCTGAGACCAGGTTTAGTCATGCTTATAGACCTGTAAGCATGTCCTCTGCTTGGTCTCAATTAGGGCTGCAACAAGTTTAATCCATTAATTGCAACTAATCGATTTAAATAACCTTAAACTAGTCTATACAGTGGTTCCCAAACATGCCTACTGGGGCCCAGAATCAGGACTAAACATGGCAGGGGTCTCACTACGTACATCCCTAATATGATAAATCAAATGGCCCGCCATCCGATTTGACATGGGGGGAAATAAACTATCCCTAAAACTCAACTTCATCCCATATTTCAGGTAGCGCCATCATTAAAATACTCCATCCATCCATCCATCCATCCATCTTCTTCCGCTTTATCCGGGGCCGGGTCGCGGGGGGCAGCAGTCTAAGCAGGGACTCCCAGACTTCCTTTTCCCCAGACACTTCCTCCAACTCCTCCGGGGGGATCCCGAGGCGTTCCCAGGCCAGCCGAGAGACATAGTCCCTCCAGCGTGTCCTGGGTCTTCCCCGGGGCCTCCTCCCAGTGGGACATGCCCGAAACACCTCCCTAGGGAGGCGTCCAGGAGGCATCCGGAACAGATGCCCGAGCCACCTCAGCTGGCTCCTCTCAACGTGGAGGAGCAGCGGCTCTACTCCGAGCTCCTCCCGTGTGACTGAGCTCCTCACCCTATCTCTAAGGGAGCGCCCAGCCACCCTGCGGAGGAAACTCATTTCGACCGCTTGTATCCGCGATCTTGTCCTTTCGGTCACTACCCAAAGCTCATGACCATAGGTGAGGGTAGGAACGTAGATTGACCGGTAAATCGAGAGCTTTGTCTTTCGACTCAGCTCCTTCTTCACCACAACGGTCCGATGCAGTGACCGCATCACTGCAGACGCTGCACCGATCCGCCTGTCAATCTCACGCTCCATCCTTCCCTCACTCGTGAACAAGATCCCGAGATACTTTAACTCCTCCACTTGGGGCAAGGACTCCCCACCCACCTGGAGAGGGCAAGCCACCTTTTTCCGGTCGAGAACCATGGCCTCAGATTTGGAGGTGCTGATTCTCATCCCAGCTGCTTCACACTCGGCTGCAAACCGTCCCAGTGCATGTTGCAGGTCCAGGTCTGATGGAGCCATCAGGACAACATCATCTGCAAACAGCAGAGATGAGATCCTGTGCTCTCCAAACCGGACCCCCTCCGTCCCTGACTGCGCCTAGAAATTCTGTCCATAAAAACAATGAACAGAACCGGTGACAAAGGGCAGCCCTGGCGGAGTCCAACACGCACTGGGAACAGATCTGACTTACTGCCGGCAATGCGAACACAGCTCCTGCTCCGGTCATACAGGGACCGGACAGCCCTGAGCAAAGGGCCCCGGACCCCGTACTCCCGCAGCACCCCCCAAAGGGCACACCGTGGGACACGGTCGAAAGCCTTCTCCAGATCCACAAAGCACATGTGGACTGGTTGGGCAAACTCCCATGAACCCTCGAGCACCCTATGGAGAGTATAGAGCTGGTCCAGTGTTCCACGACCAGGACGAAAACCACTCTGCTCCTTTCCAGTACCCTGGAATAGACCTTACCAGGGAGGCTGAGGAGTGTGATCCCTCTATAGTTGGAGCACACCCTCCGGTCCCCCTTCTTGAACAGAGGGACCACCACCCCGGTCTGCCAGTCCAGAGGCACCGACCCCGACCCCGCCACGCGATGTTGCAGAGGCGTGTCAACCAAGACAGTCCTGCAACGTCCAGAGACTTTAGGTACTCGGGGCGTATCTCATCCACCCCCGGAGCTCTGCCACCGAGGAGTTTGCCAACAACCTCAGTGACTTCGGCTTGGGTGATAGATGAGTCAGCCTCCGAGTCCTCCGTCTCTACTCCTCCGTCTCTACTTCCTCTTCGGAAGACGTGGCAGTGGGATTTAGGAGGTCCTCAAAGTACTCCTTCCACCGCCCGACGACGTCCCCAGTCGAGGTCAGCAGGTCCCCACCCACACCGTAAACGGTGTTGGTGGAACACTGCTTCCCCTCCTGAGGCGCCGGACGGTTTGCCAGAATTTCTTTGGGGCCGACCGATAGTCCTCCTCCAGGGCCTCCCCGAACTCCTCCCAGACCCGGGTTTTTGCCTCTGCGACAGCACGAGCTGCGGCACGCCTGGCCCGCCGATACCCCTCAACGGCCTCAGGAGTCCCACAAGCCAAAGAGGCCTGATAGGCCTCCTTCTTCCGCCTGACGGCATCCCTTACTTCCGGTGTCCACCACCGGGTTCGGGGGTTGCCGCCGCGACAGGCACCTGAGACCTTGCGACCACAGCTCCGAGCAGCCGCATTGACAATGGAGGTCGAGAACATGGTCCACTCGGACTCAATGTCCCCAGCCTCCCCCGGGATTTGGGAGAAGCTCTCCCGGAGGTGTGAATTGAAGACACTGCTGACAGCGGGCTCCGCAAGACGTTCCCAACAGACCCTCACTATACGCTTGGGCCTGCCAAGTCTGTCCGGCTTCCTCCACCGCCAGCGGATCCAACTCACCACCAGGTGGTGATCGGTTGACAGCTCCGCCCCTCTCTTTACCCGAGTGTCCAAGACACGCGGCCGGAGGTCAGATGACACGACAACAAAGTCGATCATTGACCTCCGGCCAAGGGTGTCCTGGTGCCACGTGCACTGGTGGACACCCTTGTGCTTGAACATGGTGTTCGTTATGGAC